>CM072158.1:3655163-4255163 GCA_036850595.1 Rhyacichthys aspro | reverse complement strand
AAGTCACAAACCTCCTCTGTTATGGAAAGCTGTGTCTGGCAATGATCACATTATGATTTTATGATTTAATCCAAGACTTTATTGCCATTGCCCTGAGAAAAGTGCAAAGAAAGTGTTTGCTAAACCTAAAACGATGATGCAAACACATATATACGTCATAAAAATAGTTTAAATAAATAGTCATAATAAGAACCAAGAGGCAGTCCCACATGTTATTGCACATTACCGAGGGAAAAGTAAATAAATAAACTGTAAATGTGGCAGAAAAGTCAGTTGAGTTTGATTATAACTCCTGAATGAGGGCAATCGTCATAAATGTGATTCAACGTGATACTCATTATTGGCTCCTGTTGTTTTTGCAGAGCTCCCAGTCAGCGGTGCCCAACCAGAGCTCCCAGTGCCCGCCCACTTCACCTCCGCCCTGCTCCTCCTCTTCCTCCTCCATGTCCTCTTCGTCATCCTCTTCCTCGCTGCTGGGACTGGAGACCGTACAGCCGCCACAGCAGCAAGGCATGATGGGAGGACCCGAGTGTCTACACGGTGAGTAAATGTTTTCACAGTATCCAAGGTGTTTTTTTTGCAGTTACACCCGTAATATCTGCTTGATTTACTCTGACAACCTTTGTTTGTTTGATGGTAACTCGCTTTCATTTCATTAAGTATCAATAATTGCTGACATAGATGCCCTAAAATAACAATGGCAATCAATTCTTTGGGTGTAAAATAATGATGAATGCAGCAATATGTTAGAAAAGATGTGAAATAACTCCAAATAAAGACAACTGCACAACTAGCTTCCCTTGAGGCCGATATAAACATAATGGTCAAAGTTCTTGACGTTATCCCACTTTAACAAGGACACAGACCCCTGATACGTAGCATTAACCCAATTCCAGCATTCTGACACTTGGACAGTAAGCAGAGTAGGATTTTATCTAATTATAACAGAGCTTGACAAATGGTTGACACCTCGTTCTCCGGCCGCTCTCGGGTCTCTGTCACGTCCTCTTTTCATCTGTCACTTATTCATAATTCATTGTTTTCTCCCTTTGCGGCTTTTGATGTGAACCAGAACGACCGGCGCTTTACTGTTCCTGTTGTCAGATTTCATTCTGTTTTTCTGACTAATTGTCACCTCAGAGCCATTCGTCATGTTATTCGTCAGGTTTTATCTCAATTGAATCATCAGCTAATGATACAATGACTTACAAATGACAGGTTGGCATGTCTCAGTAAATAATAATGGTTATATAGACATTTAAAGAATGACCAAATAACTCAATATGTCTGGCACCTTGCAATTGCCCATTAGGCCCATTTATAATTTATATTTTAGTCGATCAAAGAGTTGACAGCTGCTGAACGAATTCTCTTTTTAACATCTGGCTTAAGCATTTTTGTATGAACTTCTCCATGGACTTGATATTATTTATTTGCTGTAAATATAAAACCAGGTCAAAGAGAATCAGTTTATTTCAATCAAACATTACAAGACACATTGACATTTACAGATGGAGTTACATATTATTGTTGCTGACCCAATAACACTAGCTTTAGTGGAGTTAACAAAGTGTACACAGTTGAAAACATGTCGTATTGAGGTTTACAGGTTGAAGTATGTTGACATATAAACAAATAAATGATAGATTAGCTCTGAGAAATGTATTTTTATATCTTTATTCTATCAGCGTGGGTTAAAGGTGCAGACAGTGGCGACGTTTGAGTTGAAAACCGTTATAATTCCAAACGTGATGGCATTATTTTTTGTAATAAGTGTATTTCTGAAGGCTAAAACTGTACTTCATGCTTCATATTTTATCTCAATATTCACAGTAATGACTACATGTAGACGGCATACTGTATATAGAGGGGCTTTTGTTCCGTTAATGCACCCGCTCTGTTGTCAATTAATCTATTGACCGGTGTCCTTGGTGAAAATGATGTCGTAATAGTCGAGTCCCAGGAAGCTATTGGCTGCTGGTTGCACACAAGAACAACAACGATGACAAAATACTGCGTTTATGTGCTTTAAAAACTGATATTAAACTGTGTTCTTTATACTGAGGCTTCAGAGTTTATCATTGCTGCTCCAGAAAACCCCAGATTTAAAAGTTGAGTGTATTTTTGTAAGGATTTCTTTATTATTTCTTCTTGTTTAATGCCTCTAGCGTTGTCTGCAGCAGGGTTCACAGCGCCCCTACTGGCCTGTCAGACATACTACACTGTTCTCAAACGCTCCATCCATGATTATGCTTCCGACTTTGCGTTTTGGTTTTGTTTAAACGACCCCTAAATATAATAATAAGTGTTAAATCTTACATTTTTATGCTAACGCTGCTGCAGCTCGACAGTCTGCTGATTAGTTTTTCCTTCCTAACAGCCTCAGTTCTTGCCGTTTTGCGTTTGTTGGTCTGCTCCTCGCGTACTATGAATATCTTTTCATAAAATTTGCATGTGGTATGGATTTGTAATGTGACTAGTTTGAACCCAGCTGACAGCAGAGAGGAAGGAAAGAATGAGAAATTGGCAGAAAAATGGGAGATAAAATGCCAAGCCTTTATTCAGAGCCATTTGTAATAAAAAAATCTAATTGAAAGGCTGCAGAAATAAAAGAATGTATCAGAGAATGAGCTTCGATGGAGGAGTATCTGCCCTGAGTGCTTTTGTATCCATGAATATCAAGAGATTGTGTGAATGCCTTTATATGTAGTCCTGTGAACTTTGAACACGAGTGCCTCCTCTTTGTCGCCATTTGCATGCAACTGCCAGGGCTTTAATGTGAGCAGCTTTTTACTTCTGTCTCTGTGTGTGTGTGTGTGTGTGTTTCTTTTGAATTATGAACACGTGACTGCGCCGAGCATGATGCATCCAGCCAGAAATCCCTGAGGTGGTTGTGGAGCTGAAGTGTTACTACACACAGCGCGAGGAAGAGATGGAAAATAGACTGGAAATAATAGAGCCATCCTCGTGCACATGTTTAGTCGGATTTAACATCGTTGCGGATTGAAATTAGCTCGTCTCACGGGAGGAATATTCAAAATTATTATCATAAGAGGCTTTGATCTTCAAAATCCAAGATACAAAATTGAACAAACATACAACAGCCGGGATGAGCAGGGCATTACAGCCTCTAGGAAATTCTTTGAGTTTGTGAAAATTGGCATCAGAAAGGATGTCTGAATGCATTTGTTGTGAACCTGGTGATTTGAGCTTTTTTTTTAAATAGACATGAGCTGGACTGAGACTGGGCAAAAATAACAAAGCGTGTTTTTTAGTTAAATTTAGAGAAAGGAGTGAATTTTTCTTAATTATTGTCAATAATTATCAATAATAAGAGTCTTGCAGAGCTTTATTCTACCACACAAAGCTATGATATTCCTAATTTAACACCAAAAGTCAATTTATAATGCAATTTGTTAAAAAAAAAACTGAGCATTTAAGCAAGTATTTGGAATGGCTTTCATTTGCAGAAACATGACGTACATATATTAGATTTGGAAACTGTAGAAATAAACCTAAAACCTGAATATCTGGTTTAGTTTGGCCTGAAAACCTTGCTCTGAAAAAGCCATCTGTGTTTTATGTTTGAAGGTGATGCCCAAGTGAAAACCCTGATGGTAATTATAGTGTATACAGTAAATACATTACTCTCATGAAAGAAAAAAAACCTTAATAAAGCTTAAAATGCAAATGAGCTTTTAATAAAGTCCCTTAAGGATACACTACACAAAAATAACAACTTGTGCTGAGTTTTTTTTTTAGTGCAGTCAATCCACTGATTATAATTAGACACAAAAAATGATGGATTTCCATTTGAAGCATTCACTTTATGTATGTTTACTTTGGCTTTAATAGGTGCTTAATGATTAGTCCTGTTTCTGTTTACTTTGTTTACTACCGTTTTTCCATTTTTTTTTTATTCCCTTCGTCAACCTACGTCCTGATTAAGTTAAAATTTGAAAATGAGGCTTCAAATATATCATAAATGTTGCCTGTTGAAGGATTTCCAAAACAAAACAATGAAAATGATGGAATATCTGAGGGACATCTTTAAAATCTATAATATTTTGATTGTTTGGACATTTCTGGATTGCACATAAATGTTTGGCAAGGCTCTAATGAAAATAAAATCAATGCTATGCTTATATTTTATGTTATTAATTTACTTTATCAATATAGAATAAGATGATTTGTTAATGATCTGTTTAAGCTGTTTACAATAAAGCTGTTTTATCTCAAAAAGCTTTTAAATACCAAAGTCTAGACTGGGAAAGTCCACCTAAACCCTTTGGGATTTATATATTTAAACACCTGGATGAGAACACACAAACATATAAACAGAATACAGAAAGATACAGACATCTAACGGTGGCACATTGTTTGCAGCCGAAAAGAAGCGCTGTCTCTTTAAAAGACGAGCAGCAGAGAGCAGCCATTTGACATTGAGATAATCCTGGCGAGGGAAGGGTTAAAGCACACACTGACTCTGCACTCTGGAACACGGCACACTCAGAGCGGCACCAGCCAGCGCTCGCATGTGTGTTTGTCTGTCTCACACGCCCGTCCATGTGCGGCCGCCACGTCACGTGCTGCTGCATCGGAGCGACAGAGCGAGGGAGCGCAGGAGGGAGGGAGGAAGCACAGGAGATTACAGAGAAATCAACAGAACAGGCCAGGCACAAGACACTGAAGAAGGATGTGCACGGATTGAAGGGAAAATGTAATCTTTAGGGCTTTAGATTTCAGCTGAAAATGTCAAATAAAGATTAGACTCATTTATTATATACGTTTAAGATTAATGTGCACTTGTTTGTCTTGAATTAACATGACATTTTCAACACCAAGTAAGAGTTTCATTTAGATAAAAAAAAAATCAAAATGGCTCCTGTCACTTCTGTTGAGACTAAACACAAGACAGTCATTACTTGTACTTTTGCATTATGTATACATACATTCATATCATTCGAAAACAAAGCCAAATGCTGTGAAAAATCTTGACAAATAATTCAAAATCAATGTTAAATTGTCATCTATTTTACATCCAGTATTAGTAGAATTATCTGTATTTTAGGAGCACATTTCATCAATTCCTCCTTGAACTCTGTTATTATTTAGTTTGTTTCATCTTTGCCTTCATCAAAACACAATGACCATTTCTTTCACTTTTCTCCATATCCAATCGATACCAAAAACTACAAAAGATAGTGTTGCAGCTATATATGATTACGTTTTTTTAATATTTATAGTGTGAAAATCCCAGCGAGATGCACAAAAGTAAGTAGTATTTCAACCTTGAGCAAATAACGCTTTGATCCATTGAGCAAACGTTAGCTGTTCTATTGTTCTATTAGTGTTTTATTTGCTATAGCATTGTTTAAAGCCACAATCGTTGCCTGAATAAGGAAGACTTGTTGCTCTCGCTCGACCATTACAACGTTCCCAGTTTGGTTAGGTGGACATCCATGAAGCTGGACCGTACATAATTAAAACCAGAGCGGACTCATTCGTTTTGTGACTTCAGTGTTTGAGTATTTATCTGTATTTGACCTTTACCAGCGTCGACCAATCAGAAGCGTACAGTACAAGTAGTGGTAAGTGAGTCTGTAACCTGAACTGTGTATTTGACAGCTGTATTACCCAGAGGCCCCTGGTGGGTTGGGGTGCTCACCGTGGACCACAACTTTCCCTTCAGAGTTAGATTTAACATTTACACAAGCAATTAATGGTAAAGTCAATCAAAAAGACACAAGTAATAACAACTCTGTGATTATGGAAACATTTATGACCTTTGGTGTGGTTTTCTGTGGCTATTTTACTCATTTTATTTTATAAGAGTGAGAAGAAATTTCCTTCCAAAACATTTTATTCATCATTTCTTTATCAACATCTAATAAGCAGTAATAATAGAATAGAATCACAATTCGCTTTGACCTTTTTGGCTCCATTTTATACCAAGATGACATATAACAAAGGAACTAACCATTTTATTTATTTATGTTTGGACTTACAGCGCTGTAAAAATAGACAAACGTAAAGAGAAAGAGGGGGTTGAAAAGGTGCAGATAAACCCAAGACAGATTTAAACCCAGTTGCTCACCTGTGTGGCACAAATGGATCCAACCAGCCATTTAAGACAGCTCTTAATACGTTAAAATCTGTTTCCAATCCAATTAGCAAAACCAGTTGAGTTATGGTTTGATAAAATAGGATATAGTTTGTGGGAACATCACATAATGTTTGCACTGAAGCGGTACAGCACTGTTGTTTTTTTTAATTTTATTTTATTGTCAAGTGTTTATCCTTCTACATTGCTTTACTCATCCCTCAGCTTTGCTCCCAAAGTTGTGCCATTGAGACTAAAAAGGTTATAATAAACACTGCAGTCTGTTAATTGGAGTATGAAGAATCCTTACTCAGGTGAAAAAGATGGAAGTGAAGTGAAGCAGAAGAAAAAAACAAACACAAAATGGCCCACTTTTCTTAAATGATACTACTTTTGTTCATTTAATAATAGAAATAATGCTAAATATTGTACAAAGCTAGCATTTCTTAGCAGCAAGTACGTCTCATTTTATCACATTTTCAAATATTAGAAACTCTCTCTGAAGTTTATAAACTGAAAACAATATTCTTCTTCTACTGTTTAAAGCTGCATCTCACATCTACACAAAAGAATATGAACTTGCTTCTTTATTTGACTTTTATTTTAGCGCACCTCTGGGGTTATTATACCAAACCTTTGAGGGTAAATGTGGCAGTAGACGCTGTAGTGGAGCTGTGAGAGTGGCCCGGCTGTTGTCTGAGACCGTGGACAGAACAGAGACCGAAGGAGGAGGTCTTGAGTGCGGTGACATAACTCCCGGTGTTGACATTAGCGGCCTCCCGGGGCGTGTCACCTGGGCAGGATTGTTTCTCCAGTGTGGGTCCAGTGTGTGTCATGTGACCGTGCATGTGCATGTGCCGGCGGAGTGTGGCCTGTAAAAGCAGCCTGTGTGAGAGGTTTCAGTGTAAAGTGGCTGTAAACGTAGCTATAAATAATGTACACTAGACGTACAGTAAGTCACGATGACCTTGGCCTTTTATGTAACCTATAATAACACCACAACTTCATTTAATTAAAGGGTTTTTACTGACATTTAAATGAATATAAGACAATGAACATCCTTTTTTATACTTCAATTAAGCTCTTCCCAGAAAAAATACAGCAAAACTATGAGCTGCCACATTTATTATTCATTATTTTGGAAATCTTTCATAGTATTCCTTTAATACTGATTAAAAAGTGTTACTGGAGCTTGACATCTATAACTATAAGATAATATAATGCCCCTTAATTTTAAATCAGAAAGTTACACTGATATATGATTTACATTCATCATTTTTAAAGTAAATGCTGTGCAGCGGCTAATGTCATTTTCTGAATATATTATAGAATGAAAATTTAGTTTTGTTACATTTCTATGACACAGTTTTAACCAAAAAAACATGGTCCATCTTTATATAAGTGTCATATTTGGTTTAATGGTCACTGTCAAACTTAAATATTGCAACTGGATGAATAAATTAGATTATGTCAATGTTGGTCTCAATCATTTCAGTTCCTCACATTACATTATTAATAATTGAACAAACACTGCACTGACAGCCCTTCCTTTCTGTGATCGACGAGTTGCTCCAGTCGTTGTGAACGGTCAGAGTGACAGAGTGGAATAAGGCCAGCTCGTCTGCAGTCTGAGCAGTGTTTACATTTCAGGGAGGGGAACCTCTTTATGTAACGCACTTCCTATATCACATTCCTGCCCCGTATTGTATTTCCATGTGATGTTTTTGTGTCTGCCGATGCATAAACAGCTGCTGGCAGGGCTCTCCATCCACTTCCACGACACAAACACCAACAGGAAATGAAACGCTGCTGCAGAGACTAATGCAGAGATTACTACCAGCTACTACTAATAACACTTGTACTGTACTGTGACTGTACTTTTATTATTATCACCGTGTCAAATGATCTTTCTATTCGAGTTATGTGCATATTTAAAGCAACACTACGTAACTGTTCAGGATTTGCACCTTCAGTAACTGCACTGCTGTAAACTCTAAATATGGGACTGGCATGTCTCATATGGACTTTATAAATATCAGATGTGTGGAAAATTGTGTGGATTTGGAAATAATACACCCCATCCCTCGGAGTTTAAAAGATAGTTTAGGCTATTCTTCTATTTTGTCTTCAAGCAAAACCTCGAGGTGACATTGATAGGAAATATTTGAATCCTCTGAAACCTTTTCCCAGTGAAGCACAGGCCTAATGCAAACATCTTTACATGTTTTTAAAAGAAATACTCCTTCTCTCAAGTTTGTTTAAATGCCTTTTGTCTGTGCCACTGTCAATTCTGCTCCATTTTGTGTCTGAACTGTCGCTGTTTGACCCCAGACCTTTCAAAAATCCCTCAAAATAGGACCAGGATGGACTTATGAAGTGTGCAAATGAGCCTGAATGCACTAAACTACCTGTGAGCACCATGAGTGAGGGCAGTAGGCTGTTTCTGGGGTAAACACAGCATATCCACTGGCTCCTCTTTAACAGAATAGGTCATTACCACACAATGGGCTAAGTATGCTCAACCATTGTAAATTAACTTAGTGGTCAGTGACAACACATGCCAAACCCTGTTGGACCAGTCGGCGGGACAGTCGAGACCTACCTGTGTTTTAATCATTTATGAGTTATATCGTGTTTCTTTAAAGGTCTGCGTTTTAAAGCTATTTTTGAACAAGAATAAGTCTAAATTGGCTTTTATGCTATGGTTTAGACAGAACAATAGTTGTTTAAGGTTAGAGTGAGATACCGTTTTTTTCTTTTATGGTTAAAGCAGAACAACACCTGGTTAAGGTTTGGGTAAGATACCAAAGTTTTCAGAAAACATCTGCTAGATATTGTTATTGGCGACTAATGACTAAAAATTCCACACTCCACAGTTTCTTTTCCAAGCCCTTCATCACTAGACTTACTAACCAGCACGCTCTCGCTGCCTGGTGGCCAAACTACAGCGCATTTCTCGTACACTCTTTGTAATTATCATCAGATCTTGTTCTCAGTTGATCGTACAAATGATTGTTAACTTCCCGTCTGTCACAGCGGCACAGCAACAGTCTGCTGGAGGGAAACTCATCTCTGTGTCAAAAACTGATTAGACTTTGGAGCTTTAATTAAAAAGTATTGCTCCCTTCTGTTCCATAAAGACGAAACTCATCAGACGTAACAGTCAGGCTGTATTTCTCCAGGCAGTAATACCCTGGTAATAATCATTATAGTCGAAGGTTCACAGTTTGATGGATTTGTGGCACCTTTTAATGCGATTAAATGGAGCAATAAACAATATCTGAATAATCCAAAGCTATAGACTGTGGTTCAAATGTTCCAAAGTCAAATGCTAGCTGTTTGGTGGACCTTGACACAGACACATTTGTAGATCAGGTGAAAATCTACAGTGGCCTTGCAGGGACATTTAGCTGTGTGTGAACTAATCATGCAGAGATGCCTCAAATTGTATGTTAACTTTATTAAATTATGAGAAAAGCATCAAGTTTGCTCATAAATATGTGTTCAAAGTTGAATGGAAGAGAAACAGGAAGTAATAGATCTAATCTTTTTCTGCATTCTGCATTATATTTTTCTCTAAGATGAAGAAATTCTGAGTATCTTTTTTGTCTTTTTCACTTTGGTTGGGCTCTAATCCATGTCATTAATGTCAGATCATTTCTATTGAGACTGAACACTAGCTTCATTTAAGCCTCAACATCACTTTATTTAGCTCTATATTTACATTTCTTCTGCAGACAGCGATTCACACAATAGCATTTGTTCCAGAAACTCAGAGCTCTTTTTTCTCAACAGCGAAGGTGTAGAAATTCAATGAAGCTATTTATTCATTTCATTCTTTCTGTGGTTATTCTACAGTTTATTGAGTGCTAACTCAATTCTGCCTTCTGCAAATGTGATTCCCTCGAGTCCATTGTATAAAAACAAATTAAAACTCGAGCTTATGTTACAGCAGAGAATAGGCCCAGCGTATTTGTGTGATTGGAAATTCAAACATATGCAGTTATTATGGATGACCTCAAAACACAAATATGAATTGAAAATGAATTCATTTAAAGGCAGGAGGCTAAAAAGAAGCTGCTACTTAAATTTAAGTCGAAGAATCGGCTCTATTCATCAACATAAATATTCAAAAGGCTACATGCAGTTCAAGTTCTGCTTGTATTTACAAGAAGCAAACAAGGAAAAAGATGATTGAAAACATGCAACATGATATACATTTTTATCTATTTTTATCATATATGGCTCAATTGTAAGTAACTGCTCATTTATAAGACATACTTTCAGAAAACTAAACACATTAATAGTGTTAAACAGAACCAAACTGTCCCTGAATCTTGAATATGGATCTTACACAACCAACAGCTATTATTACATGAATACTGGTGTCATCCTAATGATAAGTGACTCATGTTTCAGTTTAATACTGAGCACAACTCCCACAACAAACAGCTGTGGAAATACCAGCATCTACAACAAAAACTTTGTGTGTGTTTGATTGTTTCAGGGATAAATGATCTAATGTCATAACTTATTATGATCATCTATAGATTAACAACAGTCTTTTCAGGATTATTATCTAATATATACTGAACTATCCTTTTTATTTCTCTGTGAATAAAATCATCATTTAATAGTAATATTGCTTAACATTTTCTCCACATAAAGACCAATAGTTCAACCAAAGTTCTTTAGGGGACTCCTATTACACTTTTACAAGCATCCAGAGAACACATTAGATCAGACCACTTCAGAAATACTCACCTCCCGTGTCCTCACTGTCTTCTGCTTAAACGACTCCATTTCCTTTATTTATTATTCATTAATCCTTGTATTAATTAGCTCCAAGGGCCAAGTTTTAATGTGATTGTGGAGATAAAAGTGCTTTATTTAGAGTAATGTGCTCCAACTTGAAGATCATTTATCTTTTTTGTTTTATTTTGAGAGTACACGCATCTATTTTAATGCGTGACTTTGAAATCACTGGCCTGTTAATTTGACTTTTCTGGGCAAAAGGTCTAAGTGAAAACAGATTTTTGAGAAATGGTGATGGAAAATGTTGAAAATGCCGCAGTTGAAAACAAAGTCAAATTGATCTGGTTGTAACTCAACGTCGAAAAGCAGTAAAAAAAGTGAGAAGATTCATGTTTTGTTTACACATTTTCTATCCTCTGTATTTGCGGAGGTTTGGCCGTTTAGAGCGGTTCCTCTTCAACGTTTAGATTCCTACATTTCCTAAAATACCTGCAGCTTTGTGACCCTGGCAGAGCGGCTGTGAGTGCATCACATGTGGAGGTGGCTCAAGTTAAAGTATAGTTAGATCAAACAAACCATTTTTCAAGAGGAAGAGCAGTCACCTGACTATTTCTGCAGCTGCGGGCGTGAGTCTCTGCCCACCACTCTCTGTTATTCACCGTTTGGGAATAAAACACAGCTCTGAAGAATGAGGATTCATCTTTAGTCTCATCATATGTTCAGTGGTAAAGGGCTTATAGAGTTTGAAGGGCTCCTGTTCTGATCGGCTCACTATTTGGCAAGCAACTGGTCATAATTTCTCTTTTTCTAATGTGTTTTAAGAGCTTAATGACCGATAAAACAATCAACTGAAAGAAGTACATGTATGTTAAAAGTCGTGCTGGTTTGTCATTTAATTTTCGATAAAGTGTCCCGGTAGAAAATGCATCGATGTTCTGAAATGATTGGCTTCACCTGCGTACATCTTGGTCTGTTGTGTCTAAGGTAGAGATACACATGAATACCAGCGAAGAAAAACGCTCATAATCTCAGTTAAATTAATGAAAACACCGAGAGAATTGTGATTTTCTTTGCTCTTAGCTCTGGCTCTGAAACAGGAAATGAAGCCGGGCCGAGCAGCAGCGGCGCAGGGAGCTGTGTTCTTGGATCGGTTTCAAATTTTTGCCCAAAATGGTTGTTATTAGGCCGGGGCTTTGGGGCAGACTTATCCAGGATCAGCGCCTTCCAGCTGCCAGTTCATCTCAGCGCCACAGATGGACTGCACAACATATAGACGGATAAAGAGCATATACGTCTGTGGGTTTAGTATATGCTCTGTAAGGTCCTCTGCAGACTTATGATTGTATCAGAGTGTACGCCTCTGATATTATGTGTATGAAAAGAGGATTTTGGGGCAGAGTAGAGGATTTTGTTGTTGTATAATGCTTTCATGAAGTGACATTTTGGTCCAACGTTAGACAAAGACAAGTAAAAGTATAGTTGTGCAGTCTTTATTTCATCAATAAATCAAACTTGCCCAATATTTTAAAGTATCTTTGTGAAAGTCTGTTACTCTTACTCTCAACACAGAGTGATGTTTTTCTGCAGAGTTATGCTTCACGTGGAGACAGATGTTTAGGATTGTTGGCTTTAAATGTGAGCTAAATGTAAATACTTTAACACACCTTTGTCGCTCTAAAGTAAGCCACTGAGAACTAGAGTAAAAATCCAATTGGCACTTTCTTTGCAACAGATCTGCGGTCACTATATGGAAAAATATGCACAAAATTGTATCTGGAAAAGGAATGTAGTAATAAGAAGCCCTTTATATTAACATGAGAAGGGAAGGAGGAAGGTTTTATGGGTTGATTTAACTCAAAATAACCCGTAAACAGACCACTTCTACTGAGTCAAGGGCCCAGTCCAACAACAAACATCAACATCGGTAAAGCATTCTGTTTTTTAGTTGTTTTATCCTTTATTTGACAGTGTAGTGTAGACACACAGGCAGCAGGGTGAGAGAGAGGGGAATGACCTGAGCCGGAATTGAACCCAAGTCTCCCGAGTGTATGGAGCCCCGCAGTATAACCCTAACTAAAAAAATATCTACATTTCATTGGAGCAGCAGGCGTCTCACGGCTTCTATTGATTTATTATAAACTAACAGATGTCAACACAGTCAGAAGTGATTTGGCAGTAAACAGTTTGTTTTCTCTGAGTTTCCCTGGAGTCGAGGGTGTTTTTAGGGAGATTTCAGAGGAATTTTCTGTTTATTTCAGTCTCAACACAAGCAGGACATGACCCATAACCATCCAATACTCATCGTTTATATCTTTGACTATAATGTTACATATTTGGCTTAGTGTAGATTCAATAAGCTTCTTCTGAGTTAGATTAATGTCCACAAGAGCTGCATTTGTTATTTTGCTTAGGTCCTGTGTTGAAAATGGAAAAATCTTTTACATTAAGTGCTTGGCTTTAGTTTAATTAGTCAATGTGGGGACACTATTTCAAAATCTTTCTCTAAAACTCTCCGAATCGAGGTTAAGTCCCGAAGTCCCGCCCCTCGCTGCCCTCCGCTGTCAGATTGATGTCGCAGATCCGGTGCAGCGTTTGGATGTGGTTTTGTGGTTGGCGTGCGTGGAATAAAATGAGTGACAGTTCACAGCAGCAGTTTGACGTGGTCAGCTCTCTGACTGACATTTTCAGGTTTAGAAAATGCTCCCGCTGCACAAAACAACAGACGCTAAAATAAAATGAATGAAGAATCACCAGAGACTACAGGAAATATGTGTCATTAGAGTCCAAAATATGACTGAAATTCAAGGACAGGTCACATGTTTTTGATTAAAGGTGCATTACTTTGTCTATTTGAGGACAATACAAAAGCAGATCAGACAAATGAAGCAATGCTGCTGGAGAATGGGTCTTAACTTAGTCCTTAAGTCAAATTATTATCTATTTTCACCGAGTTTGTTCATAGATACAGATATATACCCCTTTAGGACATGCACACCTGCAAAGAAGCTCTGGAAAAACATGACAATAAACAAAGAAAAGTGTCAAGACCAAGAGTATATAGAGACTAAGTATATAGAGACCAAAACAGGCCAAGATTTGAATGGATCCAGATCGAGTTGACATCAAAACCATGAGACCATGAAAGGTGAAAGAGATCAGAATTCAGAAATCACAATAATAATGCAGACATTTACCCCACTGGTGGTCTAAAATCCTCAGACAGACCTAGACAAGACTCAGTAAAAGAGATTTGAAGTCCAAAATGAGACCAAGACCTTTAAAAAGTGTCCTCAAGCCCGGTCTACGGCACTACTACTTGTGTTCTAAATGTGCTCAACTATTAACAACATTAATAATAAAAGAGTGCACATTCACTTTGTCTAACCTAAGGCAAGATTAACGATTCAGAATTTATTATCTTCCAATTAATTCCCTAACCCTTTGTTATATATTTCAGTCAAAATCTGATTTTGGAGACTGGGTTTTAGTCACCGTCCTTCTTTCCATTGCTTTAGTTTGGGAGACCATTACAGTAGGGTTTACCAGTTACCAGCTCTGCAGTTATTTTTATTCTGTGGCACATCGCCTAGAGCTCCAGAGAGCTTCTTACGAATGCAGCTCGACTGACTCAACAGCGCTCGGGCTCCAAACAGAAAAGGTTTTTTAAAATGGCAAACATATAGCCGGCTCTTTTTATGCATGTTTTCTATTTTTGAGGAAAGCAGTGCAGATGCTGCTCGAGGCTCACTCACCGCATTCACTGTCGCATGATTTACTCCCAGCATCCTGAAGTAACCTCATTCATATCTGTATTCATCTCACTTATGTCACAGTGCTTTTCATTATACTCAATATTCTCTGCTTGTCTGTTTTATCATGTGAAGTGAATAGTCTTTTCTGCGTCGTTAATAGATCTGTTTCTCGTGTTCATTGTTGAATTTGACACAACAAAGGGTTAAGGAGGTTTGTGCTTCATGTTGTGAATCCATCCTGATGTGAACTCATTGGCCTCTGGAGCGTTTGTGGCTCCACACTGACACCTGGCGTCGACTCGGAGGGAAATCTCAGTTTAACACTCGTGTAGTTTGTTTTGGAGAGAGTTTAAGTGCTGTGTTTAATGACAGTAATCCCCTTCATGTCACATGTTAAGTCTTTAGGGTGAAGCCGTGTCATGGATTCATTATTACCGCAGCTAACATCACTAAATACACAGCTTTAGTGTAAATTCAAACAAAGAAGAAGGAGTAAAAGGGAAGATTTACCAGTGGCTTGTCTTAATTCTGTTTTTTTGCTTAAAATTTTTCTATTCTTTGATACATTGCTGCAAAAGAGGGCCTAAATCTCTAATTGCAGATCCTAAACAAATATACATCTTTTAATTTCTAACGTAAAGAACAATTAACAGATAATGTCTTTTTTCTAGGTTTTCCCAAAAAGCCGCAACTATAATATTTACACAGATTTTACAGAGTTACAGAAAACGGTCAACACCAGCTTTAACAAACTGTCCCCGACTCAAACCCGGAAAAACCAGACTAATTCTTTGTTTAGACAGGACAAAGAATAAGGAAGGTTGGCCAGGTTAACTTTAATCCATGTCATATTTGTCACTGTTGAGTAATGGACTTTACACTGGCTTTTAAACGTCAAGAGAACATTGCACCATCAAACTGATCAGAAAAATAATCTCTCTTACGGTGCCTTGACATGACTTGTGAAATGTATAATGTCCAGATATAGATGCAGACTCACTGTATATTACACATAATACGTCTAGTTATATTCTCATCATGTGGTGGTTCTTTGTAACTCTGCCTGTGTCAAAAGTTCATTTCCTCAGTTAGACGTGATCAGATCCGTCTGCTGCCATTGGCCGCGACTGTGTCATGTGACCTTTCTGTCACCGAAGGCAGAGAGACTCTAATCTGCACCAAATCAAACTCAACGGTGACAATGGCAGCAGTGACGCCATAATGAAGCCAGTCAGTTTGTTTTCACAGTTTTATTGGTGACACTGAGTCAATTCCCGCCTTTATCTGTTTATTTTGATGCTGTCTCTTTAGGTTTATCGAACGCTGTCAGAAATACTCAAGTGTAATGAGTGATGAGGTCCTGGTGAAACAGTGGAAACAACCAGCCTGGATTTAATCGGCTCTAATGTGAATAATTCTCATGTGACAGATGTGAAAATGTTGGACAGTGGTGACTCCTAGTGGCCACAAGTAAAAAAGGCAGCTGCTACAATTTTCTGAAGGTTGTGGGAATGTGAAGTATTAGTGTCTTTAGGCGTAGTCTTCTTTTAAAGCTGGACATAATAAGATGCAGAGGCTAATAAATAGTTGTCCAAACGAGGACGAAAACCATAAACTGTAATTATGTTTTATAGAAATCATGACTTCTTCTAAAAATATGTTGTTCCTCCATAATTAAAATACCAAATGGATGAATGTAATGAAAATAATGCAAATAAAAGATAATCTACTAAACTGGAGTAGATGACATGTTTTGATATGATTTTGGAAGTTTAATATCCACCTGATTTGGAGTCTGACTTTTCTAAATGTTATTTTTTGGAAGAGATCTGATTAATTTCACCAAAAGATTCTAAATGAATGCTCATAAACTCTATTGTATACTGGCCTGATTCAAACATTTCAAAACAAACAAACAAACAATAAAGGAGAGTTGATTTAGTTTAGACATCTGTAAAGACATCTGATGACCTTCTTCTGTTACCTTTCCAATATGGCCGCTGTATTTTTGCTCACATTCAACAGCTTAAAGTCTGAATATTGAAACTAAACTAAAACCACTCTGATGTTCCCTGTCCTTGCTTTAGGAGGCCAGGCCGTGCCTCAGGACCCCTCACCCCCCTCCACCTGTCCCCCCGGACCACCTGGGACACCAGCGGGAACCAACGGCAGCAGCGACATCATGGTGAACTTTGACCCCGACCCGGCGGACCTCGCTCTGTCCAGCGTCCCGGGACAGGACGCGTTCGACCCGCGACGGCACCGTTTCTCTGACGAGGAGCTCAAACCTCAGCCCATGATCAAGAAGGCCCGCAAGATGCTGGTCCCTGACGATCAGAAGGTACTACATCTCCCAGAATGCTTTGCTCCTACCCTGCTTTTAGTGGCTTAAATCTGAAACGTTCACTGTCGGTTTAAAAGGGTGAGCCGTCTGTCGCAACAAAACCACTTTACACAATCAATTAATCACTCCATTTATAGATCACTATTATCAAAAATAGGATTTCTATCTTTATAGTCAATCCCAAAAGTGAAAGTGTATTCCAATAAAAACAAAAATAAAGATAAAAAATGATAGATAACATAACTCATTGTAAGTTATTCATGTTCTTTTTTCAATGGTATTACTCAGTGAGAGACAATCTTTTTGGAATCATCCCTATCTTTAGACCAACACTGTGACCTGCCTGATTTATTTTTATTAATAAAGTAAAACTGAACCCATTCACTTTAGAGCATACCCTACAGCACTAGTTTAGTAGTTCAGCGTTAGACCAATGTAATCTCCATCACATGACGTTCCAAGTCTTCATTTCTGTTCATTTTTGCGTGTTTCTTTGTGTAAAAAGACACAGACAGCTCTCCAAAAGCCTCTTTCCCAGTTGGATTTTCCTCCAAAAGCCAATGTTCAAATGAGAGATGTATGTATTAGACCAAAACTTGCTTAAAAATACTAATCTCTAGACAAAGCCTTAAGGACCATAACCCTTCATTCTTATTACAATATTCTGTTAGAAGATTTAGTTGCACTCTTTAAGTTTCCCTTTCGAATTATTGCCCATTTATACAGTTTTCTCCAATCCTACAAGGTTTTCTGGCCAAACCTGGATGGTGGGACGGTAAAGCTCACAGCCTCTAAAGGCACGTGAGTTGGTGTTGTTGTGGTGCTCTGATAAATAGCCTGTGCTTCATGTGAGAGCGGAGCAGCTGCAACTCCTGAGGCGGCTGTAATTTATGGAGAGAGAAGCCCGCCGCATCCAGACGCCTTTATAAATCATTTGTACACAGCTTTAGAGCAATGATCTGGGAGCAGAGGTAGGGCTGTAAGTTCAGATTGCTCAGCAGCGTCTCGTAAACGGATGCAGCTCCGAGTTTAATATCCCACCGATATAGGCCTCGGACGTGAATTTATGGATATGATAAAAGCAGCATCAAATAGAGGAAACTCATTTGCCTAATTCCCATTTCAGTGCAATAATCATCTCAGAGGGTATTAAAAAGGAGAATTATTTAGCTCTAATTGTGAAACGCTCCACTGATGTCAATACTGTCACAGATTATGACCGCGGGCTTTTTAAAAATATAGTATAGTAACCTTAAACCAGCAACATGATGATAAATACAGCTCTATAAAGACTTTAGCTATTTCTCTTACTCCAAATTCATCCGGTACTGACATTGTTTCATAAAGAGCACCCTTTTAAACTGTACTGAACTGAATCTATTGACTGCTGTGTCTCCTGAATCTGTGTCTGTGAATGTGCGAGCCATTTCTTACAGTAAACTTTGAAAACTGCAAGAGAAGCCCTGGCAAGAATGAACACAATGGCTACAAAATTAGTTTAGCATCACGGTCCAGTTTGACAGAACAATTGCAGAAATATTGCAGTTATTGTTGTAATTGGTCTCTCTATTCGATCCAATAGTTATATCTTCTGTTTAGTTCAAAGGAAAGTGTGCATTTTTCTGATTTCTTTTAACAGTGGTGCCTCCGAGTTGCCCTATTAGGCCTTTTTTTCTGATTTAAAAAAAAAGTTGTGAAGTTTTCAGCAGATTGAGTTAATTTAAAGTCATATAACGAGTTTGTGGAGCCAACAGTATTTGGTTTATTTGACAATGGTCTGGTTCATCTTCACAGTTTTTCATTTGGAGGAAGTTTATTTGTCAGAGATTTATGTCATACTTGATTTAACATGACTTTGACATGTGTTTAAAGACCAAAATTTTGATTGATTGAGATCAAGTCGAGACCAAGACCAGGACATGATACAGAGATCCAAGGAAACACTACAAGTCCAGTCTTTAGTTTGGCATTGTTAAGACAGGAATATTTATTTGCGGTACAAATAAACCAGATGTAATCTTGGCCCTTCTTGGTTTACATCTAGAGACCTTTGTATGAGACTATGACAAGTAAAATATGAGTTTATCGAGACCTTTTACAGTTGGTTTTAAGACAACACGCTTTACAATGTCAGGTAGAGTACTGTCTTGAATATTTGCAGTCATTTTCTGAACCTGACTGGGACATTGTGATGAAGAAGTAACTTTAAATGCAGATGTCAGAGCTTACATCAGAAATGGGCCGCCATGTTGCATTGAAGCTGTCAGTGTGTCCGTCTGTGGTTGTTATTGAGCTGTCACCATCTTTCCTCCACTCTTTCCTTATTTTTCAACCATCTCTCTCTCATCACATGACTGACCCTGTCGTTCGGCCTGTGTTTGTGTCTCTCCCCTCCCACCTTCCTCCCACACACCCCAACATACCGCTGATAGGACGAGAAGTACTGGAGCCGGCGCGTCAAGAACAACGAGGCGGCCAAGCGCTCACGGGACGCCCGACGCCTCAAGGAGAACCAGATCTCGGTCCGAGCGGCTTTCCTGGAACGAGAGAACGCCGCGCTTCGTCAGGAGGTGGCCGACATGAGGAAAGAGCTGGGCCGCTGCCGAAACATCATCAACAAATACGAGAGTCGACACGGAGACTTGTGAGCCCAAGGAAGAGGAAGATGTTGGAGAATGAAGTTTGGGCAGGAGCTAGAAAAGAAAAGGGTACAAGGCAACCCATCCACAGCAGCACTTTAGTTGGAGCGGCGAAGGCGGGGGCCGGCGTAGATCTGCAGTAAGCTCTGTATGACACCGGACGTAAACCACTGAGGTTTTAGTGCTGGGTTTTCACAAGCCACTCGTCAGCAGCAATATTTTATAAATCTCTGAAAACATGGAAATAATCCAAAGTGAAAAAGTTCATTACAATAACACTGATGGAAAAGCTATAACATATAAAACCCAATAATTGCTCTAGGTGGGTTCTTCAATGTGTTTTTAATCAGTGTACTATATTGTCCTCAAGGGGGGCGCCACCATTAACACAAATATCATTCATTCATCTTCTACTGCTTATTGTTATTAGAGGTCGTGAAGGGCTGAAGTTTGGAAGTGTAAAGTAGCTCCTGAATCGTCCTGTTGAAGATTTATTTGAGGCTTCCTGTTAAAAATATTTTAAAGCATTGAATGGAGCAAGTAAGAGCCAGGGTCGACAAATTTAATCAAAATCGACCTGTTTTAAGGGAGGGGCTTTGAGGCATAGATATTAAAACTACTGTAAATGTTCGAAGGTGATTCATGCCTTTACAAAAAAGAAAAAAAGAGTAAAAAGAGTACTTCAGCACACAATAAAGAAGTACAAAGTGTTAAACAATAAAATATAAGGTACCCATGGATCATATAAAACATATAATCACAGGACATAAGATGGAAACAATAAAGATAAATCGTAAAAAGAGACTGAAGATTATTTAAAAGTGAGTAGTTAAGACATAAAACAGCTCAGGGAAAGAAAGTGTACAACTATAGAAAATCTTAAAAATAAAAGCATGCAGGACAAAACCTCTTATATATTAATAATAAAATTGAATACGTACTCATCTATAAACTATTTCCATGTATCAGTGGTTTGATCATTGCTGGTGAGGAGTTTGTTTCCGGATGTTAAGACACAGCAGCGCCAAGTTGTCCTCTTCTTTGACTTTTTCTGCTGCTTTCTTGGACCCTCACAACGTACTGTATCACTCGTATCCCGTCGGCAGCTCGTCCTCGGTCCCCTCGGCGTCCCGCGCGCGCCTTTACGTCCGGTGTCGTGCTGGGTTTGTGCAGGTAGTGCGCTCGGGCCGCCGCTTTGGGCCGGCTCGAACGTGGTGTTGAATTCACATTAAGCCAGTGAAATCTCACTTTTTAAAGCTCAAGGCATGGACACAAGCGAAGCTAAGTGGTCAGACGTGTAATTTTTTTCTATAAATAGGACACAAAAACATGTATATTTTTTGAACTGGGCAGGAAAGCGGGACTAGTCCAGCAGAGAGCAGGAGGCGGAAGTGGTGCAGGGATTTCGTCCATTGAGATTTTGACATAGGATTACTGTATATTTTTCTATTAGCAGAGATAGTCACGGAGGAGGAGTTTGGAGATAATCTTTTGTATATTTTCTATATGGGGCGGGGAGGGGCTGTTAGCTGGACTGTCACGGGGCCACACGAAGCGTTTTTTTCCTCCCAGCTTTTAACTGCTTAACAACAAATAGTCTATTTTCACAAAGCTGGATCGTCGGAGGCTATAAACAGAATGTATCACGGCTGAATCAGGTATTTCACACGGTGCGAGACGCAGAGAAATATCTTAGTAATGATTGTTTCAAGACGGGCTTTAGGAGGATGATGGTGAAACATCAAATTGTATAGTTTTACAATACTTTTTTCTGTTTGTTTCTTTGTGGACTCGTTTAAACAATTGATTTATTCTCTATTTGATTCTGTGTTTGAGTTTGTGAGCAGAGCTTTAGTTCTGAAGGATAAACAGAGAGAGAAACAGAAACAGCTGGATTGAAGCAGAATTTGCCTTTAGCCATTTTCTGAAATATTCTTTACGATTAAACCTTAGTGATGGATCCGAGCAACTCCTGCATTTCTAGTTTATTAGGCTGTTTACGACGTCGGAATAGGCTACTAAATAATAATAATGAATATGCAACGCTACTTAGATCTTGTCACGAAGGGCACATTATGAGAAATATGTCTAACCTGGTCAGACATACCATTTACTTCACCAAATGTTTCTTAATTAAATCATCTAAAATGGGCTATAAATCTATCCTATTACATCCAAGGATTCTGCTTCCATTGGTACTTCCCTCAAGAAATATTACTCGAATTCACTGACTTTTACAAAATAGACAAAAAATATATCTGGAAGGCTACCAACGATCCCATTTGACAACATTTATTCACCTAAACGCCCCACACAGTACTGCTACAAAACATGTGTCCTTAGAAGCATTTGTTTTTACCATAAACTACAAAAAATCACAACAGAGTTCAAATAGAAAACTGTGATTATGAAAAGTTTGGTAATAAATACACATACAATAGAAGATTTATTATTAAACATATGGAAAGTTCATTTTTGTAAGGATTAGTTTATTGTCTAATAGTTTTAAAATGGGATAATGGTTGTTTTAATGCAGAGCGACCAAAATTAAATTAAAAACCCACGAGAAGTGTTATGTGCAAAAGTACTGCAGACTCAAAGACACATCCAACAATCAACTTAATGTTTTAAAGTGTGGTTCTTCCACGCGCGCTTTGGACGCTGTCGGTGCCGTGCTGGTCGTCTGATAATCGTGCTTCTCTCTCTGTTTCCTCCTCGATTTGTCCAAGAAGTGCAAATATGAAACTGGTTTAGGGTTGATTTGCCCGGCTGGAACTCTAAACTGAGACCTTAGGCATGCACACTCACAGACACTCACCCAGCCCCAACTCTTACTGTGCTCGTTCTCGTCGTTTTGGACTTTGATGGTGCTCATCTAATCTACTCCTTCACACAAATAGACACAAATATAAAAACCTGCAGACACGAAACACACGTCCACTGTCTCAGACTGAACTGCCTATACCCTTTCTTTGTCTTTTATTCCTTTTTTTTTTTTTTTGTTCTTCTTTTTTTTGTTGGATATGGATAAATGGTATATAGATTTACACCAACACTTGTCTATACCTCTCCTTAAACTCTACCCAATGAGACAAATGCACCCTATTGCTACTGTACCATACAACTGCATTATTGAATATTAAACTATTCTCTTACTAGATATATATGTGTATATGATATATGCTTGAATTATGTGATTATAGTTGTAATATACATAATTGAATATATTACAGAAAACTCATTGGAATCATATGTCAGTTTTTTCTCAGGTGGTTTTGTCTGAGGTATTAAAACACGTATAAAAATAATGCAAAAAACAGCCTATGATTTGATCACACAATCTGTGCTTTAAGTTGTTTATGATTTAAAGGGGAACTTATATATTTCACTCCCCCTGTTTTTAAAATGTTGGGTTTTATAGTTATCTATGTCTGGCCCAGGTTCACATTGGACCAAGTGACCTTTCACTAAGCCCCACCCCCTCATTTTAAAATCTGTGTTGTTTTCTATGTCAGTCGCATAATATATGTCTAATATATATTTGAAATGTGCTTATGAAGGATATATGTAACAGAGATGTCCAAAACTGTGTCAAAGTCTGTGAAGCAAGACGCTATATATCTATATCTACTTTTAACATAGGTCCAAATTATGCTTAAAATTATATTCAAATGGTAGAAAAAGGTTTTGTTTAATGAAAAGTAAAGTCAGACTGTTTTCTCACCTGTACTTTGTGGATTAGGAGCCATAACCAGCCAGATTTTCAATGGATATTTTAAATACTGTAATATTTTTTAAGGTAGTTTGTTTAAAAAAATGTGATGAGATTTTAGTTCGAAATTATTAAGAGAATAAAAAGTGAAAAAATAGCCGCAGAACTGTACTAAATGCTAGAGCTAGTTGGCCAAATGTTATAATTATAAATAACAGAATATATTTTTATATTTTGTTTCTAAATTTACAACCTAAAGACCTAATATTGGTTTTATTGTAACCTTCATGTGTCAAACTTATTTAATTACAAAGGCTATGCTAAAAACTAGGCTAAAAGCTATTATACACAATAATAATATCTATGTGTCTGTTTTGGAATAGAAAGTATAGAGAGACACTCTGTACAAGTGTAATGTATAGAAATCCAAAGATAGGCAGCCCACTAAGTGAGATTAGATTTTCTAAGTTGTGATTGGACAATCATGGTTTGGGGGAGGGGTTTAGTTAAATGGTTGATTAAAAAAATGTCTTTATGTAGAAATGGCAACTAAATTTCATTACGTTTCCTGCTAAACAGTGCTAGCAGATGTTTCTCTTGTTGTTGTTGATCCTGTTATGAATTTATTTTTGTTTTCTTGAACGGCTTGTTCTCTGTTTTCTTCTGATGTTAACCTCTTTTTATTCCCAACAATGACTTTTACTTGATTTCCCATGAGCCTGTTTGTTGTCGGCACCATTTGTGGAGACTTTTCCGAGACACAGGTGCATCATGGGAGCTGTAGTACCGCCCTCTATTTACTCTATTTTCCTTTTTCTTGTCTTTTTATGTTCACACAAACTCGTACTGGAAGAAAAGTCTCTGAAACGACTTGATTTTCCTTTTTATCGTCAGATTTTTGGGATTTGTTTGCAAATGATTCAAGAACTTTTTGACAGTGCTATTTTTCTATGTACCTGTGTTAAACGTGTTTTTTCTGGACGGGCGTCTGGTGCTCGCACTTCACTTGGTGGCAGTGATGGTTTGCTGCTGTACAATAAAACGGCATTGCGGGTAACAACAACAACAACAACAATAACAATCTTCTCAATAATGTACTCAGCCTTGTTTTTTCTCCTCCTTTGACTTTGTGGATTCTCAGCTAACTTCTCGTTGTGACTGTTATGAACTACAAGTCCCATGAGAGCGACACTACCCTGATTCCTCACCAGTATTGTGTGCTGTCCACAAGGATGATGGCTTTTTCCTCAAACACCAATAAAACTTATCCTTACTCACTGACAGCGCTAGTGTCTTTATGTCTTATTTGTATTCATTACCTGTACTTTCTCTGATGTCCAGCCATCTTTATTCTTTAAGTCTGGTTTCTGTGTCTCTGTACCTAACTGGATAGATATTCAGTTCAGAGTCAGGCTGGTCCAGCAGGATTTCTACAATCACTGTAAAGGCAAGACAGGCTGATTTTTTAATGCTATAATTCTTCTTTTTGGTTGCAGTTTTTGTTTCAAATACAGATATTGTCTCACATTGTTTCATTTAGCCTCTGTAGCAGTTCACAAAACTTATGAACACTTCGCTAACATGTGGCTGGTTGTGTCCAAGCTACAAATATGAAAGCGTCAAATAGAAGTGTTTGTCTTTGTGTAGATGAAGCCTCTCGTGCTGCCGTCTGCTGCTGAATAATTTAATGTTTGTTTCTGATGGAAATGCGTGAGCAGACCATTGGGAGGCACTCGGACACTTCAGACAGCTCCTTCTTTCACACGTCACGTCCACTCTCAGCCCGTTGTCTTGTGTGTGGACTTTTCTAACAGCGCACGTGTCTCTGCGCGTAACGTGACCTGATGTTACCGAGTTACCATGACGACCGCTCTGATTTTTAGACACCGGAGCCCCTGATCGTCAGCTGCGGTTGTGTAATAAGCAGCCGTGTGGGGGAGTGGGAGTCTCACCACCTGTACGTGGTGGGCTGCATCAGCTGTTCGCTAAAGTCTGCGTCACCCCCTCGTCACTTCAGAGACCATCTGTCTGGCTTTTAGCATCGCTCCCAGAGCCAAAGTGTGCTAAGCCCGCTCTGTGCCACTCTCTGCCATCTTGTACCAGGTGGTCCCGAGCCGTGTGGGCCTCCTGCGCAGGCTCCACAGAGAGCTCCAAACCCATGCAAATCCTGAGCAGGCCAGATGGTCCTGGATGAAGCACACTGATGTTTTGTAAATGTTTTCTACTTTATTTCATTGTCATAAAACGGCAAATCAGTGTGAGGAAATCTAAAACTAAGTTAATGCACAGATGTGTATAGGATAAACACATTCAACAAATTACAACAATCACATTACGCTACTGTATAAACCAGAGACAAACTGTTTAGTTGCCCTCAAAGGGATCCTGGGAGGATTCTGAAATGACTCTGTATCCCACAGACCAGATTAAAATAAATACTACATCAGCTCTAACATTAATAGGTAACCAGTGTGAGGAGGACAGGGCTTATGTTCTTCTCCTATGAACCACCTGAAGGCAGTGGGGGCTTTTAACAGGAGTCCAGACAAAAGAGGGCCGAGCCTGGATGTAATAAAAGCATAAATGAGAATTTAGCATCAGTTGAACCAAAGGATATGGACATTCTTTATGAGGGAACTTTACAGGAACCATAGTAAAACCAGAGGGGATGACACTGATCTAACAGTGTGTTGATCCCAGCACCAGCAGACCTCTTTCTTTACTATTTTTACTTTAGCCTTAGCTTGTCTCGCATTATGACACTTACAGCAGCTTTGCATTTGAAGGTAATCAATAAAAATGCTTCATACACTCAAAAATAGAGACAAGTTCAAAGGTTTGGGAAAAGTTCCACCAAAATTTGTATTGTTGCTGCTATATTTAGACCGTGTTTGCTGCCAATTTATGCTGAAACTTCATCATTTGTATTTTTTGTCCAACATCCACCGAGCTTTGTTCAATCTTTTGTGCTGAATTCAAGCCGTGCGCCGAGAGTCTGGGCTTCTCTGAAAGCTAACGCAGAGGCCACACTGAGCCAAACTCCTGTGGTGTTATTCAAGACTGTGAAGTGTGGCTACGCATTGATGATGGAGTTAAGAAAAATCCCAGCGCCCTGAAGGAGTTAGAGACACAGAGTAAACACTGAGACGTCCACAGATTTCTGCTGCGTTCAGTGAAGTCCACTTAACCTGCCGGAGTTATCTGTAACCCCTCATACCTCCGGCCTGTTCAAATGTCAGCAGTGGCATACTGATGAGCGAATCAGCGCCGCTCATATAATTGTCTCCCGGCATTCTCAGCCTCAATCACTCAAAACCTTTGCGGGATCTGGACGCAGTGATTTTCAGCCCATTCAATTTGACTCAAGAGAGAAACACAAGCTGAATTTAAACGAGGAGATAAAATAACAGTGTCAACACAGTAATAGTATCTGCATCCATTTATCCACGAGTTTAAACCTACATTTGATAAAGGCAATGGTGCTTCTGCAAATGAGCTACTGGCTGCTCTGCTTCAGTTGATTTTACAGATTGGTTCATTAAATCTCCTGAGCATGAACCCTTCTTTAAACACATAACACGGTACAATGCTCAGGGATAAGTCAAATGTTCACATATGGATTATAATTAGATATTACAATAATTAGAAGGCTTAGTGTGTATTTCATTTTCTGTCAAATATATCGACAATGACGAATTAACCACGTGGCAACTTACAATTATTTCATGTGCCTATTCTTTTATTTAAATGCTGATAGACAACTCCCGTGTTTTTTGTTTGAAATGTCCCTGAAGGGCTTCCATAACTGTTCAAACAACCTCTAACATGCTCTAAAACAGTGTAGTGTTTGATTTTAACCTGCACTTTTGCACCAAAAACCTCCAAAAAGGCTTAGACTACACACTCAGCAGTTGCTTCTCTGTTTGACTTTTTGTGCTGTTTTATTGTGTAAGGAGATGTAACCGGCCAATGGGAGCAGACCTCCTCGTAAACAAGCATGTGATTGGGCAAAGAGGCCTTAATAGTAGAACTGTAGGTAGATACAGTAATATATCTCTGGTGAAGTTCTGATGAAATAGAGCCTCTGTCTGTGACCTCAGCGATAAACCGTCCCATCAAAAAACAGCTCTGGTCTTTTGGTCTCACCTTCAGGACCTCGTGGCATTTCCAGGTTTGCACTAGACTCTGGACAGAGCGGCGTTAACTGAAAGGTGAGCTGAGATTAATGAGAAGATGAGCTGAGACGGACAGCAAAGGATGATGGGAGATGATGACAGCAGGAGGCTCACAGGGTTGTCCAATGTGGCCACTGTTTATATCTGTTCAGCAATTCCACACAAATCTAAGTGTGTTGAAAATGAAAAAATAGTCTTGGCCAGCTCTAGTTTAAAATACAAGATCATAACTTTAAAAAAATAATAAATAAACTGGTTATTAAGAGCAGTATGTTGTCTTTTTATTGGATGGGACTATAATGTTGTAAAGTAATATATTACATTTGAAATATGACGTATTTACCTTAGTCATCACTAAATACGCAGATGTCACACTTGTCTGTTTGTTCCATCCATCACAACTATTCATGTTCAATAGTCTGGTCCAAAAACACTTTTATATATATTTTTACTTGGATTTATCTGACATGTGAGTGTGGAAATGTATTGAAAGTATAATGGTAGAGTGAAAGTGAACACTGGGAGAACAGCAGTACACTATAAGCCTGACATTTAGAATAACAACCCTATATATAAATAAACTGTGAGGTGTGCAATATGAACGTAAAACAAAACAAAAGTGATGATTAACAGCTCAGTTAAAAACAGGAAATGACCATTACATTTTCAGAACAATGGAAAAATATTAGTGGTTAACAGCCTTTCTCCAAGAAATAGTTGTGTTTCTTGTTTATTTTTCTTATACACTGTCTTTGGACCATATTATTAACCATAAAAGTCTCTCTATTTACTCATTATCACTTTATATGATACATTTACTGAATCCAACCAAAGGCAAACCTAACTCATACTATACATCACATCATATAAACAATAAGGCTGAACAGATCCAGATCAAATCAGAACATTTAAACAACATTTTAGTGACAAAAATGCAGCGTGTTTCAGCCGTTCTTTCAGATCGCTGCTGCAATCTGAAGCTTTTTCTCTTTCTGTCACAAAAAGTACCAGTCAAATCAGAACCATGCCGTTTTTGGCTGCTCTATTTTAAAATAAGAGTGGCTCATGAATTTTTATTCTCTGACAGATTGAACTTGGAAAAGAGAAGAGTTTGATTTGAAAAGGCAGTGAGCAGCTCTGAACTCAATGAGGCTGTGACTGTGGATGGATTTAATTAAAGCTGAGCTGATTGTTCACTTACGACTGATTTACTGTTATAGGCTCACACAAATACATTTACATGTATTCAAATACTGAATAAAGAGTGTAAACGGATGCCCTGCAATGACCTGCCTATTGTCATGAATGGCTTTAGTGCTAATAGAAATTCTGAGTGTATTTCAGCTGTAAACACAAAAAGGAGGAAGTACAAGCCCCATTGTTTCTTGAAGTCAGAATTGACCGAGGCAAACTGCAGAAAGAGTGAATGAAAATCAATGACGAGCAGCTGAAATGGGAGAGACGTTCGTGTAATGCTCAAATCTCAGCGCGGCAGCTCAAAGAAACACGCCGACTGTGTGAATGGAGAGTCATTTTGAATGGAGCAACTTACCACTGAGCCTGACGTCCTGCAGCAAAAAGACTGTCCGTCAAAGCTAAACCACATCTGAATCCTGAAAATGGCTTTAAACCACTTCAAGAAGCAACAGCCACCACCACAGGGCGCCATTCAATAAAGCTTCTTTTACAGAGACTTTTGGCAGAAATTGTTGTCAGATGAGTGAGAAATCATTTTGCACACAGTTATCTTGATTTTTTTTTTTTTATATCCTCAGTGAGAAATAATTGAAGATTCTTGGAGGTTGAAATGTGATGATTCTCCAGGTACAAATGTCCACGAAAAGCCAAAAAAGTAACGGAAATCACCACTGGATAAAAACTAGCACCGGCCAACGACCAGTTCACAAAAACACGGCTGAGTTGATGTGTATTTAAAGCATAAAATAAAAGAACGAGTTAAGAATAAGCTTCCTAAACATAACACTATTCAAGCTCCATCTTTAATCCATATTCTTGTGGCTCAAATAACTCTTTAGAGATTTCTCTGCAGCTCGTTCGGCCATCAGCTGGTTTTTACTGCCTAACACGTTCAGTTATTTGTATTTATTGATACAGAACTATACATTTATCTTACTTCTCATTAGCATTAGACATTAGCGTAGTCAGGAGTGCTGTAGGTGCATATTTGGAGCTGACCATTCAGAGTTACAACAATTAAAGCAAGTGGATTGTTTTAGTGAAAGTGTAAATAAATCCAGATTCTGCTGTATTTGGTCCTGAGGGAGGCAGGAGGAGGGTTTAAGGACAGCTTCCACCTGGTTCTCATTCGTTTTTAGCTCAAAGATGGAACCTGAAGTTAAAATAAAGGCTTAGAGTTTGTCAGTTTAAGCTAATGCTATCTTCATGTACAGTATGTTGCAACTTCATCATTTTACATTTACTCGAAAAGTTGAAAGCTCTGTTTCTTTCTTCCTTCTTTTATTTGTTTTAATGAACATATTTGCTTCATACTGTCTTCATTCTGTACAATTTGATCACGCCTATGTTTTGTCTGATCAGTATGAGACTTGTTGTTTTAAATACAGCTTAAATGTCATTATATTCCTTCAAACACTAGCCTTCCCTTCACCTTTGCATCATGATATGAAAAAAGACTGAAAGAATTGGCCCATAATTCTTGGATAATCCCTAAAATTAAAATCCGTTTGAAGCTCTAAATTACATTGTGTTGCCTTGTTAGTCTAATTGCTGCCTAATTTAGACATTCAGCTCCATAAATGTTCCCTTTAACAGTGATTACACCCACTGCGCCGCTTCACAGGGGTCTTCGTGCCGTGAGGGAAAGTTTGCAAACTCGAGCCTCCGCAGCAAAGCAAAGTGTTTATTTGATCCGGCGTTTGATAAATGTCTAAATTAAAGCGGTGACTTAGGAATCGGGCGGAGACGCGGAGAGTGAAGAGGCTCGGTGATCCGTCGCAAGTGTTTCTTCTTTAATGACTGTTTATGGAAGGCTGCCTGGCTGAATGGAGCTTAATGACTTTCTGAGAAGAGCCCTTTAAAGAAACTGTTGCCTTTATGAAAACATACGGGTTGCTCTTAAGATGTTGCTCAGCTTTAAGCTTAATGTGTGTTTAGTTTGCAAAGGGACGGTGCACATTAATCAAGATTTACAGTCCTTTTCCTTCAGTGAGAAATTTCAAAAGGTCAACAAAGTGTCAAGGCCAGAGTCAGATGGAGCAGATTTTAAAAATGAAATGTTGCTTATATTAATGTCAACATCCCAATCAAGAAAGAAGAAGAAAACTTAATTCATCAACAGCTGGATAAGTCATAAAAAGTAAAAAGTATTCTTGTCATTTTGAGGCTTTAAATTGAAAAATCTTCAGGTTGAACATTATTTTTGGCAGCTTTTGAACAGGTTAAGGGATAAAAGGATACGCTAAACTAAGGTGGCTATTAAATAATAAAAAAACAAAGGCAGGAGCAGGACTTTAAAGGATGATCAAACAAAGCAACAGGTTTCTAAAGAAAGGGGACTTTTTAGAGAAAGGAGGTAAAATAATACTTACATGTCTTACATCCATACAACAGTTTATTCACAGTAGGCCTCAATAACGTAATTACAAAACCAATCATGTCTCCTAAATTCATCGCTGCTGCCAGCTCTAACCCCTTGACATTTCAGAAAATTAAAATGCACCAAAGCAGTCCATTTAGATCACATTTTGTATATTCATCATTACACATTCACTGCACGCTTTACACATACATGCTCTATAATAATCTGCTCATGTGTAACTCCCTATAGCGTCTAAACACGCTTCTTGAACTCATTGTCTTCTTCTTTCTATTTCCATCTCATTTGCCCACTGAACCACAGCTTTGTGTATAAGTTATTGTTTTTTTTCTTCTTTCTAATTAATGTAGCGATGCCTCCGAGAGTCATTTGGCCTGTACATCACACCGCTGCTGCACTGCGGCTAATTACCTCTGGTTAGATAGAAATGAGCAGCCGCACGGGTCAAGACTTTGTTGTTAAAAAGATGGCAATGAGCATTTTGTCATTGTACCAGGGTTAAACCGTTTCATGAACATGTCATCCACAGGGAGTTAATACAGAGCAGATACTTAAAATAATCTAAATACTGTCTATAATTAAGTATCAACTCATTTGTGTGGATACTGCAGTGTGAATATTCTCTAACTCTTTGATTTTTGTTTTATTGCTCCTTGATATTCCTTCAGATTTGTCTGATGTTTGTGGCCTGACTTTAACATTTAAGTTGCTCTGGTTTCACCCTTCAACCTTGAAAAACCCACTTTAGTCCAGTCCTCCAGTCTGTACCATATATCTCTGGAGGAGGTCTCCCCCGCAGCTCAGAGGCTGCCCTTGTAGAGCTGGATAATGGATAAATCAAATGCAGAGAATGGATTTCCCCAAAGAGACCCTTAATGTATTACCTTACCACAAGATATGACACTTAAGAGTCACAGCACCCATTCCTTTTGCACTTGTATGTTGGGGTAAAATAAACAAGCAATAAAATCAGACTTTTCCAGCTGGTCGTCTGATTGGTTACTATTTTTATGCCTTAAGCTTAGTTGAAGCTCTAAAACAAATGGTTCAGATTTGTGGTGTAGGATGTTTAATATATGTTCTCAAACTGTGGTACTAGTCCCACTGGTGGTACTGGTTTCTCAGGGACCCTCACAAGTTTTATTTTTCAGACTGAAATTAAAAATGATAACCCGAGCTTCCCTTTTTTACATTTTTTTTAAATGCAGTTCCAGTATCCTCCATCAGGGAGAGCTCATTTTGATCAAAAACCATTTTACTTTGTCCAAAAAACCCCAACTATCACTACTTGAGGCAATTAAACTCCAGTTAAAATCTATTAATATCCAACTAAAATCAATGAAAACCTTTCAAAGACCAATTTAAACACCATAAAACTGCCCTAGCACCCATTAAAGTCCAACAAGACGCACTTAAACTGTATTTAAACTGAACTCATCTTTTGTTTTCATAATTATTGCTGCATATGAAGGTGGTACACATATATTATGAGACGATCTGTAGAAACCTCGGGGCCAGTGTCTGTTCAGTTTGAAAACACTCCCTTTTACTCAGAGCTTTCCAGGAAAAGGGGAGCCCTGTAAATACTGAGTTACATCACTCTGACGGTCACACGCCGAGGGGTGTGTCGGCTCCAGCCTCTTACATCACAGGCTTTACTCTTTCAGCCCCCTTCACGTTCTCCTTAAAGCCCCGACTGTTTATGTGACCTTTGCCCTCCACATTCCTCCGTTACGACCTCTCGGCTCCTGTTGCAGCCCTTCTTTTTTGAGCTCCTCGTTGTCATAACCCACAAAAGTGTCATCCCTGCCTTCAAATGTGTCTCAATATTTTAAAAAAAATATAATCGGAATAAATGAATTTATGAATTTAAAATGAAAGAAAGGAAGAGTGCTTTATGGAGTGTTTTGCAGTTGTTATAAATAAGAAATTATTATAAATCCATCATTGTTATACAGCCCCAAATTCAAAGATTTAATGGCAAGAATAAGTCTGAAAAAGAATTGCATTTAACTAATTTAAAAATGCAAATGTCTGTGACTTTACATAAAAAAGCACTCATTATTTTGTGAAGTTTATGTTAAGTTTATTTATCGTCACTATTTCTTACCTTGAGTCTACTTTTTTATTGTTTTCATCGTTTTACAAAATGTACAGACCTTTCACAAAACTTTCCCACGTACTTTACTTATATTTCCTGACCTTCCTCCATTAAAATTCTCAGTCTTTGCGTCGCTCGTGGCTGTTTCTGTCTGTTTCTGTCTGTTTCTGTCTGTTTCTGTCTGTTTCCCTGGGATCAGCCGCCTTCACGGAAACAGGAGCCCGATGGGGGTCAGAGTTCGCGCAGGGGGCAGGTCTCGTGCTCTAGAGGTGGACGAGGTGACGAGGTGTTATGTCACACGTGGAAAAATATCTCCAATTTAACAACACTGTAATGGTATTGTGACGTTATGAGCCACACACAACACCTCTCTAATCTCTGGGAATGTGTCGGAGTCACGTTTTTGACAGTTTTATCCCTTTATAGAAGCATACGTCCATTTGAAAACATGTGAGGAATTGTTTTGAAGGCTTTTAGTATTTAGTTTTAGATCTGTGTTATTTATACATAATGTCTTAGTTAAGAGAATTACAATTTAAATATGTCCATATATATCATAAAATTTGAGAAACTGCTTTGCTTTGACGCACACAAACAATGATAAATGAAGAACTTTGCTCATGGATTGCCGTCTCATCAGGGAAAAGGCTCTAAATAAAATGATGCTGGTAATTTATCCCAAAAATACTCCTAAAAAAGGCAACTTGACCAAAAAAACATCTCCATAAACTGTCCCACACAAAGGAGCACTGTCCACTGGCGTTAAAGTCTGCTTCAGGTGGAGAAATCTCACAGTCCTCCTCCATGTTTCCTCTTTCTTGGAAACATCAGGAGCGTTATTGCTAATTTTGGGTGTTCACAGTTAGTCCATGGACCAGACCAGTATGCCATAATCCCAACTCTCGGTGCTGCAAAGAAAATAAGCAAAGGTAAAAACACTAAAGTTTATTTATTTATTTATTCATTCATTCGTTTAGAGGCGATGATGAGCTGGTGCCTTTGAGCATGAGGTACATCTTGAACAAATACTTAGTTAATATACTGTTCACACTTATTTTCATTCACTATTGGCATTTACGATTGATCATTTCTCCTGTGCGTACAGTGAGAGACTTAACCTACAGCAACAAAACAAGAGATGAAGTCTTCTGAGATTATGTTTTGCATCAATGCACATGAACCATATTTGATATACTCTCAATCAACACTTTTAACACTTTAATTTAATGTTTAGTATAAATTATAGGCTATGTTGTGCTAGAAACACGCTGAAAACTGGGCAAATAAAACAAGACTAAATAAAAATAACCCTAACTGGTACATTTTTGCAGCTCTTTTATAAAAAACTTTGTGAAAAAATAGATTAGAATAAGCAAAGTGCATCTAGAAGTGACAACCCCTCTTGTACTGAACCATGTATTTAGTCCTTTTAAACTGTTCTGTGTCCTCACTAAAACATCTCAAACGTATCCGTGTGTTTGTGTGAATATGGCAAAGCTGTTTGTGTCAACACTTGCCACTACGGCGGCGTCGGTGTGACAGGCGCCGCATCAATATTCATGCGTGGCACTGACAGAGCGCTGGCGGATGAGCTCCACAGATTCATACCTTCCTCGGTGTGAGAAACCGAACCCCTCGTGTGGGAGGTTTAAGCCGAGCGCGCCGCCACAGACTTAAGCCCGTTGGACACATCAGCCGTGCCCTTAGCTGCCAAACAAGGGCCCGAAGACGAATGAGGTGACAAACTGGAAATAACAAGGACGGACAGGAAATGCAAATGATTAAAACAGAGGGATGCAGAGAATTTAAAGCTGGGATAATCACCAAAACAAGATATTACAGCTCAGGTGATGCAATAAAGTCTTGCATTTATTATGTTTTAGAAATGCTTTATAAATCTGGACAATTAGCAACTTTTAAACAAGAGTGACGTAAAGATGAAGAGCACTTTAATGATCTGTGGCCTCTGCTGCAAAATGCATCACAGAAAAACAGATTCTAGAATCTCTGCTGTATTTATGTAAAGCCTATCCATGAATAGTACTGTTTTCCCATTCTGGCTGGTGCACCGTTGAGGCTCAGGATTAAAGGTAACATTCGAGAGAAACACCATCAGCATTCAAATATGTGTAATCCTCAAGAGTCAAAGCTGTATTCTGAAAAACAACTCCACAGTGTATTACATCGGTCAGAAACAACTCAAAATATCACCAAGAAAACTCGCTTAAAAACAAAGCGTTCTGTGTGTATTGAGCCGGTGTTTATCAATAAAAACAGTGACAACATTTTGATTTTCTCATTTTCTTTCCATAGAAATGAACCACTTTTTACTTTATAATGTACCATTAAGATAAATTTTAAGTTGCCAAAGTAAAAATGCCCTAAATGTTCTTCTGTGGCACAATCTTTACTGCCATCTTGTGATTTGAAGAACTCAAAAGGATGCCATGTGGACGCAGAAACTTTCTAAACAGAGACAAAATATCAGCTTCTTAACATTTCTCTGTAGATCTAGTCAAGGCCTAGGTCTGTCCAAGTCAATATGTCTAATGTTGCTCTGTGATGAGGCTGCGTTGCGGATGGTTGGAGTGAGCAGTGGGTGGTGGAGTTTAAGGGTTTCGTGCTTCATTAAACTGCTGTGAAAAGCGCGGGACTGTTCTGGGACCATCTAAATTTAGTTCATGGAAAGAAAAACCCGGCATATTTTAAGCCAAGCCTGAGTGAACTCTTTCGAGCGCCTGCCTTCTCGCGTGTCGGTCTCTGCGGGGAATCGGGGGAATGATTAGCCCGAGCTGCCAGTTACATCTTGTTTGGTTTCGACGTTGTGGGCGCCATCATCATCATCATTGTTATTACGAGCAGCAGCAGCGAGTGGTGGAGAGTTGAGCGAGTGCGAGACCGCTGGGCTTTAATTGGCTGCTCCGCTACATGAGGTTAGCTCCATTTGCGGCCTCGTTATCTGCCCAGTCTGTTGGTGTTTGTGTCGTGTGACCGTGTGCAGCGGGAACACGTCGTGACGAGAAGGTGACGGCTGAACGTGGCCTCGGCGGTGTTCGAGTGTTACTGGAGGTGTCTTATAATAATACTGGGTGGAAACTAGACACAGTGGCGTGAAACTGATGAATGCAGGAAAAAGTTATGAAATGGATGTTTTTTTAAGTGTTAAGTGCACTTTGGCTGGAGCAGTTTTAAGTGTTGCTGTGAATGCAGCTGTTGAGGGTTGTTTCTGGTACTTTCCACGTTGGATTTTTTGGTTTGTCCTTGCTTGTCACAGCAGAGAAAAAGACTGACACATAATCATTCAAACTGACACTGATTTCTATGAAGTGAATGAGTCACCTTTTCAGACGGAACGCGTCCTTGGACCAACACTTACTGGAAAAACAGGCAAACCTTGTACAGCTTCGGTAAAAAGGTGCAGACCAACACTAGATTGTTCCACGCTGTAAACACACGTCACTATTGGAATCTGTAGGATGGTTTTTTCCTTTCATTCACTTACTCCGTGTTTAAAAAGCAAAATATGTATGTGGAGGTCACTTGAATTATGAATCATGATCTTATGTCAAAGAGGAAAATGTGATTTATCAGCTGAATGCCTCATCAACACCAGCAAAAGAGTCCACATATTCTGTTAAATTGAACATTTAATAATAAAAAAGAATGTTAGAGTCACAAAATCTGGTCAGATGTTAGTTTGAGGACAATGGCAACATCTCCAAGTCCTCTCAAGAAAAAGGAGAGAAGTTTATATTCTGTAAAATCAAAGTCTACCGTCATATTCCTTCAGGGTTTGTGTGGGTATTTAGGACATTTTACTTACAGTCTTGAATGAAACGCAGTGATTGACTCAAACCGATGCTCTGTCTGTGTGTGTGTCTCGTCGTGTCTGCGTTCAGAGCAGATTATGGTAATAGGACCATCATGGGATTTAAATATAGAGAGAGTCACTGTATTTGGCTCCAAAGGGATTTACAGTGGAAAGCAGATACTGTAAGTCTGCTTCAGGAGCTACTCGGGTGGACTCTTACTCAATCATACGCACAACATACAGATCACTTCAACGGAAATGATTCAAATTGAGGGTTAAGAGATTAGTGTAAGGGATAGAAATTAATTGAAGTGAACGTAGCCGAGCCAGGATCCTGAGACAAATCTTGAATTTCCGTTTATATTTGGTTCATGGCATGTTTTTGAACAGGCTACTATTTAAAAAAGAGACCCTGACTGTCTTTTTTAATGGAACAATACATGCTTTTGTATTTGAACTCAAGACCCCAATCCTTTATCCAAACCCTTCCAGTTTGGGTTTGGCCTTGACTTCTTCTGTTTGTTCACACACCTACCTTCTACATACATTTCTTGTATTTTCTAAATGCATTCAAACACAGATATCGATGCTAATGTTGTATTTATGGTTGCTGTGGTAACAAGCCAACAGGATGACACACGAAGGACTAATGCATACACTGTTTTGTTGCAAGAAAAGAGAATAGAAGTCGACAAAATGCCTCAGTAGCCAGCTCTTATCGCGTAATTGCATAAAAGACAGATTCCGTGTAAAATTCTCTTTCTTCTTTGTCCTGAAGGGAGGTGTAAGGACAGAGCTGGTGTCCTGTTCAGTCTCTGTCACACATTTACGTCTGATTTGATATTTTAATGTTATTACACATCGGTAATTTGCATAAATGGTGATTACCAGCGAGATTTCCCCTCCATCAGCTCGTCTGAACACATGCCAGCACAGTGTGAATGCTCTCCTCCTGTTGCGACCCTCCTCTGCCTCCCGTTTTCGAGCGTTTCCTCTTCCTCACTCGACCATCGTCATTTGGCCATTTCCTTTCATTGGCTCTTCACTTTCTGTGTTTTTTTTACTGTTTCTATCTCCTGTCATCATCTCTGCCTCCCTTTAGAGACCCCCACTTCAACATTTCCTCTGGTTTTCCTTCATTTTTTTCTCTTCCTTACATTCGCCCACAGCGGGGTTCGAGTGTTAGCAGAGAAAACCGACAGAGGATGGGATTCATGGGAAGTGTTGGTGCCAGATGGGAGGAGGAGGAGGAGCGCCGTTAGAGGCTTTTACCATCACCACCAGATGTCAAACATGTTTCAGAGGCTCATTACATTGTGAATAGAGCCTTGTTTTTTCCCTTTTTATTCTTCTGTATTTCTCAAAACACTGTAAACACACATATGCACCTACATCTGCCTCGGAGTGGCCCTCGGTCCATTTGAGCGGCTGGGGATCATTAGGATTTAACGCAGCAGTGGAAGCAATTAATGAATGTACTGCTCAAGAAAAAGCACTCGGGGGAAAAAATGCCTTCAATTCTCCACTTCATAGTCATTTTTAGAGCTAATAATGATTGTAAAACATCTATAATATTTCAAATAGTGATTTTTTTTTACATTTTTGGGGGTTTCTGGGAATGAATAAGTGTCTCCAGACTGATTTGGGAACTCTGACTTTGCATAAGACTGGAGTTCACAACTTGAGACTAGAATTAAACCAACAAAATGTTTCAGTTTGGGCATTTTAAGAAGAATAAGGCGGTAAGATATGATAAATATTGAGTCTTTAAAGCCTGCACAGAGAAAGACAGCTGCTCTGAAAGCCAGAGAATGGTTGTGCTCATGTTAGAGTGCACCAAATATGGGTGTCTCTGGTCTATAGTGAAAATAAATTTGATTATATTTGTATTTACGGTATGATAAATAACCATATTTAAGAATATTTCTTTGTCATCAGTTAGATTTAGCCATAATACTTGCAGCTCATTACAAAATATTAGCTAAATGTGAATATAATAAATAAATGAAAGCTGCATAAAACCAGGCAAATTACTGTTACTATTGTCATCCATTTTACTTTATGTATCCATTAAGAAAATCGGGTTGTGGAGCCCATCATCACCACCTTATGCTTCTATTGTCACATCATAATGAGCTCAAAAACAAAACCTACTTTATCCACAAGGAACAAATGGCTCGGTAGATTACAAACTATTATTGTGTTTGGCAGAGCTCTAGTCAAACCCAGTCAGACATGAGTGTTCAGGTGGTATCGATTGTGCCAGTGTCCAAAGTGCAAAAAAATATATATAAAGTGAATAAGGTCATCAAAATGTATTTAGAAAAGTACAAAAATGAAAGACAACTTTAGAAGAGTTCTGCAAAAACTCAAACACAGAGTTCAAAGTGCTCCCAGCTAATGTTACCTGCACCGTACCTGACTCCAGACCTGACATGGCTCCTCTAAATACCCCTCTAAATACCCCTCTGGCCCCTCCCACTGGGCTTCACTAAATACACAAAATATAAATCAATAAATAATCTGTTACAACATAAACATGTGGAGTGTTCTCATATTCAACAACACATAAATAATAATTAATAAAGAATGAGTAAAAAAGGCAGTTCTAATGTTTTATGATCAGGTGACCTCATCACGTGATCAGCTCCAGCGCGCGATCAGCGTCATTTAAACCATCAGGAAGTGATGTCTCTGTTTGGATCAGACCATGAGACGCAGCGTCAGGAAACACAGAGACACAGGTGAGTGCAGGTGTGAATGAACGAGGCTAACGCTCTCAGGTAAAAGCTCTCATAAAAGCGGCAGGAAAACGGGAAAAAGGCGCTAGTTGTGTGTCCGGGGCGTATTAATGAACCAGCGGAGTAAACGGGGAATGAGCGCGCGTGAGTGAAGGTCTGCGCGTGTCTGTGCGCGTGGCCAGCGCGAGTTAGTGGGACTGAATGCGCTCTAATCATTGACACAGTAGTTATGCATGTTTAGAGATTGGAATAGTGAAATAAATGCATATCAGTTCTGTGCTCTACACTATTGCCCGTGTCTTTCTTGTGTTTGTATATTTCAGTCCAGTTTTCATTTGTAAACATATTTTCTGCAGTCTAGTTTTCAAGGTAGTATTTTGAATGGTTGCAGTCTCATTTTGGACTCAAATGTTCAGAAATACTGCTGTTGTCAGTGTGCACTTGACATATTCTGATGTTTCACAAATTTACAACACTTTCTTATCTTTCAATAACATTTCCATCTCAAAAAGGTGCCTTCACTGCCGTCACCTTGGCCACATAGTTCTTAGTGGCCGTCAGTAATTTATTTAGATGAAAAAATAACCACTGTAGAGTCCTCCAGATAAACCCATCTCATTCTTTGTGACAGACAGTCCACACAAAGTCATAAGCAGCCATCTTTATGTCCCCGAACCTTTTTGCATAAATTCCCTCTGCCATTTGCTCGCTAATGCACAGCAGCAGCCGGTGCATAATTGTGCTCATTTAGGCTTTCAGACGCTAAGCTGCCTTCCACAGCTCCATCAATGAGCGCCGTGCCTCTCTTCGGAGATTTCATATTTCACTGTTGTAAAATATTCTACATGGCCACAATTGGGAACATTTTCGCATGTAAATACCCCCCGCCCCTCGGTGCCCCTCATCTGCATCTCTGAGTAAATGCGTTATGACTGTCAGCGAGGTTGTCATTTTGAACCCATTAGCTTTATACTGTGATTGAAAGGGACATGGAGTTGCTTCTGTCTTTGTCTCCCGGCAGACCGTTCCTGAGTTCACCGCGGCAGCGCAGTTTTGAAATGATTTTTCTCTGTATTTAGTCATAAAACCTGAAGTAGGACGACTCTTTGCCCCAGTAGTCTTCATATACCAAGGTTAAAACCCAGTCTCTTATGGCCCTAAAGCAGTTTGAATAATAATGGCAGAGGTAACAGTCTGAATATATGCCGATACATTCCCATTCACCTTCATAAATACAGGCAAATGTGAAGTCTCATTGCTGGAATTGGTTAATTTATCCAGACAATACAGTGTAGATCTGAGATGTTGAAAGAGTTTGGATCAGACGCTGTTTTGTTTAGAGATAATGCATCTGTAATGTTTTAATACATGCGTTTACAACATACGCTTAATGTGTTGGATTAAGGCATAATAAGTGAGTTTCTTTCACGTTCTTTCCATTTTCGTTTACCAAAAGAGATGTTTAAGGCAAATTTGGAAAAAGTTACTTGTCTTCTGAAATATTAGGGTCATTTTAGTGTATTTTGTTCAAATGCGACTCTGCTAGGGTCCAGTGTAGTCGCCTGTTTTCTTTATTATATGTGTGTCATCACTCACTAATCTCTCTTGAAATGCCACCGTCCCGGGACAGGAGGGTTATATTGGAGGTTTCTGTCCAGCTGAGGGTCCTGTGTCAGTGAGATAAGCCTGATTCTACTGATCTCACGTCTAAGAACCATCAAAATGACTTTGAGAACCAATATTTTTGGACTAAAAGCTACGCGGTGCTACTTTAATTAATTTGGGTGAAGTTTTGTAAAGTTTGTTCTGTTGATCATAGCTGTTTTGCTGCATACGACAACAGTTTTATTTTATGCATATGACTCACAGGGAGACTTGGGGGCATTAGAAAACAATCTAAGCTAAAAATGTTTTCTTCTTCAGGGAATAATAATGCAAACAATGCTGGCCATTTTTTCTAACTTGTCCTCTCTAGAGCTATTAAACTAAAATGCAATCCACAGCTTTTTCAGATCCTTGTTTCCAAAAGTGAGGACGCTATGTAGAAAATGCTGTGGCCTAGTCAAATTTCTGTAACTAATGCACATTAATGTATGCTGTTACATTCATATCTTAGATGTACAATTTTAAATGAGCAAAAAAGGATCGCAGAAACAGACATACATAACATATTTAAACAAACTGTGCAGTAAAGGCTATTGTGCTCTTTAATTACTCTAAATAAATATTAATAAAGACAATCTTCTGCTTGAACTTTGATCTAGTTTTACTTTATTTCCTGACATGTTTTCCCACCTCTTCATTTTTCACAATGGGCTTTCATCTCAGCAAACGGAGCAAGTCTTGAGGGTCTTAATTAGTCTGAAATGGACCCTGGCTGCAGCCGAAGACACACTGTTAGGGGAAAGGTGGACGTCTGAAACAGGCCAGGGGTGGAAGCAGATAAAAGACTCACTGGAGGAAAGTGAGGAGGCTTTGTTTGATGTTTGCTGCTGGTGTGAGAGTCCAGGAGGCTTCACTCACAACCAGATGATGAAAAACAAGAGAAAGCAGACAAAAGGGGAAGGCTGAATGACCACAACAGGAGCAGATTTCAAAAGAGCTCTTAAGGAACAGTGAGGATCTCGGGTGCAGTGTGTCACTCTGGGTCCAAAACTTCCTTTAAAAGCAGTCCTGAGCTAAACCACTTTTAAACTATTATTAATTAAAGTCCCCAGTTTTTTCACATTGTTTTTATCATCCAGAGTTTTTAAAATTTCATCCAGTCTCGTGCATCGTTGGTAATCACTTCCTCTACTTCTATCCAGACTTTTTACTGAAGTCTTTTTTCCTGATTAGCCTCATTGATTTGCTCATTGTCAGCTCACTTTCTTCCCCAAATATGACGTTGAGTGAAAGATACCGATGTGCGCTAACATCACTGGACAGAAGCGCTAATAAAACTATAATCTAATGAATCTCATGAATAAAAACCTGTTGCTCTGAGGCTTGTTTTTCTGCCCTTCCATCATTACCTCATCTCCGTGCCAAGCTGCTCCTCCGTCTCCGACAGCATCAGATTGTCAGGCGTCAGTCGGGAACACGGCAGCTCCTCATCTTTTCCCTGCAGCCCCTGCTCCATCTGCTGCAGGGGGCTGCGAGTTTGGTGCCATTGTGCACAGATGTGAACGAGCGACGGTGTCAGCGGCGACACGTGGGAACAGACCGACTGTCAGCTGGATGTCTGTTTGGGAGCGTATGTATTCAAAGCTATTCATGTGTCTGCAATGTGAGCTGGAATATGTATGAAGAGAGGTGCGAGAGGTGCTTCCTGCAACAACACGCTCGGAGGAAGAAACACAACAACACTTGGCTTTGATTCGTATACAGCACAGTGTAGGGTTTGTGTTTTTGACAGAAATGTGTTATTCACCAAACCAGGAAGTGATGCAGTTGTTCCTCATTAAAACAAATGTGAGTTCTCTCTTCGCATGAATTCAGCATATTTCTTTGCAATCATATTTCAATTGTGCGTTACAGAGATACGCCTCGGTCTCCACTTCCACCGGTTCATTTGCTTAGATTGAAATGGAGTTGGGATTTATGACCCAGAAATCAGAGACTAAATGATTGAGTTATGTTATTCTCATTAAACAAATCCAGGCAAAGTGTGAGGAAAATGGAAGTTATTATAGTTCACGTTTTGTTCTAGCTTTTTTTCAGTTTGAAAATTCAACTTGTGTTAAATGTAAAGATTTATTTTGTGTTCTTCTTCTTCTTTCTCATAACTGTAGAGGTCACTGTGTGTGTTATAAATCAGTAATAATGCACATAAGAGTTTGGACACTGAGCTGCTCTTGTTTGTTGACAATTAAAGGCATGTTCTGTCTTGTTTAAGCCATGTCACAGCTTCTTCTCTGACCACACTGGTTCTGTTGAGTGCAGTGGAGCTGTACTCAGTGCAGCTCAGTGCTGCCACCCGCTGCTGATTGTTCTCCACTGCATGATGCTCTGTAGGAACATTTAAATACACTGAAAGAACAAGAATCAAAGAGGAAATTAGAATGGAGACGCAACATGTTGTGTTTGTGTAAGAAACAGTTATTTACCAAGAAGAAAGAACAGGAAAACTTCTCATGTGAACAACTGTTTCCATTTTTAAAAATACTCAGATACTTAGAAATATAAATAATCACTCCATTTGTGCGATTTTTGCATTAACCAGAAATATAATTAAAAAACTGTTCCTGTTTTAAGTTGAGGCTCTGTAGGAACATTTAAATACCCTTAAAGAACAAGAATCAAAGAGGAAATCAGAATGCAGATGCAACCTTTTGTTACTTTCCAAAACAAACAGAATGCCTTTATTGTCGTTGCACAAGCCTTTAAAACTAAAATAAAAACGTATTTCCTTCAGCAGTAAATAATAAAGTAAAAATCAGAATGAAGATGCAACATGTTGTCTTTGTGTAAGAAAGAACCAAGAAGAAAGAACAGGAAAACTTCTCATGTGAACAACTGTTCAGATACTTACCTGTTTTAAAAACTGATCACTCCATTTGTGCTATTTTTGCATTGACCAGAAATATAATGATAACAAAAAGTATCTCTGTGTAATTTTCCTGTTTAAAGTAAAAGAGGAAGCTGCGTAACTATCTTATTGTATGGCTTATTGAGTTGTACCATAGATTTATACATCAGTTTTTCCTTAATATTGTTTAATATAAGTGATAAAAGTTTTAAATAAGTTTGTTAAGACATTTCTGATGAAGCACCACCGGAAACGCAACCTGCCTCTAAACAAGAAGTTGCTGTTTGAGACTGTAATAAACTGAGAAAACCTGTCTTCCATGTGTCACTTCTTTTTTTCCTTTAACCTCTCTGCCTCAAAAGATTTCTAAACAATCAATAAATCAAACTTAAATTCTGATGTGTTTAAAATATAACACATAAGAGCCTCACTCAAACAGATCTCACACGCTGAAACATTAATAATAGAAACAAAGGCCTCTTCCTCTCTTCTTCACATTCCCCCGATGATGGTGGTCCTGTGGTAAACAAAGCTATCATCCCCCATTAGCGTCCTGTTGACCTGCTCATATTTGATATTAATCAGCCTGTGATTATGCGATCAAGTGGAGAGCGCTCCCCCGCCAAAATAAAACCCTCTGCGGCTCCCGGGGGAATTTCAAGGTTGCTCTGCAAAACATTATCCGATTTGAGATTATCGATCGTGCGTGTAATTTTGTTTCCACCTTCAGGAAGCGGCGGAGGTTTTGCTGACTGTGCTCTTACTTCATCACGGACTGCACTGCATTAAAGACGTTTACACACAGATGATGGCGGGCAAGAAACGCTGACACTGATGTATTTCACATGACGACACTAAACGGTGGAACAGGTTAAGTACAGAACTGAGAGATAGGTTTATATTTTGTCCTGACAGCAACACTTAGCCCAGATCCTTTATGTTGGTGCATCTTTGACTTCCTTCAGACACAAAGTCTTTACATTTTACAGACTTTTTCTTACACTTAATTTTATTTACTTCATAACTGTTAGAGAAGTTTTGGTCACTCTTAATAATCCTCAGATAACTCCTTTCCAAGCCTTACTTTGAGTAAACTTTTTCCCTTGTTACGGCGTCAAAGAGGTCTCCAGTCTGTCTTTTTAGTGACTCCCCTCAGCTCTAAGGACAACAGTTCATAGAGCAACCCAGTAATGCACCAAGAGTAAGACAGACCCTGCTCTGGGGGGACGTCTGTTTGAAGAAACAGAACGAAATGTACAAACAAAACAACCAAACAACAACCAAAGTGTACAATTTAAATCTACATTTTAAGTCGAGCAGACACTTGTTACTTTCCGAATCAGAAACAAAATGCCTTTATTGTCGTTGCGCAAGCCTTTAAAACTAAATTAAAAATGCATTTCCTTTAACAGGAAATAATAAAGCCAATAAATATAGATAAAGTGCACAAATGCAAATAAAAAATGTTACAATAATATAAACAGGCAAAAGTATAATTAAAGAAAAATGAAGAAGTAAGTCTTAAAATTAGGCTAAAAAAACAAAACTTGTGCGTACAGTTTACTTGATCAAAAATATTTTTATGATCAAAGGACTTAATAAATATTTTTTGGAAAGATTAATACTGCATGACCTATTATGACTTTTGGGGGAAAGAAACGAGGAAGGAATGTGAAATCTAAATCCTGGATTCTGTCAGAAGCCAGTTTTGAAGAGTGAACATTTAGAGTTTGCCTCAAAGAGTTGCCACAAATAATGCTTTTAGATTAGTTTAGGCTCAAAACGGGAAGGTGAGAGGTCGGGCTTGGGTTGTGTATTCATTTTCTGTGTTTTGTTTGTTTTTTCACTCTCCTATTTTCTTTACATGTATTTATGCATCGTTTATAACAACAACAAAATGTTTGATGTTTGACGATGAATGAAAGAATCCAGAGGTGAACTGAGACAAATCAATCGCCCATTTTCAACACTATTTTGAAATAACGTATTTGAGAAACTTACACACTCACTTCTGCAGCTCTGTAACAAAACTAACACTGACAAGCTTTGCAAAGTTCAAATATCTGGCATCTGTCACCAGTTTAAACAGACCTGCCAAAGCTCTCCGGAAAGTCAAAGGCAAAATATTTTAAAGCTTGACAAACGGCTAATTATAGATGATTGTTCAAAGGGCCTTCATTAATTATTTCACATTGTTTACAGGACTATATTTATCTGAGCCTTCGGTCCCGTCTGAAGTCCGCTGACACATGAACACAAACTCACAAGGGACTATTTCTGTCACGTCAACGGCTCGACACTCGTCACCACGGAGACAGGGCTGCCGTCTCCAGACGTTTGATTGGCCTTTTCAGCCGCTGTAATTCGATCCAATTTAAATGAGAAATCTCTGAGTCAGGTCTCGACGTGGAGAGCGTTTCGAGTGACAATCTCGGCGTCAACCTGACGACTTATAACGACAGCGATATGTTTCTGAAAAAGTACAGCCAGTACAGTACAGTGACATGTAAAATCCAGCTCAGTTCAACAGAAAGCACTGAAGCGTTTTGTACGTTTGTCGTTTTGACTCCTTCATAAAGTAAATGGTTTTTGGTATTTATTTGATTGTGCTTGAAAAAGAACCTTAAATGTATGTATGTGTAAATTTGACGAGCATTAGGAAGCATTGAGGGGTGAAAGATGGTTCGGGACTTTCTTAAGAATGACCTGCTGCAGGGTGAAAATAACCCCTGAACTTTAGGTAACTACATTATCTCCATTAATTGGTTTGAAAAAGCATTGGTGCTAATACAGCTGATCCTAGAACAGAAGTGTAGACTACTGTTTTTCAAAATGCATCTCCTTTAGTGGTAAATAAATAAAGTAAATTAATATAAAGTGCACAAATTAAATAATAAAAACATAGGTATTGTTACTGCAGTATTAAGACTGTGGTGTGTTTGGTGTCAGTTTGAATGAGGTTCTCCAGTGGCTCATAAACACTGTCTGCTCAAGGTTGGGTTAGTGACTCTGAGGAGAAAAAAATCAGATGAAATGCTAAATAAGTAATTTGCAGTCCTGTTAAGAAATGTATGGAGAAAACAAGAACCCAGTTCCCCATTCTACACCTTTCTATCTACTACTGTTACTATCTCCTTTATTAAACATTAATACAAAATCCATCCAGGTCATACATGCCTCAAACATGTATTTTTCTGTCTATTTTTCTGTTCCATTTTGTTCAATATCTACAACATTTTACAGAATAAACGGTAACACTTTAGATTACGGCCCGGTACTTCCTGGTTACTTACAGTGTAATTACAGCGTAAGTTCTCTAGTACGTCTTGGTTACTTACGGTGTAATAAAAGTGTAAGTTCTCTGGTACTTCCCATTACTTACGGCGTAATTACAGCGTAAGTACACCATGTAATTACAGCGTAAGTTCTCTAGTACGTCCCGGTTACTTACGGTGTAATTACAGTGTAAGTCCTCTAGTACTTCCCGGTTACTTACGGTGTAATTACAGTGTAAGTCCTCTAGTACGTCCCGGTTATTTACGGTGTAATTACAGTGTAAGTTATCTAGGACTCCCGGTTACTTACAGTGTAATTACAGTGTAAATTCTCTAGGACATACTGGTCACAAATTGTATTTAAGGGGTATAGCCTGTAATAAAGGGGTATAGAGTGTAGTTAAGAGGTACGGAGTATAAATAAAGGATACAGAGTATATTGATAGACACTGATTTATTTAATCAGCTTTAATCTTACAAAGTGTTATATGCTAAGCCAAGCTGATGTATTTTTCATATAAATGTTTATTGTAAATGTAAAACAAGAAGGCAAAAATAACAGAAATGTATTTCATTCAGATATTTTATTACAAAAATGACACAAGTACAACATGCATATCCATGGATCAATATTTGTTCATAACACAGAGCATTTACAATTCAAGTACCAGTACTTTTAGGCGTAATTACGGCCTTAGTCCCCTTAATTAAGGGTTAATTAACCGTGCAACCGGGCCGTATTCTAAAGCGGGACTTTCGCCTTAGTACCGGTACTATCAGGGGGACTTGGGCGTAATTACGGCCTTAGTCCCCTTAATTAAGGGTTAACTAACCGTGCAACCGGGCCGTATTCTAAAGGGGACTTTCGCCTTAGTACCGGTACTATCAGGGGGACTTGGGCGTAATTACGGCCTTAGTCCCCTTAATTAAGGGTTAATTAACCGTGCAACCGGGCCGTATTCTAAAGCGGGACTTTCGCCTTAGTACCGGTACTATCAGGGGGACTTAGGCGTAATTACGGCCTTAGTCCCCCTTAATTAAGGGTTAATTAACCGTGCAACCGGGCCGTATTCTAAAGCGGGACTTTCGCCTTAGTACCGGTACTATCAGGGGACTTGGCGTAATTACGGCCTTAGTCCCCCTTAATTAAGGGTTAATTAACCGTGCAACCGGGCCGTATTCTAAAGCGGGACTTTCGCCTTAGTACCGGTACTAGCAGGGGACTTGGGCGTAATTACGGCCTTAGTCCCCTTAATTAAGGGTTAATTAACCGAGTCTTGGCAATATTTGTAGCCGATACTAACACTCTCCTGAAAACCAGAAAGTGTTCTCTAATCCTTTGTTTTCCCACAGTGAAACAAGAACAAGCAGTGAATACAAACTGAGAAAAAAGGACCAATGCTTAGCTCAACTTACTCTACTGCAGCCTGCAACCTCTTGACGTAGTATCATTCAAATTGTAGCTGCGACTACTACTACTGCTACTACTAGTGCTTCTTTTACAGTAACCCTGTTGTCTATATGAACGAATGCAGTTTGCACAATGTAGTTTTGATAACAACACTTCACATAAACTGAACAGTTAGACATCAGGAAATCTATAGACTGAAAAGGTAAAATCATCCAAGGATCCATCCTCTGCTCCTGCTCTTTGGACCACTGCGTGGCAAGATTGTGCTGCACAGAGGTAAGAACAAACAGAATTAGTTTGCAAATAGAAGCATGGTGCATTAACATGTCACCAATAATGACTACTCACATTCATTTGTGTTGCCGTTGCCGTCTTCGTGTCATCACCAGGTGGGTATTGGGACAGGGTGACTTCAAGCCTAGTAGATTAAAAAAAAAATGTCAAAATTAACACTACCACTGCAGCAACCACAAAATGGCGGCGGTTTCCACAGGCTGCAAGCGAATACATGCTCGAGACGTGCTCTTGAACCTTACACATGTTCACCTATGCATTTAAGCATTAAAGTACAAAAATATTCAACATTCATAACTCACTTGATTGATCGTCTTTATATACAGCAGGCAGTCTCCTCGTGGTACGTTCACTCCTCGTTTTTTTTCATTTGGTTAGCATCCTGTTCGCTAGCTTGTAACACTTGCACTTACCGCACACGTTCACTTTACTTTATTCTTTCAAAGGTTATTTTTTACTTTAACTGTTTTCCTGTACGCCATTCTGTGGAGTAGCCACCGGGTCAGCATCAAATACAAACAGGGAGATAATTTAAGCTTCATTTCTCCAATGTGCTTCTATTGCCATGCTGCAGGAATTTCTTTGCTGCTTCCGCCTGGGTGCAAGGTGTGCTCTCTGGGGAACATGCGCCATCTCCTGGCAAATTACGTTGTTGCAAATACATCCATTTGTCTTGCTTGCGTGCACTGCCTGCCCGTGCCTCTGTTTATATTGCAGTAAATGTCACACTACAATTTTCACTACTAACTAATTTAAAAGTTTTTATTTAAACACACATACAGCAAAAATAAACAAAAAAAACAACAATATTTTATAAACAGGAACAATAAAAAACACAAGCAAACAGAAACACACCAAAATAATAATAATCATCATCACCATCATCATAAAAATAAACCTATCTAAATGTATTTAGAGTTTTTTCTCTGTTTTTAGCGACATCATTTTTTTCTTTAGTTCCTCGTCTGTATTGAGGAACCGCTGGAGATCTCTGGCGTATCCGCTGAGCGTTATTCCCGCTTGAAAACCAGGGTATGTTGATTTGGTTTCAGGTGGGTCATTACAAACCTCAGCAATAATGCTGGTGAGTCTGAACGACCTGGCATCCACGGCGTGTCGTCGGAGCGCCAAAGTAGCATTCTTTGTCTTTCCGTAGGTGGCAAGAATTTTTCTTGTTTGTAATGACCCACCTGAAACTGAACCACCCCAAACATTGAATTGAGTACACTGTGTATGATTTTAACAGGTCATACTGGTTGCGAAGAAAACCAAATCAACATACCCTGGTTTTCAAGCGGGAATAACGCTCAGCGGATACGCCAGAGATCTCCAGCGGTTCCTCAATACAGACAAGGAACTAAAGAAAAAAATTATGTCGCTAAAAACAGAGAAAAACTCTAAATAAATTTAGATAGGTTTATTTTTATGATGGTGATGATGATATATTATTTTGGTGTGTTTCTGTTTGCTTGTGTTTTTTATTGTTCCTGTTTATAAAATATTGTTGTTGTTTTTTTGTTTATTTTTGCTGTATGTGTGTTTAAATAAAAACTTTTAAATTAGTTAGTAGTGAAAATTGATGTGACTTTACTGATATAAACCAGCGGGAGCACGAAGCAAGACAAATGGATGTATTTGCAACAACGTAATTTGCCAGGAGATGGCGCATGTTCCCCAAGAGCCACCTTGCACCCAGGCGGAAGCAGCAAATAAATCCTGGCATGGCAATAAAGCACATTGGAGAAATGAAGCTTAAATTATCTCCTGTTTGTTTTGATGCTGACCCGGTGGCTACCCCAGAATGGCGCAGAAAACAGTAAAGTAAAAATAACCTTTGAAAGAATAAAGAAAAGAACGTTGAATGAGTGTTACAAGCTAGCGAACAGGATGCTAACCAAATGAAAAAAACGAGGAAACACAGGAGACTGCCTGCTGTATATAAAGACGATCAATCAAGTGAGTTATGAATGTTGAATATTTTTGTACTTTATGCTTAAATTAGGTATTGTAGTCAAACCTCTCGAGCTGTATTCGCTTGCACCTGTGAAACCGCCGCCATTTGTGGTTGCTCAGTGGTAGTGTTAATTGATTTTTTTTTAATTCTAGGCTGAAGTCACCCTGTCCCAATACCCACCTGGTGATGACACGAAGACGGCACGGCTACAAATGAATGTGAGTAGTCATTATTGGTGACATGTTAATGCACCTGCTCTATTTGCAAACTAATTCTGTTTGTTCTTACCTCTGTGCAGCACAATCTTGCCACGCAGTGGTCCAAAGAGCAGGAGCAGAGGATGGATCCTTGGATGATTTTACCTTTTCAGTCTATAGATTTCTGATGTCTAACTGTTCAGTTTATGTTAGTGTTGTTATCAAAATACTTTGCAAACTCGTTCTAGCACAGGGACTGTAAAAAAGCAAGTAGTAGCGTAGTAGTATCGCGCACTTTGAATATCTAGTCAAGAGGTTGCAGGCGCAGTAGAGTAAGTTGAGCTAAGCTTGGTCTTTTTTCTCAGTTTGTATTCACTGCTTGTTCTTGTTCACTGGGTACTTGGTTCAGGAGAGTGTTAGTATCGGCTACATTTGCCAAGACTCGGTTAATTAACCTTTATAAGGGGGACTAAGGCCTAATTCGCCCAATCCCCTGTAGTACCGGTACTAAGGCAAAGTCGTTTAGAATACGGCCCGGTTGCGGTAATTAACCCATAAGGGGGACTAAGGCGTAATTACGCAATCCCCTATAGTACGACTAGGAAGTCCCCTTTAGAATAGGCCGGTACTAGTTAATTAATAAGGGGACTAAGGCCGTAATTAGCCAATCCCTAATACCGGTACTAGGGAAAGTCCCGCTTTAGAATACGGCCCGGTTGACGTAATTAACCCTTAATTAAGGGGACTAAGGCCGTAATTACGCCAAGTCCCCTGATAGTACCGGTACTAAGGAGAGTCCGCTAGAATACGGCCGTGATTAGTTAAAATTAAGGGGACTAAGGCCGATTACGCCAATCCCTAAACGGTACTAAGGGAAAGCCCTAAATAGCCGGTTGCACTATTAAAAAAGGGGGACTAAGGCGTAATTACCCTAAGTCCATAGTACTACTAAGAAGTCGCTTTAGAATAGGCCCGGTTGCGTTAATTAACCTTAATTAAGGGGACAAGGCCGTAATTACCAAGTACCTATAGTACCGGTACTAAGTGAATGTCCACTTAGAATACGGCCCGGTTGCACGGTTAGTTAACCCTTAATTAAGGGGGACTAAGGCCGTAATTATGCCAAGTCCCCTGATAGTACCGGTACTAAGGCAAAGTCCCCTTTAGAATACGGCCCGGTGCACGGTTAATTAACCCAATAAAGGGACTAAGGCGAATACTAAAAGTACTGGTACTGAATGTAAATGTCTGTGTTATGAAAAATTGATCCATGGATTGCATTTGTACTTCTTTTTAATAAAATACGAACAAATACTTTCTGTTATTTTTGCCTTCTTGTTTTACATTTACAATAAATATTTATATGAAAATAATAGCTAGATATAAATTTGTAAGATTAAAGCTGATAAATAAATCAGTGTCTATCAATATATCTGTTCCTTTATTTATACTCGTCTTTAATAACTCTATACCTTATTACAGGCTATACCCAAATAAATTTGTGATCAGTATGTCTAGAGAATTAACTTAATTAATTAAGAACGGGAGAGAGACTTAATTAATAAGTAATAAAGTACTAGAGGACTAATGTAATTAATAAGTAACGAGTACAGAATTAAAAGTAATGGAAGTACAGAGATTAGTATTAGTGTACTTACGCTGTAATTACACCGTAAGTAATGGGAAGTACAGAGAACTTACACTTTAATTATACCGTAAGTAACAGGAGTACTAGAGAACTTACGTTAATTAAATTAAGTAACCAGGAAGTACCGGGCTGTAATCTAAAGTGTTACCGAATAAACCACTAAACCCAAACCCTGTTAGTGCCACTACCTGCAATCTTTGACATTTTAGAGAAAATATTACAATAGCATTTGTGTAATTTTGTAAAAGACAAAACTGTAGGATGTTTTTCACAGTTGGAAGAGATGCACACTGTACAGCATTAAGCATTAACTTGGATTTGGAAAACAAACACAACAAACATGTTCCCTGAGCTCCTGAGCTGGTGTATTATTCATGTTTCTGAGGCCTCTCTCTCAGTTTCAAACATGGTCTGTGTGCAGCTCCAGTGTGTAATCCAGACTAAATGCAGAGAGGCAGTTCCACATTGGATCGAAAAGCTTTCAAAACCAGACCTCGGACTTGTTTCTGAGCGAAGGACACCTCCTGAAGTACAGCGTATTAGACTCTTACATCAGAGTTGCCTCACTGGAAAGGCATTATCTGTGGAGAAACAGAAAGTTGGACTGGAGCTACCTAAACCTGGAAGAAATTCATGAAAAGTGCTGACGTTACCGAGAGTCTAAAAATATATGTGAAGGATGGAGGTGCAGGGTCTTGCATTTGTTTAAAGTAAATCAAACATTCACCTGTATTTTAAAGTTTTTTAAAAAAATATTTGTCGGGGGGGAAGGAAAATTTTTTTTTTTTCCCCAATCCCCCTTCCCCCCCCCCTTTTTTTTTTTTGGGGGGAAATTCCCCCCCTTTTTTTTTTTTTTCCCCCCCCCCCCGGTTTTGGGGGCATAAACCTGTTACTGACATGTATGAACATTAGACAGTCTTTAGAGCCTCTGGAAGTGTCATTGTTCCAATAGTAAATGTAAAATACTGTACAAATGACTTTATTCTTGTATTATTCCATCATTATTCTAAAGAACGTTCATTATTTTTCTTTTTATGAGTTAAAATACTTTGTGCAATAGGGTCTTTTTGCAGAAGTGCAGTAAACTTCCTCAAAGCTCAAACAGAAGGATAATGATGACAATATTTTTAGATCTTAATCATTTCTTTAAAAAATCATGACTAAACCGTATTATTCCATTATCTCTTCATGGAGCAGAAAGATTTGCAAAATGACAAAACGCCAAGGATCCTCTCTCGACATCTTTTGATTCTCCTCATTCAACAATTTCATAAAGAAAGAGACACTTTTGAATTTTTGTTTGCTGTATTCATCCAGTGTGTGTTTCCTATTAATCTAAAGCATGTAACCAAACCTTGTTCAGGTGTGAATATGGATGTCCTTTTTTGAATCCGTTCATTAAAGCTGGTTTCCAATCCCCGCTGACAGTGGTGCACTCCGGACAGATGACCAGCCTATTACTGAGCTGACACCAAGACGGATCACCGCTAACACTTACCTTCACACCCACGGGCGTCCACAGTCACCAATAAGTCTCTCAGCACGTCTCTGAAGAGTGGAGGCCGCCTAAAGACGAGACGACTGCAGGTGGAGGAAGAAATAGCGCAGGTTTATTAGCTGTCCGTCTGCTTCAGGAGCCCGGCTCGATCCAAACAGTCGGATATTCAACTCACAATAGAAAAAAAAACCAAGACGGGGAAATATGAAACACAGATATGAGTCTCGTTTGCCTGAATTTGAAGTGTTTTACCTCAGATTGGTTGTTGTTCCGTTTAGCTCTGGTTTGTTTTGTGATTCAAGTAAAGAATATTGACTAAAAACAAACAAAAGCAGCAGTTTAGAAGCAGCTTGTATTTCACAAAGTTAACAGCAAAATAAATCTACCTGTTCTTGTCTGTAGCTGCACCTCACACTTTAATATGACATTTTCACAGATAAATGATATATTTTTTTGTTTTGTTTGACATTTCATGCTCATTTTCGTTGCTACTGGCTCTTTCTGAAGCTGGAACAGTGAATTCACTCTCTGTTCCATATATTATTAACAGCTTTGACTTATGTCCTCATTGGCTTTTTGACAGGAGTGATTTCAGAGATTAAACCATAACATTTGAAAACTAATGACGATATTACTTTGTTGCCACTAGGGACATATGTTTTAATTTCAAATTACTAAGAGCAAAATCCTTCATATTTGGTATTTCATGAGATCGTTATTTTTTAAAATAGGATTACACGTGGTATTGTTAATAATTGGTCGGTAGTTTATCTACGGTACAGAATTGTCTGCATAAGTTTACAGAAGTAGATAAAATGACAGAAGATGGGGAATTCAAACACTTACTGTATTTTTTCGTGTCTCTGTGCTAAAAAATGTATCTCCAAGTTCACTTCCAAACAAAGGTCTTGGAGCACTTCCAACTGAACTCTGGTACAGTTCAATTAAAATGTGAACCTCAAGATGTCGAAACGAGCCCAAACAGGAAGAGTGCCAAAAACGTCACGTAACTTTAAGCTTTTCCGACAAAACAAACTGAAACAATGTTGTCTATTAACAAAATAAAATGAGCAGTGAGGAAAGTAAAGCTAATCAGCATTTATACTGATAAAACATAACTCTGAAAAGTCTGGTTTGAAACTAGATCTAAGTCCAAAAACAGACAAATGAAAAGAAATGATGTGAGGCAAGGTGCAATCAAATAATATATATAATAAAGCAATATTATATTCATATGAATGTGTGTTAAATCACAGCTTCAGTTGGATCAAATCCATACAGTATTCAAGGAATTTCTCTGCAATACATTGGTGTCATGTGACTCTGAGGCACCTGTACTTTATGTTAATCTAATTCAAAGCAAACCTCTGTTTCAACAAATATATTCACACTTTTATCCAATGACAACAGCCAAATGACACCTGAGAGTTTAAACTGAAGTGAAAATGAGGCAGCTCTGTGCTCAGTCTTAAAACAGACCGACAGGAGACGAGCAGTGGACAGGGAGGCAGTGAACTCAACCCACAGCCTGACATCCTGACATCCCGTCAGACGCACTGTGTATTTAACACAAATTGGCCCAAAATGTCATCATCGTGTGGTGTAAGAGCTCTTGTCCTCGAAATAGGCTTCATTAAAATATCTAGATGGCCGAAAAGGAAAATAAGCCAATCGTAACGTCTTCAAGTTTGCTTTTCATTCTGATGAATATTCTGATGCTTCCATAAAAGCACCGTCCATAGACAGTAATAATAAGCTCTCGGAGGAACTGGGCGTATTTCTCTTAATGAACGAGAAGCTTCCAGCAGCAAAGAAAATGTAAATTGGAAAATCAATCTTCCAGTGCAACGGATGTGAAAAGCAGCTGCAGGAAAAGTAAATTGGGATCATTAAGTGACCTTTAGTAATGAATTTCTCTGGCGTTTCATGTGGACACTTCACCGAGTCCTTAATGAAAACTCAGAGCATCTACATTCAACCACTGCCTTTCCATGCATGAAATGTAATGGGTTTGTCCAAGTGGAAACGGCTGAGTCTACCTACGTACATACAAGACTACTAAGAAGTTTCAGGATAATGTCGTGAATATTTACTGCTTATTTACAACCATCACTTATGACCAGAGATGAACATTGGAGAAAGATGTCCATGATAATCAGAGCGCTTGTGTGAAACCCCTTTGAGACTGCATTTATCCCCGAAAACTGTAAGATTATGTCATTTACACATTTGTTCTTTTCAAAATCAAAGGATGTATGTGATGCTGAAAAGTCTATTATTCATTGAAAACAGTAAACGGAAGATTTTAAAAGCTAAATGTTGGATTACACGACCGTCAAACATTAAAGCATCACGTTCCGGGACGTTCTTTTCTTCTTACATAAACTAGTTGCCGCTTGGTGATGTAAACTGTGTGTAACAAAGGCTCAGAGTGTGACCACATAAAATCAAGTTATCATTATGCAGTCAGCAGTGGCTCTTTTGGTATTAAATATTATCTTTTACATCAACAAACAACATAAAAACATGAAAGCCGAGCAGATAGAAACCTGCCACACAGAAGTCTTTAAATGAAAACTCATGACTGACGTGATCCATCTATTGATCTTCATTAGAGACTCTTAAGGTTACTATTATTCCCTGAAGAACACTTGTGGACTGTAGCTGAAACATATTCATTTACATTTATAAAAACTCATCAAGACTTTTGTAGTGACTCGACAAATAAACAGTTCAAACAGTCCCTGACTTTCAGAAAGCTATAGTCGAATGAAGTCAGTGACAAATAGTCCACTTTACCTGCTTCACCTTCTGGTGGATGGATGCATTACTGATTAAAAACCACAAACTCAGTTCAAGATAGATGTTGGCTATGATGAATACAGCTTTCTCTTATTCATTACAGTTATGCACAGTAATATTTCCTCTGGGGCTGGCGCCATATCCTTCAAGCACTGCTTACATCTATTATTTAGTTTGACTGCTTTCAGAGGTGACAAAATTAAGAAAAAGACAACACAAAAGTCAAAAACTGTGCTGTCATATTCATCCAGATCTTAGTACTCTAGAGCACTTTTAGAAAGAAGGAAGTGCGAAGACATTTTGTCCCTGATCCCAAAGGTTTTGTTGCGTTATGATCCGACTGGACAGAGATATCTCCAAACTTTAAAACTCCAAATGTCCAGATACTTGCTTCTAAAACTACTTCGGTTCAAACATTGTTCTTTAAAGACGAGCCTGAACTGTAAACTCTGACTCGATAAGGTCCAACGCGGGATGTCTAGAAGGAAACGCAGTTCAAAAGATAAATGTAAAGATATAGTGACTGTTGCTTTTATCTCCAGAAGAAAATTCACAGCAGTTACTGTCTCGCTTCACCTGTTAAGCTTTAAAGGACGCCTTGATAAATTGTCCCTGAAATAATCTCCCGCGAGCCGTCGTGACACGCTGTCTGCAAACAATCCGCCAACCTCATTAGCATTGTGTATTGACACGAGCGTAGGTCTCAGCTGAGAGCATTAGCATGCTGCGGCGTATTGATGTCCTTGTAAATCAACAGTGGTGGTAAATACAGCAGATAAGACACACTGCACAATGACTCACTTCAACTTTAGACGTTCAGATAAAAAACAGTGACGCTAGAGCTGGTTTAAATGCAGTGTCATCACAAAGGCTTTCCTGTTAAGACTTTGTGTCATATAATGTTTCACATGTTAGATTACTATGCAGATTATTCAGTAGTCGTTTTAATATTGAACTAAATGTGCTTTTTATACTGACCGTCATCATATATGCCATACATTCATACAGAAAACTCAATCAAATTAAAACAAATTGTACAGTTTTGATTTGTTCTTTTAAACTCAAGCCAATTTTCAACATTTACATCTAATTTAAAGGTCTGCAGTCTAGATACAAGTGATGGATAAAGTCTCCATTTGCTGTTTAAAGCTCAGATATGTATATAAATCTGTATAAATAAAATATAAATAATAGGTTTTAGACTGTGTTAGAGTGTTTTATGGTTAAAAAACTTTGTGCAGCTGTTCAGTCTTTCAGGCAAGTTCATGGAGAAGCAGCTCAGACTGACAGAAGGAGTAGAAATGTTTTTCTATCTACTGAACTGTAGGTGGTTGTCTGTGGATATTGTCTGTCATCCAGGTCCTTATGCAATAAAAGTTAGGTCTTGCACTGTCTGTAAAGCCTTTTGAGGCAATATTTTGTAATGCTGAGCCACACAAATACAATCGAATAGTTTAGAACTAAAGCTGATGTAATTTACTTTAATTCTTTCGATCATTTGCAGGTGAATCCTTTAAGTGTAAGTATCCTCTTCTGTCACACTCACACTGCTCTAGATCTTAGCACACGTCCCTCTTCGACTTTACATCACATTTAAGTGCTTTTTTACTTTTGAGTACGTTGAAGGTCAACACAGATGTGAGTGCTACTGTACATCCTGCAGCTTTACTTCACGGTTGACTTCGTGGGCCTTTTTTCTGCTCTTGACCCCATCTACATCTGCACCGTACGATGAAGGCCATCTCTTCAACTGCTCCAGGTCCGTGCGACGACAGCAGCATCAGACTAGATCAGAGTAGAGCCATTTGTGTTTGTTTTCTTGTTTACCATAAGTGTACATCCAAATGTGTACAGATGAAAGCGCTGAGGCTAATTGAAATGGCAGATGTTTCCTTCTGAGACCCAACTCTTCATTAGTCGTACTTGTCCAATGAAGTGATTTGGATTCTGTGCTGAGCTCTTCCTCTGGGCTCGGGGCCTGGGGCAGCTGCACTCTTTACGTCCTCAAACACAAACGCTCGTTGGCACCGACGTTTTCAGCGGAATTAGTCGGAGATTTGGGAAGTCCCTTCTTTATCTCACATGTGCAGAGCGAAGTTGGCTTCTTGGCACAACGTCCTCACTCTTCGAGGCTGCCAACGAAAAATGTACACTGGGATTAACAGCAGTGAAGTCATTAAAAGCTGCCCTTTGGCTGAAAAATGGGTCTGTTTAAAATTACATTCTTCAGTTTGTCTCCTTTCGTATTTTTTACCTGTTAATTATCCAGCAGCTGTTAACGGTGACCACAAAAGAAGCACCTGAACTGCTTTTAAATAATATACTTTAAAATATCCACCAGTATCTAGCCTCCTTTATGTGACTTTTTTAGGGCAAATTTATAAGGTCTGTTATAAAACTAAAGGATTTTTGTATTAGACACATAGATACAGATTTATAACTGTGAAAATGTCTGTTGAGTACAACAAAAACATGTAAAGAAAATGTTTGAAATGTTGCAAAAAGAAAGAAATGCAATTGAGGCGTGTTTCCATGAATTGAAGTAAATAAATCTTGTGTGAGATTAGAGCTTCGAGGTCTTAAATAAACTTTGTAGCTGACTGAGCAAAATTAGATTTCTTTTTCATGAATTTGTGCCGTTAAAGGAGCACCACGTAACTGTTAGCCCTAAATGATATACTCTCAAAATCATTTTAATGGTTCTTAGACACTTTCCTGTCCCGGGACGAGGACTTGATTTGACTTGATTTTTTAACAGTAGGACCCATACATCACTGCAATAAACAGTGACACATTCCTTTATTATTGTTATCATACTAATTTATTTAATACTCAGCAGAGGAATACATTTTTTTTAATGAATCTGACATCAGAGTTTAATTATCTCACTTCTTGCAAATTAATTATTGTTTCAAATAAGACAAAAAACATCTCAAGTGAGTAAAAACATGCAAAATTTGGAGGCTAACTATTTCCATTATTCATTTTCATGCATTATTTCAAATTGTGAACCTTTTTTATGTAAACACGACTGCGCTGGACGGTATATATTTTATTTTGAACATTCATAAAACTCTAAAATGTCTATGTATAGCTGTGTGCCATTTGGACCATTATGACAGATCAGACTGTAAAGACATCATCCATATAAAGTCTATGGCATTGAGCAATGGTCCTTTGAAGCCACTAAAGTTTATGGAGCCAGAAGTTATTACCATATTAAAGAAAAAAATCTCTTCATTCTCACCATAATCTTAATGTTTTAATCAAAGGAGGTTTACGTTGATGATGAACTCACCGCCTGAAAATAGTTTGATCCGGCTCGTAAATACCAAAAACTCTCAGTGTGTATTAAAGAAAGACGGTAATTCTCCTCAAACATGTTGTAAATGGGACTTATTATTCCTGGCACAGAGCGGCAGATCTTTGAGAGGATTCACTGAGTCGTCCACATCAGCGTTTTCTCTCTCTTCTCGTCCCAGATGGACGTGTATAGGAATGTGTCTCATCTGGTTTACCCTGCACAGAATATCCAATCATGGGCTCCTTCATGAAATGCAAATGAGTGACTTTACCCTCAGGAGGAGTCAGCAAGTGTGGGAAATTTAAAAATGAAACAAGGAATTATGCCTTGTCTTTTTTTTTTTTTTTTTTTTTTTCAAGTACTGAGCAATTTACAGTTTTGCTGCAAGCCATTGAGAAGCCAGACATTTACACATAATGCAGCTATAATAGTTGGAGATATGTAGGAATAAATCTGTACAGTAGCAACAATGTGGAAATGAGCTCAGAGATTGTTTTTCCGTTCAGAGCCAGCATTAAAGTGATTGTCCAGGATTTTTAAAGTAGGGTCTGTCTCGAGAATGAGCCATACTCAGAGAAAGTGAACAGTTACACCAGAAATCCGATCTAAAGTCAGAGGAAAAGGTGCATTTAAGTCTTTCCAGAACAAATGAGTATCTTAAAGTACAACATTTTATTATGAGATAGGTGTTATGTTGCATGTTAAAATGTAAATTCTCAGCTCAGTTGTTTGGCAGAAGCATCTATGGCTCTGTTTTTTTCTTATTTGTTCAGGTAAAAGCATTTTCTCTGACTCTTCTGGTCAGTTCTCCATTCTTTGTGAATTTATAGGTAAAATACCAACTACAAACACCAAATATAACCCTAGTTCAAACATGATACTCACACAAAACAAACCCCAGTCCGTTGTTTCCAATAGTCCAGCTTCTTTTCTGATTCTCTCTGGTAGTTTAGAAGAAGGTATCTGGTTGTATTTTTCATTTTTTATTTGAATTCTGATGGGAAACCAAACTAAATGTGAACCAAGTTACAAAAAAGTGGACCAGAGCACTGTTTATCAAGGGAAAAGCACTTGTGCATTTAATTTGAAAAGGCGTAGAACAAAAAAAGGTCATTTTGAAATAAGGTCAAATGACAATATCTCATTTGATTGCCGTCGCAAAGCAGATTAATAACTCTTCATGGCAGCGCTTTAAAGTTTGTAATAGCATGGTAATAGTGTGTTGATAAGACGATAGTAAAAAGGGCATTCTGTGGTAATGATGTGGGACCATTGGGAGCGTCTGAATGGCCAAAGCAGGCTGAATAATGTCATCTATTACATTTCCAGATAAAAATACCTAAACCTCACAGTTCTACCCACTTCAATGCTAAATATAAAGAGAAAAAAACCCAACTTTAATGGTTTTGATGCTCATCTTACAGACTGAAAGACATTTATTGTGTGACGTCCACCGGTTTTTAAAGAAATAGGCTAGAATCATAATGAAACTTTAACTCCGAAAGTTGGATGTGTCTGCCATTTGTGACCTTATGGGAATGTGACACAGTGAATAATATCTGAGGATCTCTCTTCTATTATTCTAAATGTCACAGCATTCAAATAAAGTAGGTGGTCTGAATGAAAAACAGACATAATATCCTGAATTTGAAATGGATGTAATCTTCAGTTTGAATGACTTGGACGCAGAGGTATTTTTATGCTTTACAACAACTTCAGCAGAATGTGACTGAGGCCCAGACATGAGGCATTAAAATGAATGGAGCACAGACAGAGATCAGTTCAGTTATTCTCACCTTGATTTTCGTACCCTCTTACCGCGTTAATCTGGAGAAAACTCCTCGGACGCTTCACGGCTCATCTTTTTAGTCTCTTCAAAAGATCCCCACACAAATGTCACTTTTGTCTCGATGTAAAACACTCAGAAAACAAACGTCTGGGACAGATTTTTTAAAGTTTTGCCCAGAAACGTGTTGCCATCAATCACCCGCTGAGCACTTGTCAAACACTGTGTAATTCATTACCGAAGAAGCATCAGAAATTAAACACACAGCTCCAGATTAAACTGTCGTGGAATCTCAATATGTAACGTTTGAGAGAAAACAAGACATGGGCAGCATAAACAATGAGCGCATTTAAATGGCAATAGAAAAAGAAATCGACTTAAAATAGAGATCAACTCCTTCATTTCACTGAGACAAAGATAAAATAGAGAAATCAACAAACCAAAAGAGATGAAGATGATCAGTATTACAGCAGGACCCACACATTTTTATGCAACAATTTGACTGAAAACTGTCTCCAAATGTGGGTCATTCAAACACTAAAACAACAAAAAGCATTTTGCTAAAAACCAATGAGTCCAAACTGAACCACATGCTACAACTGACTATTGCTCACTAAAACATGGCAGGAATGAATGGTCCAAATGTGGTTTATTGTCCAGTTGTACAGATGAAAATATCAACCAGTAGAAGATAAACAGATGGTGATCCAAGAGTTATCTGTTAATGTGTCGAAATACCTGAACCTCAAAGGAACATTCAAGAAAACTTAGAAGGTAGATGAATTTGGCTCACACTTACAACAATAGTTTAATATCTACAGCGTTAAGATCTGATTACAAAGCAGTTATCAGGTAAAATCTTTTTGCTAGCTCTGTAGTCTTGAAGGAAAGACGTGTGGCTAATGTGACGTAAAGCCAGGGTCACAACTACGTCTGATCATTACCAATAACACTCTTAGATAAATCTAATCAAAGCCAGAAGAGAAAATGTTGATTATGTCTAAGGAATAACAAACTCTGAGTGTAATAGCTTTGTTAAACTTTTAAACTCTCTTCACATGTTCATGAAAAATAGCAAAAATGAGAGCAGCAAATGGAGCGTAATGGTCAAATAGCATTAAACCCACCAAACCTCCCTGACTTCAAAAGCATGACTAAGTGCTTCCCACTCACTCTCTCAGAGAAGATGTGTGATTACCTCTTGTCACTCGTCTGCTGCCTGTCCTCTGCGGGGGACGGATGGAGACGTGTCAGGGGTCCAGAACCACAGGTGTCTGGGACGTAGCGGGTAATGAATGGCTTCCAGCTTAATGTTAATCACCATTAACAAGTGTAATCCACCGGGAGGCACTGGCGCCTGACAGCACAGCGAGCCGCCCGACCGAGTCCAAGTCTGGCTTTAGAACAAACGCACCGCAGAGCTGACCGCCGGCGACACTGGTCAGCCAAGGACAGCCATGTTTGAACCGCCGTTACAGTTTGGAGAATCACGCTCTGACAGATACAAGGCAGTAAATCTGTTTGCCAACTCTAGAGGCAATATGGCCACCATCGAGACTGCAATGAGGAGAGGAATGTCATGATTTAAACTGAACAGAGACAATCTTTATGAGAAATAGAAAGGTGTGACTCAGGAGCTGAAAGAAAATGACTTTTCCAGTTTTCCTCATGTGACCCTACATCAAAACAAGTGTTTAAAAACTCAAACAAATGCCATGTTTCTGAAACTTCTGATACAAAAACCTACATATAACACATTAGTACATACACGTGCGAGTCTGACATTCAGTGCGATGTTCATGGCATGTAAAAAAATAACTTTAATCCCTGGCATTTCTTGTTATTAGCAAGAGCAACACCCGGATAGTGCTTCATGCTCCTCTCTGTCCCGTCTTTATATATTGTCTCTGTTAAATAAGTGCTAAAATTGTCATAAACGTCAGCAGGACAGTTTTATTGCGTAAGTTATTTCAGTACATTTCTCTAACTCCAGGAAAATCTAAAGTTTGGTGTAATCTGTCTCCTGAAAATTAAAGACAAGCTAAAAAAACTCAATGACAAATGTAAAAAATACATTAATTGCCACATACTGTATTTTCAATTTTGGACACAGATCTATAATATAATAATATAATAATAATATACTTGATTCCAACAAATTTCCTGACACGGATTATGCAATACCATCACGATTTATCCACAAACAACGAAAATATCTGAATATATTTTGCCCAGAATTGACAAGATACTATTTTATTTTGACACTTACTCGGATCAGAGTCAAACAATAAGGTCCTAATCAATACAATTAGCTGTAACTACTGATAGTGACCTTGATGACGCTCCAAAATGTAGCCCTCGCTGTTTCTGTAAAGTCACCGAATGAGAAAAGCAACTGTTCTAAAACTGAAGCGTACAAATGTAAACTGCGGTCTGTGCGAGACCGAGAGTGTGACCAGAAAATGAGACGGCCTTTGTGAATATAAACTGCATTTTAAGCCAGTGATTGCTTTAGATTCCAAAAGTAATGAGCTGTTTCATATGTGGCCCGTTTGAGCGAGAAAAGCGGTTTCATGTTAAAACAAGCGCCCAATGAAATGAGACGCCGCTCGCGTTGGGGACAGATTGTCTTCCCAAAGGCATTTCGGGGATGTTTATTTTTTCCTTCATGCTACACCTGAGGGACGAACATATTAACTTAACGTTCATCAGCACATGTGGTCCGGATGGGAACAGTAAACATAGAGTGACGCTGTAGGCTCAGAGGCAGGTGGTAGGAATCAAATGGAACCAAGTATGTCATTGTTTCTGGTAGGTTAGAAGCAGTCTTTATTGTGTTTCATTCTGATCATTCATTCCAGTTTTCTTTTAAATTTTACTTTTTTGACTTGTCCTGGAGTTATCTTTGAAGTCCTGGTTTGGATTCTGCAGTAAGTCCTGGTCTAGGCCTAATTTAATTCCGGTAAATGCCTGGTTTGGATCTGGTTTAGTTCCAGTTTAGTCCAGACTTCAGTCCTGGAGGTAGTTTTGATGTAGGTCTGGTGTAGTTCTTGGGTAATCCACTGATTTAGCACAAGTTTAGACCTGGTTTAGGCCTGATTCTGATCTGGTTTAGTCTAGATTTTTTTGGTTTTGTCTCAGGTTTTGGGGTAAGTCCTGCTTTAGTTTATATAGTCATGTATTTAGTCTGCTCTAGTCCTGATTAAGTCTTGGTTTGGCTCTGGCTTTTGACATAGACCGATGTTACTCCTATTTCCGTGTTTTAGTCCAGGAATTGGTCCTGGTTTAGTCCTGTCTGGTCTGTATTTGTATCTACTGTGTGTATGTATAATTCCAAATCAAAACAGTTTAATACCATGGACCTTCTGTCCTCTAAAAGTAGAATCACAGTTGACCCTGTGTCCGGGTCTCTGGATGTTCCCCTTCGTCAGAGCTAGCTGAATGCTAATGCCTGGGATTAGCTTCCACGCTGCATTAAGAAGCCTCCATAACCCTTCAGGGTCAAAGTTCAGCTGATGTATTCACTGATGATGATGTTGATCTGTTGGACTCGTCTCGTTTGTCAGGTTCCACGTTAACCTCCGACCCTTACGCCTCGACATATATTTATGAACACGCTCCTCTTCGCGGCGGGGCATTTAAAGAATTAGGCCCGGTTTCACCAACAGGGAGTCGTTATCTCGAGGCCGTAAAGATGAAAAATTCAGTGACATTGAGCTTTTCCGCAATGTATAGTACATGACTGGAAAGAAAAGAACCACCACTGAAGTCCTCATCATCCATGCACATTTATGAATATTGGCTGCTCATTTTTACCTCTTTGAGAATGGCTTCTGCCCCGAAGGTATTGTTTTTCTTCAGCAGCCCCTCTTCTTACGTCAGAAGCCCCTCCTCTTACATCAGAAGCCCCTCCTCTTACGTCAGAAGCTCCACCTCTTACGTCATAAGCTCTTACGTCATAAGCCCCTCCTCTTACATCAGAAGCCCCTCCTCTTACGTCAGAAGCCCCACCTCTTACGTCAGAAGCCCCTCCTCTTACGTCATAAGCTCTTACGTCAGAAGCCCCTCCTCTTACACCATAAGCTCCACCTCTTACATCAGAAGCCCCTCCTCTTATGTCGAAGCCCCTCCTCTTACGTCAGAAGCCCCTCCTCTTATGTCAGAAGCCCCTCCTCTTACGTCAGAAGCCCCTCCTCTTACACCATAAGCCCCTCCTCCTTCTTCAGAAGCCCCTCCTCCTTCAGACATTTGCTCTATAAAATCCTCTGCATTTCATGAACAAGACAAATGGAGGTCAACCTGTCAACCTTAAAGTTCCTGAATCCCCACTGTTGCCCCTGAGCCTGAAGTGGTACCCTCCTGTTACCAGTAAGTGGCGCTGTGACAGATTTATCAGTGTCTTTTCTATTGTAGAGTGTGGTCTGCTTAATTTAAATACAGTTTTCCAGCGTTATTGACTTGGCGCTACAAACCCATCGTCCTGTTCATATCCTAACACAGTATCTCTGAAATATATCCCAAACTTGTCGATGCAGTCTTGGGTCTGTCGCTAATCAATGTGTTTAAACAAACAAATCTCCCAAGGCCATAAAATGATGAAGAGGGTATGCTGCATGTTTCAGCAATAGACAAACACAAAACCATTAACTACTGGTTTTATGGCAGTCCCAAACAGTAACATAAAATAATATAATGAAAACATCAACCACGATGTGTTCACGGTTCAATTAAAATGTCTGACAAAATCAATGTGGAAGTTCTACACTGGCTCAGTATTGATGCATCTTTTCCCATACTTATGTTGGATATTTAAAGAGGATTCTTACACGTATCTAATTTATCTAAGCATCACTGCATAAATCACAAAAAGAGAAATGCTGGTTCATTTTAAATAGACAAATAGGGCAGTATAAGGTCATTGTAATGTGATGGGCTTAAAATACGATTATAAAAGGTTGTCTAGTAAAATCTAACGTCAGAGAAACAAGCACAAAACTAATAAACATAATGTAAACAGTGCTTCTACATATTTGTCCCATGAGCGCAACATTAAAAAATGGCTTATTATTTGTGTTCGGGTTTCCTAAAGAGCAATTATGAATAAAGTCAACAGCAATGAATTTTCTTTTCAGGTGAAAGCAGAGGAATCAAAGTGAGGAGGTTGGTAGCGTTTCGTAGCCGCTCTGACAGGAGCCACAGTCCTCTGACACATGAGGGGCCTAAACAACAGAAGATGAGGCTCACTGCGGGAAACCGTGAAGCTGAGACACACTCGAACGGTGTGGACCTGTCAGCGAACAGAAAAACATGTTTGTCAACACTTGTTCCAAGAGACTTCAAGAAAAAAAATACAGTGATGCTGCAAAAAAAAAGTACAAAGTGCCACTGACCCTTTATTTTTTTCTGAAGTGAAGCCAAACCAGAAGAATCTTCAAAAATAAGGGTTGCATTTCTTATAATTGTAATTGTATTGATACTGACTGACTTCTGTTCAAAGGAAACTATTAAAGCAACACTGAGCGACTATGAACAAAGCAACCAAACTAATCAATTACTCTGTACTTCTCAATCAGCGAATGTGATTAATCATAGCAGCCTTTTCGTGTTTTCCCTCTGTTTTTACACAGTCTCACAATGTAATGTAATGTATGGAAATCACGCTACACGTCTGAACAAATGAGGAAGTGTACGGCTTACAGTCAAGCACTTCGAGTCATGTTCTGGGAAATAGAAAAAGGAATAAATGCGGGTCACGGAGCACGGACAGTACAATTGTTTTTCCGTTTCTAGTTATAGTTCACAGACTATTGGAAACCGCAAAAGCACAGTAGCATCCTTTCAGACTTTTATTTGTGACTGTCTCTTTAAAATCTGCTTCTGGAGTCAGTGAAAATAATCAGGCTCTAGCAGTGCATGCCTTGTATTTCTTTTTTTCTCGTAAATAGATGATACTTTACAAAATACTTCTACAGAGAAAGTGTGAAGAGAAGAGGGGGTGACACTGGGGCAATAGACACAAGCCAGGATTACAAACAAGTCACTCTGGCTCTAATACTCACTTTACAAGGTGAGCCACTGAGGCACTTGGTTTGTTTTTAAAAAGATAGTTGTCTTTAGCGTCTCATCTGCTTTTAGTGATTTGATACTCAATGAAAATGTGGAAGTGTCTGCCATCATTCTTGGAAGCTGCAGTGCTTTCCGTCAAGAGTTAATTTAATTCTCGTTGGTTTCTTATTAAAAACTCACTCACACTCAATTAGATTTAGACACTTTCAAAATAAAAAAACAACAAATTTAACTAAAACGGAGTGGTTGTCATGACAACAGCAGCAGCAGCAGTGTAGTGTCCACTCTGCGTCCAGCCTCACACGTCTGCGTCACGCCTCTGTCCTCTCGTGTCTGTCCTTAATTATCCTCCAGGGACGACAAAGATTGACTTGAGCGAAGTCTGTGACTGACTGATCGGCCATCCGTTGCCAGGGTAACGCCGTCCCACTGTATGAGAACCTGTCGACCTTCACAGCGGTGCGTCTGTCAAACCATCGCCTCTTTCCTCCTTCCTCGTTCAGTCCTGCATTAGCCTCGGATTAGCCTCGGTTTAGCCTTTATTGACGCTATATCTTCATTATTTCACAGCAACTTTTGAACTTAGATGCTTTGTAAACGGCAGAATCAAAAACATATGAGAGTATTTGTTTTCGTCTCTCTGCAAGTTTCCCTTTCAACAAACCACCTCTTTGTACTTGTCCATTTGTCGTATCATCAGTTTTCTTCTTTTATTCGTTCTTATTTGCCCACACGCACCGCTACAGCAGTCATATTTAATTTATAAACCACAGGAGTTGAGTTAGCTTTTTGATGGTGGCCCATTTGAGACACAGTAAAGCGATTAATCATGAGCCAAAAGTTCTACTCCTGAATGGGGATCCTAGAAAAGTGCTTTCCAGCTTATCACCGGCAGATAACACATCAGAGATTGGGGGTTTGGAAAATTACATTTCCACTCGCAGCTCTGCCAGCTGGAAGGTTTTCTGAATGAAACAGTTTTCTTGGACGGAGGACTACAAGCTGTCGAAGTAATGTGTGAAATTCTGCTGTGACATTATGCCTCCAAAGTCATTCGAGGATTACTATTATTTTACAATTCAGTAAACACCTGGCTGTTCACAAGTGGAGCTTTGGCAGTGTATGAGTCATCTGATCCTGCTAATAAAGACTATTATTAAGAATTTAACCTGGAGACAGGAAACTGCACCTTACAGAATAATGTTTAACTTCCTTCTAGATAAACTATTACAGCCATTTTGTTGTATGTGTTGTTTTTTGCAGAAGATGCTGTGGAGGATACAGTGGAGGACAGTGATGCCGACTCTGTTCACTTGTTTTTCTTGGACTGGTAAGTGCAGTTTTCTAATGTTTTCAGTGCTTTACGAAGATAGTAGTCGTTATTTTGGGGCATTTCAGAACAATCATGCCAGTATTATTTAACACATCACAACTCATACTGCATAATGACTATATGAGACTAGATTCATGGAGGAGTAAATGTATGCAGGTATTCAAAGTGGGAGTGGGACGATTGGGAGGAATAGAGCTTTATGGCCTGTAATTGACTCTGGTCTTCATAATATAATACAATATAACAGCAGAGCTCACTCAGTAAGTGTTTGAGGTCCAGTGTATTACACAAAGCAACACACATTAGGATTGTAGCTCTGTTCAAGTCATTTACTGAACCTTTAATAACCCTGTATTCAGTTTGGCAAACTGCAAATGGAGGATGCTCTTAGACTAAACCAATGGTAGATTAAGTTCTGCTTGGGCAATGTCAATCTTTACATCAAAATGAATTCAAATAAGAATCAAGTACTGTGTAATATTTATGTAAATATAAAATTCTAAATGTGCTCTTGTAAACTCAAATGTAATGTTAAATCCTCTTCAAAACCTAAATTACACTAATAACACTTGATATCCCATTACTGCCATGTTTTTGCTGTGTATATGAATATAATGAATAATGTCATAAGGTTTTCAGATTCCATTGCAGCAGATAACAAAACATGAACTTGACAAAGTTAAATAATAGTATATTCAAAAAGTTAATTAGTATATTATATATAGTGTAGAATTAATAGAGTCTGTGGTTCCTGTTTAATTTGTATCTTGAAGGATGTTTGCATTACTATGTGTTTTATAAATATTTATTTTGAATTATGTAAAGAAGTTATATGGTTGTTGTTGAGGTATGACTGTATTTTTACAACCTTTTTTTTGCCTTCTCTCTTTCACTAAAATGACCTGTGCCTTTGTTGGAGTCAATGAGCCACAGGTTGAACTGGTTCTGATGGTTTTTTAAATACATTTTTGATCAGTGTTCAGTAAATCCTCTGGTCCATTGGCATTCTACAGTGATTCCTGTTTGGCGTTGGTTTGATAAACAGTGAGCCAGAGATGCAGTGCACACACACAAGGGTAGGTTAAGGAATGAATATTCATTTAATCAATATAGCCATCAGTGTAATCTGTGGCATAATCAAAAGTGACACCAAAGACAAAAATAACCCCAAACGGAGCAGTGGCTGAATAATACACCGAGGCTAATAGAAGGAGTGGCTCTGGGGCATTTGAACGAGTCTTGTCTTTAATCAGAGTACACACTAATAACAAGTCGCTGCTAAAGACACAAGGAGGATAAAAGGCACAACACATCCCTCTTTTGTTTTATTCCATCACTCATCTGGTCCCACGGCACATTAAGGCACTCCCCGGCCTTAACAAGCTCTCCCCCGACATCTACTCCACTTAATGGATAGAAAATGTGTGTTTGAGTGCTCTGATGGGCTGCTGTAATGAACACACCGACTTACCTCCACACAGGCTTTAAAACTATCATTTAAATTAATGTTTTCAGATGATCTGACACGAGCTTTGATGTGCCGTCAACGCGGCTACTGAGAGGGCAATTAGTCCTAATGCGCACGAGGTGTTTGGACGTTTGAAGAAAGGCTTGAAGCACAGGTTTACAGCATTTGACCAGAGTAAAATATTCTCATGGACCAAGTTTCACAAAATAGTGACTCAAAACTTGTACATGAGACATTTTATCCATCAGCGCGAGTTCATTTATTTATAGGAATGTCAACAGAGCATTACATAAATCTAGCAAATAGAAAAAGAAAGCAATGCTGACTTTTCAGTTCTTTGTTTTTTTCACGACTAAAAAGTTTATTACCATTGCTTATGCTGCATCCATCCACTACTCTTATTGTTTGCATCTTTGTTAAACAGCTACGGTAGCCCTGCAGGGACATGCTGTTGTCTATAAACAAACCCAGTGAAAATAGCCCTGATCATGATTTCACTTTAACGAACTCTGATAGTTTTCATTCACAAATGTCCTAAACCTTTACATGTGAATGTGTGCTTCTCTTCTGGCAGTGTTCAGTTTGTCCTCTGTGGGCTTTTGTAGAAACAGTAATCGTGCAGCTTCCACAGGTTTCTATGCAGCCCTAAATACAAAGAATGCAAAGTGATGATCTACTTATAAAAACATTTTGACTGGTTTTGATCCATTTTATTTAACTATATACCACAACAATTTACACAATGCACCTAAACTAAGCTGAGCATTAATGTTCTGACTTATAACCTGTAGCATCAGCCTTGTTTATGTCTGTCCAAACCTACTACAGAGAAACTTCTGTTGACAATCAAGAGAATTAACCCCAGAAAAGAAGGTTCATTTCTGTTCTTTGGTCAAATACTTCACATTTGTGGCCAATAATGAGTTCAGTTTAGTAAAGCCAAGAAAAGGAAATTGTTTGCTCAACTCTAAGTTTCTGTGTGTCACTTCTCTCCAATTTCCTTGTTTTATAATTGACTCACTGAGGCTGGAATGGACTGAAGAGACTTTAAATAATATCCCACAACTTCCTTCAGCTCCAGCTCCAGCAGCAGCTCCAGGTGGTGGCCACAAGCTCTGTTTGAAACGATGAAGGGTTCCTCTGAGGCTGAGCTCTGATGGTTTTATCAAAGACAGAAAGAGAAGATCAGAATCTAACAAAGGAAGATGGACTCCTTAAAGATTCTGTTTTAATGACTCTGATGATAATTAGAAAGAGCAACATCGCAAAAAACGATTCAAAATCCAATGATTGGGTTTCACAGCTGTCATTCCCTTTTTTCTAATAATAAAGAAATGAGAAAAGGACCAAGGAGAGAGACCACTGGAGTTTTTTGGCAACTCAGATTGTCTTTTTGCTAAATCAAAATTACAAATTTGCATTTACTGAGCAACGCTTTGTCATTGTCAAAGAGAAAACACTGGAGGAAGACAAACAGGATTCTTGGTGCATTTTCTTCTAAATCTAGTCCATTTCAAAAGAGATTAAAAATGGTCATTAATCATGTTTTTAATATTTTGTTGAAAGTGCACTACTCTTGGATTTGAAAGTCCTATTCTTTTAATAAAGTATGATTAACACTTTTGTCCATCTTTAAAATATTAAATTGATTTTCTTTCCAATAATGCACAGAGCTTTCAGGAGCTTGGTTTATGGCCAACAGCTGCTTCTTTAGTTGTTCACAATCTCCAATGAGGAGCTGTGAGGGATAGAATCACAATCTGTAGTTTCTCCTTCAAAAACTACACACGTCACCTTTAAATAAATAAAACGGCCATAGATCTGTAGCTGAGTCAAACATGTGAACAGACAGATTTCACAGACTCTATGCATCAAGTCTAAACCCATAGCCTTCGTCCTACAGCAGCTGTCTCTTCAGTAATCTCCCCTTTATTCACTGTTAATTGGGATCATTATTCCTCAGAGACCGATTCTGCTTAAAGGCGACGCGGTTCTTATTCATTTCACTCGACGACGCCGAATCCCCCGCGGGCCGTCAGATCCACACGGGCCTCAGACGCCGCCGCATCCAGAAAGAAAGTGAGCGGCGGCGTCGGGGGAACGGACACCGGTTTTATTCTCCACAGACGGGAATAGACGGAGGCTTAAGGAGCCAAATGTCACAGATGCATGTTCCTTCAGGGAAATCCAGCCGTCTCGTGCACTTCTCGAGAGTCACTTTGTTCTTCTCTGCTCAATTCATCTTTATAAGCTTGTCAGAGAGGTTAGACACCAGCTCATGACGGAGGGTCCCGCTGAGTCCCGCTGCGGTTTGAAGAATGTGGGCTATTCACTGCCACAGAGCGGAGCCACCAAACCCCAGCTGCTCATGAATGACTTGGTGTGTGCACGGAATAATGAAGGATAAAAGTCATGTTTTTTGATGATCTCTCAAAAGCAAATTCTATCTTTAAACCGTATCTCCACTGAATTCAAACCGTTTTTATGTTTATGTCTGTAGCACCACTGAAACAATCCAAGGTTAAAGCACACAGTAACATTGCAGAGAAGTGTAAGCTAAATAGTGTAAAGATTGATAAAATTGCATCGTATATTTACAGAAACTTGTAGTTATGACTGAACCAGTGATCCCTTTAGGCAGACACAGAGGTGAACGGGTTTGTGATGCAGGTTTTAATCAAAAAAACAAATCTCCAGGAGTTTCAGAGGATGATACGGAGCAGGAGCGGAGGTGGTGGAGGACTGGAGATTAGCTGCAGGATCTGGAGGAGCACAGAGCTGGAGCAAAGAGCCGACAAAGAAGGTAAGTGATTGGCAAAAATATCAAACAAGGTATTCAAAAAAGTAGCCTGAGCAAGAGTTCACCGCGAGAGAGAAGTGACGATCTGACACAGCTAAAAACTGCTCATAAAACAGCAGCTAAAAACAGATTAGACCCACTTTAAACAGTTGCATATGCAGTATTACATATTCATACATATTTATAAGTGAATGAGTTATATTTTAAGTTATTTTTTCACTTAATTCATGAGCGATCACTACTCATCAATGGGCTTTTTCTCAGTGTATGTAGCACAAACTCACTGCTTTTCTGCGTATAATACATAGTGTGCATAAAATTCAAGGTTTTTGCCCTGAGATTCCCTAATGATGGTCCAGAGTGTACCCCGCCTCAGGCACAAAGCAGTCAGGACAGGCCCCAGCCCCCTGTGGCCCCAAAGCAGAAGAAAATGAAGGAATAAAACCATATACTACACACTACAATGATGCTTTACACCCTGCACATAAAAGTTTATTAGTTTGTAATGGAGTATGTAACTTTAAGGGATACTCGTCAGTAGATAAAGCTTAAATTCAGGTTTACTGTGACTTTTAAATGACCTCCAGTGTAGTTTTAAAATGCTTTCAGCCTTATAACACTGCTCTTTTAAAAACAAATGAAAAAAATGCAAGTTTCTTTAATAAAAATACGAGTTTTGGTATTGCATTTGTAATTTGAATGTAGTTTAACTTGTAGTGAATGTAGTAAGCGTCGTAAAGCACTGACCCTGAACACAAAACAGTGTCTGAAATAACCAGAGCACCTCTTATTAACCCATCAAGTGTCGTTAGGTTAAATCTGTGAACTAACTGATACAAATGGAGCACAGAAAATCGGTTCAGAGAAGAATTTCCATCCTTGAGAAGCTGGCGAGGCTTTAATTATGCAAAGGCAGCGCGGATCGATTCACGGGAAGCGTCTCTAATATATTTTTCCACTGCTCCCGCCTCAAACAACCTCAAAAAGCACAAGTGTCCGCTTACAAGATGAGACGAATCAAGCTCGCCTCATGTTTTATTCACATCGACGCCACTCCACTTTTGCCTGAGTCCAGACGATGTCCACATCTGTGCCCACATTTGGCCCGGTGTCACCAAAAAGCGTCAGAGCCAATCAGTCGGGGACATGGCCACTTCATTGGAAATCAAATCCATCACGCTGACGCTGGCTGCGGGGGAAATAGAGAAGGATTCATTAAATAAGAGCTATTGGCTAATTGACAGACATTGATGTAGAACGCTCGCAGCAAAACCACAAAATGGGGCTTATTTTGGTCGCTTTTCAAGACTTTATTACAGTCCCTTTACATTCAGCATATGGTATTTCTACAATAGCTCAACATGGACTGAATATTATTGGACAGACGCTCTGTCTCTATCACTCCCAAGCCCCAAGGTGCAAACTAAATGCTAAAACCTCCAGTATTTGGTGGGTTTATCTCAGTTTATGCTCCTCATGTTGTTACATCTGGACAAAGGCAGTAGGAAACACCCCACAGTGTAACTTAATGGTATTCCTTCATCAATATTATCAATGTGAGTGAATGTTACGCAGTTATTTAGAAAAATCACAAACTTCTCGCAGCTGTAAGGACCTGGGATGGTTCGTGACATTTCTTTGTGGAGTTTACGAGTCCGTCCCGTGCTTCTGTGGCTTTTCCTTTCAAAGACATTCAGGTGTTGTGTCCGTCCCTTTGATTAACTGGTGATTGAACAGAGTGTGCCCCGTCTCACACCCAAAACATCAGGAGAGACTGTGGCTCTGAAGATCAGTACAAGATGAATGAATGAATTTCCATTTGGCCCAGACTTTTTCAAGATTTTTGGTTTCAATCTGGACTAAAATAAAGCAAGGTTCAGTTCAGTTCAGTCCTGGTTTTGTGGAGATGCACTGCTTATTGCATTAGACTGTTGTTTTAAATCATTCATAAACACAATGAACATATAAAAATAACCATAAAAAGCACCTGCAACATTTAAAAACAGACATTAAGTCACTTTCAATACATATATGTTTCACTACCATCAGCTGGTCAACTTTATCCAGTGACATACCTCATATATACCTCATAAACCTTACAATAAACTCTATAAACCACACTTGATCCATCAGAGGGGGGCAGCAGGGATAGGATCCAGCCCCCTGAATGACCTTTAATGTACTTCATGTGCAGAAAACATTCAATAATCCTTTTTTTAAATAAATGAAAACAAAGTGGTGCCTCTTTTATTCCAATAATGGAACGAGGGGCACTCAGGTTTTGGTTGGGGTAACACTGGTCAGTCATAGCTGTGCCCTTTTCAATCACAAATGCCCTATTGTTCTAGAACCAGGCCTGGTTTATTTCCACTGTGAAGCACATTTAGCAATATTTCAGTCTTTAGTGTCAGTAAATATTAAAGTAGGCTACATGTTTGTGCCCGACTCAGCTGTGGACACCAAACTAATTTTTACTAAAAGCAAACATAAGAGTAATGTAATCCATAACAAAACAAGATTTTCAGCTATATTTTTGTCGGATGAGAAGAGTAAGATACCCCACTGGTGCATTACATTTAGGAAGGATACACAGGCTCATATGTTACGCCCACAAAGGCTCAAAAATCATTTTAAATGCAAAGGGCACATTAAATCTAAGCTGTTAAAAGTGAAGGAGAATACACACAATCCTCCTACTCTTCTGAATCATTTACATATTATTTCTTAGGCCACAGAGAAATGAATAAATTAAAATACTTGGAGCTGCATTTGTAAACAGAAGTGAAAGGCTAAGAATAATGCAAAAAGGGAATGTTGAATTGGAAAAAATACAACCAGAGATTGAAAAAGAATATTTTCTGAAGCCGGGGGTGGCAGATAGAAGTGCTGACATTCATGTTGCATCCAGAGAAGTGCCGCGCTGTTTACACGGCACAGAGGAGCGTGTTGTCGTGTTGTCATGTGATTAAAGAGGCTCAGAGCACCACATGATGAAATCTCAGTCAGACAGAGAGAGACGTACGAGCCATCTGCCTCGTTAAAGCGCACACTCGCCCTCCGAAACGCGCCGTGTCCTCCTCCAGCGGGACAATCGGCGCACACAACCTGTGGAGCTCACCTGAACAGAAACACACCGCAGAATAGTTAAGCTTCAGCGTATATTGAAGTCAGTTTTCAACATGAATCCAGGTGGAATGTTTAGTAAAGCATGAAAAACAAACGAAAATAGCTCTGGACCGTTACCGAATGTTGCTGCAGTAGCCTTCTCACTGACTCTGTGCGTGATTTGGAACGTATATTAAACTGCAGGACACTTTCAAAGGACAAAAAGGCATTATCCTCTCCATGAAATGAACTGACAATGTGTGTGCTGTCAGTGAACGGGCAGAAAACACCAAGGTGATATATTCGAAGATGCTAAAGGCTAAATGCTGAGGATGTGATGCTGGCCTTGCACTAAACTGTAAATAACATCAGATAAAGAACCAGGAGTGTTGTAGAGCTTCTGCTTCCTCACAAAACTGAGATCTGTCTGAAAATAAATAGCCACAAAACCTACATTAAAGTGAAATGCATCGTTATAAACACACATTATATAAAGGTTTATTAAGCAAGATGTCCAGCCAAATGGAAAGTAACATTTGTGACGGCTTTAGCGAAGCAGCAACGTACCTGAGTAGAATTTGAGTGGGAACTATCACGGCTTTAGTGTTTTGTCAGTGTTCAGACTTTGGCACAGCTCTGTCTACTTACACTTACACAGCAGAGTTTCTAACCTTAAATAAGAGTGTTGTTTCCATAGCAACATTCATTTACAATAATAATAATACCTTCCTCTGTGCACACAACCTTCTCAGTGAACTGTGAGGGCAGATACTAAATTATAAGTGCAGTGACAGAGGTAAGGTGTTTTTTGTTGAGATTGTCCTTGGTTTCCTTTGGTTTTACAAAAATCTGAAATGTGAATGGTGCAAGATATGAAATCAGCAAGAAGTTATTGAGGGAAACATGCTGATCTTTGAATACTGTCAGATTTATGACGAACGGCCTCCACACATTTCCAAACCCGATGCATGAAAAGAACACATGATTGTAAGAGAAATGTAGAATCTGTCAGTCAGCTTTGCAAAAGGCATTTGTGTTCATCCAGGGGCCATGATATAGATTGATTTGTGTTGACTGATGTAGCTGAGTAGCCGTACCAACCAGGATTTATGAGTCCTAAATTCTCCTTTGGCCCGAGGGAGGCTCATTGAGCGCTCAGATCACGTCTGCACATCACAGCAGTGTATTACAGTCATTCTCCTGAGCTGGGTTGTGTTCAATAGTGCTGATTATACACAGGTACTGTATGTGCTGCTGCAGATGGACTTATATGAGGCTCTTTAAGGGGCATCCACTGGGTGTGTTTTACCCCTCACTCCTGCCTGGGGTTTGATGGTATAACATCTTATAAACAGTAGAATATAAAAACACATTGTCAAAATTTCTCAAAAACACTGCTGCCACTATAAGAGTCCAGTAGTTGTAGAAAATAACAGTATTAAATTATAAATAGTTTCAGTTGGTCTGGTTAGTTCTTCTGAAGCGTGCTGTATAATAAGAATGGGATTTGTGCAGCTGAAAGGTAAACCTTAGACCAACAGATGAGCCAGGAGTCTTCTTCCCTTCTTTCTTGTTGTCTCTTCAGTCATTATTGATGCAGCACGACTAAAGGCAATGAGTTTTGCTGCTTTATTCAGTTTTGTTTTGTTTGACAAAGCACAGTTTGAAACCGAAGCTGCAACATTGGTGCAACTTAATCCGCAGTAAAACCCGATCTCCTGGACTTTAAGATGAGATGATATCTCAAAAGGCAAGTTTTATTTACACTAACACAATGCATTTATTGCAAACTTTGAGGTCAGAAAATCTCCAAAAGCTTGGCTTTAGGCCAAACCTCAAGGGTAAAACGGCTGCTCATGAGCGTTATCTGTCTATCTGTATAGAAATAAATGTTTATATAAATGTATATATTACACAGATCCAGTGTTAATATCCCACATCACTGAATAGCCACAATGACAATGGTTTATACTGACTAATGTGACTAAGTGGTACAGGGTTTATTTAAATAGATAATAATACATAATGATGTCCACAGTGGAGTCAGGGCCTGGTTCTGAACAGGACTGAAACACTACAATCCATCAACTTTTATCCTCGTTGACATTTCCTCGATTGGATGACATTTATATAAAGCAACACACATGAGGCTGGATGTGGAAATAAGCACATTAATGCTGCAGTATTCTTGGAGTAACTCCCGTGGTGAGTTTAAAGTGATTATGGAAAGTCTTGAGGACGAGTGACGAGAATGTGGCTGTGTTTGGTTTAGACTTCGCTCTCGTCGGCTCCGTCCTGCTGCAGCTTCCTCTAATGGCTTTATACAATTAGAGTTTGTTTGGAGTTTATCAGGCACATCTGTCAAATAACATTAACATTTGAGCAGTGATTAAAACACTCCTTATTCAAGTTGCTTTTGATCAAGCTATTTGAGCAAATATTCTGCTGACAGTAAAGAAAACTGCACAAATAAAAGGGTGTTGTTTACCCTGGAGTTAATTTAAGAGCCTTTCAGACTCCTTTATGGAGCTAGAAGTTTTGATTATTGCAAAAATGACACTGAGAAGATGCCAAAAGTTCACAAAGCTATTGATAGCATATACTGCTACCCAGTCATCTTTCACTGTAGAGTATTGATAATCCAGATGTAAAAAGACCATGATCCAGATCAAGTAGTCTCCATAATGGTCAAGGATTAAGGACACTTTTGAAGGTCTTGTACTGTACCTTATCTTTGTACTTAGTCTTGTTCTGGTCCCGGACATAGAGGTTTTAGCTTTTGAAAATTCAGTAACTCTATCTCCTCCACGACTTTGGACATGGTCTAAGACTGGACTTGTGTTTTGGACCTTTCTAACCATCCTTTTTAATCCACCAGACGCTGGTCTCGGTCTTGACTCACACTGCCAAGGTCTTGGACTTGATCCCTAAAAATCTTAGTCTTGTCTTGGTCTTAATAAACCCTGGTCTTGCTCATGACTTGGTCTTGATTATGAAGTTTTGACTACAACACCAATATCTTTAAAAAAGGATCAAATATCGGCAATTCAGTCGTGTAAAGTTTGATGGGGCAGACGTAATTGCCGTCCTGGTGGTAAAGTCGGAGCTAAAAGTTTATGGTAACCTCTAAATTTCAGTTTGGTGTAATGTATTAGTATTTTGTAGAAAAAAAAAAAGGTCCAGTTTGACTTTTTTAATAGAAGGAAAGAAGGAAATGTCCCTGTGCTGCTTTTGGAGATGAGTGGAGTCTGAGAAAATCAGGAAGTGGCACTTTAATGAAACCTTTTGTTTACCCAATGAACGACTCTCTCACCAACGTAATGAACAAATAGATAAACAATCCAGCTGTTTATTATGCACAAGTCGTGTAAGTATAGACCATTTTAGACCACTGTATTTAAAATAGAAGTTTTAATTTGTAGAGTGTAATCCTCTGTGTATATAAATATAAAATCCTGTAAAATTGTCCTGTTTTATGGCAGAGCTCCAAGGTAATTCATTTCCTTGTTAGCTGAATAGACTGTTGTGACTGTGCTGTCTAAATGTTCAAGATGATAAATGTGCAGCTACGGGGATTAGTTTATGGAATAACACAGCTTTTATTCATTAAACACCAACAACACACATCTATGCACTCCACTTTTATTACAAGCTTCGTTTGAAGGGTTTTTATTGTTTAAAACTTGCTGCCAATGTGAGTTCTTTCTGTGAAGCATTCTTAATTTCTGCCTGACTGAAAGTGCCCTCACTCGGTTACAGCTAATCCAGATGAAAACAAGTGCAGCTGAAGAAAGACTGCTGTAAACATCTGTTGATGGTGTGAGACACTTTCTCTCACTGCAGTCTGCTTTCATTTCCTCAGGTTCTGTTACAAGAAGCAGGTCCAGGGGAAGTTAAACCTGGCAAAAAAGAGAGTTTATTTGAATTCGAGTTCATTTTGTCCTCGAACCCAGTCGGTTTTGTCTAATGGAGTTCTCTGATTTATCTCCTCATTCATAGTACAGTAAATATTCAATATGAACACACTGATTATTGTTGAGTTTCATGTTCTACCTTTATTTTTTTTGAGTCAACAGTTAATGGACTATATTTATTTATCTTCAATTTAATTCTAATTGAGACGAGTTCAGGAGCAACAGAAGAAGCATAGTTTCTGCTTAATGTCAAGACCATTACTGTAAATGAAATGACTTTTTATTCTTATGAAAATGAACTGACTTTTTATTCTTAAAACCGACCCCATGCTCTTCTTACACATGTGACTTTTACTCTCATCTAGTCTCCGCTGAACTCAGACTGAACAAACTCAATGGACTTAGGTTTTTCTTTGTAAAATAAGGTCTCACTAAGTGGTCAAAATAGCTCAGGAGACTTTTCATATCATTTCTGGGGCAAAAGGGCAGCGGTAGTGAGACAAAATCCACACAAAAGACATAAGACACACATCTTTTCCTGTATCTTCAGCTTCAGAGCCCTGCTTCATATTCCTGACCTGACTCGGTGTCCATCATTAAAACATGGCCGACACTTTGCCCTCAAGGTCAGTCGGCCAAGAACCGGAGAAGTTTCAGGTGTAATTGTAATATAAGTACTAAATTATATTATGTGATGACAGAAAGACATTAAAGCGAGCCTGCTGTGTCTTATTACTGCATTTTGCACCACCTGCTGTGTTTTCTGTATTTATGTGTTTATTTGGATCCCCATTAGCTGTGCCCTTGAACCAGCTACTCTTCCTCGGGGCAGGTGTAAAAACATGCTTTAACAAAAATGGCAAATTGTCACGTCAAATAAAAACATGTTAAAAACAGTTCAGTACAAACATGCATCAACATGAATTTACAAATGTCACTGCGTAATGTGTCTTTGTTGAAAAAAGATCTTGTAATTATGAGCTTTTCGTCCTCCAAGGATGTTTTAATTAGTTTTTTTGTGTTCATTTGGATAAAATCTGTGGCAATTTATTTCATGCTTTTACAGCTCAGTATATTCCAACATTTAAAGAAACTGGTAAAACCTCGAGATGAGAACTACGTAAAATTACAAACATAAAGTATATTTCTATTTCTCCGAACAAAGGGGGAAATAATTCCAGTTATTGATCCTGTGTTCTGATTTATTTACGTCACACTTCCAGCTAAATTACACACGACGCTCTCTGGGCTGAGGTCTCACACTACGTCCTCCTAATGGCCCTGTTTTTGTCCATCAGATTGGTCTCTGCTCTTTCTGCAGGACACAGGGGCAACGTTTTCCAGACCTTTCTCTCTCCGCCAGCGTCCGCAGATATATCATCATCTGTGAAAGCATTACAGCACACATTATTCAAAATGATATTAGCAAGCCATCGCTTAGGTCAGAGCGAGCGGCTATTTTCAGAATCAGGTGGATCGACGGGAGCGACGTCAGCGGCCGAGACCACAGGAATATCAAACAGACACTGAAAAAATAAATAAAAAATACTACTTTCAGATTCTGTATCAGTAATGAAGACCAGGAGAAGAACAAGAGTAAGACCAAAGTGTGATGAAGCCCAGAGATTTAAGACTAGAACACGACAGAACTGAAGACCAGTGATTATTATGTGAGAAGAAACAATAAGAAACACAATTTTTCTCCACTGACACTCAACCAGTTTGTTGAAAGGATGCTTAGTTGCAATTACAATACTGTAAACTGATATTTACAATATTATCTTCCTGATTTTGACTTAAAATCATGAGTACCCTATGCTTCAGACAATGTCAAAAGCACAGAAAAACTCCTACAAGAACCTTCAAAATACTAATTGTGTTTAATTTAAAAACCTAAAAAAAAAAGTTTGTGCATTTATGAACCATTTTCTGTCAGTATTGCTTGAATAACTTGTTAGCATATATTGTTTCTGAAGCTCTAGAATTGTGTTTATCTTCAGTTTTGTGTATTCAAATCTCTAGTTTGTCCCGTTTGACCCTGAAGACATCCACGGACTGTCTCCGCCGTGTTTTTGTGACTCAGTGTCCTTCCCTTTTTGTGCAGCCTTCACCAGACTCTCTGTGCTTTATTTGTTCTGTGGCAGGCTGCTTTTTTGGAGCGCGCTAGTCGATTCCTGCCTATGTCCAATTTACAACGGCGCCAATTTAGCCAGAGGTAAACAAGGTCCAAGATGGCCGCCTGTCCGTCTGCCCCGGCCTCTCGTAATTAGAGACTATTTTTACCGTCTTGAGTCGACTGAGAGAAGAGCTGCTGAACGTCTTTTCTAAATCCAGCTCCGGAGCACAACATGTTCTGTAGGTTGGTGCTTTAAGGAGAAACGAAAAGACAGAGCAAGAAATATCTACTGCTCAGAACACGGAGCGAGAAAATGGACGTAGCACTGAGTCTGCGGCTGTGAAATCCATCATTCTTTCATCAAGGATTTGGAGAATACCTTCATAACTGCACAAACAACAGGCAAACATCACATTATTAATTTGTTTTATAGCAACACTGCAAGTTTAAATGTCCTTTTATTTGTTTCATTGGTGACAGGGCATTGTTCAAGCCTTTTCTTTTTAAATGTGTCCTACTTCAAGCATTTTAAGCCTCTGTGGTTGGAAAACAAAACGTTTAATAGAGGATGCAAACAAATGTAATTTCATTTTCATTCATCATTGTGTGAAAATGAGAGGTTTTACAATGATCACTCGTCCAAAGCACAACGCAGAGATGTTTTGGAGCTGATGTCTTGTTCAGGACTAAAAAGAGTCGCACTGAATTATCTTTTCGGTCTAAAAATACTCTGCTGCTCTCCCTGTTTTAGAAGACCAGTGTTTCCAGAAATTGCACTGATGTCATTTTCATATAAATCCTTTCTTCAGAACAGAACATTATGTGGTAATTTCACACAATGTGGAGCCATTTTTACAAAAAGAGCGGTGTTTGGAGAAACAAGCAGTTATAGATAAAGTTAATTGGATGAATATTTTTTCTCTTTTTTAGGAATCTTATCTTTAGTGGGAATGCGTGAATGCAGTGGAGGAATAGGCAGTGGGCTATAAAGAGAAAAAATAACCTGCAGTAATTATCATACGTCCCTCTAGGAGCAGAGAGCAGTACATTTAAAGTGAAGGTACTGCTGTTTAGAGAAAGAAGATGGAGAAGATGGAGAGAGGAAACAGATGGAGAGGAATGATGAAGCTCATAATCAACTTGAAACTGAAAATATGTTGTTGGTAAAAAAAGACAAATACAGAAACATTATTTATGTGACAAGTGCTATTAGTTTCTGTATTTAGATGTTTGTCATAAATACTGAATATTGAAGTATAAATATAGTATATGTAAGAATAACAAACATTTGTGGTTTGAAAAATATGCCTTCATCCATTTTCTTTTGTGTTTTGCTGAATGCCAGCTTTTGGCTCTGACACAGATATATTCTTAGTCATAAGACTTTTTGTTGAAGCCGGTACAAGCGAGTCTAAAGCTACCAAAATGCAGAGCCCTGACATAAATGTGTCCTTCTTTAATCACTTACCCTTTTGTTTTCTGCTCTTCACTTTTGGACTGCACTGTTTACAATGACTTTGGCAGGTTTAATCTGGGACACAGCAAAGAAAACAAATGTATAGATTCTTAACACTCTTTATGTTCATCCACAACTATATTTTGTAGCTTAAAGTTGTCAGTGTTTAATGACTATCGTTCTACATTTCAATCTCTTGTCGTTGAGTCGTGTGAGATTTCCCAAAGGTTAGTCCGCCTCGATCATTATTCCTTCTGTTGTTCAGTTCAGTTCAGATTACTGGCCTTTAGTGCAGTTGGTTCCAGGTTAGATGAGCCCATTAAAAGGCTTTTTTAATGAGTAAACAATGCTCCACAAACAAATAAAATGACTGTATGTCTAGTAAAGCATCAATGCCACTGTGTCCACAGACTACTGCCTTGTTGCATTCAGCTTGTATTCTGAATCAATAGAACCACATGAATATTTTTTTTGTGCACATTTTGAACATGGAGTGCACATTAGCATAAAATCCATGCAGCATCCATTTATTAGATTTAGTTTTCCATCACTGTGCCATTCATGTAAACATAAGGCTGAGGTGCATACATTTTCCCTAAAGAAGGAAATTACAGTGTCTCGGACAAAGGGAACTGCAGCTTCAACAGCAGATGTTAAATAAAACACATTTGCCTGAAGTAAAACAAGCACAGCCATTAATCACAACCACTGACTGTTCTACGTCAGAGACCAGCCCTCAACACTTAACTTAAATCAACAAATTCAAGAGTTTTTTCTGCTCCTTTTGCCCCAAACGTGGTATATATTGTAGGCTTTGTTCATTTTGGAAGCATGTCGTTGTGTAAAGTGTAGTTTGCGATTCTACATCTCAGCCTCCACCTTTTTAGAGCATGTGAACAGCTATGGGAGCCCTGCAGGGACACACTGTTGTCTATGAGTAAACCCAGTGGAAATATGTCTGTGGATGGTGTCCATTTGAATCATAAATGCCCTAAAACTTTATGCAAAAATGGTTTCTTTGGAGCTTTACGTGTCTATTTTTCCAGGGGTTGTTTAAGTGTATAGAACCACTTTTTACACACAGCAGCTTTAAGGCCTGAATGTTATAAACTGGCCTGATTTTGTCAAACACGTCCCATAAATGCGTCACCGATTTTCATTCCTTCAGTTCATTTCGGTCCTGACTTAATACGACCTAATAAATCACATTCAGTGACAGGTGCCTCAGCAGCAAGATCATAAACGACATCCACGCCACCTTCTATAATGTGTGAATAATGTATGCTGCGCTGTGGCTGAATTCACTTGGCTCCTAACCCAATAGAGTACTACACAGGGCTGGACCAGTTAGCTCAAGTTAGGCTGCTTTGTTTTCTGTTCCCATTAGTTATGACTATATATAGATCTGTGACTATATTCTATACTATGTTGGTACCTTTTTTCTTGCTTTAACAAAAGGTATGTTGTTAAAATGAAGTATTTAGCAACACATTTTCCATAATGTCACATCAATTTCATAATTGGTTAAACGTGTGGGTCTAATTTATGTCATTTAAATGTGTCTTGTACAGTTTCAAAGACATGTTCTGCTGTTTTCTTTGGACTCAGACACCACTCAATAGAGAAGTCACTGTATAGTCCGTTATATATTGACTATAGGGAGAGGTTTTAAAGATTTGTTTCATGATAGAGTTGGATACATCCTGTTTGTACAATGAGACTGATGGTGGCACTATATGCACTACCCAAGTGTTTGCAGAACTTGGTGACAATTTTATTTACTATGCATTTATTTATCAATTATTTAATCCCTCGTTTCGTTTGGAATCAATTGCATGTTTGTCTCTTTCAAACAGAAAATAAGAAAGTGAAAGGAATTCTTGGAGAAATAAAACGTTTAAGAGGAAATAGAAAAAAATAATAATACAAATTAAAGAAAAAAATAGCACGACATCCTGCTCGTGAACTTTTTACGCATTCAACACGTGTCGCCAGGAAGTGATGAGGCTGGATGGAGGGAGAGCGAGGGAGGTAAGGAGACTAGGTTGCTAGGTGACGGGGAGCGTACAAACTGAATGTTAACTGAATCCCGGTGAGGAGTGAGTGAGCATCCAGACGAGAGAGGTACAGCAGCCAGTCAGTCCAGTCACTCAGCAACATGTAGCCTGTGGACGCGGACTCGTACGTGACTGCAAAGAGACGCTATTCGCTTTTGGGACTGATATGTTTTGCCCCATCGTCCCGCGGACACCGTACACTCTCCACGTCCCCAGAAGCAGCGAGCAGCCCGGCTTGTTACGCCGCAGGACATGTCCAGCAGCGCGGGGATGGACGCGGGTACAGTGACTCATGGAGAGAAGCAGAAGAAGTGCCTGGGTCGTGAAAACAGTGAGTAAAGCCTGTCTTTTCCGTCAGTGTCAGTGCGCTTGTGTGGCTCAAGGTGAAAATGTTGCGTCTCACTCTCGAACTGTCTTGTGTGGTTGCCCTTCACGACTCGGCTGCCTGATGCTGCATTTCACCCGGCTTTTCCCCAACAGACTTTGACCCCTCTGTCATTGATGTAACTATGTGTTGATATATTTTCACACGATGCGTAAACATTCCCAAGTTCAAGACGCATGTTGCGATCCAGATGTGGCATTTCTCCGTATTCCTGAGTTTCATTTAATTCTCCTCTGCATTTTTCCAGCGGGTTGTTGCGCAAAGAGGACTCACTCTAGGCTCCTTCCTTCCCTCCTTTCCTCCTGCCTCACCCTTTCCTCTTCAGTGTTATTAGCTCTAGGGCACCTATCAAATCCTGGATCTCTCTGAGCAGCTGTGCAGCAGGGTTTGGTGTGAATGTATCACTCCCCAGGACAGGGCAGATAGGGGTATGGCATTCACACTGGTGTCACGGAGAAAAGCACCCCCTGAGCATGTATATGATGAAGATGATGGTGGTGGTGCGTGTGATTCAACAGTTTGCAGCGGCTGTGGGTCGAATGTGCCGTCGTGATGAGTGAAGGCATGATGTGTCTCCGGAGTGGCAGCCGATGTTGTCCAGTGTGACATTAAAACAAAATAGACATGCTTCATGGCCTGTTATGTGCTTCAGACGCATGAAATGACTGTTCAGTGTGAGTGTGTTGATGGTTTCCTCCAGCGACTGCTGCTTGTGGCTAATGTCCCACTTGGAACATTTTCTGGCATCTCCACAATGGAACATACAGAAATGAAAAGAGCAGCTATGTGTGTAAATGTGAACGTGCTCAGAAGGATGGCAGTTACACAATGGGGCATAATTTACACAACTAAAAGGACAATAGACTCTAATGGCTAGTAATATTCACAGTATTGCAGCTTGTGACACATAAATAAGGTGTAAAGACTTTAAACAGATCCGGTTCCATCCACTCAACCCCAGGCTGTGATGTGGTGACAGGGGCCGAGGGTAAGTGTCACTACATGTGGCAACAGAGGACTCCCACAGTGACACCTGTGTGACTAACAGCAGCCTGATTGGACACTGGGAGGGCCAATAGTCGACATATATTACAGCAGAAGAAATTAGTCACGCTAAAGAGCTCTATTCATCACAATGTGGTTCCTGTAGATCATTGAGGACAAGGCTTCCTCAAACCAACCACAGAGACATTTAAAGGTGTGTGGTTTATTATTAAAGACAAAAGTAACACAATAATGCATATAATACACCAGTGGTTTTGATTTGTACATACCCTTCCACCTATTAGTTTGCTCTTTTATCCAAACAGCTTTACAGATATTGTTTGTCCTGTAAACAGTTTTCCACAGTTATCTCTGACCTGGAAACAGTTCCAGTGCTTTGACACGTTTATTGACCGTTATAAATTTGATGACAAAGCATTGAAAACCTTTAGAAAAAGCCTGGGCTGAGTATCTTTTGGCAAGTGTTTCTGGCGTCTGTCCTTTCCTCTTCCATCAGCGGTCTGGTATCAGTCGGACTCACGCTGGGCCAACTTTAACCACGTCATCTATATTCTCTGTTGACATTTTGGACATGTTTCTGTGACCTTGTGCCCTTGTGTAGTAGTGACACAAACCCCAGCAGTATTTTCCACTTTCCTCCATCTTGTTTTGGAGTCAGTGGCGTGCTGAGGCAGCACAGTTTCCCTCCACTGCTCCAGAGGCCAGTGCTGCTTGGCTCCATCCAGCCTCTTTATCTCCTGTTAGGTACTTAAGTCAGACAAGGAGAGATGGATAAAGATGGTGGCCTTCTGCCTGAGACCCTCAAAGGCCCATAGGCTTATTCCATATTCACTGACACCTTTCTTTCGGAGGCCCTACGCTGCCCAGTTATCATGTGATCTGCAGGTCAGACACATGGCTTTACTTCAAAGGTGATGTGGATAAGACTGAATTTTTGAATCTGACACCTTCAGGAAATACAGAGGGGATAAAGATGGCGGCTGGACTGGAGTCAGAATTACTCTGGGTTCAACTGAGTTTGCAAAATAGCAAAAAACAGCCGTCCTATATACACTTTTAAACAGAAATAAAAAACAACCTTGATGATAAAAGATTATTTTGCAGCCACAGAGTTGAATTTTTGTCTGAAGCTGCTGTAGTTCTTTAGACTTTAAGCAGAAAGTAATTTGCAAGAGATAATGGCTATGACCTGTATGACTGAAAATCTACACAAACAGTGGTGGTTGAAGAAAACTTTTTTTAATCTGCCTTTGGCCTTTGTTGTATTTCTACAAAAAGCGACCCCAGGCAGGTTGGCAGTGTCCGGTTTGTAAAGATCAAGACCATTGAGCTGTGCTGACTTTTATCGTCTGAACTTAAATAAAAACGCTGGGGTCAGGTGTGAACGTGTGTCTCTGATGTCAAATCCTGGATTCTTCCTTAAACCGAGCCAATTATTCCTGCTCTGTTATGAAAAGGTGCACATTCAGATGAACATGAATAGGTACAAAACACCAAAAATCATTCAGTTTTCTTCCTGTTTGAAACCTGCTAATCAACCCATGTTTTAAAAGGTTCACAATTCTGCTATTTTTTCTATTTTTTCTTTCATATTCAATATCTACCAAGTCTCAAAGCCCCAATCACATGGAGAAATTTCCTTCAGTGATAGTTTAAAAGCAACTCGAGGTAATTTTATAGCATTTTGCACCTGCTTAAAGACTCTGAGTGCAACTGTGCTCCTCCAAACTCACATGGGACTCTTTAATCTCAGTTTACTGCATATCTTCTTCTGGTTCAGGTGAGACAGGAGTGGAGTATCTGCTGAGTCACGTGCATCACTTTACTGCTGTGTGTTTTGTGCTAAAAGTGTTGTGTTAAGGTCATGAAACAGCCTTTTTTTGATGAGTATGTTACAGAGAATCAGAATACAATGTATAAAGAGGGAATTTGTTTTGGCATTTGATGCAAAAAGAAGGCAGGAATCATCAAAGTAATACATTCACAATGTTACAGACAGACATGAAATAAAGAAATGTGCATTTACATGAGGTATTTACATTATAGTACAAATGGTGGATGATGGATAGTCCAGATGTGCATTTTAGAGTGAAGCAGTGATAAAGTGACAGATGAGTGATGTGCGGAGTTAATGAGGGGCGTTTAAGAGTCGTAGGTGTAGATCTTCTTCTTCATGTGTCTAACAGAAGAGCGCTCTGACAGTAAAACAATAGGGCTTTCTTCTATAGAGATGGTGCCCCACTTAGAGAATCAAAGCTCTTACTAAAGTGAGACTGAGGTGAGACAGATCTGCTGCGTCTAATGTGACCGACAACAACAAAACAAGCCAATCAGAGAGTGTGGATTACAGACGATAAAACCGAAGCTTTAAAAAAGAAAATGAAATCCAAAGAAAGGAGGAAGATCGGAGAATGGGCCGAAAGGGAGACGGAGGAAAGATGCAAAAGGGATAAAGAGAAGTGAAAGATGAAAGAGTGAGTGTCTAGACGTCCCCAGTGGATGTGACACTGACGAGCCTCTAGCACCTGTCTGCCACACGCTCCCTGTTTCAACGCAGCACTAGAAGTTGTCACATGTCATCGCTTCCCACAATGCATCAGCATGGAGGCAGACTGACAGGCAGAGTGACGGGGCGTCCGTCCGTCCGTCCGTCTGTCTCCTTCCTCCGCTCCGTCTCTTTGTCTGTGTCCTCTCCACGCTCTTTAATTGCGACACTAAGCCGTCTGAAGACTGGGTTTCATTCATAATCCCCAAGTGTGGCTCGTTCGTGTCTTTCATGTAGCGTCAGTGAGAGAAGAAGACGCTGACATTCAGCCATTTTGGATCGGTTTCTTTAAGGAATCAGCTGGACTTCATTAGTGACTGTTATGTAGTTCAATCTCTCAAGCTTCTTTACTTATAAAACTAAATAAAATCTCATAAAGGAACCATGTCTCAGTCTTGGACATTTAGAAGTCATTTCATCAAATTTTATTATTTTAACTGGATACAAACTTTTTCAAATGCCCATAAACAAAAGCATTTCTATCTCAGTGCCTCAGTTCTAGATATGAGTGTGTCATTTTAAGACTGGAGTTGTGTTTTGTAAATTATTTGGAACTGTCTCATGAATCTTTTGTGAAACATTATACATTGGACTAACTTTTAAATGGACCTCACTCTTTGGTGGCAGGTTTTTAACTTCTTCAACCATGACAGAAGAGGATTTTAATCAACTGTTTACTATTACTATATAAAGTTAATAATACTTCCCTCTTTACCCAGTTTTTGTTGAGTTCACATACAGCAGCTCTGTCATACATTATTTTATTATCACCAGATCAAACGAAATGCAGCAGGAATTATATAAAAATCATCTGTATTTCACCCACAGAGGCTGCTAACTGTGGATAAAAAGCTCCTGTTATGACTGAAGATTGATTTTTCACTGACTCAGTGAGGCGCGAGGCAAGCCCCGAGTGGGCACTCTCTCCTGGAGTCAAGCCCCTCTGGACCGGACCCACTCGGAGGCCTGGCCGTCCCACACTCCGGACGCTTCACAGACAGAAAGCTGTTTAAAGCAGTGGTATTTATCATTATACTCACAAATATCAAGCCCGGTTGTGTTGTGCAGTACAGTCTGTGCCTGAGAAAGAGACTTTATGTGAAATGCAGCTAGAGCTTTTACATGTTTTCAGTTGAGCTTTTGGTGCTGCTTTCATCTAAAGGGTTTTTAAATGGTTTCTAAATGGCTTATTAGTGAGTGAGTGAGTTATGAACCAGTGGTAAACTGATTGAAAATCATTAATAAGCTTAATTGGTGCACAGCTGGTTCCCAAAAAATGAAGCCATACTAAAAAATCTGAGAGACCTTCACAAAATGAGGCTGGAAAAGTAAAGTGTGTGTTTTCTACCAACTCTACAATATGATTAAACCCTTAAAAAGTCTTTATTATTATTATTGTACCTGTATTTATTGATTTGTCTCTGGTTTGAAGTGAATGAGAAGTTTGTTGTTGGGATATTCAGTCTTTTAAAGCCAAAGTTAAATTTAAGCTCTTGAAACAGCTGTTTGGTTGTTCAGTCTGGTTTGGTGTTACTTTGTGATGAAAATATGGAACCAAACATGCATTAAATAGGACGTAAGACTGTTAAGGGAAGACAAGTTCTTATTTAGACGGGACTTTATGAAAACTTGCTTTGTCATGGTTGACAACACACGGGGCCATCCGACCAATCAGAGCAGAGAGGGTTCAGCCAATTAAGAAAAAGTACTTCCCAAAGCTTCACAAAGTTAGACAACAAAACCGAAACTCATCAGAACTGAATCTGTTATTATTCCATAAATTAGCATAATGCACGGTGTCTAATAAGCACTTGGCATTTAGTTTTGTTTGCAAATATGATCTTTTGAGTCGGCTGCTGTTGAGCTGAGCTGAGGTAAAATAATTAGTGAAAAGCGTGTTTTTTTTTTCTTATCTTAACTCAAATATCAAGAAAACTCAGTCACTTCAGTGTAATGTCAGTTTCCCAATGGTGCACCATTAAAACTTACATTAGATGGACCTCATATTCTCTGTGCAACATTTTTTTTCTTGTTTATGCTTTTTTCTTTGGCCTTTTAATGTGTTTTTTCACCCACCTTTATTCACAATCTCTTATTTGATCCTATCCGTGTTCCTCAGCCCCATTCTTCATTTGGACCTGTATCTTGCTCTACTGTATATCTCCCGCATTCATCTTCTATTCCTGTTCTTTGTAAGCTTTGAATACATTAACTTGTATCTCATTTGCTGTACATGCCTGGTGTTAAAGCCTTTCATCCCCAGCGAGTCTCCATCCCTTCATCCCTGTCGTCTCTCGCTCCACCTCCCTCCTGTGTCTCTCTGGCTTCATACGCTCTGATTTAGTTTCTGGCCCGTCGTCTTTATCGCCGCGCTCCATCAGCCCCTGTGAATGGATTCTTGGGGAAGGCAGATGAATGGGGCTGCCTTCACCTCTCACTGTGTTTTATCCATCGACGGTAAAAGTAGTGATTGTGACGTCACTCGTTGCATTAACAGATTCCTAAACATCTTGTTCTCTTCATTTCTGTTGTGTTTATGGACCTTTTGTGATGTTGGTCGATCGGTTTGTTTGGGATTCTTAGAAGAAACTGCCAAAAGAAAACATTATCTCCTTTGAATGGTTACACATTTACATTTGGGAATAGTCCAGAACAGCGGTGTCCAAACTTTTAGCAAAAAGGGCCACATTTGGTGAAAGGAGAATTTACAAGGGCCAATAGTCTCTTCTGATTTTATTCTTATTCCACAAGTACAGGTTTTAGTTGGATTTGAACAGGTTTTAGATGGATTTGAACAGGTTTTAGGTGGATTTGAACAGGTTTTAGATGGATTTGAACAGGTTTTAGATGGATTTGAACAGGTTTTAGATGGCTTTGAACAGGTTTTAGATGTATTTGACCAGGTTTTACTCAGATTTGAACAGGTTTTAGTTGGATTTGAACAGGTTTTAGTTGGATCTGAACAGGTTTTAGATGTATTTTATCAGGTTTTACTCAGATTTGAATAGGTTTTAGTTGGATTTGAACAGGTTTTAGCTGGATTTGAACAGGCTATAGTTGGATTTGAACAGGTTTTAGTTGGCTTTGAACAGGTTTTAGATGGATCTGAACAGGTTTTAGATGGATTTGAGCAGGTTTTAGATGGATTTGAACAGGCTATAGTTGGATTTGAACAGGTTTTAGTTGGCTTTGAACAAGTTTTAGATGGATCTGAACAGGTTTTAGATGTATTTGACCAGGTTTTACTCAGATTTGAACAGGTTTTAGTTGGATTTGAACAGGTTTTAGCTGGATTTGAACAGGCTTTAGTTGGATTTGAACAGGATTTAGTTGGATCTGAACAGGTTTTAAATGTATTTGACCAGGTTTTACTCAGATTTGAACAGGCTTTAGTTGGATCTGAACAGTTTTTATGGATTTTGAACAGTTTTTATGGATTTTGAACCTGTATCTTAATGCTGTGTGACAGAGCTCCTGCTGTTGGAGCCATAAACAATACATTTAATCACTGATGCGAGCCAAAAATATCTAGATGATCCAATCACAGCTCGCTTAAGGAAAAAGGAGCTTTCCCATTGGTCGACACTGTTGTCAATAAGGAAGAAATGCTACCATCAAAACACAAAAAGTATATATTTAGTGCTGAATATGTAAAGGTTTTATGGTAAGCTCCAAAAGTACAGTTCGGTGTAATGTATTAGTATTTTTCAGAGGAGAAATTCATTCAATTTTCCTTTTTTAATTAAAGTAATGCAGGCCTTCTGGGGATGAGTGGTGGTCTGAGACAGGGACAAATAAAGAAAATTGGGTTGTGCCACTTAAATGTAACAGAACAGAGGAGAATACCAAATACAAGCTGACAGACAACCAATTAACACAAAATATTAAATGTGTTTGAGTTTAAAAACCTTACTCTATAACATGCCTCAGAACATTTGACACCAGTAAATGTAGAATTAAAAAGTAGAGAGCAGTGTGTGTAAGGATTAAAATAAAAGAACAAGACTGATCTATCTGTGGGAATAAATCAAGACTTTCTTTGGGTTTCATAGACGTTATAAAGCCCTTGTGGACAGCGGTGGTATTGCAGCCAAAATCACTTCCACATTGCCAACCATTCTCAACTAAAATCATTACACGTAAGAATATACACTCATTTGTGTTATTGAGAGTCATCCCCGGTCGATGGATGTAGAATGGTCAGCCGTAGGATCAATAACCATTAATCATCTGTGTAAAAAAAGGACATAAAAGTGAGAGTTTGTGTGAGAGAATGAGACAGGACAGACCGACCAGAGGAGGAGTAGACGGCGGACACGATGATAATGGAAAGGAGCCAATAGATGGAAGTGTGAGAGACGAGATGCCGCAGTGTCAAAGTTAATCGATGCACGCAGAGCTCACATATGCCATTACAATGTCAGGAGTGTGTATAGAGCCGGCGCGAGGGGAAGCAGTGCAGAAAATAAAAGCATAGGCCTGCCATTTATTTACCATTAATGACTTCAACGGGGGCCGACACTTGTTATCTAAAATTAATAGGAGCTTGTTTTCACATACAAATCAGTTTTTAGTATTCATAAGATGTCTTTCTCGGTGTTTCTTTGTTCTTCTTCTGCTGCTGCGCTCACGTTTATACGTTATAATCTATCTCGCAGCCTCGGTCTTGATTTGTTCGAACAGGTGTAAGTGGAGCCAGAACAACACTGGTTGAGAGTCACTGGTGGAAGAAACCGCATTTATCCCAGTTTCAAATCAATACCCGCTTCGAAAGAAACAAATGAGTGGTGTTTTTTGCAGTCGACCGTAAAGATACGAGTCAGCCTCACGTTAGAAACGACGAGATTTCACATCGAAGAGGCTGCTTATCTTGTGTTATTATTGTTTTTTGTTGTTATTATTTTCCCATGAGACTCATTTTAATGTAGAAAATAACAAGGGATTAGGAAACAGGAAGTGGGTGAAATATTTTTGGGATGGATTTGAAACCAGGACATTACATTTACATGGTTCATTATTGAGCACGAAAATGTATCTTTTAACCCAGATTCGCAAATTAAAATGGGTCTAACCAAGATATTTTACAGAGAACTTACTGTTATTGAGTTTTATTGATTAGTGGTATTTTCAAAAACAAGCTTGTAACACCTTGTAACCTCTTTCTATCCCATAAATACAGGTAGCTACTAATCACTCTCCACTTAAAAGAGCCCCCTGTGCACACTATAATAATGCAGTCTTCAGCTTTTATGCACCATTCCCTTCAGATTGTTGTGGTGCACTTCAATTCACTGACAAAACTAGCAACAGGGAATAAAAAAAAACAAAAAAAACATTAGCTCCGTGCAGTCAACACCAATGATGCACAGCTTTGGGTCAGAAATCAATTAGTGCAAGGTTCATTTTGCAAACTCATCATGGAAAGTTGGAAAGTTGGAAAGTCGGAAAGTGCTCTGCCAAGAAACGTGACCTCGCTCACTTACTGCCTCCGATGCAGATGACGCTGATTTATCCAAAGTCTGTTCTTCGTCAGAGCCTTTTCACGTCTGTTATCTCCATCTCTGAGAACTGTAAATAGTCAGTAATAATCAGTAAACCAAGCTACACTCAAAAGAAACAGTAACGAAGTGACTAAAACGTGGATGCAATAGTAAATATCAAAAAGACCTGCTTAAGTTTTAAACATTATACACAAACAGATGTCTATATGTGTAGCAAGATGGATGCTAATCAACATAAAGCCTTCTCTTTTTCCTGTAAAAAAAGAATAAAGAGCAGGCATTAGAGCTCTGAGTGGCAGATGAGAGTTTTTCGAGAAGAGCTATCGAATTTTCTCTCATCTTTTCAGAGATCAATAAAGGTTTTTTGGATTCAGTTGATCACTTCAACCTGCCGCCTGTCTATCAAGAAACTGCTCATAAATAATCTCATCCCTTGAAGGCAAAATGTTGTTTTTGGACATATTTGTGAATGCTGAAATATCTTGTATGTTTTTTCGGTTGGATATAAAGGGTTGGATATATGACAGCAAAAAAAAAAAACACAGGAGATCTGGGTTTTCCGATGCATCAAATGGAGGTGCTCTGTGGTTTTCTACTGTCAAGGTCAAGTGTCATTTAATCCTTCACTTGGGATTATCCTGGAGCCATGCTGTATGAGATTTTTGAAGGGATCCAGCGGGAGACAACAGCTTGTAGAAGACCAGAGCGGAGAAAAAGCAGAGTGGAAGCAAAAGCACATTCAGCAGAGCCTCATGAGACTGAAGTGGACTAACCGGCGGCTCAGAGGACCTGCCTGTCGCGCTAAATCTACAATCCATGGATTAATGTGGCTGCAGTGAGAGAGGAGAGGGATTTGCTCAGTGCACCTGGAAGCTCGCCGGATGTAGCGCTCAGAGAGACTCGGGGCGAACGCTGAAAACAGTGACAGATGAAGATGGAGCGTGCACCTGTAGCGTTACTCCTCAGGTGAAGGCGGTGAAATTATTCCACCCGCCGTCGTCTCCGGTTTCCTCTTGCTTTCTCCAGACTCGGTTCAGAAGGAGACGACACCTGTGAGGTTCGGGTTATGTGGGTTTGGTTTTTTTTTGACAAAACACGATTAACATTCATCTGTCTCAAAACACAATCTTCCACACGCTGACATGTAATGAACTAATAAAAAATGAGCCAACAAATAATAAAAAAAACATTTACTTTTGTTTGTTTTGTCTGTTTCAAGTAGATATCTGCGTCTTACATTTGTGAAGATGCGACATTTATGAAGATTTCTGAACATAACAAGAAAAAACTGGAGCATTATGGGTTAATGTTGTTACGTTTTCATTATCAAAAGTGGTTCAAAGCATCATAAAAAGCTCACAATATGGTACTACTTTTGGGAGACTTTGACTCAAAAGGAAAAATGCAGATATTAGTTCATTAAAACATATTCCATTTTGGTCATATTCTAACCTAAATAGCTAATATTGAACTTTTTTTTCCAGAAACAAGGCTAGAGTTGCTACAAACTGCTGGTATCTGCCTATTGTAGACTGTAGACTGTAAACTGTACTGTAGATATCATTTAACAATACAATATATATATCACAATATCACATCACGGTAAAATGGTGATATTGAAGCATCCCAGGTGTTATTTTCCATAGAGTATCACGTATCTGGAATTTATGAAGCCTGATATAAAAAGACAAGGTAATACTGCACGTCACTGAGTGAATGATTGCGCTGATTAACGCCTGAAAAAGACTGTCTATTATTAAAAATCAGGAAGACATTTCAGCTAAATTTAAGACGACGATAATGTCTTCAGTCTCAGATCATATGGCTTCAACAAAAGGCAGTTTATTTTAAAGCTTCAAAAGTATCTGACTAAATGGAACACACTGGGAAAGACCAACATTAAAAATTTCAAAGTGTGAAAATGGATTCAAGAAATATCACATAAAACCACTTAAATGATGAGGAGGTCTGTGCCATTTTCAGTTCCATGATTAACACTGTGGCTAACATTATCTGGACTGTGTTTTTCTGAGGCTGAGCTGCCTTTAGCCGTGGACACTCCTGTCTGTCTCTAAAGGCCATTAGCCCTCCGCCAGCCCCAGTACCATCGTCTAAACCCCAGCTGAATAGAGATAGAAGGGCTTTGGAAAAAGGAGGCAGCGTTGTCCTAGTGTCAGGCTGAAAGCTGAAAGAGAGATCTGCCTTTAACGCCACACTGATGAGAACTGAGCAGGGGACAAAGACATATTCTTAAAAAGATGTTCACTCTCACAGACAGCTGCATTTCCCCTCAAAGAAACCATGTCAAAAGTTCTATATTAACACCAGTAGAAAATGAACTAGATAAGGTTGTTGCAGCTGTGATAAAAATGTTGATGTTAACGTCATAATTGTGTTAAAAAATCACACTCCCTGTTGATTAGTTCTTATTTTTTGTTTGGTTAAGCACTGCGAACAGAAATTCTCCAGATGTGACAAGATCTCAAAATAACCAGACATTAAACTGAACAGGACATTCTCAGGGTCAGCAGTATTAGCAGTATTAGTAGTATTAGTAGTATTAGCAGTATTAGCAGTATTAGTAGTAGTGTATTGAAACTCTCAGTGTTAAACATTGCATTACGTTTACTGAGCTATGCTACTAAGCTATTGCTGTGATATAGTGGGGTCTGGTATTCCAAAAGCAGAAATAGCAATCTTTTGTCTAATTGACTTATTTCATAACATGTGACATATGCATGACTGCTACAGATACAGTTACTGTTACAGTTACAGATACAGTTACAGTTACTGCTACAGATACAGATACAGTTACAGCTACAGTTACAGTTACAGCTACAGTTACTGTTACAGTTACTGCTACAGATACAGATACAGTTACAGCTACAGTTACAGTTACAGCTACAGTTACTGTTACAGTTACTGCTACAGATACAGTTACAGTTACTGCTACAGATACAGATACAGTTACTGCTACAGTTACAGTTACAGCTACAGTTACAGTTACAGTTACAGCTACAGTTACTGTTACAGTTACTGCTACAGATACAGATACAGTTACTGCTACAGTTACAGTTACTGCTACAGATACAGATACAGTTACTGCTACAGTTACAGCTACAGTTACAGATATAGTTATTGTCTATTTTTTGATTGTGACGACGTGTTTATAACACTGCTCCTGACGTGTTTTCACTCATGTTTTGTAGATGATAAGCTGCTTTAGTGGCACAACCTTTTAAAACAAACAGAGCTGTAACAAGAGTCCAGTTCCAGGTTCATGTTCATGATATACAGACTCTTCAGCTCATGCGTGTGGCGAGACCTGATGTAAGGTGAGATTGAGGTGAATTCTCTTCGGGAAAGTGAATTATTTTATGGATAAAAAGCTTTTCAAAGTTAAAGCATTGTGCTTGTCTCTCTAATGGCACTTTGTATTGATTTCCCAATCCATTTTCTAGTCAAAGCAGCAATTTTGCCACAGGCAAGCTAAACACCGGTGTCATTTGTGTCGGCGCTGGCAACAAAACACTCCTAATGCTGTAGAGGCTGTTACTGAAGATTTGAAACTTTTACACGACGGTCGATATGGAGATGTGTGTTTTTCAGAACATCAACCTGAATATCTTCAAAAATGATGAGACAGGATACAATACTGATTCCACTGTGCGACTGTGGCATAAATTACATGCCTATCTAATTGTTGGGCTTTTACTCTCAAAATGACTGTTTTGACTGGAGACAGATTGATGACCGGTGCCATTAGAGACAGTTACTCACAGGTTCACAACCTGACCCACCATGAATGCAGATACAGACGACAGTGACAAACACAAAGGCTTTTATTGTATCCACTGAAATAGCTTTGGAGCCATAACTTTATATTTAGGCTGCGTTAGTGTCACATCTGACAGAGCAGCAAAGGAATTATGATAAACACAGCTATTTTCAGTGTATGGATGCTATTTCTGTGCTTTGCATTCAGAAGGAAAAGGATTATTTCAGGCCACGAGCTGTCACCAGAGCAGAGCACACTGTGACAAACTGTCAATGTGTCACTGCTCACCTTAAGACTTCAAATGGTGGATACACTGGTTACACAACATCATGTGGTCAATTGGTCCCAAATAAGCTTCAGCCCCATGACCAGCTCCTTCAGTGTCAGTTGTTGGTGAAACAACACAAGTAAGAGATGGTTTGATGAAGCTGACAGTAGTTAAAGGTCATACTTTTGTCTCTTTAATCTTTGATTCATCTCTGGCCTGACAGACTCCTCACGGATGTGTCTGCACTGGTCGTTATCACCGACCTAATAATTAATACTGAAAACCTGTCACAAGAGATGGCAATGACACATAGAGTTTACAACAGTGTTTGTTTAGTTATAACTAAATCAGTTTGTTAAGATGTTGGTCTAGTTTCTTTGAGCAGGCAGCACTAATACAAATGTAATGCCATTGTTTTGATTGTAATTGCACATTTGCTGCAGAAAAATGGTCAATTTGAATTTTAAGGGGAAAAAAAATCATACAATGACTATGGATTGAAACTATGGATCACCAGCCAATGTTAATCAATGTCCTGTTGCCCAGTAGATGTACCGAGAGAAGCTTTAGCCTCGTCTGATGTGATGCTGTGATTGTGGTTTGAGAATCTGTAGAGTATTATAGAAAAAGAGTGATAAATGTTTGGGCTTTAGACAGAAACTGGAGGTAGAGAGTCAAACCCAGGTGCCTCAGGTGTCTTCTCCAGGTGAACCACAGCAGCATCCTCAGAAATCATTGTAAAATATGTGACATAAACCAACATCATAAGGATTAAACACCACCTGAAACACTACTTCTTAGAGTTCACTTGAAAATGAGGTTCAATCAGTTTCCTCTCTCAGGTTTTGTGGAGCTTTGAATGTATGTGTTTGTTGTTTTTTTTTGTTTTATACAAATGTAAAGTGTGATGTTCTTGTTTCTTTTTGTGCTTTGTGGCATTCACTGACAAGAAATAATGTACGTCTCTAAAAGTAAACAACGTGTGGTCTCTAGACTTGAATAGATTCACATAACCTTCACTTTAACTCACAGTTAATGACTCACAGTAATGTTCATAAAGCTGTGCGTCGTCATAATGAGGCCACAGTGTGTTGAACGTAGGACTTGTACTAAAGCCCTATTGGGGTTGTGGAGCCGTACTGCAGCAGAATGTGCTAAAGTCACATAAATCAGTGTGTGGCAGGTTCCCATTAGAGAACTCAATTGATTTTAGAGCATTTCTATCTCCGTATTCTCCATATCCTGCAGTAGACGTACACAACAACTGGATGTTTCCACACACTGCCTATAGGTTAAAAACAATGGTGGTGTTTCAATGGTGCATTCTGTTTTTGGCATTTATGTCTGCACTAATGAAGAACGACTTTGACATTTACAACACATAAACATCTCAGCAGCAGCAGTAAACATAACATTGGCATATGCAGTAGTGTACATACATGTTGATGCAGTAAATGAGCAATATTTCGATCCATGTAAAGCAACAATCCACCCTGAATATCAACAAATCACACAAATATGAAGTTGTTCGTGTGACCGCATCTTGAACCTGCTTCTTAGATGAATCTGATAAATGAAGCTGTTTTTGTCTCCATTTAAGATTACTTGAGACCAGTCGAAACACTTTGTAATTGTCTTAGTTTTGGTTGAAAATAAACACATCTTAGGCACAGAAGACACAAGAAGAGCCTTTCAAAATAAAAACTCGCATAACCACAATGAAATGACTGTCTCACACTTTTATTGTAAACTTCTACTTATTGCATTTCTCAAAAAACTAACTAATTAATAATTCTTTTTTTTTTTTTTTGCTTAATGTCTTGACTGCGATGCATCTGTTTTCTGTCACAGTCTAACATTTACTAATCAACATGATGTTTTCTGGCTCAACATCTCACAGTTTTGCAGAGATGTTAAATCCAAATAATGTTCCTTCAGACCGGCTTATTCCAACAGTTTATAAGCGCCAGTGCTCCAATTTAATTTCGTATGACCTCTTCCTGTGCAGATCTTCACTCTTTGGCCCAAAGCGCTGTGTGCAGATGCCCTCCATCTTCCCCTCAGTCCAGCAGGCTAATAGGATGATAAGCACCATTTGCTTGAGAAGATCTCTTTAGTTCTACCTAAATCCCTTTTAATTTGCTCATTTCACCCTCGTGAGTAGCACCCTTTGTTCTCTTCGCTCCAAGATGAGATGCTATTGCGTAATCAATCAGCTGTGGAGCATTGATCACTGCATTGAGACTTTGTTCTCAGAGGAAAGGGACTCAAGGTTATTTGCAGGTAGATAATGTGACCAATTCTTGTAATATTACCAGGTTGTAAGCGCATTACGGCTGTTGGCAGGTGTTCGGGCGAGCGTCAGGCCGGATGCAAACCTAAAAGCGAGCCGGCTGCTTGTTCTACTTTAATAGACGTATTAAGGACGACGGCTCAGCGGCAGGCTTTATATCTTTTGTTTACACGGAAATGATTTAATGAACACGCAGAGCTCTTTTTAAATGGAACTAAAAATAATATTTATTTTTATACTTTTGTCGCGTTCTGGCGTTGACGTTGTTGATCTATACCAGTCGACTCAAGAAAAGGCCAAAACTCAGGGTTCAAACATAGAATCAACTACAAAACACGCCACAGAAGTGTACTACAAAGGAAGTTAAAGGGTTAGTGAGCTAATTTCAGGATTAACTACGTAAATTATAGTCTTTTAAAGGGTGGATCACACTGATAACTAGTGTTAAACTCCTGCCTACTCTGGAACAGGTTATGTTTAAGGTAAAGGGGGAAAAAATCAATAATAGTATAAATAATAAAGAAGCAATGTCTTTACAGCAGTAATTACAAATGTTCAGGCTTATTTATTTAATAGTTTGTATTCCTGTGTGAATATAACTTTTTACTTTAATATTATCCTAAGGGAAATGAACTGGGCAGCATCTACACAAAACATAAATAATTACAACAAACAAACTTACAAATCCACTTCACTGAGAACCAAAGCACAGTAAATAAATCAATACAAAGATAATAAGTAGATAAATACAGTCAGCTAAAGTACAGTACAGTGACACAACTTAAAATATAACACCATTAAATTCAACCAAAGGTCAATATTAGAGATGCGACGAGAACTCGTGCCAAAAGATTTCTGACGAAGGTGAAAAGCTGTCAAATCAAATGATGGAGAGTGAAGGTGAAATTAGTATTGAAGATGCCCCCGCTGCTTTTAAATCATCTACGTGGCAACATTTGGGTTTTCTGAAATATGGAAACATGAAAATAACAATAGAAAAGACAAAAAACAATATGTAAACGCTTTACGACGCAAAATATTGTCAAAATGTCGTCTGGTTCTCGTGGGATTTGTTCTGTCACTCCTGTAGTCGATGTACTCAAAACGACAATAAGTTAATTAAGCTTCACAATGGCTTCGGGAATAAAAGAGGCTCCTGGCTGTGTTTTTGTCCAAGAGATTTTAAAACAGAGGGATTTATATTTATTATGTTCATTCTGCTGAAGTCAAACAAGCAATACTTGCCTCTGAGGTCCTTTTGGAGTCGTGTTTGTGACGTTGTTTAACTCCTGAACTGACCATGTTTAGTAAAAACAAATAGGGTTACATTATATAATTGTATTTTGATTTACTATTTCATCTCAACTAAGGCGGCAACACTTTCTGCTTAAAACCAAAAGTGAAAGGACTGCGAGACCCTGCTTTTATGGTCTGCATTTACTCTTTAAAAAACAACATCAGCATTTGTTATTTCTAAACTAAAACACCACAGTTTAAAAAGCACAACCCTGCATTATTTTGCTTTAGACCTTCTTCAATATTGTGAGCATTGACTTAGCTTATTAAACTGGAACATCACTGAAGGCTGTGATTGTCCACCTGCTTCGTTTACGTTAAAATCAACCCTTTTACAACCTCCCCGTTTGCTCTTTGCTCTGTTCTTGTTGGTGTCACATCTTAATAACCTCTTCACGACATTCACGTGAGAATACCCTATGTCTGTATGACTTCACTATTTTCCACACACAATGCACACCTTGTCCGTTCCAAAGCAGTGCAGCAGATCAAATTGTTTAAAAGCACTGGTGTAAGACTTGGGGTTAATAGCTGTAGATGTAATTAGTGACCATCCATTTAATTATAATGAATATATTTGATCACTGTAATGTCTTTCTACTCTCCTCGTTTTCCCCCCGACTATGTTTAAACATAATCACTACTGACTGATCGACCAATTAAGAAAATGAAACCCCATCTACCTCTAGATTGTACAGATCCTACAGAGATTCCAGGGAGGCCACTGTACCATTTCTTTTCTATTTGAACCTGTAAGCGTCGGTGTGAGATATTATCTGCAGACGAAAGCACTTCTCTTTGTACAAGAGCCTGTTGACTTTGTAAGATTTGTTCTGTAAGTCCTCTGCAGTTTGACTTTGGATTTTAAACATGTTCCCGTCTTTAACATAAAAAGGGTGAAATATTGAGGCTTGTACTGTCTTCTTTTTGATGTGTGTACAGTCATCAGAAATACAGAGATGGGGTTTGTGCTACAACGCTTTGGTATCAACTCTATTTCTCATAAACACAGCTAACTCTAACCTATTTTACTGCATTTTCTTTTTAAATGAACTGTAATTTATGTGCTTATCAACTAATTATTTGGCATACAAAAACAATTCATTTATCTCAGTCCCCGAGCAAAAAAAAACAAACCATCCACCTTGCTTTCATGTTTTAAACCTACAAAAAACAAAGCCTTTCTCAAGAAATACACTGATGGTGCTGTTAGCCCAAATGCTAATAAAGCATTTGACCTTCTCAATGCTTTACATTTGTCCTCTGCTCATTTTATTTTGTTCATGGACAATATTGTTTCAGTTTTTTCTGTAAAGCTAAAAATGAAGTGGGCTTTTTGTTGAATATTTATGATGATCTTCCTGTTTGGGCTCGTTTAGGAATCTGCAGTCCGCTTGGGGTTCACATTTTAATCGAACCGTCCCAGAGTTCAGTTGGAAGTGCTCTTGAGATCTCTGTTTTGAAGGAGTCTTGGTGCACACTGCAGTTCAAGTAAACCGCGCTAAAAGAGCAACCACAGAGAAACCAAAACCTACTGCTGCATTTTCACAATGATGAAGAAAAAAAATGAATGGGAACTACTTCCATTATCTCTTTTGTTGTTGACCACTGGTAATTTTTAAGCTCATTGACCATTATTGTTTAAAAATATAGATAATGGATTAAAAATTTCATCTGCACAATAACAATTTTGAAAATGAGAAACAAAAAACAAACAGGAACAAGTTCTTATGGGTGATTCAAACCAATATTGATCATGGAAGTCTTATGATTAGTGCTGCTTAATGAATTTAAAGAGTATTTTTATTGTAATGTCAACTCTAATATTATTTATTTGAATCAACATGAATCAATATGTACAATATTTCTCATGGAAGGGTCAGACTTTCACTTTTCTTGTCAAAATAAAATGTTTTTGGGTTTACAGTGACATAGTGCAACCATAACTATGACATATTTTGCTTTATAATCATGTATGACCCCTTTACTTTTGATACTCCTCAGTGCCATAATGGGGTTGTAAGGATTGTCATAGATCCTTAGGAGTTCTGTGGTATTTCCAAAAGCCACAAAAACCATATACAACGACAAAATCCATGTTTGAAGCATGGACATGTTGAGGATTTGTGCGAGGCTTAAGAGACGGTTCAGTCTGAGCTCGGGACAATGAGACTGAACAAAAACACTTCCCTGCAGTAAATCAGTGCTTCTGTGTTGGTTTTCTGTCTGCCTTAGATTAGTCCTGGGTTGATGTCCCGGGATAGAACTGGTTCTAATTTAGTCCCTTTAGTGTTGACTGGAGATTAGTCCAGGGTTAGACCTCATGTAGTCCTGGTTAAGTTCAAGGTATAGTGCTAGGTTTAGTCCTCATTTAGTCCTGGTCTGATGCTAGTTTAGTCATGTTTCATTTAAACCTTGAATAGTTTAAGTTTAGAGCAGCTTTAGTCCTTGGTTTTACTGCTGATTCAGACATTTTTTTGTCATATTTTAGATAAATTAAGACCTGTGTGTGTGTTTTGGGGTTTAATCCTTGGTTTTGCTTTGTCTTAGGCCTAGTCTTGGGTTTAACTCTAGTAGAATTTGACTTTAGTGCTGCTGTAGTTTGTTCCTGTGACTTTATTCCTGTCTTGGAGCCTCTCGAGCCCCAGTGGCGTAGTCTCATTTGAAGTGACCTTGTGTCTGGGAGCGTCGGGCCGTGTGCTGCGTGCTGATTGGCCGCTGCGCTGTGATTATCTGTGTGAGGTAAATAATTCACAGTGTTGTCGCTGGCTGCGGGGTCCTGGCTCTGTGTCCTTTTATTAATGCCAGAGCCAGCTCGTGAAATCCTGCAAGATTTATTATGGAACAAATGCACAAATATACAATAAAGGTGAATGTTGTACGCTGAGATAAGAATAAGATGAATAGTTACAGTTCAGAAATAATCACCACCTCTGGGACGCTCCTTGTGAATTCTGTATCAGACTGCAGCATTGTCCAAACACTAGCACAGTCACAACTGTTGCAGGAAAATGTGTCAAACTGAGTAATATTGTTGAGGGAAATCAATTTTTCATTTTCTTTTTACTTTATAATGTTTCCTAATTAGTTCTTTTAGTCAAATATTACCAGATTAAGCCCTTCTCAAGTTTATGTGTGGTACACTTTTAAAACATTTCTCATGTTCAGGGGAGATTTGAACTATTCTGCTCAGATTAATGCTGCATTCATGTGGCCTTGGTATTTATTAGTGTTCAGACTTTGTTGAGAGAGAAAATGAAGCTCGTGTGAATCCTGATTTGTTGTTAAATGCTAATAAACTACAGTACTTTCATGTTTTCATGTTGATTGTATGGTTTTGTGTTACTCTGGAGCATGCTCAGTTGCTTTGTTTGACCCTAGTCCAGGTAAGATGCATTCATGCTGCAAGACTGTGACTGTCTATCTCATTATCCAAGAGATTTTTATAATAATTTGAATTTCTGCACTGTCATGTAACTCACTGATGGACGTAGGGCTCTCAGTTCAAGCCAGGACACTTATCCTTTCCCTTCTAGACACATCCTCGTCCTAAGATCCTCTCAGGACGCATTCAGGGTCCATTCAAGGCTGGCCACATCGGTATCACTTTGTCAGGACTGTCAGGATTTTAATTCCAGGTCTGAGGGAGTCATTTAAATGTCGCTGCTCCATAAACCTGGGGAGTTATTTGAACTTGTATAAAGCTAGATATGAATGTTGTTTTTCTGTATTTTTCAGCCACTCTTCAGTAGTTTGCTCTCGGAAATGTTCAGCTCGACGGTCTGTTACACTCTTTTGTTACCGCTCTATTGTCTCGTCCTCTCAATTCTCTGACAGTAAGTGACACCCATGGCAAATCTTCCTCTTTGCACTGCCTTTAGGTGTCGACTTCTTTGTGTCTCTATCTTGTCTTATGCTTCCCGATCTTCCCGGCGTTGTGTATTCTGGAGCAGGTTTCTCTGAGCCGCCGTGGCCTTAGTTTCACACCGCTTTCCTTTTGTTTGTGATAGTCATTTGGAGGCGTCGCTCTCTTTTCACTTCCCATTTGAGGTGATGTAACAGTCGCTGGCAGCCATTTTTAACACCAAGACACAGATGTCAAAGAGCTCTCTGCGTGAGCTTACAGTGTGTATTTTAAATATCTGCGTTTGTATTTTACGTTCACTCCGGTTACACTGCCGTCACTGCCTAAATCTAAATGTGTCTGCACAGTCTGTATTTGCCATCGACTGCCATTTCGTCATTTTGTGTTTTTCTACTCTTAGAGGAAAGTGTGTCAATGATATGCTTCCATCTCTAAAGCCACTCTGCTTTTTTTTTTTTTCAAATACTGTAACATCCAGTGATTGCAGCTAATAAAAGCAGGCAGCACATCCAAATGTTTGACCTACTTTAAAAGTTACAATGCCCCTGACTTTAAAAAAACAACCCCCAACTCTGTCTCCAGAATATACAGTTAAAAAAAGATAAAGGGTCTGGCTCATTCACACTTTAGTGACACGTCAGTCCCAGAGAGTCCAGTCGCCTCCTGTCACCGGCGTCCCAGAAACAACAAAGAGAGATGAAGTGGGAATTTACATTTAGTCTGCTGTCTCTGAAGTCTCTTTTAAAGAATCCCATCCGGTCTACATCAGGTCCTGTGTGTCTATAAAGAGCACATTTCAGAAACATGAGGCTGGAGGACGGAGGACTGGGGTGTCTCCATTATTGGGCTATTAATATTAATCACAAAACTATTCATGAGATTTGTGCATGAATATCAAGATCAAGATACCACTATTGAGTATTACTAATGTTAACGGTTTGATTTAGCAACATTTGAACCGAACTGTCCTGATCAGAAGAGAAAAGACACACTTAGATCACATCAACTCAACTGTATCACTATAACTTACGGGCTCTGTTTTATTTGTCGTGACGTTTTCAATATTTCGACATAATATTAGGTCCACAGTGACTTCAAAAACATTGAACCATTTTACATAGTGCTCATTTGTCAAAAGAAATGTTGGTTTAAAACATATACAATTGCTTTATTAGTTGCAAGTGTGACAGGTTTTGGTGAGAAAACCTAAGTTTAGAGAGTGTTTAAGGCTGTAATGTTGTGCCGTCATTAAACACAGTCAAAAAGTGCATTTTTTTTTTCAAGGCTGACATCAAAAGGATCAAATACGACCTTTACATTATGTTCATTGTAATCACGTTAAGTCCTCTTTCTCTCATAGTCCTTACATTGTTTCCCTTTTGAAAATGCCATCTATATCCAAGTTATTAAATGACCTTATGTCTTTTACATTTGCTTTGTCCTAACGTCGTCCTCCATCTCTTCCTCCTTCAGAATGCTCCTAGACGTCCCACAAACTTTCCAACGGAGTAAATTGACTTATATATATTTCAAGGCAACCACAGCCATCTTCATGATGAGCTCATTGAGTTGAAGTCTCCTGAAGAGGCTCCCAGTGGATATTTATCACTGTACGGCACTCACTTTAAAAGATTTCATGTAAATAGAAGACACTTTAACCTTGGGCCGCGGAAATGCACTGAATACAGATACAACAAACCCACACAGAGAATGGAAGAAGAGCCAAATGTCAGGCAGGAAACTAGAGGTCAGGCCGTCTCACACAAACAGGTCGATTTGGGAAGAAAGTCCCCGAAGAAATACAATCTCTGATTTTTTTTTTCCCAGTAATGGACACATTTTTCATCAGGTGGACTTCCTTTGGGACAACACACTGATAATAGACTGTATATATCTCACAGATTGACTCTGTGACTTTAAACCACAAACTCTAACTTTTATTTATGCTTTGACCTTTAGGAGAAACACTTGAGAGTCAAGTTAAAGTGAACAAACTGGTCCAGTGACCCCTGTTTACTCATGACAGGATACTTCTTTGAATAAAATAATACAATTAGTTCATTTTACAAAGCTTTCAGTGGATGAGCAGATGGAAGTGAGCTAAAGTAAGCTTCAATTTAGGTAACATCATCCACATTAAGTTCAGCTGATAAAATTTACTTGCTTAGTGGCTGTCTAACTATAGTAGCCCTATAGTACCCACCTACTGTCAGTGATTTAACCAAAGACATGGCTGTCAAGAGTTACATTGAAATAAACAGACTTAAAATAACTTTGTTTTTCACCCATGTATTACAGCTGTTTGTGGCAGATGTAATGACATTGTTGCATGGTCCTGGTAGATTATATATACATGTCTCCATATGTCAAGTGTTTAGTCAATGGTAGCCCTCTTCAGATTGAGTGTGCAATGTTTTGTTGAATTTTAAGAATGCGTTTTTCTGAAATGAATGTGGTCATGACATCCTTAAAAGAGTGGAGCACATATTTATATCTCTACTTCTTTGACTCGCATTGAAATACTTGATAAAATAGCTTTATCTGAATGACTAAAAATGTAATACAATAGAAAACAATGTATGTGCAATAGACACAAATCAATGATGCAGCAGGTTTTGTGAGATCTCCAATAAGACCTAAGTGTACTTCTGTGGTTGCAGTATTTTTAGCTGTGTTCTTCAGGCTGTAATGACTGATGAACAGAAAGAGTAAACTAGCTGCCAGCTGTGATGCGTGTCTCCGGTGAGAGACCAGACAGGACACAATGAGTTCGGGGGCCACTCGTCCAACTTGGCTTGAGACGGCGGCCCGGGCTCGGCGTCGTCCAGCTGCAAGGTCACTCCAGAAGTGGACACGCGCTGATTGCCAGAGACAGAGTCATTTGCTTGGCTCTTGGCCTGGCAGCTTTAACATTTCCCATGTGCAGAGAAAAACATCTTATTTAGCCCCCGCTGATAAACACAGGCTGGAAGAAAGATCCAGAGACGGTTTGATGTGTTATTTTTATACAGCAGTGCATGACGGAAGACATTTAGAATATTAACTTTACAGTAAAATGCATACAGCAGCTAAATCAGAGAAAATAACTGAGCATTTGTCTTTTGGATTAGTCGGGCAGGCGACAATTACTGGTTAATCGCAGACTGACTATTTGTAGTTTTTTACTTGTAGTATTTCTGTAGCACAGTGAGGACAGAACTGATCTATAACCTTCCCACAATGAGGCAGCAACAACTGTGTTTGTGAAAGAAAGAGACCTCAAGACGTCATCTAAGCTTCATCATTAAGGGTTTTAACAGATGAAAATGTTGTGCGACTGCCGACAGGCTTTGGCCAATCACAAGGACATACTCTCATTCTGTTAAGAGACGCTCTCAATGTCTCTCGGTCAAAATTGAATCAATGCCAGTGGAAAATCTTACAGGAAAATGACTGGCTTTCAAGAAACAGCACAAAAAGAAAAAAGAAAAATATAAATAGCAAAGGGAAATGTGTGTAAATATTGGATTAATTGAGTTGATTAATGAGATTATTGTGGGAGTGCATGTGACTCAGTTGTATTGGTTGAAAGCATGAGGGACAGAGCTTTTTCTGTGCAGCTTTAAGGTGTATTTACTAGAGTTATAGGATTTATTGATGCTTTCTGACAGGATTTCAATGTAAAGACTATATATTTCTGTGATTCTTGTGCAGGATCTATTTGTAACATTACTGTAAGAATTAAAGCTTCATTGTTGCGCAGTGATTGTAATGTTCTCGATACACATATTGAGCTGCAGCGAATAAATGTTAATCAACGCTCTGCTGCTTTTGTTTGACTAATAGAAAGTTTGCTGACTCACGCTGAAGGACACAGATTCAGATGTGCCAGCGTGTGCCGTGGCGACCTTATTTCCATGGCAACGCAGATCTGCCCATTTGTCTGACCGCAAAATGAAGACGGAGGTTTGACTCTGCTGCTGCTCCCGGAGCCGGGGCACTTTGATGTTAAAATATGTCCCGTGACGATTAGACGCGGCGATCGGTCATGCGCCGGAAGACACTTACATCTGTTTTAATGCCTCACAAAGAAAATGGCCCTCGAAGCGTTATTCAATAAAGAGGGCTCATCACGTTTTAATCCGGTTAAATCAGAGCCCTCTTGAGACGGCGTGTTTCTTAAGGCGTCATCTCAGCAAAACGTATGAAAGTTCCTCTCCAATTTTGTTTTTTTATCATAACAATGGCTTTAAACTTATTGAAATTAGAAAGACAAATACATTACAAGTGCATTCTTTCATAAGCTCCAATAGAATAATAAATTACAGCAGTTTTAAATGTAATCCCGAACCAATTTCCTACGTAAACATTTACATTAAATCAAAAAAATCGACTCTGCAGTTTTCTCTGTCTCATCGCCAATAATTATGCACATTTGACTTTCCTTCTCTTTTCTTTATTTGTTCTTTTTGGGCTGTTTCAGTGTGAAAACAGAGGTAGCCAGTGCTAGTCACATTCTCACTAGGTTTTTTTTTTTGCTGCCATTGACTCAGTGTTGACAAGTCTTATAGAACAACAGTTAATGTACTAATCATTAAACAATTTTCTTTATTTTTTTCTCTGAACTTAAATTGGTGAATCTGGGTTGAAAGATCAGGGACTTGTTGTTCAAAAATAAATAAACTCAATGGGGCTTTTCTTATTTTCAGTGAGAGGCTTGATCTTGAACCACGTCTGTAACAAAGAAACCTTCTGAGATGTGGAGAGTGTGTTGGTAAAGGCCACACACATGTTCGAAAAACACAATATGCTCTTGCACCGTACGGTATGTGCAATGCATGACTGTTCGATCAAGAATCCAAGACCAGTAGGCTTTTTATCCTGCTGGTAACCCATGGTAACCAATGGCCTGCTGTGGATTAATAGAGGCATATACTGTCTCTCTATAGGGGGAAATATTCCAGTGAAAATGAAAACTGTTAACATGCCAGCAGCCATGTCAGTAATAGTAGCCATTATAATCAGAATTTACAGAGGTTACTGAATATAAGAGAAAATAAGTTCTTTCTGTTCAAACTTGTGCTGTGTTAATAATGTAAAAGCTGAAAAAGTAGAGAAATTTCAGTAATTGATCAGAGACAAGCGTCAAAACCCAAAGCACATTGTTGTAAGCAAACTAACAAACACAGATTCAGGATAAAAGTGTGTGTCGAGATCAAGACTTCTACAGATCGAGCCCAAGTCAAGACCAAAGTCAAAGTCTTCTGGATTTAATTTACCGTATTTTCCGGACTATAAGCCGCTACTTTTTTCCCACGGCTTATACAGAGATGCGGCTTTTCTATGAATTTTTCTTCAGCCCTCAGGGGGGCGCCCTAGCAGGAAATGCAAAAACGAGACAAACGAGGCAGCTGTAGTCAGTAAAAAAACAAGAAAGCACCAGTTTTTATTCTTAGCACATGCAACCCAAGACGCACAACAACAAAATACGGTAATATTTTTACACCCTCACCCCCTCATAATGGAATATCTTATTTCTCAGCCTGGATATCGGCGGCTTATAGTATATATTTCTTTTAAATTTTAGTGGGTGCGGCTTATATTTAGGTGCGCTCTATAGTCCGGAAAATACGGTAGTTTAGGAAGCAGTACGACAATAAGCAGAATAAATGTGAAAAACATACAATTAATCACATAAAAACTGGTCCTGTTTCATGATTTCAGTGGAAGTCAAATTACATTAGAGGAGGTTTGTGACCAACTTCGCTTTGTGGAGAAAGGGAATGGGTCTGGCTGGCCAGGCTAGCAAGATACTCTGACAAGGAGAATTGTTAATGACACTTGGGGAAAGAAAAAAAAAACAAGACAAGTTGAAACTCATGGAGGAGATGTGTTTGATGAAGGAGGCAAAGTTAGAAGAGATTGATTTAACATCTAGAGCCCATTGAAACCAACACAAGATCAGATTTAAATAGTCTGGAGTACTATCACTGCACAGTACTATTACATTAATGTAACAGCCCTCTATTTACTCCGGACTAATCTGTAACAAGTGATCATTGCTTTGACCTTTCAGCCCGTCTCTGCTGGAAACTTGTCACGATGCTGAGTTTAGTCGGTTTAACCTTGGACTCTGTGGTGCACTGTGGCCTAATAAAGAAGCACAACAAGTCACTTTATATGAATGCATAAGTGAAAGAAGAACACTCCCATCTTCCTTTTCTTTTTCTTGAGTTTGTTCTCTCACTAGAGGCAACACATCCCATAATACAAATCCCCAAAACAAACCTAACATAAACCCACTTTTGATAACAGCAAAGCTTTCACTCTTTCTGTTTTGTCACCTCTTGCTCTAACAAAAGCGCCCGATAAGCTTTCAAATCCTAAACCTTTGTTTTGTGGTTTTGTTAATTGCCTCGGTTTGCTTCCCCCATCACTGTTTTTTGTCTCTTTGTGAGCGTCAAACACAAATCGTCCCAGAATCAGCGTGCTTTTCCTAATTAGTGCAACTGGTGCAAATCAATGTGTCGCAACGAGCCGATTCTCTTCAGCAGGATTCATTGGGGAATTAAACATGTGTTACTGAAAATGACTAGGCCACTATTAGACAAAGGACAATTTGCACTTTGTTTCCCTGCTGCTTACTCCACATTATTCAAGGTGGTTTAGAGTAAGAACACCAATATCCACGTAACGTCAGTGGGTAATTGTTTGGGGGTTATTTACACGTCTCTAAAGCTCGAGGCTTTAGGCGCAGCTCCTTAAAGCATTTCCTAAAGCAGCAATTTTGGTGCTAGAACAACAAAACTAACACCATTTAAGAGTTTTTAGGAGATCTTGTTCGTCCATATGTCTTTCAGACCTAGGCAAAGTGTATGAAGACCAAAAAAGACCAGTGTGTGATCCATCCAAGAGATCCCAGGGAATAGTTTGAAAATCCAAGGGTTAAGTCCAGTCCAAGACCAAGGTATTATAAAATCACAGAGGTTTTTACTAATAAACCAGTTTTTGTTTTGGCCTGTCTTGATTTAAGTCCAGTACAAGATGAAATAAAGATGAGTTTGGGTCCAAGACCTTTAAAAAGTGTCCTTAAGAGCAGTCAGATCAGTTCAGTTGTTGAGAACAGAACATCTCACTCTCCCAGTAAGACTTGTCTAGGTCTTCAGATCGGTCTTAAGAATACTTATTAAAGCACTTAGTCTTGTCTCTAAATGAAACACATTTTTACTCCGTTTGTTATTGGACGTAGAAGACTTTAAATCAGGACCAGCAAAGGGAATCATTATTGTTGATTGGATGGAAAACTTCTATCAAATACAATCAATGACCATTTCTTGTTCAGTTTTTTCTGCTTCTCCAACATATTCTTTCTGTGACTGAATGAAATAGTATGTTTTTTTAATCATTTTATCATAATTAAGGACTTGGTGAGGTTCTTATATATATTTTTTTAAAAAAACTTATGCTTTTTTGTAATCTTTTGACCGAATTACTGAAATTAATTTTAAACCTCTAAAGTGAATCGAATAAGACCAGGAGGCACTGGGACACTCCGACATTTCCGAAACCATTTCTTTGTTATCTACATTTGTTTTAGGAATAACTGCTTGGGTTCAGTGGAAATAATGAGAAGTGCTGGTCACAAAAAGCTAATTCCACTGACAGCCTTTCATGTCGCGTTGCTTTATTGTGTTTGAACCTGACGTGGTTTATAAAAATAACCAAATGAGAGTGATGTTTGAAGCCGCGGTGATCGACCGTAACCCCGTTCACAGAAAGTTAAGGTCACCGTAAACGGAGGGAGGCGGGAGACTTCAAACAGCGCCGCGTTTGCTCGGCCCCCGACGGCGGCTCTGTGATATCAAAGCCGCCGGCACTTTTGGCTCTTGTTCACACAGACGTTTAAAGTTTAATGATACATGTTGCCTGCTTTGCTTTCTCAGCTTTTTCCAGACATCGTTTGGACACATCATTAATTGTGCGTCGCTGTGTGGTTGTCTTCAGCGGAAATACAGATTAACTGTCTCAAAGCTGCACCTGAACGTCTCACGATGACCTGCTGCTGAAGTGTACTACTGTAAAAAAAAAAAAGACATTTAACAGTGTGAAGCCAGTTGGTTATAAATATGCACAGGAGGACAGATGGGGCAATTAAAAGTTCACGTAAAGCATGTGTTAGCGTTTAACTGAGGACAAAAGGTGAACTCTGAATGAATGATAGTTTTGACACTGGAGACAAGCATCTGTCAAAATACTGACGAGTGACTGAAGAGTGGCGTTTCTGATCATTTAGACAGTGTCATGAGAGAATTGAATCAAGTGATTGTTGGTTGGAAGCTTATCTAACTGTGGTACGGTTAATTGTTTATGTTTCTTTCTCTGGCTTTAATTTATGCTGTTCTATAATTAATATGTTCCTATACTGACTGACTCTTAGTACGCTAAAAAAGTGTTTTAATTGGGACTTCAAAAGGCATTGAATTTGGAAATATACTCAACAACAGCACATTAGAATACATTAAAGCTCATAATAATCTTATAAAATCATAGTAAATGGTGAAAACTGTGCTATATACTGCACAAATAAATAAATCTGGCACTATAACATTCAATACTAAGGACTAAACAAGGCCAAAGACTAGGACTAAACAAGGTCAAAGACTAGGACTAAACAAGGCCAAAGACTAGGACTAAACAAGGTCAAAGACTAGGACTAAACAAGGCCAAAGACTAGGACTAAACAAGGCCAAAGACTGGGACCAAACAAGGCCAAAGACTGGGACTAAATAAGGCCAAAGACTAGGACTAAACAAGGCCAAAGACTGGGACTAAACAAGGTCTAAGACTAGGACTAAACAAGGCCAAAGACTAGGACTAAACAAGGTCAAAGACTAGGACTAAAGAAGGCCAAAGACTAGGACTAAACAAGGTCAAAGACTAGGACTAAAGAAGGCCAAAGACTAGGACTAAACAAGGCCAAAGACTGGGACTAAACAAGGCCAAAGACTGGGACTAAACAAGGTCTAAGACTAGGACTAAACAAGGCCAAAGACTGGGACCAAACAAGGTCAAAGACTAGGACTAAACAAGGTCAAAGACTAGGACTAAACAAGGCCAAAGACTAGGACTAAACAAGGCCAAAGACTAGGACTAAACAAGGTCAAAGACTAGGACTAAACAAGGCCAAAGACTAGGACTAAACAAGGCCAAAGACTAGGACTAAACAAGGCCAAAGTCTAGGACTAAACAAGGCCAAAGACTAGGACTAAACAAGGTCAAAGACTGGGACTAAACAAGGTCAAAGACTGGGACTAAACAAGGCCAAAGACTAGGACTAAACAAGGCCAAAGACTAGGACTAAACAAGGTCAAAGACTAGGACTAAACAAGGTCAAAGACTGGGACTAAACAAGGCCAAAGACTGGGACTAAACAAGGCCAAAGACTAGGACTAAACAAGGCCAAAGACTAGGACTAAACAAGGCCAAAGACTAGGACTAAACAAGGTCAAAGACTAGGACTAAACAAGGCCAAAGACTGGGACCAAACAAGGTCAAAGACTGGGACTAAACAAGGCCAAAGACTAGGACTAAACAAGGTCAAAGACTAGGACTAAACAAGGCCAAAGACTGGGACTAAACAAGGCCAAAGACTAGGACTAAACAAGGCCAAAGACTAGGACTAAACAAGGCCAAAGACTAGGACTAAACAAGGCCAAAGACTGGGACTAAACAAGGTCAAAGACTAGGACTAAACAAGGCCAAAGACTAGGACTAAACAAGGCCAAAGACTAGGACTAAACAAGGTCAAAGACTAGGACTAAACAAGGTCAAAGACTAGGACTAAACAAGGTCAAAGACTAGGACTAAACAAGGTCAAAGACTGGGACTAAACAAGGTCAAAGACTAGGACTAAACAAGGTCAAAGACTGGGACTAAACAAGGTCAAAGACTAGGACTAATCAAGGCCAAAGACTGGGACTAAACAAGGCCAAAGACTAGGACTAAACAAGGTCAAATACTGGGACTAAACAAGGTCAAAGACTGGGACTAAACAAGGTCAAAGACTAGGACTAAACAAGGTCAAAGACTGGGACTAAACAAGGTCAAAGATTAGGACTAATCAAGGCCAAAGACTGGGACTAAACAAGGCCAAAGACTAGGACTAAACAAGGTCAAATACTGGGACTAAACAAGGTCTAAGACTAGGACTAAACAAGGTCAAAGACTAGGACTAAACAAGGTCAAAGACTGGGACTAAACAAGGCCAAAGACTAGGACTAAACAAGGTCAAAGACTAGGACTAAACAAGGTCAAAGACTGGGACTAAACAAGGCCAAAGACTGGGACTAAACAAGGTCAAAGACTAGGACTAAACAAGGCCAAAGACTAGGACTAAACAAGGTCAAAGACTAGGACTAAACAAGGTCAAAGACTAGGACTAAACAAGGTCAAAGACTAGGACTAAACAAGGTCAAAGACTAGGACTAAACAAGGTCAAAGACTAGGACTAAACAAGGCCAAAGACTAGGACTAAACAAGGTCTAAGACTAGGACTAAACAAGGCCAAAGACTAGGACTAAACAAGGTCAAAGACTAGGACTAAACAAGGTCAAAGACTAGGACTAAACAAGGCCAAAGACTAGGACTAAACAAGGTCAAAGACTGGGACTAAACAAGGTCAAAGACTAGGACTAAACAAGGTCAAAGACTAGGACTAAACAAGGTCTAAACTCAAGACTAAGCAAAGAACAACAACAAAAAAACGTGGGACAAGAACCTGGACAAAAACCAGACTAAACTCAAGACCAATCCTCACGATAAACCAAGACAAACCGGACTATACTGTTGTGTATTTGCACGTTTATCTTTCCTCATAATATGAAATAAATAACTCCACAGACTATTAAAAGATAATGAAAGATAAAGTTAGAGCAGCCTTGTTTTTACTTTTGCTGCATTCAGGGCACTGCACTGCGGATTAAGAGCATATGGCGTTTAAAGGCTCCCATCAGGACCAACATAAACATGGCAGTAACTGGGGTTAAGTGCAGACCTAATGCAGTTGTGGATAATTACGGGGCAGTGGCACTAATGAATCCACACAAAGGGGACTGTATATTACACTCAGCTCATCTGTAACACACTATCAGCCTCCGTTCAATAAACGTCTGAGTGAAATCAGATCTTTTCTTCAGTCAAACCTGGCCCCGGTGCGCCAGCCTCCGTTTCTACGCCTGTTCCTCTTTGTATCGGGACGATCAGGGACCAGTCGGCGGCGAAAGACGTGTCCCGGCTCGGATTAACTCGGCGAAGGCTTGTCTGGCGCCAGAGGAGTCGCTCGGTGTTGTCTTAGCCACGTAAATAATGCAAGGACCGGCTCAAACACACATTTTAACTTCACTGTAATCCCTGTCTGTATCTGTCATGCCTCGACTCCATCATGTATTTATGTATTATTTCCACAAAGTAAACTATACAAGAAAAAATACGAGTTATGTTTACTTTAAAATCCAACATGTAGTCATGAACAAGGTTGTAAAAAACGGTTAGTCGTTAAAAACAGAAAACTTTACATTTTAAAAGGCGCCAACTAAATGATTTGGGAAATGCACTGCTACAAACTCACAAAACACTCTCCGATTTTGACTTGTATTTGAAGAAATATGAAAATGTGTTTGTATTTGGTGAGATGTGTGTTCTTGAGAGATGATAAACTGGGTGAAAGAAGAGTTATTTTTCCTCGTTCAAGTCAGGGAACATCAAATATGAGGTCATATGCTGTATTATAATGGTTTTGAGGCTATATATTTTATGACCAAAAGGTACATACACCTTTATTTTCTCAGTAACATCACTTCTCCTCATTATACTTTTACAATAAATACAAAATTAACATCATGAAAGTTAAATGAACCTTTTAACCTTTGTCTATTGAGAAAAGGCTGTAAAAGATTAGGACAGAAAACACAACACACACACCTTTTATACATTTTAGATACTTTCCATGATGTATATGAGAAATATTAGAAAAAGGACTAAAGTAAAGGACTAACTAAGATCTAAACCTGGGACAAAACTGGACTGAACCAGGAGAAATACTGGACTAAATCAACAACAGCAGGATTTTCCAGTTTTTATACACACAAACGTTCTCAGAGACTAGTTTGTACTCCTTTGTCTACGCTCGAGTCTGTTTTTTCCACATTACTCTTCCACACTTCGTCTTCTCGTCTGGTTTTTACAGGTACAGAAAGCTGTGGTGGTTTTCCCTCCACGGCCTCACCTTCAGCTGTTATTTCCATCAGTTTTCTTCACACTCAGAGTCTGATAATGAGGCTGTACTGTACCAGTCCCTCTCTCCTGAAATCACTGCAGGTTGTATTGGGTTGTTTGGCCTGTGGAGACCTAACGTGGCTGCCTCGGCCGTGAACATATACAGGCCTCTGTCCTCACGCAGAAGGAATAACCTTGCCTCGTATCGATTTGCGCTCTTTGTCTAAGTCTTGTACAAACACCTCGACAGAAGCTCTTTGTACCGAGACGCTGCCATAAGCCAAACAAAGGGTTTCTCTGCAGCGAGAGTGGTTACAAAGAACATTACATCTGAGAAATGGTGCGCCGTGTCACTCTTATACCACAGTTTATATTGAGTTTACATTGTTCACAAAGTTTAGGAGAATAGGTAAAGGTTTCTACTTGGACCATTACAGATATTTAACATTTATACAACTCTTTTCTAAAGCGTACAGTAGCCCTGCAGGGACATACTGTAAATAACAAATCATGTAAATGGTTCAGATGATAGATTAGCTTCAGAAATGTCAGCGCCAAATCCAATCAATTCATCAATAATTGAAACATATACAATAATAAATGGGCTTCCTCTGCAGCTGCAAGAGGCTCTTTTCTGTGATTTCTAGGAAGCTTTAAACACCATTTATTTATTTAAGAGTGTTACTTTGACACAATTTTACACTTGTGGAAGTAAAATTTAGTTTTGACATTTTCCACAATGCCTGTCTAATAAAACATTTATAAGGAACAGAGTGTATATCTGGAATAAACATTCTGAAGCTAGTGTTTTGTGAGACGAACTTGTTTGACCTGTGGTTTATTTTGTTATACCATAAAGTCCAAACTTTTTACAACAAGGGCCACATTAGATGAGAGGAAAAGTTACAAGGGCCGAAAGTCTGTTTTGATTTTATACTTATTCCACAGGTATGGGTTATAAACAAATCTGAACATGTTTTAGATGGATTTAAACAGGTTTTTGGTAGATTTAGACATGTTTGAGTTGGATTTATATAGGTTTTAGTTGGATTTGAGCAGGTTTTAGATGGATCTGAACCAGTTTTAGATGGATTTTAGCATGTTTTAGTTGGAACATGGGCCGCACTTTGGACATGTCTGCCATAAAGAATTAAAATAACTATAGTTAAAAAAAAAGACCTGCAACACACATGATTAGCCCTGTCCATTATTTACAAGTTGCTCTATGACTTTGTTTTGATTCATTTTTTGGAAAAGGGAGTGATTAATGGCTGGATTGAACAAAGGAAATCAACATGTAATAGTTAATCTTCACAAAGGAAACCAATGTTAATAGAGTCTATGTTTATTTGCTGTTGCGAGCACAAACAATAATAAAGTGATTATAATGAAAAGGCGAGTCTTTCTGTGTAGTTTATATTACAACAGAGTGTCCTGAAAGGGCTGTAATGACCTCTGCTTTTCACAGACTAACAACATGACACGACCTTTCTCCGCTTTAAACAAAGGCGGCGATGATTTCCAGCAGATGTCAGATGTTGTTGCGGATCTGCTCGGCCTCCGCGAAGACACAGACTCTGCTAATGTTTCTATTAGAGCCGGTCCTCGCTCCAGTATCAGTGATCTGTGAAACAAGCTGCTCATTTCAGTCTGTGTCCTGTTCAAATCAATCTGCCAGCTTCTGAAAACAAGAGGAGAAACTATAACGAAAAAGACTTTAAGGAATCAATAAAAAACTTAATAAGAGACAACGTTTTACTTTTTCTTTTGCTTCCTCTTCCTCTGAGTTGATTATTGGGACACAACGAGCAGATGATGGATGGTGACAGTTCGTAGATTAGCCGTGTTTACCGTTGGGAGCGCAGCTGTAGAATATTTGGCTGCGGCTTGTGGTTCATTTTCCAGCCTGTCTGCTAAGGAGCTTTGAGGCTTTATTCTACAATACAACCTGAATTAGAGAGTTTAGGTGGGTGTTAACGGTTTGCATCCAAAATAAATGTTTCATACCTCAGGTGGGTCACACAGCAACAGGATCTAAAATTGTTCCAACGTTGGGTTTTCTGCCACTGCAAACAGAGAAACAGTGAAATTAAGCTTCAAACACAAACATGTAGGGTAAATAAGGTCAGAAGGAGAGCTCTGATTTACAAAAGCAGTGTTTAAAACCTGGAAATTGAGTTGGTTTTAGTTTTCCAGTCACAGAAAAGGCCTGGAAAATGTCTGTGTTATATTTTACCTCCATATTTATCTTCTTTAGTGTGTATTTTGTTGAAAACTGTATTTAGATAAACAAGGCTTGGCTTTTGTGGAAATCATTTTCTAGAAATTCATGAAATTGTTCTGAAAAAATGATTTCTTAAAAAGAGTGGGAAAACTGCCTAGATGCTAATTTCCTAAAATATTCAAATAAACTTCAGCCAGTGCATTTAAACTGTAAATCTTCTTTTTAAAAGCAACCTAGATTATACTGGAATACTTTACATTTTCATAGCATTTCAAATATTGCTCATATAAATATATTTAAAGTTCAGTATCAGTGACTTCTTGCAGCCTTATTTGGAGCCCACACAGACATAAATACAGAGAAACTAACACCACAGAGTAATCCGTTTGGCTTCGAGTCACCTCTCCATCTGTGGAGCTGTGATGCCGCTCCAGCCGACGTCCCGCGGTCTGCCAAAGCTCCGGCTGGACGCTGTTTGAGGATGTGGCAGTGGGTTCAGTGTGGTCCTCGAGGACTTGAGAGGCTTTAACCTCTCCCTGTGGGGTCTGGGCTGGAGGTGGCCCTGGGCTGAAGGGGGCTCTGGACCAGGCCGTCCCACAGCTGGGCCTGAGCTACCCAACACATACACACAGTCAACTGTACTTTAACTGTGTCTTTGTGTGGCTTGGATTATTGTTATGAACACATTACAGCGGAGTAAGACTAGTGTCAAGATCAAGACTCGTCATAATGGTTTCATCAATAAGGGCAGCTTCAATAAGGGAAAAAACACAAGTCCACATCAAAAAGTGCATTAAAGTCTGGCTCAGTGTGACAGCTACGGGTTTGTTGGCTTTCACCTTTGAACTATAGCCCCAGAGGTCACATGACTCGCAGATGGCTTCTCTGTTTGAAGACAGAGTTTAAATCTAAAGCTGCAAATATGTCTGATTTTATACTTGAAACACTCCAATTGTGGATCTTTTCCTTTCTTTAAATATACACTATTTTTCCAGTTGTGTTCGAAGGTTAAAGGAAAACTTTTCAATTTTATATCATGGTAATTACTGGGAATAAACAGTTGTGTGTGCTGTATTGTCCAGGTTAAACGCAGCACTGAGGAAGAGCCAACACAACTACAACTGAGTGTTTTCTTATTCTCAGCTGTTGATCTGTTGGTGTTACTGCTGAGATTAAACAAGAGCCGGGAAGGACTATAAAAGACAGGCACTGAATGTTTATCAATTAGAGAAGTTTACGAGTTCAAGTATCTCGAGTTCAGACTAGTTTTGTCTCTGGAGTTTTTTTAGAGTTAAACGCTCTCTTCCTGTTTGACTCGACCTTCTCTAAAGTGTCCCGCTGCTGCAGTCGGTCTATATCCGCCGCCTGTTTCCTCCGACCTGAGAAATATTTGAGGTGTATAGGTTTGTTGTGATGTGGAGAGCTCTTTTTTGTGGCACAGTGCCAGGTGCTTTATTGGCTGCCTGTTTTTTGACTGGCAGCCTTGAGGGCAGATCTGACAGCCGGGCGATCGCTGTTGAATGATGAATCAGTCTGGTTTGGAGAGGGTTTTTCTACCCGCTCCGGCTGAAAGACGGACGATGTAGTGAAAATAAGCCCGTGCGGCAGGTGGAGGACATGTGAGTGCTGAAAAAGACATTGAAAAAGCGTCCATGCAGGCACTGTGCTGACTGTATTACACCAGCCAAATGTAGAGGTGTCGTTTCCCCCGGGATTATTTTTTGTTTTCCTCTGTCTCTTTCTGCACACACCTCACACAGTCCGACAAACTCCTATCCACACTTTCCTTTGCCCAGAACCCATTTTCTTCCCGCGTTTCTTTCATTCTTTTGTCAGAGTCCTCTTCTATTATGCTTTGTCCTCCTGTCATTTTTGCAATTTGGCCCAAAAGAAGTTTCTTTTTTGTTGTCCTCTTTTATCCTTTCGTAACTCTTGGTGGTAAAATAAATGTCAGAAAGCGACAAAAGGCATTGACCATCCGTCTGTCTATTACTCCTGACTCGTCTGGGGCGGATTCAGAGGAGACGTCTGTGTAAAGATGGCCTCCCTCTGGGAACACCAAAGGCTTCCCCGGACCTCTTCACAGCGTGTCCTGGGTGTGCCCCGGGGCCTCCTCAGAGTCACACACCAACATCTGGGCGTCCACAAGCCAAAAAATAACACAATAGATGTCCTCGTTGCCATGGAGAGCTTCATCTGAAACTGGACATCGAGGGACACTGTTGTTCAGGAGAGAAATGGTTTTGGCAGAGAATGGCTGCAGCAGCTGAGGGCCCCAGTCTGAAGACACCTGTCACAAGGTAGAGTCCCATCAGGGGCACATTTACAACACAAGAGGTCATACTTTTACATTATGTATGAGACGGTTTAAGATTCTGGCATTATGATAATCTTAAAAAACATGTTACAGGAATGGTATGTCATGGTCCATTTATTTATTTATTTATTTATTTATTTATTTATTTATTTATTTATTTATTTATTTATTTATTTATTTATTTATCCTATGCCTATGAATTTTATCAAACCACTTCAAATCAGCTTTCTTATTCTCCTAAACTAATGCTCATTAAACTACAGTCAAGTATAGTATATCTATGATTGGTCACAGTGGCTTCTCTCGTGTCTATTTCAGGTGAACCTTTAGTCACTTTGATTTGTTTTAGAACAGGGTCTGGTTAGACACATGGTTTTGTGGGTTGTACATTGCCTCATTACTAAAGAAGTTAGGATAGACCTAACTTTGTGACCTGAAAATGGATAAAAACTGGAAAACGAATGAATAAATGACCACTTGTAGTTCAACAATGAAAAGGGCTGTTAACCTAAAGGGCAACTTGTTCATTTACGTCCCACTGCTCTGTGTCATAGTCAACAATATTCATTATGAAAGAATAGTTTTTAGTCCAGTACTGTACTTTATTCTTTCCCTCAGCTCATATTTCCTTCTTTATGGCTCCTCTTTAATCCCGTCCGTCCTCCTTCTCAACTCTCATTCACGCTCGTTACCGTCCACCCTCCGTCCCGTCCTCTGCAGTGGACGCCGGAGATTTACCCACGATCCCCCGCTGCCCGGTGTGTGCCGCAGCGAGGGGAGGTCAACGCACACTCGGCCCGCTCGTGTCGCTTCGCTTCAGCGTCTTTAACACCGACGCGGCGCCCATTTGCAATTCATGCGTTTTGGCCCGAACTCGCAAAAACACAGGGCTATTTTTAAAAACGGGAGTAAGAGGGAACGGAGCGGGGCAGTCGAGGTTATAGTTGCCCCACAGTCGGACTCAACAGGTGTTTAATCTGCTCCGCTGCCAAACGCACAAACGTGAGGTGAATGTATCAACACTATCAGCCGTTATTGAGGCCAGTTTAAGAGTTAGTGCCGTCTGGTGCCAAAGAAATGTGAAATATTGTGGAGACATTCTTTTTGCTATTTATCATAAAACCTTCATCTTTCGGCCCGAACCATCTGTCATCCATCCAGGTCTAAACTTCAGTAAACAGCAGTGGACCTTGAAATTGAGTAAAATCTCCAAATATCCGGGAAAATCTGCCCTAAATGTTTTCTTTTCAGATTCCTTTGGTGAACTTTAGACAAGATTTAGTTTGAAACTCATTTAGCTTTAGATGAACATCCTTTAAGGAGAGTAAGTTTGAGTTTTGACCCTCTGAGGCAGGAGTTTGTGGGTTTTAAAATGAAGCACAGAGCAATTGTTAGAATAAAAGCAGGTGATGGTGACTTTGAACTTTGGGGAATGGAAAAAAGAGGAAAAGGATAAAAAAGACTATTTAATAAACAGAAGTCCAGGAAATGTTTTGATTAAATTTGTTAAAAGAGTGGGAATCTGAACATTGACAGATACTTTTGGTCCTGTTTGTGGAGGATCAGGACTTGTTTTTCCTACACAACCCTCAGAGGTCTGCTGCTGGTTCTGTAATATTTGTTTCTTGCTCCACTTCTGGAACCGAAGTCTGCAAAACAGAAAAGCTGCAGTTTTGGTGGTGCTCTGACCTGGTCATGAGGTTGGGAAAAGTAAAAAAGGGCAGGAAAGCAGAGGAACTATCACATACTCTCTTGACCGAGTCTGTTTAGATGGAAAACTATTCCTGAATCTGTTTATCTGAGGATGTTTCTACTGTCAACCCAAGTGAACAACAAAGAAACAAAGAATAAAAAGGAAAAGTTGACAGAAATGTGAAGATTTTCTTGAAAATTACAGATAATAACAGAACAAATAAGAATGTAACAAGACAAACTCAAGCTCCTGTTATATCCCAGCTACTGACAGGAAAAAATGAAAAACATATGCTTCATTGCATCTCTTTAAAGGTTTGTTTCATTTTCATTTTATGTTTTTTTATCAAAAATTGACTTTTTCTTCCTCAGGTTGAGTGATGTATTAAATTAATTGTAAATTATAAATGTTGATGGATTGACTCCAGGGTCAGAGCATCTCCTGTTTCCATTCCCAACTTCATTTCTTCATTTCTTCATGTCTTCTTTCCTCTGGAGGGTGAATTCAAACAAAACTGTGGCGTTAATTCAATGTCAGAAACAATTTTTCACCCGTTTATGTTTACTTTGCCAATTTTCTGGTCAGTATTTCGTATGGATTACTGAAATGACTTATTTTAAACAATGCTTACTGTTATTTGTTTAAAGTGCTGCAGTTTTAGTTCCAGTAATTACTCAGAGCAAAGACACCAGCCTTAAAATTACCTCTCTTTGTTTTCTTATTTAAAACATAAAGGCTAGTATTAACCGGCTTAAACAGCAGCACAGAGGACAAATAGTAAGTAATTATAGGATAATTAGGTGTAATAACTTCAGCTACAGTATAACAACCCAGTGGAGTTCATTAACACACAAGCCTCTGGAGAAAGTGCAGTGTCAAACTAATTTAAGGACGAATGCAAACAAACAGTCGCAGACGCAGAGCTGCAACCGGAGCTCCCTCGAGGGTTGACTTTAACATGCACCGCACATAAACAGCAGTCTTTAAGAGAGCAAACAGAGGCTCAAAGTCAAGCCTCATTCAACAAGGTCAACAGCAAAATCCTATGTTGTTTTTGGAAACGTCATCCTTGAAAAGTGAGTCCAAATGCTACAAATATAGAAACTATAAGTGGAGTTTGCATAAAAAATGGACAAATCCAGACAGATTCGCTTGTAAATGCTAAAAAATAAATTGAGGCACAAAAACAAAAGCTAAAAATAGAGTTTTTATTGGAGTATTTAAAAGAACAATGTCACCTTTAGTGTCTGAGCCAAGGCGGCAAAAAAGGAGACGTGAGCGAGATGACATCAGACCACATTCACAATTAAAGTTTTACATAGATTGATAGAGCAGGACTGTAAGTTTATGAATGTATTTATGTCCTGAATGATGTGATGTCAAGTTACTTCTGTTCTGTATAATCTTAAAGACACAATAAGTACATTTACAGTAAAATATGGCCGACAGAACATCAACACATTGAACATTAAGTATTCTTTCTGGAAAGTGAAGTAGATCCTCCAGGTCCTGCTCAAAACCTGGCTGTGCAGTATTTTAAAGCCAAACATACGCAATAACAATCAAGATTTTGAGAGGACAAGTTCATCTCTGGTGTTTTAGTCTTTCATTTCCATATTCAGTGTAAAGCTTTTACCATTAAATATATAGTTTCAGCCATTTTGAAGGTTTTCTGACATAAAAAAACCCATAATTTCTGAATTTTAAGGTCAGTTCATGAAGATGTACGCAGACACCTGTCACACACAGTATTTACAAACTTTAATACAACTTTAGCTTCATGAATAAGTACTATTAAATATATTTGAGTGAAACCAGTGCCTCCTCAGAGTCGCTTGTGTTTAACCTTTCACCTTGACTCATCAAATAGGTCAGTGCTTTTGGGCTAATAAGCAGTAAATGGCACCTTTAAGGTCACTCTCTGACAGGACCTGGGTGATTACGGAGAAGACGCAGCAGGAGCAACAAGTGTTCGCTGCCTCTCATTAAACTTCTCCCGTCCTTAGATCCCTCTTTGATGGACCAGATCTGGATTAGCCAGTGTTTCTGTCTCGACCATTAGGCTTTAAAGTTCAAACATCATTAAAAGAAAGTGCGAGAGACTGTTTTACTTTGTTGCCGGGGCTGTTTGACTTGTGTAAGTTGTTATTTTGTCCACCCACACCATTAGAGTGGGTAGTGTTAACTTTATGAATAACTGCTTTCATATCTGTTCACTTCATCGTCTAAACAAGCTGCCTCCTTGACCTGAGATGAGGCAATTACAAAAAAAAAGAATAAACAGAAACACATTGGAACACATTTAACATGATTTTCATTTCACTTTTATTGCATTTAATTCATTATAACTCCATTAGAGGTTGTCTAGTTCATGTTTAATGCTTAATGTCGCTCTGGAGCAGCTTCTTGACATGAAAAAATACGTGATAAAAGATTTTAATCGTTCCAGAAGTTTCTTAAATGTCCCGATTACCTCATTTTTTTCCCTGTTGCATTTAGTTCAACAGATGAATCACCTAAAGTTTATTGTAACAGGAATCATCTGAAAAAATGAGACCTTAAGACGTGATCTAGTCTTTATAATGAAGGATTTTAATAGATGAGAATGATCAGTCCACAGCAGGATTTTGTCCAATCACAGCTCACTTCAGGTAAAAAGGAGCGCTCCCATTGGTTGACACTGATGTCAACAAGGAAGGAATGAGGAAATAAACCAAGGAAATGGGTTATTCTGTTGGAAATACGTCTTATTTTACAGAGAAACAGCTCAAAAAAGATAAAAATAGAGAAACAGGAGCAAATTAAACATGGATAAATGTTGGAGATAATTACAGGATCACTACAATCTACAACGATAAACTCCAAAGATAAAAGTTTCAGTTCATTTAATGTAATGTATTAGTATTTTGTGATGGAAAATGGTCTGGTTTTACCTTTTTTTAGAATAAAAGAAGCAGGAAAGGTTACTGCTGCTGTTGGAGGAGAGTGGAGTCTGAGACCAGGACAAAAAAACAAAATCAGGAAGTGGAGCTTTAAGAAAGTATCAATCAATCAATCAATCAATCAGTTGGTCCGATGGGACTCTTGCTCTGCTTCTCAGTCCGTTTTGTTCCATTTTAGAGTAACTTAACAGGACGACAAGCTGATCATCTACATTTGAGACCCCGAGATGCCGAAATATAAACTTAGTCAACAACAAACAACAGAGCAACAATAGTCAGGACTGATTTGAAATGAAACTCTTGACAATAAAATACGGTTTGTTGTTAAACACAGCTGTCTTGTCCTGCTACTGAACTGAAGACCACTTTGTACCCGTCTTGTTTTTGACACACATCCTGATACACAAACCTGGGATTTTATATTGAAACCCCAACTCTTTTTTTACTCTCGTTTTCCCTGGATTATTCTTCTGACAGTCCATTAATCATTGTTATGTCCTTCCTTTCCTCTTTTTAATGCTGACTGGGGCTATTAAATACACTCTGGTCCTGGTCTTGACGGCTATACCATTTGCAGATCTGTGATATTCCCAAAATAAAACAGAAAAAAACAAAGAACCAGTTGACTTTTCTTCCTAAAAAAACCCCCCAAACAATTACTAAGAATATAATTTGTCCAAAGAGTTTTGCTTAAACATTACAAATGATACTAAAGTCGTCTCATTTGCACCTTCAGTAGAGCTGCACACTCTTAAATATTCACAGCTTTTTAATAATGTACACCACTATCTGCTGCACCAAATGAACTTGTGTTTGTATCACTTTCTTCTCCTCGGGCCAAAAGTTTATCCAAATACAGCAAAACGGTAAAGACGCTTCCAGATTTTAATTTGGAAACAAAAGTGTTGATGGATGACGTCAAAACGGGATCTGATTCACGTGTTGTTGAATATTTCACACGGACATGACACAGCTTCATTGTATTTTAATATAAGTGTGGCTTGTTAATATTTCATTGAGAGCATGTGGTTCTTACGTGTAGTTCATGAATTAACCATCGGCTCCTACTTTACTGTGACTCTGCACCACTTCAAATGAAAAAACAGACTCTGGACAAGTTTGAACGAATGAAATGAAGTTGTTTTTGTGCTTTTTGTTTCAGTGTTTGTCTCTGGGTTGGTGCTGATGCTTTTGGGATTTGACAGAACTGATGGAAATGAACGCAATTTAAAAACCAGAACACAAACCTCATCTTTTGTTTTTTCTAATCTTCACTACTTTTATTTCACAGCCGTACAGCTCACAGGCTGATTACTCTTCTGTCATTTTGATAAATAAAACCTGATATTGTTTTCGATTAAACAACAAAAAGATCCATAAATGAGGAGAACAAGGGTTTTTTTTAAGTTTATCCGGGGAATTATTTTAGAAATCACAATTAAAATACTTCTTCTGTGCTGTTTTAATAACTTTTCTTATTGGGATGATTGGTTAAAGTGTTTATGAATGTATAATTTCTCTTATTGTTAGCAACAGAATGAAATAAATAATCATCTTGAATCATGAAATGGGCACAAATTATTGACAGGACAATATTTACTCACAACATTTTCAAACAAACCTTAATTGAGGTAAATTGGCTTTTGATTTAAGATTTTTTTGCCCTGATTTAAACATCTTTTTAAACTAGAAACTGCTGGTAAAACAGAGATATTCAAGGAACAAACAGGGGTCCATGTTTTTTTTAATGTGTTTTCCTTGTGTACTGCACTGCGGCCTTTTTCCCAGACGCTGCAGCCTCAATGTAATCATCCGCTGACATAAAAACGATTGCATCTCTCGTGGCCGGATGTCACACTTTTATGGTTTTCTCTGAGTAACTTTGAAATCAGAACGAGCAGATTTACCCGCGTCTCTTTGTTGTGATGCATAGAAATGTCCAGCTCACATGACGGATAGAAGACCTTCGTCATTATTTTGTTTTATGTTTGTGCATTTGGAGAAAAACACACGTGAGAAATGTGTGTAAAGGTTTGAAAAGAAGCCCTAAGTCCACCCTGAGCACAAGGAAGTGTTAAAAGACACGACTCATAAATCAAGCGAGGCACGGCCAGTGTGAGTGGACGTTAACGAGAGGGTGATGCGTATTTTAAGTGTCCCGCGCCGCTAAAAGGCTTTTTATGCCTCTCGGGCTCCGGGATGTTGGGCCCAGTCAGCAGTTTGAGTGTAAGTGATGCAAATAGGTGGTTTTAAAAGAAAAGAAGTGCACTGCTTTTGTATTTTTTACTTGAATCCAGCTGAGAAGGGCAGCTTTAACTCCATCCAGGACTTTTTACTAAAACTGGATCATTGCCTGTTACTTCAAACTCTTTTATCTTACATTAAAGGAAGCTAGTCCATTTTTCCTCAGCTGCTGTTATTGCCTTATTTTTAGTTTTCTTTCTATTTTTTTATTTTTTTGTCTGGTACATTGCCTTCCTCAAAGACAGTTAGGAACATTAGGACATTGGGTTTACATTAGGATTGTCTACTTTATCCTTAATCTCATGATAATTGCCAAAAGAAATACAGTATAAATCACATTTCTGTGAGTCCTTTTTCATTTTTCTTCTTTTTTTTATTGCCAATTTAAAACGACACGGCATTATTTTAGCTTCTGCTGTCGTGTCTTTCAGAAATTCCGTTGAAGTGAATTATCTGCTGCATCCAAAAAAGCCCAAGGCGCGTCTCTTCATTGGTGGATAACGAAGAGACGAGCGAATAAAAGAAACGACGGCACAAAGACAGATGTCATAAATGGATGGTATTTTATCGGCAGCGATGGTGGTGATGATGCAGCCAGACAGTGTTGATGCTGTGATGAATCCTCCGAGCTGCAGCACAAGTATCAGACGACAAGTGGAACTAAATCAGTTGGCTTCGCGTGACTCAGGGGACACATGTATCACTAACAGTTCGTCATAATTGCCGACAGATTTGCTGTTTTCTGTGATGGGTGTGAAGTGAGTGGGATAAATGCACCAGAGACTGTACTGCTGCAATTTCATCTTTTATTTATTGCGTATAACCAAGGAATTTTGTGAGTTTTACTACAATAACATGATAAAAATAATATTTGAGTGATTCATTATTATGAGTTTACGTAAAAAAACATATTATACAACACTTCACTTCACGACACTATACTTTTTTTTTACTAGACGCTGGAGAAATGTGAATTATTTCCCCAGTCTGACAATCATAAGGCTTTTTAATTCAACTGTGATGGAGGTAATTTGAATTCCACACCTGGATAATGTGATTCACAGCTGCATATATGACTATCTAAGGTTGGTCTAAGCGACACGGAGCAGAAAAGGAGTTAAAAAAAAAAGAGAAAAACATGAAGACCAGAAAGAAAAGCTTTATTAAAACCTTTATGAGTCCCACGGTTGGGAAACTGCATTGTTGCAACAGTTAGAGCAGAATAAGTATCACACAAACCAGAATAAAAATGTAATTAAAACTATTCTAAGATATGTAGGTTGAAAATTATGCTAAAAACAAACTAAAATAGACGCATATGCATATGTACAATGTATGGATAGGATTAAAAGAGACAATAAATGGTAAAAAAAATGGAAATTGCAGATTGAGAAAACAGTAAGAGTTGGAACCAGCGCCGGAAATGACTTGTTTAGAGAAATACTAAATTTAAACATGTTTCCGACTTGTGTCTTTGGAAGATACATTATTATTATCATAAGTTTGTCTGACTTTGTTGGGCTTAAATGGTTTATACTACTGTCAGAGTGTTATTGTTGCGTCTTTTTTATTAGCTTAAATCTTTAGAAACAAGTCAGGTTTATTGTTCACTCTTGTTTTCTCAAAGGCAGTGGTGTTAAATATTAAAACAACACGAGGAAACATTAGCATTAGCCTGAGAGGAGCACTAGAGACTCAATAGTTTCATAGCCTTTAGAGCATTTACAGAAACTCAAAGACATCAGTACAATTAGACAACCTAATTGAGCTAATGTTAACTTTTCATTTGTTCAATTCCACATCTGCACAACTAATAACAACCACAGATAACCTACATATGTATATTTTTTATCCCGTATAACCTTTTTGCTTCATAAATAATCACATTATATGGACTCCTCCCGTTTGACTGTGTTAACTCAGACTGTGGTGCGGGCACTAAGACCCAGGGGACTCCAAGGGTTCGGGGTTGGGTCGAGATTATTTAATGAACATGAGCAAATTACATTTCTAATATCCACTCGTAGCCTTGTGAGGAATTCCTTGTTTACTTTGGTAATAATGAGAATTTGCAGCCTCTAGGTCCGTCCTCGTAATAAATCAAAAGAAATTGGCAGAAACTGAAGAGACCGGTTCAGGACTCGCTCTGTGGTCCTGGCTCAGGTTTAGCTTTTATTATCTGTTTGTTGAAGATGAGGTTAATCAGTCCTTCTTTTGGTAAATCGTCTGCATTTATAGTGCTCTTTTCTACCAATATTGTGCATTTCTTTCTTATTTTCACAATCATTTCTAGAATTCGACTTAATGGATGCCCTGCTTTTAATTTCCAAACCACTAATCTTTTAATCTAATAGTTGAAACTAAGAAGGATTAGCTGAATTAGATGCAGCCTTCACATTTACCACCAGGTATTCATTTACAATGAAGCATGTCCAACTGAGGCCTAACTTTTAAAGAATAAAGCGTCGGAAAGTATATAAAGCTGTTTTTTAATCGGCTTTAAGTCTCTCAGTCCTCTTTGCCATTCATCAAAACAAGGAGGAAAAGCCGATACAGTTTACGCTCAGTCTAGCTTTAAATAAAATAGACTCAAACAATAACATAATACGTACTTTTGTCACAAACTAAACCGTTAGAAGTACCAGACCATAACGTAACGGGACGGGAAATGTCTCTGAGAACAAAATGTACATCGCTGCACAGTCAGAGTCCGTTTGTGTTTATTATTTTCTGGGGCGTAGAGTTGAGCGAAGTGTAATTGTAATTATTCCATAGGCTCGGCTCTCAGGCTCATTATCGACTGTTTCTGACTGATCCACACAGGATGCTCCGAAGTAACAGCAGCGGTGTGTTAATTATCACAGACAGGAGGAGCTCTCAAACTGGTGTCAGGACTCGGCACCTGCTGCATTATCAAACTAATGACTGTCAGGGATATAGCCTCATCCTATAGCATCCTAAATGAGTTATTCCAAGTTGACAGAAAGATTAAATACGGTGTTTTCCTTTCTCAGGTCATCTTCTCAATAGACAGGCGCTAATTTGAAGTTCTTGATAGTTGAGGAGAAGTTTTATCCCAAAATACTGCAGATGCAAGTCATTATCTTTCAACAGATGTAAGTTGTTTATAGCAAATTACAAGGAGTTGGTTGTAAAACTAAGAGGAAGAGACAATTAATTGAAGTTAGATAAACGTTGTACTTTTTTGTCACTTAATTCCTAATAATACCATGTACAGAACCTTTTCAACCAAACAATATAGAATTGACGTTAATGGAGTTGTTTAAGCTGTGTTTATACCATATGAAAGCCTATCTTCTTCATCTAAATGTCCAGGGAGTGACTTGTTTTTAGTTCAGACCGTCTCATATAATCTGAATGTTAAATATAAGACATACACCAAATCATGGGTTAATCAATTAGAGTAACAGGGTCATTTCTTTGGATCCAAAAGGAACACACATTTTATGTTTTTATATTTTTTTCAACCTTAAGTGATCTTAAAGGAACAAAGTCACATGATTTGGCTCGGACGACTCAATTAAAAACTCTTTAAAACTGTAATTCATGACATTTTTCTGCTCTCTGTCACGTTTTGAAATAAGGGACAGCAGTGGGCAAGATTTCAAGGTCTTAACAGAACAAATCTATTTCTTGGTGGTCTGTAAAACAGCAGACTTCTGTTTACTGTAATAAACAGGCAGCAGCAGGAGAGATGCACACAGAGGACTGTCAGTAGTGGCTTGTGGGTGTGAAATTTCAAAAGACGTCATTAAAACATGAGGAAAAACACTGGTTAAATTGAATATAAGCCCCGAAGCAGGCCACACGTCCAACAGCTGCTCTGTGTGATGCAGTTAGTACCACACTCCTTCAGATAAATAGGAGTTTTCAGGAGCAGCGTTCAGCCTCCCATTGAACCGAGAAGAAAACTTGAAGTGCATAAAATCTCCATTCACGCCGGAAACACCACGTCGTGAATCTGGCCAAATGTCCGTGAAAAGCACTTGGCCGTTGTGGAAATAGACTCCATCTGTCCAAGTGTGAGTTCGTTCTGCCTCTTTAAATCACGCCGTGACCTTCCCTCTCTCATATTACGTGTGATTGTGTTTTGGGGGCGGGGACAGTCTTGGTACATTATTAAGGAGGTGGGGCTGCAGTGAGCCGCTGGCATTTAGGGGTCAAACAAGCGGGTGATTGATTATCCACCACATCTCACTAGCGATGGCAGCCTTTGCACTTTTTATGGGCTGAGTGTATTCTGTGGATGTGACAGAGTTGGTAAATACACGCCAGTCCTGCAGTAAATCAGATAAGGCGCACGTTTCCATGTTTTCTTCCAGTCACAGCTTAGGGCTCCGTCATTGATTGTATCTGGAATATTAGTCCAGAGACTTTTGCTGAATACATCACGCTGTGGTTTAAGTCTATTGACTGTGATAAATGGGTCTCAATCCACACATACTAATGGAAAACTGGGAGGCAAAGTGACACAATGAGGTCACGATAACCTATTTTTTCTGATAACCGTTACTCTCCGCATTCGAGTTTGTATATTCGGTCACTTATTGCGGCTGAAAATGGCCTCTAGACGCTCACGGATTCACCTTTAACTCAGGGTTTCTTTGCACGTTCTTCTCGTCTTGTCCAGAAACCCACGAGGAGCAGATGAATGAGTGTTGTCCTTGAACTGACAGCTCAAATGTATGTTTTATTATCCAAACGTCTGTCTTCAGAGCACCACCTGAAGCTGCTTGTTATTCTAATACAAGCTCTAATAGTCCTATTCCCATAAGCAACCTGCTGCAAAACTGCTGTTTAATTATCACACCTTTATACAGTTGTCACAAAGAACAGCTCTAGAGACTGTTTGAGTGGCTTAGAGACACTATTACCAACCAAGCACCAAACCAATCTGACCATAAGGTTAGTTCAGAGTTCCCATTAAAGCCTATTATAAAACAGAACGTCAAGACTCTGTAAAGGGTCGTGTTGGCGCTCTGCTCTTAATGGAGATTGCACAACTTTAAAATCAATGGACATTTTCTTCTTTAGCTCTAGGGCTGTTTGGGGCAAGGTTTATCTTCTCACAGCAGTTTAGAAAGTGTCCACAAAACAATTACAGTGGAAAAAGGAGACAGCTTGTTAGTATGGCTTTACCAGTCAGTGTGTTTCCAGGCCTCTCTGTGTGGAGCTGTTGAGCACTGGGCAGGCAGCTATTATTGGTCTTTTGGATGAGGACGTGTGGACAAGCTCTCAGGGAAAAATACTGCACACGGTGGTAGAGTTGACGCCCCTCTCTGTCGGTCCAAACCCCTGCAGCAGGGCATCGACGAGGCCTTTTATTACATCTCTGTGTGTTTCGGTCTCAGAAATCTGGCACAAGACACATTATCCATGTCCTGCTCTGTTTGAATATTTGATTGTTCCAGGTCTGTGAACATAAAGGTGTATTATATATATCATAATCTACTGTCAAAGGGCATAATAACAGATGAACATTCACATTTATGGTGTTTTATGACAAGAATAATGAATCTAAAAACCTCTCTGACATTTGCCAAATACAACAGGTGCACAGCGATGCACTCACACCCATCATACTGCCATTATTTAGCTTCTAATAAAAATGTATGGACTTTCTTTTGTTAAATTTAAATGGAAAATAAAATTAAATTGAAATAGGAGATATTTCAAGCAACATTGCGCAGAATTTCAACATTTGTACGAACTAAAGTAAGTCCTGCTAATATTAACTTGATTAATGCATCTTGAAAAGTATAAAACAGATGTGTAGAGAGTTTGTGTGACTTGGATTTACATCTGGTTGTCCATTTGCACAGTGTCTGTTTCCTAATGTCAGGGAAACATAAAATGGCTTTGAGGCCGCACCTGTTTATTATTCTGAGGCTAGTTTATGGTAAAAAAGAGTTGCTTAAACAGAGCTTGGGGTGTTTTTTTGCAACAGTTGCAGCTAAATTCTCCTGACGTGTTCAGAGTGCTATTAACGCCGGTGCCGCTCTGCTCTTGGTGAAGGTGTGAGCGCGTGGCGTGGCCCGACCGGACCTGTCTGGGGCTGTAGTGACGCTGCTGAAGCCCAGACAGAGATGGATGGCAGGCAGCAGCAGAGGGTCAAGGATACAGCTGGCTCAGCCTCAGTGCACCAGGAGCACAAACCCACCGACACTCAAGGACGCCACAACTCATCAAATTAGATGGAGATTATATTCACGCTGAGGGGCGTTGGTGTTCTGACAGGGGATCAGATGAGTTTGTGGAGATAAAGCCTGAAGATGTGGTCATATGTGTCAAACAACATACAGTGATATATGCTTATGTAGGTTTATCTGATGAACTGTGCTCTGGTGAGGGATTTGAAATTGGCCTAAAGAGAGAAGTACTGTGTCTAGTGCATGTTAAATCCACATGACCTCAATGCATACACAGAAGCGTTTGGTCAAAAATAACGTGTAAAATAAAGTAAAAAATAAGTGAAAGTAAAATGGTTAACTCTGGAGTCAGAATATTCCTAAAATTTAGTTTTTTGAGAATCTTTCTACTAGTAATCTTCCTCAATACGGTGATAACGAGCTGACTTATACAGGTTTTGTAATCCTACCTGGAGCGGTAGGACAACAGCGCCCCCTGGAGTCCGTGCTCTTATCCACATAATCCACTGGAATTATTGGAACAGAGGAAAACAAGCGCCGCCGCGGGATCAAGGAGGTGAATAACATCCGGAAACGAGCCCGAGTAAACGGGACGAGGCGTAGGGAGCTGTCTCGTTCTACAGAAGTCGGACTACAGGGGGCGCTGCGACGACGAAAACCTGTTCAAACCGGCTGACGAGACAAGACCGGTCACAGTAACATCACATGACCAATCTGAGGAAGACTGGTAACCGTGGAAACATGTCAAGGAACGATACGAAAAATACTGGTGTTACTGCTCTTTTTCTAACGAGCTATATCTCCATCTGACTGTGGAGTACTTGGTGTGCCTTAAACAGAAAGCTAAGTAACTAATATTCCTTATTTTTATTCCTGTCACTTTCAGAGGTAGTCTCGTCTGAGCCAGAACTGTTGGAAACCAGCCTCGAGGCTATAACACATTTATCAGTTTGTGCGTTTGTTTATTGGCGAGGGGAAAGGGATCGGCTGTTATTTAGGAAGCTGATCTTGCGTGACAGTTCGATATTAAATCCTCTGGGAGATGGAGTAGGGTTTTTTTTTTTGTTTTATGGACGAGCAACTTCCTCCACAAAAAGTAAAAACAACTCCGTCTTAATTTTATTGACAGAACAAGACTAAACATCTAACGGAGGAAACAATGACCACCACAGGAGGGTTGTAGATATATTTCTAAATTTGGTTTGTGGTTATGGTTCATGGATTAAAACTACCAACACTGATCTTTGAAACCTTAATAAATACAACACTTTACTTGTAGCTGTTTTAAAATGCATCCACTAATATGACGTATTGAGAAACTGACAAAGATTCATGGATTAGTCATGTCCCACTTTGAGAACTCCAGTTTGCAGTTCAATTTTACTTGTAATATTAATAATCTTTAGACAGTGATGCAAATGTCTGGTGAAGTACATAAGTCCGTCCAAATAATCATTATTATTATTTAAAGAAAAGGCAGCGAACCAGAAATCTGTCAGTCATAAAACACAGTGATCCCTGAACTTGAATCTATAAAGAAGAAGAAGAAGAAGAAGAAGAAGAAGAAGGAGGAGGAGGAGGAGGAGGAGGAGGAGGAGGAGGAGGAGGAGGAGGAGGAGGAGGAGAAGAAGAAGAAGAAGAAGAAGAAGAAGAAGAAGAAGAAGAAGAAGAAGAAGAAGAAGAAGAAGAAGAAGAAGAAGAAGAAGAAGAAGAAGAAGAAGAAGAAGAAGAAGAAGAAGAAGAAGGAGGAGAAGAAGGAGAAGGAGAAGAAGGAGAAGAAGAAGTAAAGAAGTAAAAGAAATGGTTTATCTTTTAAATAGAAATGTAAGAGAGTAGTCACTATTCCTGATCTATCATTGGCCCACTTTACTCTTTGATAATATCTGTTTTAAAACCAGTAAGTAATGTGTGTCAGGCTTGTAGCCAGGCTTTTATCTAGTGGCATTAACAATGTCATTTAACCTTAATATGCAATGTTTAATTAATGTCCTAATATGACAGTAATACATTGTGAGACATTGCTGTTGAACATCTGGGTCGATTCATTTGATTGACTTTAATGTGTGTCTGTGTCTTAAACACTTAAACACACAAGGCTGAGTGTGTCACTGCGACCTCTTCACAAAACTTTGATGGCACAAAGTCAAGTGTGAACTTGACGACTCCGCGCTCGCTTCTTTTGTTTCACTGAACAAGTAATTAACCCCCGCTGTCGATGAGAGTGTGCTCCTATTATCTTTGTGATAATGCAGGGTTTTTAGATGAGCTAATGGCTCTCTGGTGGCCATGTTGGAGGTCCTCGGCTGTGGTCAGCAATAACGATAAGAGCTGAGCTTCTTTTGTAAAAGTGCATTTTGGCTGTCATTACATGGATCAATAAACACAGTGCAACAGAAGTGAACACATCAGCACTCATAAATCTGACCAGCAGGCTGCACTGCTCCGGTTTAATACAGTCCATTATTCAGATGCTCTGTGTAAGCTTCTCACTGCTGATCATTCTGCTGCTACTTGTAGCCTTGTGTCACAGGTGGAGCTACAAGTACAAGATTTAATGTTCCGTTTTTGTCTTTTAGTGAGAAAAATGCTTGTTGTTCAGGTAAAAAAAATCCCAGAGCCTCAGATACGTTTCTTCTTTAAAGACCCTCTTCTGATGTTTACCCTGGTTTTTGTACATAATGAGGTAGACATGTGACACAGAGGGCATCTAAGCAAGGTCTCAAGCTGGGGTTTTACTCAGATGTGACTTATCATCGTCTCCTGATCAATCAGAGCAGACTGGGCTGGGCCACCATATTAACAAATGAACTGGACAGACGCCATCAATACTGTTTACCATAATGTGTTATTCCAATGGAGTCAATGGAGTCAGTCTAAACCATCAGTTTGTTCCCTCAGTCTCTGACAAGGCCCCTGTCTCCTCCTCCTTAGCTCCCAGGGAATATAAGCTCACTTCTGTCTTACTGAAGGACAATAGCTCATCATTGGCAGCCTGTTTGAAAAAGAGAAAATTCAAACCTGAGCTGAATTTGTGCGTTTACAGTTTTTCCTCCAGACTTCTCCAAAACAAAACTGCCCTAAAGCCTGTCCACGTTACTCCAGACCAACACCGTTTGAGGCTAATGGGGGTCAAGGGTGGTATTGATTTCCATACGTTCAGTACAGACTGGTCTCATCCCACTGTGAGCTGTGGTATATCTCCACTCACCACGCTCAAGCTTTTATTGTTTTGTCAATAGCATAAAGCCTCACTTATAGTTTCCTGTCGTCATAGATCCCCTCACACACTAACACACACAAACGAGAGGCTGGAAGCGCTGGATCAGCACATGTCCAACTGCTTGCTAAGCTTTTATCCGTTCTGCTGCCGTGGTGTGTGTTTTCGAGGCAGGGAGTGGCTCTCGGGGCGTTCTCGTGTGTGTGTTTGGGTGAATATGCATCACAGAAGTGGTTGTATCCCGCTCTAAAGCAGGTTTTGTCTAAGTCTAAAGTGGCTGGTGTCAGGTGTTTGTGAACTTATCTGTGGCGCTGGCAGCTTGTTGAGCTCGTATGCAAACACCGGCTGATATTTAGCCGATTAACTCGCGCCGATTGCTGATGTGCTCAGGTGCAAATCTGTGGAGTGGTCAATATTTGCTCAGGAAAACAGCCTGTGATCACAGTGGTCCTATCACAACGTTGGGAGCTGTGCAGGGCCGGAGCTTTAAAAGAATTACCTTTAAGATAAGAATTGAAGAAATAATAAGTGGAACGCCAAATGCAAAACCTTTAAAGCACTTTTCTGGTGAGATCTTGTTTAAAGAGTCAGCATTTTGGACCAACAGCATAAAAATGTATAGACGGCACTGCAACTAACTGTTATTGTCTAAGGCTTAAAGCTGCTGGGATAGGCTCCAGACACCAGCAGAACTATGGGACAATGAGACTAAACGGACAAATATGAATGAATGGATAATACAATATTCAAAAATTCAAAGACATTGTATAGTTAGGAATTCTTTATCAATGATACATTCGTATGGTTTACATTTTTTTCGATAAATTTCTCCCAGATACAATTTTATTACTAAACCTAACACAGTTTTGCCAAGTTATGAGTTTAAATTGATGATGGGTCCGTTTTTAATGACAGTGTTTTAAGATGTCTCTGAAAACTGGAAGGTTTGAGGTTCGAACGCTGCTGAAATATCCTTCAAGTATTGAAGATAATGGTTAATAAATGTGTGAATGGGTGATGTAAAGCACTTTGTTACAGGGTTTCCTAAGTCTAAGGACTGTATCACGAGTCTCAATCACAACATCGACAATTTTAAAGTCTGTACAACATGGACTGCTTGAATTGTGATAGAAATTCATTCAATCTCTGCTCAAAGTAACTGCACAATCGGGGCAACTAAATGTGTTTAAATGTGTTTAATTTTTGCTAGTCTAGGAGTCAATAAACTGTGTTGCTTTGTTCTATTTCTCTTGGCTTAAAAAGATGCAAATATTAGAAAATGTCTAAGATTTCTCTTCTGTTTATATCCTTTATTTTTTTTGGTAAATTGCACTTTTGGTTCCAACACTGGGTTAATCACAGCCCAAACTGTCAGAAGAGCAGCTGCCTCCGCACGGATCCGCCGGATGAAGGCGCTCATTGTTGGCTGCCGACGTAAACGGAACATCCTGGCGTCGTTAGCATCAACGGCGATGATTCGTGTGAGCAAAGGAGCCAACATTACTGTAATATTAACATCTCCACTGTTTTCAGCCATCTGTGAGTCACCTCCAATAACAGTTCACCTTATTATCGAGCACTTATTAGACGTTGTTCAAATGAGCGCGCTTTAACCAATCAATTCTGCGGCGATGTGACAAACTGAATGTACAACGTTGGGATTCATTAAACAGAAATGTATTGGTATCGTCGGACTGCAGGCTTCCTCGGTCGGGAGCGGGACAGCTGGCGAGACGCTGGTGAGATATCTCAGCTGACAGTGAGAACCAAGACAGCCGCTGGAAAAGCTCACACTGTGGGCGTTGTGTGAATATTAGAGCCCTAATGATACGCAGTTTGGGCTTGAAACACATGGGGGGCAGTATAATGAGGAGGGGAGGCCGTGACATGGAGATCTCTTTTGGCTTTGGTTACATCGTTGGGTAATCTCTGCCACACTGGAATTAAAAGGATTTTAAAGTTCGAGCTGCACTTTTCTTTTCTCTTCGTATTTATAGAGCATTGTTTTAACGAGAAAATGGTAAACAAGAGTGTGTTTTTGTATGTAACACAATGTAAAAACAAAAGCTTTTACATGAAGCGTGAGGGTTTTGTGTCTGCTTGAAGATTAGTGTCTGGTTTTAAGTTTCTCAGCCTCAACATTGAAAAATAAAGTGAAAAATAACCCAGGCTTTTGTGGATGTACTTCATCTTTTTGTGGTTAACTTTGTTTTCCTGGAGCAGCACTATTTCTTTTTGATATAATGCCTCAGACATTTAAAAACCAGTACCATTTCTGTGTCGATTTGGTGTGTATTATATTGTTTTAAGGACAAATAAAAAAGGCTGAAACAAAGCAGCTACTGTTATTTTTGGGACTATAGTGTGTCCCATGCAAATAAACCTCAGCCATTTAGATGAGCAGGTCCTTTGGAAGATAGAAAAACTTACAGCGGTAGTTTACAACTCACTTATTCACTTCTTACATTATCTAGGACCTTTATTTGGAAACAGAATTATGGTCTCCTTTGAGATCTGAACCCTTTAGGAACACAAACAGTTGTTTTATTACATTATTTAAACCCGCGGGGCCAGACAGAGTTGACTCGCCTCTTCAGTCTCTAGCTCTGATGGCTGCTCTCGGGACAAACTGTTCCTGCACACGAGGCAGACAAAGAGCAGTGATGCTTCATGGGAAAGTCTGGTCCGGAGCCAGAGAGCAGCAGACGGAGCTGCACTTGCTGCGAGTCGTTGGCAGCACTTTGATATAAACCAATTTGAAGATGTGCATTATTCAAACCAGACACCAGCCACTGATGTAGGTTTGTTTTATTTGACAACGAATAAAGTCAAGCAGATATGGTTTTAAAAGCCCTCGTTATTACTTATAATAAATTCACTTCTTGTGTTACTTTGAAGACAGGCCTCTTATGCTTTCTTTAAAATGAGGCTCTTCCAAATCCAAGACAAAAGGCCGGAGTTACTCAAGCAGAGCGTCTCAAAGGGAAAACCTGAGCTGTAGTGCAGTTAATGCTGACTTATTGCCCCACATCTTTTAATGGTGCTAACTCCCACGTTCTTACAGACACTTTTAAACTCTCAGAGGAGTGGCTCTTATAAAGAAACACTAATGCATGAGGTTTGTAAAGAGAGCAGTGGAATGGACTGGCAGTGATTGTCTCGGGTGGATCCAGTCTCCAGGCTCCTCCCACTCATAAAGGATGAGCGCTAGAAGATGAATGAATGAACTTTAGACACATAATAATAGACTGAAGGGTGCAAAAGGTGGCCATTTCTCATTGAAAGTGACAAAATTAAAAGGTTCTCTTAGTCTGACTGAGACTCAACAGCGATATCATGAGATTCCTCTGAATAAACTACAGGAAGTCAGCGTTAAAACATGAATGAGTTGATATTAGTGCTGTCACATGTGCAGCCTTTAACCAGCGACGTGTTTTACCTGAAAGGACTGTTGTTGGGAATTAAAGTGGGAACATTGCCACTTCACATGCTTTTTTGTTTTGTATTTTTTTGACGTTTATTTACATCCATGCTGCCCACAAACAGTCTCACCTGTCAAGTGTTTTCTTAGTTTGAAATCTGTTTAAGGAACATCTTGGTGGCCGTAGTCTGCATTATTGTCCACTAAAGCTGAAACTAAAGCTGAAACTAAAGCTTTGGCGTTGAAGCCCTACCTTTAGACATGTCTTCTCTCTTTGTAGCACAGTTGAAACAAATATGGCAGCTTCAGGAAGTACCACGAGTGCTTTTATATCCTCAGGTCAGATTGTGAACTGCCATGAATGTAGAAATGATAAGAACTAGTGTCTGCAGTAGGGTTTAAACCCAAATTTCTCCCATTGTTTATGTTTGATTGGGTTCCTTTCAGCTTTTTAAAACATTTTTCTGCTCCATTTGACCTCCTACTTGGTTTGTGAGAGACCCTTTGGACAGAAATAAAAGAGTACGTCGCACATCTGTTTCTCATCTGTCTCTGACTTGGATTGATGGGATTTATTAATGGATCAAACAAAACAACATTCATCAGGAGACACCATCTTAACCTGGGACCAGTTCACAGCATTTAAATGACCCATGCTCACATATTGAACTTTATCAGGGCATTTACCAGGGTCAAAAGCAGTTTCAGTAAATCATGATGAAGCTAGATCAGCTTCTTTGTGGTAAAATACTCTCTTTCTGTTGCTATTTCTGCAGACAACCCACTACTTTTCCAGAAAATGTAAATAACACCTGCCGTAGACCGCTGTTGGAAACACGCGAGCCTCATTTGAACTGTGAGGCGCGGGATAAATTGTGTTAGTAGGCCGCCGTAATGGAATAAACGCACCTAATTACCACCTTAACGAGCTTCATAAAACAAACGAGCAGCTCCTGACCCTGCGTCGCTAAAGAAGCAGTAAAGTCACGCTCACGCCCGACGGACTCCAAAGACGTCAACGCCAAAACAAAACAAACTTCTCACGGAAAAAACACACGGCTCGGAGCAAAGGATGCACTTCCACACGCTTCACGTACAGTGTCTCATCACTCCGGAGAATCGGGGCCAAGCTCAGAGCCAAAGTGTGATGGATAACAGTCGACAGTCGGCGGGAGACGGGAAAAACTCTCGCCTCTTTAGACTCGGGGACGTTTTTTTTTACGGCGCGGCGGGGGAAGGCGGTATGGAGGAGTAAATCAGCATGTGTGGTAGGCTGGCAAATTGGAAAAAGAAGGTCATAGATTCCGTTGATTTCCAGGACTGACGCTGCTTTAAAGGACACATTATACGCAGTGAAGGAGCGGGGCAGTGATCTAGGGTTATTTCCTGCCTCTCCACGTTTCACCTGAGTTTGTCTCTTGCCTCATTTCCAGCGATTGTTCCCGGCTTCTTTAAAGGACAGTCAAAATGTGACATTGGGCTTCCCGTTAAGTGGCTTCGTTCGTTCTTTTGTCATTTCACGCAGAGAGATGCATGAAGACACCGGCGTCACTGCAGCTGTGTTTCTAATAGAAGGAGGAGAGTCTTTGTAAATGTGAATGAGTTTTAGAGAGTGTGAAGGAACTCTGGGCACTCTTCTTTACTTTATTTAACGGTAATATTTAGGGAAATGTTTAAAATTAAAACTATAAATGCAGATAAAGGGCATTTGATTGTTACCTGAGAAGAAATAGTCTGGATAAAGATGTGTAGTGGGTATATTTGTAGACTTTCTATTTGTTTTATTTGTTATTTGGACATTTTATTATATTCACTGTTGATTTCTACATTGTATTTAATATAATATGCACTAAAAAGCCCTTCTGGGGACAAGCCCTGGCTATAAACACTATGATACATGCATTTTATTACTTAAAGGGGATAATCTATGTTTGTTGTATATGTCCCTATTAAATAAACTTTAAATAAATACATCCCACAGCATTAAACAATACTGTAATAATGTTCCCATTGGTTTCCCATTAAAGCTCCTTTAGAACAGTACATTTTACTCATTTTCTGCCACTTTCTCCACTATATCATCTGTTTTTATTTAATTTATCACAACATTTTCATTTTACAAACCTAAAAATGAGACACAGACTAGTTTCCATTCCTCTCATTCTTTACAGATATAATTAAAATGTAAAATATTACTTCAAATGCCAATAAAATACCAATGACGGGTGTTGGTAAATGTACTCACTGCTTTTTTTACATCATTTGGACTTAAATAAATAATCTCTGGTTGTGTTTGATGAATCCCTAAATCGATGGCTTCATTGTAAAGAGAGTTTGGAAGTAGAATTAAATGAAACCGACTGTAAACATCTGTTTTTTCCCTCTTTTTGATGCTAACGGTCGTATTGTTTTTATGACGTTACACTCGTGGTGCATTTATGATCTGTTTTTGGACTACTTCAGTGTCAAGTTGTACCATTGATATTCTCCTGCTGCTCAAACCCTTAGAGCTCACTCCATCTTTTACTCAAATTGTGTTTTGTGGTGCGTTTGGTAACAACAGACAAGAAAAAGTAAACAAAAACAACAACTTATACATATATTTACATTCCTCCAAAAGCTCATGTTTCTCCACTAATTTTATCAGACCTGTGCACATTAAGTTTTGTAAAGTTTTGGTATAAACAGCCAAATTTATAAATAAAGCATTGGCCTAATCATAATGTCAATGTGGGGTTAGACAATGTTTACTTCATTCTGTTTTACATTCAGTTGGACTTTGGGGAACTGCTGATAAGTTTAATACCATTAGAGTCTCAAAAGAAAAGCTTTCCTGCGTTTCTCTGAAGACCGCATCAACTCTGCAGCTCATTCTCCTCTTATTTATTTTGCTGACTTAATCGTAACAGTTATTTTTCTGACAAATGGTAAATATTTCTTTACCGGCTCTGTCTCTGAAGTAGCTCAGCCTCAGATCTGTCACATATTCACAGCTGCTGTTCTCTCCGACGTTTGAACAGGAATAAAGCACAGGATTTTGTTTGTTGTTGAAGACTTTGTGGCTCAGCCATAGCTTGAAAAACACACCACTACTACACTGTATTTTATTTATTATTCCCTTTGAAAAATAATAAAAAGATCAAATAGACACCACACGAATAGATACGAGTCTAACCTACAATTTTCTTCAATATGTATCATCATATAAACATTTTCAACAGCCTATTTCATTTTAGTCAGGTCTATAAAAGGTGTTTTTATATGGAAATGTATTCAGAGTCATGTATAATTCATGGCTCCGGTTTGATTTGTGAGTGTCCCTTCCTGTGGAGAAGTGAAGCCTACTCATTCATCTGAGGACTGGGTGTCATGTGACCTGCGTTAGCCCCATCACACCCCTCTACGTCCGACCGCGGGGCAGGTACATCTTTCTTTTTCACGTCGGTTCTAGAGACGCTTCTGTATTAAACAAGTGGACGGATTTTGGCAGCAATGGAAAAAAAAAGTATGTTGAGAGCAGCAGCAAAATGAAAGCTTCTTGGTTGTGTCTGAATTGTGCGTTCTTCCTAAGAGTGCTGCTGCAGTTTCGTAATATTCAGTGGTTTTCTTACACCTTTCTGAGGCTTTGTTGCTGGTTCATCTCAGAATGCGTCGTAGAAGGTTTGTGGAGGGTTGTATTGATCTGATGAGAGTTGTGTTGTTACGGTAGCGTGCCCAGTCACTCAAATAGACACAGACGATGCATTTTTCTAAATATTTTGTGTCTGGAAAGCAACATGTTTTATGTTTGTGCTACTTTAACATAAAAATCAGCGTGAACATTGTGCAATTCACAAAATTAAGCAGCTCAAAAAGTAAGATCATGAATGAATGAATGAAGCCTTTATTTTGAGAAAAGAGAAATATTAAATTCCAACATAATAGTTATTCAGTAGTTAACTCAAACACATATTTAGTGTTTGAAATGGAAAAGGAAGCAGTGCTTATTTATTCCTATCCCCCTTTATCCATTTAATCTATTTTAATCTATATTTGCACATAGAGATCCACTTTGCACACACTTAATATACCTTAATATGAATTCCACACATAAAATTGTAGTTATTATTATACTGCAAGGCACCGTAAATGCAAATGTAAAAGGATTTCCCTCACAAAATATGATTAAACTTACACAATGGAAATGCCCCTGATGTCTCTCTGAAATAAAGTGGATGTATTTTACTGAATCAACTGAATTCTCATTGTTTTCCTTCTTTGTTCGACTTAATCCCAGCTCACAGAAGGTTAGAAAACACAGAAAAACAACCCAGGATGAACCTTGATGTGTTTTATTAGTGAGCAGGGTCCAGTTTACAGACGCTGACCTGGACGTGGCTCCGTTGTACAGTCCCTTTAAGATCCATAAGAAACCCCGATCATTATTTCTGATCGTTACCATCATCACTGATTGATTGTCACCATCCTCGGCCTTGGCCTCATCTCTCTAAAGACCACATTTATCAATCCACGAGCTTCATTATTCTCTCCCAGAATGAGAAAACTGATTTACATTCTAGGCGCCGTGTTCATTAATAAACCCTGGTGGTGTTCAGTGATGTCAAGGTAAAAATACAGTTAGTTCACGCTGTGTTAATCTGTATCAATGACATCATCCTCGGGACCATTTGTACCTCAGCAGCATTAAATCAAATCATGGACTGTAAAATCAATAGAAAGACAGGACACTTTTTAATTCCCTATAAATATTCGAAGAGTTTTGACCGAGCAGAGCCGCTGAAGTGGTTAGCAGCTGATGCTATCTCAGGTTTTAATGCTAATGGAGTGTATTGAAGTGACGGCCGTGTGGTGAAATATTATTACTTTGGCTCAAGAACCAAAACAAACAGAGACCGCAGCAACCGAATACAAACACAAGTCTAATTTAAATATAGAGAACATTTGAATAAAAGTCTAAATCTATCCTAAACTGCTCCAAGCTAAGTATCTGTGTCCGAACCGGTGTATGTTGACCATTTAACGTAAAAAATAAACTGGAAAAGACTGCATGTAATCACAGATGATACTCCAAACTACAACAGGACTGTGGGATTTACGACAGAATATATAATAACTGTACTGTACTCACTTCAGAATCATAAAGATGGCACAGAGAGAGAAGTTTATGCAAAAAATGGTCAAAAGACTGAAAAAAATAAGGATGGGAAAGGGGCCAATGCAAAGACAGACAGAGCAAAAATCTAATTATTGCCCATTTGACTGTCATCTGGGCATTTAATGAACAGTAATGCAAGGAAATTGTATTATAAATAAAGGATGAATTTTGTGTAAAAGGCAGCCAGATATATTTATGAATTGGGCGTCTAACATAAGAATGGTTTACACATTACTTTGTCTTCACGTCATCGAAATAATGTTCCTTGTGGTTTGAATTTGTGTTCATATGTTACCAACTCTACAAGTAAAAAACAGTGTAATACATGTAGGATAATGATAAAAGCTTCTAGATCAATATAAAAACTGGGCATCGAAGTTGAAGGTTGTGGTCTTGGTTTGAACGTGAACCACTAAACACTTTTAACGCACACTTCACGTCTGTAAGAAGCAGCTGTGGCTCCACTAGTGTCAATCTCTAGCTTTAAAAAGCTCTGCACAATTTGTAGCTGAGAGCTGTGTGAGCGTCAGAAAAGCTCCTACACACTTCGCTTTTTCAGAAGGACTGAGGAGATCTGTCAGAGAACCCGAACGGACGTCAGAAAATCAGAGAAACACAGCTCGAAAATGTTAAATTATGCCTAAAAGTGTCCATTGAAGCTGGAATATGGCAGAGGCATTGTGCTTATCACGTGCTGTATTATAATATGAAGTTACACAGGAAGATATCAGAGACTTACAAACCGTCTCTGAGTGAATCTAACTCGGCAAAGCTGCTTCAAAACTGTCCGTCCAAACTTTTACATTAAGAGGAAATTAATCTGGCTTCGGAGCACCGTTGATTTGACTAAACCCAGTGAGTAAAAGTGAGTAAAAGTGAGTAAAAGTGTGGCGTCTCATCAGATTTTGACAGTTTTTACTCGTCTCAGGGGACACTTGGGACACTTTCACAGCTGCTTTGGGCTCGAGACAAGTTACAACCTGAACAATCACCAGCGAACACACGACTAACACTGCAGCCGCTTTCAAAACACACTGGGTTTTGTTCACACACGAAGCCGCTCTCGATAAAGTCTGGAGAGCGTCAGTTTTCTCACCTGGAGGAAACCTTTCTGGCCTGTCTCTGGATGGGTTTATGAACCTGGAGGAAACCTTTCTGGCCTGTCTCTGGATGGGTTTATGAACCACGTCTGGAGATGGTGTTATTATTACACTTTATGGAGCACGGTTTATTGTTATTATCAGATTAACAACTCACTCGTGTTGTAAAGAGATTTCAGAAGATGTTGGACACATAGAATATTATTTTTGTCTCTGAGTATTGCAAAATTAGACGCATTGGTGAAAGAACTATGTAAATAAAATACTGTTCATTTAGAAATCAAACTAAACTACTTCTGGTTTAAGTATTGAACACTGTTTTGCAAAAATGGGTTGCTTTTATTCTTACTTGATCTTTTTTCCAAAACGTATTATATTTGGTGTATGTTTTTACAATGTTTCCTCTTCTTTTGTAAAACTTTCAGCCTAGTGGTCTGTTGTAATATAAATAAATTAAACTTGAACTAAACTAAAAAAGAAATTCATCATTTAAACACTTCCAATCCCATTCTGTTATTTATTGCACCGGTGCTTCATATTCAATTCAGTTTTTTTTCTATAAAGCACAAGATCACAACAGTAATGGCCTTCCTTTCCTTTTCTGAACCTGTATTTATGCTTCTTATAGTTTTGTGTCCAGCTCATTTGTTATTGGACTCTACCACAGATAAAAACACAATAAATAAGCAAGATTATGAGCATTTATGACAAAAAACAAACTAAAAAACAACTAAAAATGTGAGGGGAAGGCTGGTAAACACAGAGAAATGTAATTCTGTGGTGTGCACCAGGTTATGAACAGGTTACTGACAGAATCAGACAAATACTGCATAAAAGATCTGTTGTCACGGCAAGCTGAAGGATAAGTGCTGTTGTCTGGGAGGATGTTTACAGCAGAACAGTGCCATGTGCCTCCGTGTCGTAAACAAAGAGCACAAAGCCAGTCCCAGTCTTATTTCTCTGTAGTTTCATTGTTTACAAGGCTCTCCACTAAGACAGGTCCGCAAACCTGCTGCAAACACACACAAAAACACAAACACGGAAATATTTATTATCCTGCACATGATGTTTGTGGATGCTCTGAGGCCGAATGACAAACGTGGAGGCCATCGGTGGGACGTTCCTGCCCATTTCTATCTAATAAATAAGTGCATATCAGAATGTATTTACAGGCAGCATTTATTCCAGCCACAGTAAATCTTCTCTTTGCTCACTACGGCACAGAATAGCTCATAATTTGTGTTTGGTTATATTCCCCCTAAAGCTACAGTACATATTCTATCATCTGTTGATGCTGGCTTTCTGTTTCTTCTCAAATGAGCAGTTTTCATCATTTTAATCGTCCATCTGCTTCCTCCAGACTGGGAAAGGGAGGGACGGGACAGACGCAAGTGCAAAACAAGACGAGAGAAAGGCAGGCTTTACGTCAGAGAGCCTTCTGGTTTGAAGCGCTGACATTCACAAGTATCGGCATCGATCCCAGAGGGGACAGAGGGCCGGGACTTTCTACTTAAGTGGCACCGCTCAGTTTGTAAGTAACTGTAAATGAAACGGTGTTATTTATAGTAATGTACGTACGAGTAAACTTTGTGTAGGAATAACTCTCTCCACTTTTTAAAGGAGATGGGTATTTTTTTGCCTTAAATGTACTTTGTAGGGCTGCACTTTATCAAGAAAAGATGATATTTTCACAGTCGACGTTATTCATTTATCGATTCATCCAGAAATCGAGGGTTTTATACTCGGTTCAGATTGGTTTATTGGATTTAAAAGTCTGATTTGACACGTTTTTTCACATGTAAAGCACAAATATAACACATTATAATCATACAACTGCATTTAAAAACAGTATTTCCAACATTTATTTAACTCGTTGATATCGTAACTACAGTACAGTGATAAATCCTGCAGTATTAGTACATTTACATTTATTTTTTGTGTCATGAGTGTCACTTTAAGACCCTCTTCGGTTCCTTGTCCCCTCCCATTGAGCTCAGTATGTCCCTCCTACTCATTAAACACACCTGCCTCACACACCTGCTCCTCATTACTGATCACTCCCGTTTAGAAAGCCTCACTTTTTGCCTCACACACTGTCTTTGAGTCTCCGTTTCTGCCCTCTACCCATCTCCCAGTAAGTGTTTTATTTACCTTTCTGTTCTTCTTGATCCCGTCTTTGCGTTTGTGGACTTTTCTTTGTTAAAAACTGACATTTGCCTGGTTTTCTGGACATTTTTGCCCCGTTTTTCTGCCTCTGTTTGATATGCACGAGCCCATTTGAGCCTAATTCTTGACATTTTTGACTGACAGATCAAACACTACAACACTATTAAATCAATCATTGAACAACCGTCTTCCTTTGACAAATGCCATATTTTAATGCCACAAACTAAAACTCCACAATCTTCTTTCGCTCTAATTATTATCGACTGTAATTCTCAACAGAATCTATTAACGTGCAGTAACTCTAGTGTTTAACTCGGCTCAAAATAGTTAGATAACAAACTGTACGTTGTCACTTAGCATGAATCCCTGCTGAGCAAAGATGTCAAAGCTACTGTGGGTGTTGTTAATTGGCTTCCAGCTGCAAAGGCTAACCTTGTGCTGTGGCTGTCAGGCTGAAAAAGAGGAACGGCTTTTAATCCAAGTTTCTATACACTGCTCGGTCTATAGCAGAAGATCAGGCGAATAAGAAAACTGGGAACAATCCATTTTTTACGTCTAAACACACACAAAAATGTATGACTATGGTCTTCTAAAAGTAGACACCAGTGAAAACAAATGCAACAGATGACTTCAACCATGGCTTAAATCTATAATAGAGCTTAAATGATATACATTTACCGTTGTGTGAATGCTACGTACTTGTATCTTTCCTTTTATGGAAGCTTTTACACGGTCTAATCCTTATTCTAACATTTCTTTCTTAAAAACGCTCTTTTTCGCCTTTGTGCTAAACCATTCAAAACAATGCATCTGGTTTGTCTTGAAATGGTGACATTATATAAAATAAAATGAAAATAAGTGGTAGAACTATTAAAATAGTGTGAAATAAGGGATAGCTTTTTAAAATGAAAAGAATTAGCTGTGTGCTTAGCTTTCAAATTGCTTTTTTTAACCTTAGTCCATTAAAAGAAAACAAAAAAGAACATTACTCAAAGGGTGTGTGTTGCTTTATCATGTTCTTTTAATATTTTTTGACATTGCATACCCTAAATCTTCAGAATTTGTGGAGAAGTAAAAGAAATATACGTGTGATTGTTTTCCAAAAGTGTTATTTGTAATCTACGGGCAATTGTATTTTTTTTTCCCCTCCTTATACGAATTCTAAAGCTCGTTGAAATGCAAACTAATGTATTTTCATAAGATGTCCGTTTTCTGAGCGGGGTATGAATGCTGCAGCCTGCGGGTAAAGAGGCAGCGGGGGGTGGGCTTAATTAAAGAGAGTGACTGGGACCGGAGTGAGAGGAGTGAGAGGAGCGAGAGATGGAAGCCGGCGACGGCAGAGGGAAGTAAAGATGGAGGCCGAGCGCAGACATTTGGCGAGGCACTGGCACGAGGATGATGCATCGACTGGTGCCGTTTAGATGGTCTCGAACAGTCCACGCCTCGGCCGTCTCACCGCGCCGTCGATATTTCACTCACAGATGGACACACACACACACTCACACACACACACACTAAAAACTGAACACAAGACACGCTATAGCTCGTCAAAACGACACCACAGATGATTTAGTCCGGAGCCTTTCAGTCGAAGTGCAGGGTTTAGAGGAAGTTCAGACGAGAGATGGCTGACCTTTAAGTGAAAATCCCTGGTTATTTTTCATTTCAAAGAGTATTCGTCTTATAGTACCATCATATATTTACGGTGGAGTGGTTTCTGACTTGTTTATCTTGATCTGAATGAATTCACAGGGTATGCTTTGTCCATTTTGAAACATTCTCTACCTTTGCTTTCACTTGTGCTTTCTCAGAACGTGGAAAAGTCCAATAAATCCAGTGGAAAAAGGTTAAAAAAAAAGTTTTCCTAGTTACATTGACGTACCAGGGGGGTTCGTCTTGTTTTCCGTCTTCTAAATTGACTCAACGTGATCCTAAATGAAACGCGGTCCTTGTTTGGCCTCCAGAGTTTACAGAAACAAAGTTTGAGGTGAAGGGGATGCTCCACTAAATTAAGCCCCTAGACTCAAAGATAGACACTCGTTTCAATGAAAGTAAAGAATGCTTCATTGGGTACATAGACACTGAAGTGTTTCTGGCCACTCAGGTGTTGTCATTGTGCAGCGTGTGGAGCCTCCTCACTTCTGGGACTCGTAGAAGATTTTTGTTGGCTGTGGATAAAATAAATCTGTTCCAAAAACAATGAACGGAACAAAATTGAGCCGTTTTTTTTCAATGTATTTGTCTCATCAGCAGTTTATTAACTTTTCTGGTTATACCGTGGTCCATTAGGACACCTGTTTAGAGTTGCATTCAATTTGTCTCATTGGGCCCAATATAAGTGTCCAATGTGTTGCTATTATTTTACCTTTTCCAATTTATGAGGACACCTACAGGACGCAGATCCCTCCAGGGACTCTGTGTGTTCTTGTATGTCATTTGTTTACAAGTTGAGACTATCAAAGCCGGCAAATTTGAAAGAATGTATTTCTTTCGTGCGTATTTTGTACAAATACGACTCTGCTACGGTGTATATTGGCCTATTTATGTCTCCTCCGTTTAAGTGCCGTAAAGCGCTCCTTTGAATGTTGGTGTCCTTTTTGAAGTCATCTGATGATTTCATTTCCACATCTAACTCTTTTCTTTTAGGGCATGTGAACAGCCATGGCACCAGGACATACTGTTGACTTTATGTCTAGTGGAAATAGGTCTGATTTTAAAAAAAAAAAGAGGATTTAGTTTATATTTTTCTTAGACTTTCATTTAGAAATGTGTGCTTAATATGAAACATGAGTGTATTTGTCCAATAGCAGTGCTCTTGATAGTTTTAGGATCAAGAAGTACTTTTGTTAAACCATCTTTTAAGCAGAGCTATACTTAATTTGACAACATTAATGTAAGGTAAGCAGTATTATTCCATGTCGTGAAATCCTTTCTTTCCCTGCATTAAACCCACCCATCGTCCACTTCCACCGAGACAACCTTCTGTAAGTTTGGACACTAAGGTCAGAAAAGTCTGGTTAAGTTTAGAGAAAGATAGCAGGCTATTGTATGGTATTAAACAAAGCCCTGTTGTTTTTCCCTAACCTTAACCAGACCTTATTCTACCTCATCACAATCAATCACCAGAAACATTTCACCACATCACTTTAACACCGAGTGACATTTGGAAACGGCTACATTTGAGCGTGGGACGGGTTTTGGTGAGTGTCTAGTGTTTGTAATGCTGTCTGCTTCGGGAAAATCAAAAACAAATCAAAGGCAAACACTTCCATCTGCCCAATATTTTGTCCAAATACATGTGGTGAAAGATATTGATTTGAACATGTGCTGTAGACTTGGAGAGAAATTCTTATTTGTTGGTTTGAGTGCAGAGCAGGGAGCTCCAGTCTGCTGTTTATTAGACTAGAGTCTTTAGAGCTAATATAACAAACGTATAGATCACGGCACACGGCGGGTCTGAGCCTGTAATGACACGCAGCTCATGGCTCTCTCCACATGTATGATCTGAGGCTGTAATAGCTGCACGTATACGTCTGGTTCATATTCAGCTTCGTGTGTTCGTGTGTGGACTCTGGTACGCGCCGATATCTACGCAGTACGCCGTGTGTTTGTGTGTTGTTGCAGCGAGAGCGTGCGTCGCGGTAGATTTATCGGCACGCCGCCGCGCTCGCCAACGATGTGGGACTGAGCCATGAATCAGCCCGGCCCGTAATGAATTCTGATGGCCCGCACCAGGGGGACGGAGGGGGACGGAGGGGGACGGAGGGGGACGGAGGGGGACGGAGGGGGGCGGCGGTGTAAAAAGCTAAAGGCGGAGGTACAAAGGGAGTCGGATGAAGGCGGCGGAGCACAATCTTAGGGACAAGTAGATGAAAGAGCAACGAGGAATGGGAAAGAATAAAAGCTGCAGGACTGAGTGCATTCTGATGCTGTTGCTGCATAGATTCATCATGTTCTAAAATAAAAAAAGCACACTTTTACATTGACATGAACATAGGAAGCCTTCTGTTGTGTTCCTAAACTGACAAATGTAATATACAGTTTAATGAGTTGCAGTAATATTTATTATTCTTTTTTTTGTCTTGTCTCTGCTCTGACAAAAAAAAAATGGTATGTTTTTGCACAGTTTGTTGTCATGTGATGAATACAAAGTGCATTATTAGCTGGAACCAAGTCTTCTTTCTGTTCTGGAGAATCACAAAACACACATTAGACAGAGAGCTAGAGTCTGAATAGATCTGTGTTGCACTTGAAGATCTACACATGAACAATACGAAGGGTTGTATCTATTATATTTTCAGTTCTTAAGTTATTATGTTTTAAGTTCGAGAGTATTCTTCATAAATGCAATGTATGAAAATGCCAAGCTGGTTTAGAAATGTTAAATTATTACTTTGACATTCACACATAACTTCCCTCTAGATTTTAAAGAGTACATTTCAACATTTATGTGTATTAAGTAACATAACATTTTGTGGAAGAGCATGATTTATTCAATGTTCAGTTATTTCTGTCAATAGAGAATCAAATGTGACAAATCCAGATGGAATAAATGTATAACCAGAGGCTTGCAGAAGGGTAGATAACATGTTTTAAATGTGTATGTAGGAACGAATTAGGTATTACCCCATTTATTTTTGTTTATATTTGAGAAAAAAAAGTTGATGTGATGTTCCAAACAGAATATTATAAAAGGAATCATCTGAAAAACGACATCGAGGCTTTATTATCAAGGCTTTTAATTCATGCACATACAGGGAGCTTGATGCATGTTGTAAGTAATTTCCTTTTTGAGTTGTGTATGCTGTAATTGTCCTGCACTAACAAGGAAGGAATGAGTACTGATAATAAAGAGAAAGTGTCTCTTCCTGCTCTGGATGTGCCTTTAACGCGGCTAAACGGTGCTAATTGACAGAGATTTGCTCGATCGCATTGGTCCGATACACAACTCAGAGCTAGAGCTGAAGGTTTGCTTAACTTTGAACTAATGTCTTAATATTTTGCGGTGGATAATTGGTCTAGTAATGAAATAAAAGCAGGAAGAGTCTGCTGTTGGTGTCCAGGATGGAAGAAGATTTAGAATCTTAAAACATGCTTTAATATGTATAACCATCGTCAGCATGTTCATGATTCATACTGTATACCTAATGTTCTTAAAGTGTAGTGCATATTCAGTCCTCTGTGTACCTCCGGCTTGGGGCCTTACATGAACGCTGAATTTTAAATATGGCTTCTTTGATGTTAGGGACTAGAATTTATTCCAAGAAAATAAATCTACAGCCATTTACTCAATAGCTCTTGTAAAAATGCAGCTGAGAGCCTGGTATTTTTGTCTCGGTGTTCACCTAAAGAAAAAAACAGTCTGTTTGAAACTCCAGCCCAGGCAGGTGCAGGTATAAGAGCCTCTGCAGAGCTAATGTCCACGGTCAGAGCGCCTGATGAGGAGGGTATTATGGGCTGTGCTGTCAGCGTGAACACAGCGTGTCTCATATGAAACCATATTACAGTGAGGACGCTCCAGAAGCTCCTGGGCGCACTGTAAGTAGATGTAATTAATACGCAGGGGAGTGCCCGGCCGCCAGCTCCGGCGGACCCCCGCTGCCCACCTCCCGGTACGTAACACGACCCAAATTGAAGTCGACTGATCACAGCGTAACCCTCTGACTTCTCCCACCGCCCTCAATCCCCTCAACACAGACGTACCTGCTGCACACAGACGTACATACGCTCCACAAGGATATACCGACAGCTTGGGGATACGGTCATTATGCAAACTGAATCAATATTAAACTGAATCCTCATTATCCAACCCAAAGCCACGGTCACATGATGCAATTTTCTTCTTAAAGGGATAGTTCAGTTTTTAGCAAATGTGGATTTTGAGACTCGTCTGGTAAAAACACAGAGACTAAACCATGATGTTCTCTTTTTTATTTCAGCATTAAGGCTTAATCAAGAGCTAAACTAGAGAATTTAAAGGTGTGGTCCACTAATAGGACTCTAACCCAGAGACGGAGACAGCTATAAAAAAAAACAGATGTCAGGGTTTGTGACCAGAACAATGAACAATACAGATGTAGAAAAAATATGAAGAAAACAGTGAAGTTATCATTTAAAGTGTTTTGTAGTTTTTAACTCTTTGCTTTTTCTCACAATTCTGGGCTGTGGTCAGCTCCAAACAGCAGCAAAATGACTAAAAACAGTGCAGGGACATGCAGCAGGTGCTTTAACTGTGGAGAGTTCTAGAGGTGTATAAACGTGGGACAGAATAAAACACAGTCATGTTTTAACTGCACTCATTAGTGTCCATTCATAGCACTTCTCCAAACCAGGAGTTTACTGAGAAATATCTACTGAAGGGAATAAGCTACAAGCCCTTTTATAAAATACAAATGAATGTGACTCTAAAGCAGGACAAAGAGTCTGAAGTTTAGACAAACACCACATCACTCGGCGTCTGTCAGAAGAGGCTCCTCCATCTGCAGCAGTCTGACTAATCTAACTTTAACAACAGACGAAGACGAGCACGAGGCGACGGTGTGGATGGATGATCAAGATGATCAACGCTACTCGTTGGTGCAAACAAACCAGACACATGTTTATTACACTGGCCCAGCCCAAACCTTTATTGTTGCTGTTATACTATTACTATTAATATTTCATAAAGAAGAAAAAGACAGAGTTTGATTCTTTTTCCCTCTGGCAAAAAAGCAATTTATGGACTTAGTGTTTGTTATGGAGACAGGTAAAACAGAGAAAGAAACTACTTTTTAGCAACATTATTGTGTCGGTAAATGTAGGAAGTGAGCGTTGACTTTTATGACAAAGTAACAATGACAGCCATCTTTGATTAGATTTCTCCAGGTTTTCTGATCTAACCTGAATATAGTATAATTCTCGTCAGTGTATCGTGGTGTATCCATCTGCACAGTGTCCAGTATTTGGATCGTTGTTGTTGCTTTAAATCTGATAAATCGGCCTTTTCTAAATGTGAGTGAGATGGCAGGTTTTGCAGATGCAGAATACTGACGATCAATCATGCATTAGCACAGAAAAAATACACCTGCTACACTCTTAATACTCTTCAAATGTCTGGATTTGAGTGTTATATTCAAGATCACACGAATGAAGAGCAAGTCCAGAGTGAGTTAAAACAAAAAGCAAAAGTCTGAACCAAAACCGATGTATTGTCTTTGAAGAAACAGTTGGAAATTCAGTCTTGGACCAGTAACTTAAACACAGGAGGTTGGTTAATGCTTGGAAAAGGAGGCAGGGTTGATTTAAAACACAATAATAGACATTTGTTTTCAATCCTAACTAATCTGTTGTGGTCTTGTTCAGTCTTAATGTAAATCCCAAGACTTCTGTGAGAAAATCTTGACTTAAAAAGGGTTTGAGTTGAAGATGAAGTCCACTAAAACTCATCTTTAAACCAAGACATCTGCTTTTACTACAAAACTAGTTTACGCTGCACTTAATATTTGTATTTCTTTGTCCACGTCTGAGTGAGTTTGTTGTAGACACAGTTTCTGTCACATTTACAGCCGTCATAACTGTTCTCTGCTGATCTTTACGCTCATTTTGATCAAGGCCCATTAAACACAAACAGCCCAAACTACAAGCCTTTGAAACACACGGTTATCTTCTAAAGTCGTAAGTCAGTTTAATGTTTGTGTTGTTGAGGAGCCGTGAATAAACCCCAAACAGTGAAGAGTGTTTAACTTACACAACTCACTCTGTTTCCTCTAAATCAAACTAAACACATGGCTCAGTGTTTCCAGGACGTAGAGAAATCCTTGTCATAGTTTGATGTTTTTAAGCTGCAGTTTCTGCCATTATAAGTATGTTTTTTATATTATTGAATGAAAATGAATTGTAAGAATAGATAAAAGTTCCATAGTGACAACATTATGACAAACAAACTGTGTCTCTTTACATTTTTTTAAGCTTGTGTGGAAAAGTTGCTATTTTATGTTCATTTGGAGGAAAAGTAGGTCATGATATTTATGATTATTGAGTCAAATGTTTCATTTTGTGAAGTTGGTGCTGACTTTGCAAATCACAGTTAAAATAAAGAAGGTAAAGGTTAAAAAACAATGTAAAGGGTTTAGTTTTTCATCATTCTGGTTGTTTCTGTTTATAGTAAACAACACAGAACTTGAGTCACTTGAACTGTACTCCTCCTGATGATATTAAATGGACTTTTCTTCATTTATTTATCCAGTATATCTCATGTGCACTATATATAACGGTCCTGGACACATCTATAGCGTTGTCCGTCCCGGGACTGGATCCTTCTGTGGTTCTCTCAGGTTTTCCTCGTCCTGATGGAGGGTCTAAGGACAGGAGCTGTTGGTTTATTTTCTTAGTTTATTTTCTTGTTAGTTTATTTTCTTGTTAGTTTATTTTCTTGTTAGTTTATTTTCCTGTTAGTTTATTTTCTTGTTAGTTTATTTTCCTGTTAGTTTATTTTCTTAGTTTATTTTCTTAGTTTATTTTCTTGTTAGTTTATTTTCTTGTTAGTTTATTTTCTTGTTAGTTTATTTTCCTGTTAGTTTATTTTCTTGTTAGTTTATTTTCCTGTTAGTTTATTTTCTTAGTTTATTTTCTTAGTTTATTTTCTTGTTAGTTTATTTTCTTGTTAGTTTATTTTCTTAGTTTATTTTCCTGTTAGTTTATTTTCTTGTTAGTTTATTTTCCTGTTAGTTTATTTTCTTAGTTTATTTTCCTGTTAGTTTATTTTCTTGTTAGTTTATTTTCCTGTTAGTTTATTTTCTTAGTTTATTTTCTTGTTAGTTTATTTTCTTGTTAGATTATTTTCTTAGTTTATTTTCTTGTTAGTTTATTTTCTTGTTAGTTTATTTTCTTGTTAGTTTATTTTCTTGTTAGTTTATTTTCCTGTTAGTTTATTTTCTTAGTTTATTTTCTTGTTAGTTTATTTTCTTGTTAGTTTATTTTCCTGTTAGTTTATTTTCTTGTTAGTTTATTTTCTTGTTAGTTTATTAGTTTATTTTCTTGTTAGTTTATTTTCTTGTTAGTTTATTTTCTTGTTAGTTTATTTTCCTGTTAGTTTATTTTCTTGTTAGTTTATTTTCTTGTTAGTTTATTTTCCTGTTAGTTTATTTTCTTAGTTTATTTTCCTGTTAGTTTATTTTCTTGTTAGTTTATTTTCCTGTTAGTTTATTTTCTTAGTTTATTTTCTTGTTAGTTTATTTTCTTGTTAGATTATTTTCTTAGTTTATTTTCTTGTTAGTTTATTTTCTTGTTAGTTTATTTTCTTGTTAGTTTATTTTCTTGTTAGTTTATTTTCCTGTTAGTTTATTTTCTTAGTTTATTTTCTTGTTAGTTTATTTTCTTGTTAGTTTATTTTCCTGTTAGTTTATTTTCTTGTTAGTTTATTTTCTTGTTAGTTTATTAGTTTATTTTCTTGTTAGTTTATTTTCTTGTTAGTTTATTTTCTTGTTAGTTTATTTTCTTGTTAGTTTATTAGTTTATTTTCTTGTTAGTTTATTTTCTTGTTAGTTTATTAGTTTATTTTCTTGTTAGTTTATTTTCTTGTTAGTTTATTTTCTTGTTAGTTTATTTTCTTGTTAGTTTATTTTCTTGTTTATTTTCTTGTTTGTTTATTTTCTTGTTAGTTTATTAGTTTATTTTCTTGTTAGTTTATTTTCTTGTTAGTTTATTTTCTTGTTAGTTTATTTTCTTGTTAGTTTATTTTCTTGTTGGTTTATTTTCTTGTTAGTTTATTTTCTTGTTTGTTTCTGTAAAGCTTCTTGAGGCAAACAGAACTGAACTGAAGTCCATCGTAGAACAGATGGAATATTGATAGAATATTGACTCTTTTTTTCCGTAGGTGTCATATTTGATGTCCTGTTGAATGGGAAACGCTGCTTCTTTTGTTCCTGTGGTGAGGTGCACCCTTTGGTGAAATCACCTTTAAATTATTTAACAGATAGTTATATGGAATAGTAACATGCTTTACTTTAGATGTTGAGCGTAAACACATCCTCCGGCGGTTTCTATGGAATCAACATGGCTTCAGTATAATTTCCACAGACCAGTGTGTAGTTTTTTGATGCTATCGAAGGGTTTTGTTTCGATAATAACCTTCATTCTTCACTCTCTCCTCCGAACACAGTCTAATGAGAACAGCCAATCAGGATCAGGGCTTTGGAAATCTACGCTCTGCACAAGCCTCTAAAACTGTGTAAATCTCTTGAAGGGCTCGGGTTGTGCCTTGAACGCAGCGGCGCTCGCACATGTTCGCTCCGATCGATACAGAACAGATAATCTCGTTGTGCGGAAAGATAAGGCGGCATAAAACAACAAACGACTTTAATGGCACCGAGACAAAGTGGGTCAGAAGAGAAATGTAGAATTAGATATTACAACTACAATCAGATGAAGAGAGAAGCTCGATGATCTGTTTGCGTTATAAAAACTATTGATGTGATTAAGATAAAGAACATTTCTCTGATGTTGTTCTGATCTACTGTACAGATAGATGTGCAGTATAAAAATACCAGTAGTGTGTAGGAATAAGAACGGGCCTCGGGCTGACGTGGAGAACTCTGCATAAATCGAGTGTGCGTGCATGTCATTTTGCAGCTGGGACCGGCCAATATCGCCTCAAGATGATATCATTATACGTATATTTGTGATGGCAGTACAAATGATGATTATAAATATAGAAAAGAAAGGGAAAAGGAGGGTTCGGTGTAGTGTATGTCGTCGCCTCCAGCAGCAGCAGGTTTTATTAGGGCAATGAAAACCAAATGAAAGGTTTATTATGCAGAACTGTCAGGCAAATGTATGTAAACAAATGAAGCCCCTGGCCCCAAGAGCTTCTATTGTGTAAGGATTAATTGGATTTGTCATTATAACCCTGCATATTATACCTTTTAAGGTGATTATTTCTTGTTGGGGGTGATTACCTGGGTCTGAATCTTCAGGTTGGATCATTTGGAGCTGTGTACTTTGTCATATTTTGGACAATATGACAGTTTTGGAACCAGCTAATGAGATACTCAGTCATTTAAATAGTTGTAAGACAGGAATACCTTTTTAAATCAGGTCTTTTGTATATAAATGTGTTTGTATAAGTTGTATCCAAACACACAGTTTAATTTAGAGGTGAGGGGCCGTGGAAGTTAATAAGAATACTTTCAAAGGCCGAAGATGGTGACATTTAGAAGCTTTTATCAAATTTTAAATGTGAGATTTCATCGTCATCGACAAAAGTTATAACACAAACAATTTCTTCATTTTATTGAAACTGGTTTTAGTTTGATTTCAACAAGTTTTAGTCGGATTTCAACAAGTTTTAGTCGGATTTCAACAAGTTTTAGACGGATTTCAACAAGTTTTAGATGGATTTCAACAAGTTTTAGATGGATTTCAACAAGTTTTAGTCAGACTTTAACAAGTTTTAGTCAGACTTTAACAAGTTTTAGATGGATTTAAACAAGTTTTAGTCAGATTCTAACAGGTTTTAGATGGATTTCAACAGGTTTTAGATGGATTTCAACAGGTTTTAGATGGATTTCAACAGGTTTTAGATGGATTTCAACAAGTTTTAGATGGATTTCAACAAGTTTTAGTCAGACTTTAACAAGTTTTAGTCAGACTTTAACAAGTTTTAGACGGATTTCAACAAGTTTTAGATGGATTTCAACAAGTTTTAGTCAGATTCTAACAGGTTTTAGATAGATTTCAACAGGTTTTAGATGGATTTCAACAGGTTTTAGACAGATTTCAACAGGTTTTAGACAGATATTTGAACAGGTTTTAGTTCAAATCCATCTAAAACATGCTCAAATTCAACAAACAAATATCACCCTTTAAACATATTGAAGGGCCACATTAAACATCGCAAAGGGCCGCACTTGAGTTTGACATGTGTTCCAAAGGCTTTTTTGAGTGGAAACTTTGATTTGTCTCATCATTAACTGTTGCTGGTTCTCTCTAAACACACATTAATATCACACGTAGCTTCGGTGCCGCAGCCTAATCCTAAACAGGTGTCGTTCTACCTACACACAATCATAAAGGTCTCTTGAAACGCCGTGGGCCGAGTGCACTGGCAGCCTGCAACCTTCTGAAAATGTAGATAGCGTTATTGTATCCAGGGTTGGGAGTCAACAGCTTGAGCCGCCGCACATATCGCAGCCAAGGCCGGCGACATGACTAATGACTGCTATTAGAGCCATGTAGCATAACAGAGATGATTCACACGCAGCCTTTTCCTCTGCGCCATTCATACATCTTTACATTTTCATCAGAAACGGCTCGATCACAGGAAACGGAGCGCTGCGCCATTTTAAAGAATAATGTATAATATTCTTACGGTGCTCAAGGAGAACAGAATTTTCACTTAAAACTTTGTAAAATTCAGTTTATTGGCTCAAAAAGATGGTTGGGTTAAGTTTAAAATAGACTGATCAGCCATTACATTATGACAGGAGTAGTGGCTAACATTATTGTGTGGTTACAATGGTATAATTATTGATAATCTTTGAGGTTAATGCACAAGAGGCAGGAAAAAAAGGCAATTTTTGTGTTTTTGCTATGTTTTTGTATGAAGAATGTAGGAAAAAAAAAGCTTTAAGTGACTTTTACACACTAAATAAACAATGTTAATATCAATTTTATTTATATAGCACATTTAAAACAACCATTGCTGCCCAAAGTGCTTTAAAGGCTCAGTAAAGTGCACTAAAATTAGAAGGAAGAACAAATCGAAAAAGATAAAAAAACGATAAAAGTAAAAACAATAACGACAATAAAATAGATCAAAATAAATGCAGGTAATAAGAATAGATGAGGAATTCAGAGACCAACAATGTATTTTAAAATAATGGAAAATAATAAGTATAAAAAGGCCATTTCTCATCGATTGCAGGGCCTTCATCTTATTGATCAAGTGATTATGAATGAGCGATTGTGAAACTTTCCATCGTCGTCTCGTATTGATCACCTGAGTGAGGAGAACAATGTGAGCTGAATCGCTCTGTGTACCTTCATCTGTTTCATCTGCTTCTCCAAACTTTAATATTTGAACTAACAATCTTCGCTGAAGCCTTAACAAAACCCAATAGATCTGTGTGAGCTGTCAGTTTGTCTCTTTGATCGTGATACTATGGAAAATCTAATAAAAACTGAGTCTGTTAACCTTGAACACTGAGTCAATGATCACTTTATTTTATTACAAGCCGTGATACTCGCTGTTGTCCAGCTCTCGTTTGGAGTTGGACTCTCCGCTCTTGGCTCCGGCGTTTCTGTCGAGTGCCCTCCAGCGAGATACTTAACCCGCGCTGTTAACAGTCAACAGGTGTTTGTGGAAGTGCTGGGCAGCTCCCAAATGAGCCGATGTGTGTAACCCTTTAGGCGACGACAGCTGCTGGAAACACAATTATACTCGTGCTCAGGTCAGCTCCAACTCTAACCAGACTCTTTTGTATTTGTATTTCACCAAAGCTCTTCAATCTGTGATGTTTAAGTGCTTTTTACATGCTATCATTTTCAGAAATTTCCATATTTGTCCTAAATTTTGAGCCCAGATTGGTTTACGCCAACTGCTCTAGTCATAAAGTGTCTCAAAGTAAGATGTTTTCCCTTTTTATTTCCCTTTTCTTTGATTTTGTTTTGAGTTTTTCTCTTTCCAATTCACCATCTAAGTCAGACTTGTGCCCCATTTATGCTCCACAAATGTGTACTGCCTCCTTTTATACTGTGTCCAAATGTTACGTAAAAAAGCGGAAAAGCTCACAAACCCTTTACAAAATGGAGAAAAAGTAATAAACAAAATGAAAAAGGTGCTTCTGTAGGTGTAATCGAAACTGAAAGCCATTTGGTTAATTGGTAAATGTACTTAAATACTTCAATATTAAACAGTAGATTTTGTACATTTCTACGTCATCCATTTCTTGTTACTCTATGATTTGAGACATAAGAACGATTGGAGCATCCCACAATATAAAAACAAACATACTATTACTCATTATTCTCTGACAAAAACAGAAACCAGTCTGGACACTCAATGAGCAGCAAATATTCATACTTTTTTAAGATTCCAGAGACTTTTAAATGGCATATCTTGTGCTTCTTACTCTATAAATCTAATATTTCACTATATTATTGTATCCCATTAAAGTTTTAGCTGGAAAATTTAGTGTATGATATTCACGCTAGTTCCTAAGTGCATTGACATCTCCATTTTTGTGATTTTTCTGCTCATTTCCCGAGGCCAGATTGTTTAGCGCACACAGATCCTAATTTACTGCATCATTCATCTGTTTTGTGGTATTCTGTTGTACATCGTCGGCGTATAGTTTCCATGTAGTTAGCTTCAGATTTGATCATTCACATGCTGCGCAGACACTTGTTTTCAAAATGGCGGGATGCTTTCAGAGCGTGTGCTGCGGGAAGTTAAATCAACACAATTTCAAGCAAACGGCAACAGGAAATGTGAAGATAAGAGCCTCCGTTTCCCCGAAGGAACTGAGCCAAATTACAGAGCTGAAGGCGGCGCCGCTGGGACGTGAAGCCCTCCAAATGTCTTCACTCTGTTTGTATTTTCATTTCAATCTCAGCCCAAACATGCGGCTATCACGATGCACTCTGATGGCTTTTCATTGGCAGTAATCATCTAGACTGAGACGTGCTGCCGGGACAGTATTGACCATCTCTGACCAAACATGTCTGTGTCTTTTTGACTTGTTTACAGTCCTTTCTACGTTATGTATTCAGGTCTCATTTAAAAAAAAAACACTTGATACATCCTTCTCTGTATTTTCCATCCACATCCCATTTCTATAACAATGTACGTCTTCATGCTGCTTCTTTATTGTTTTTTTTTATTACACGTCGACCTACTCTGGTCCATTTGTTCATTATTCACCTTTTGAAATGAACTAAAAGCATATATGCACCAAGATTAATGCTAAGTAACCTAAAAACACACTCAGTTGAATGAAAAAACGTTCAAAATGTGAGGCATTAAAGGGTTTCGTCCAACACCGAACCTAGTTTTTCTGCTTCTTTTACTCATTGGTCTATATTACCCTTTGATTTTGATGTTTTTAAAGTAAATTGTTAAATTTTGAACATGCTTTAAGGTCTTTGGACTTGAATCTGGACGTATCTTCATTTTTGAATAATATAAGATGCTGTATCTTCGACCTGGCGTCTTGTTACAAAATGAAATATATCAGTAACACTTTGCTTCTAAAGAGTGACTTAATAAGAAAAGGCGATGACTAACGGGACACTGGGACATTTGTCTGACTAAACACAACAACTTATCTACTAATTGGAAGAAATTGGCTTTAGAAGGAGGGATTTAACGTTGTGAGATTGGTGCTGAATTCTTTAAAGTTATCACAATAAAAGTCATATTTTCTTTCCTCAGAGTTGTTGCTTCATTAATGCTTTTTAATTAAGTTTATTACCACCACTTTAGTTCGTGTTGAGCAAACTTAAAAAGACAACATTTCTCCAAAACTCTTTGCCAATGCACTTTTGTAATATTTCCACCTGATGCAGCTCATCAGTTATATTACTGTCTTCATCTAATTCATTTTGAGATTTATTATGTAATGTGACACCATTGCAATCAGACGCTGGTTTAGTGGTGCATGATCTGTGTTTGGTATCATTTATTTGTTAATACGTTGTGTTTAAAGAGTTGATCTAATCCGTGAGGTGTTTATTGCCCCTTTTTTTGATTTCTTTTGGTTTTTTGGGATATTCCTCTCTTTCATCTAGTCTTTATGTCAAAACGTGCCAGAGCCGTTGCAGATGTGACACGAACTGAGACGGCGTGAGCATCAAGAAAGAAAGGATAAGAGAGTTTTTGGTTTATGTTTATTTGCCATGTGCTTTTTGGTGTCACTTTCACACAGCTCAAGAAAACAATGGAGAATGGGATCTATATCTAACTATTCATCTTTATTGTGTAGAGAGTGTCTTTGCAGAAATGTTATCTTGTGCAAGGATTGTTGAATTACCTTCTTGTGCCAAAAGATTGTGTGGTGCATCCCACAAGAAGATTTTAGGCATTTTCATTGAAACCCAGGACCTTTTTATTGTCATTTGTGAAACATAAATGGGACACAAGGCTGCCTGAGACGGGAAAAGATTGAAAAGAACCCATTATTTGACATCATATTGAGCACTTAATGATATCGACACATGAACATTTTTAATATAAACTTTGGAAATAACATGGTTTTGGGAAAGTGAGTTGGAGTGTGTATTTTGGAGCCGTGAGAAGTATTTCCAGCAGCATCACAGATAGGAGCATCAAAGAGGCTGGATTTAGGAGAAATAATCTTTGATAAACTGTAATCACTGTTGCATTGCGCTCTGACAAAACCTTATCAGTCGCCTTTGATTGTTGTTCTGCTAAACCCTGTGTGAGGAACGTAAACAGAGTTAAAGCCGAAACACTCTAAACATGACTCGGCTGTGAATACGAGCAGCTGAACGTGGATCATTTATTCCTCTTGTTTTCTGCCGAGTAACTGCTCAGTAAAAGCTCCATCAATCACCTGTTACTAGAGGGAAACATATTGTCACTGAAACTGGTTTGATGTGCAACAGCTGAATGGTCTCATAACGTCTTTAATCTCTCTGTTTGCCAGCGGTTTTGACGCTATGACAAAAAACAATCAAAATTCCCTCAGCCATCAGGCGGTTTAAATGTATTAATGCAGTCGGAGGAGTTGGATCTAAGGAGACACGTGTGAATTTATGTAAATACAACAAGTCAAGCTGGAGACGTGTCCAGAGACTGTCTCCACTGTTTGACCCACGGACCCACTCTCTACGAATAAATCCTGCATGAACCCGACCCATGTGAACTCTTGTTTATCTCGTCTTGGGATGATTAAAGTTTTGTGATTCTGCTCCTGTTTTGTTTTTTCAGGTGGTGGTCTCATCAGGTGAAGCACTGTGAGCCCTCCCTCTGCCCCCCACCGCCACAGACGTCACCTTCGGCGCTAAACCCTCCTCCGAACCCAGACCCGCAGCCGACCCCCGTCCCAAAGCTGCCACTGGCCGTCCCTTTGCCCCATGGTGGCCCCAAGGCCCGCCCTCTCGCTGCTATTGGCTGTCCTGGCCTGCACGGGGCCGCGCGCCCTCGCCTCCCTGCTGCTCCGGCCCCGGGAGAGAGAGAGGGACTCGGGTGGCGTCAACATCGCCGTGGTCCACTCGAGCTCCTCCCTGCTTCCGGAGAGACGGCGGCGGGGGCGCGGGAGGCGGCGAGCCGGGTCCCGCTAGGAAACGGTGCGGGAGGACGGGCGTAATGGACACCGCTTCGATGGCCACGTTCTTTACTTCGCCCTCGTTAGCGGCGCTCGTCGGAGAAACCGTGATGACGCCGTCGGGACAGGCCAACGTCATCTACCTGGCTGTGAACGAGAGCAGCCCCGGGGCACTCCTGCTGCAGCTCTGTGAACTACTGGCTACTACCCCTCTGCAGGTAACTGCCCCTCTGTAGGTAACACACCTCTGTAGGTAGACCACACCTCTGTAGGTAACACCCCTCTGCAGGTACCCTACCCCTCTGCAGGTAACACACCTCTGCAGGTAACTGCACCTCTGTAGGTAACACACCTCTGTAGGTAACACACCTCTGCAGGTAACACACCTCTGCAGGTAACACACCTCTGTAGGTAACTACCCCTCTGCAGGTAACTACACCTCTGCAGGTAACTGCCCCTCTGTAGGTAACTACCCCTCTACAGGTAACTGCACCTCTGTAGGTAACTACCCTCTACAGGTAACACACCTCTGTAGGTAACACACCTCTGTAGGTAACTACACCCTCTGTAGGTAACTAGCCTCTGTAGGTAACACACCTCTGTAGGTAACACACCTCTGTAGGTAACACACCTCTGTAGGTAACTACCCTCTGTAGGTAACACACCTCTGTAGGTAACACACCTCTGTAGGTAACACCTCTGTAGGTAACACACCTCTGTAGGTAACTACCCCTCTGTAGGTAACACACCTCTGTAGGTAACACACCTCTGTAGGTAACACACCTCTGTAGGTAACTACCCTCTGCAGGTAACTGCCCTCTGTAGTAACACTCTGCAAACTGCACCTCTGCAGGTAACTGCACCTCTGCAGGTAACACACCTCTGTAGGTAACTACCTCTGGTAACTCCCCTCTGTAGGTAACTACACCTCTGCAGGAACACCTCTGTAGGTAACTGCACCTCTGTAGGTAACACCTCTGTAGGTAACACACCTCTGTAGGTAACACACCTCTGTAGGTAACTGCCTCTGGTACACCCTCTGTGGCTACCACCTCTCAGGTAACACACCTCTGTAGGTAACTACCCCTCTGTAGGTAACTACCTCTGTAGGTAACACACCTCTGTAGGTAACTACACCTCTGTAGGTAACTACACCTCTGTGGGTAACACACCTCTGCAGGTAACACCCCTCTGTAGGTAACACACCTCTGCAGGTAACTACACCTCTGCAGGTAACACCCCTCTGTAGGTAACTACACCTCTGTAGGTAACACACCTCTGCAGGTAACACACCTCTGTAGGTAACACACCTCTGCAGGTAACTACACCTCTGTATGGTAACTACCCTCTGTAGGTAACACACTCTGAGGTAACTACACCTCTGTAGGTAACACACCTCTGCAGGTAACTGCACCTCTGCAGGTAACACACCTCTGCAGGTAACACACCTCTGCAGGTAACTACACCTCTGTAGGTAACTACACCTCTGTAGGTAACACACCTCTGCAGGTAACACACCTCTGTAGGTAACTACACCTCTGCAGGTATATTGATCCCTGTGGAAATTGTAGGTAAACTCTGTGGTACACCCTCTGAGGTAACTAACCTCTGTAGGTAACTACACCTCGTAGGTACTACCTCTGTAGGTAACTACACCTCTGTAGGTAACTACCCCTCTGTAGGTAACACACCTCTGTAGGTAACACACCTCTGTAGGTAACAATTAACTCGTAGTACCTTCTTAGGTTACCTCTGCAGGTAAAACCTCTGTAGGTAAATCTGCTACACCTCTGTAGGTAACACACACGCCTCTGTAGGTAACTACCCCTCTGTAGGTAACTACCCCTCTGTAGGTAACACCCCTCTGCAGGTAACACCCCTCTGTAGGTAACACACCTCTGTAGGTAACACACCTCTGTAGGTAACTACCCCTCTGCAGGTAACTACACGGCCTCTGTAGGTAACACACCTCTGTAGGTAACTACCCCTCTGTAGGTGAACACACCTACTGTAGGTAACTACCCCCTCTGCAGGTAACACCCCTCTGCAGGTAACACCCCTCTGCAGGTAACACCCCTCTGCAGGTAACACACCTCTGTAGGTAACTACCCCCTCTGCCAGGTAACACACCTCTGTAGGTAACTACCCCTCTGTAGGTGAACTACACCTCTGTAGGTAACTCCTCACCTCTGTAGGTAACACACCTCTGTAGGTAACACACCTCTGCATAAACACCCCCTGTAGGTAACACACCTCTGTAGGTAACTACCCCTCTGCAGGTAACTACCCCTCTGTAGGTAACTACCCCTCTGTAGGTAACTACACCTCTTCAGTGGTTTCTTATGTTTTTTATGTGTGAAGGTGGAGGTGGAGGTGGAGGTGGAGGTGAAGGTGGAGGTGAAGGTGGAGGTGAAGGTGGAGTTGAAGGTGGAGGTGGAGGTGGAGGTGGAGGTGGAGTTGAAGGTGGAGGTGAAGGTGGAGGTGAAGGTGGAGGTGGAGGTGGAGTTGAGGTGGAGTTGAAGGTGGAGGTGAAGTGGAGGTGAAGGTGGAGTGGAGGTGGAGGTGGAGTTGAAGGTGGAGGTGGAGGTGGAGGTTGAGGTGGAGGTGAAGGTGGAGTTGAAGGTGGAGGTGGAGGTGGAGTTGAAGGTGGAGTTGAAGGTGGAGTTGAAGGTGGAGGTGGAGGTGGAGGTGAAGGTGAAGGTGGAGGTGGAGGTGGAGGTGGAGGTGGAGTTGAAGGTGGAGGTGGAGGTGGAGGTGTGTTTCAGTTCCAGGTTCTTCTCATTGATTGGTCTTTGTTCAAAAGTTCAGGACAAAGTGGGCCTTCTGCTTCATGAACACACATCTCTAGTTCTTCACTGTGATCCTCTTATTAATGCAGTACATTAGCATCATCTGCGGTGACCTCAAAGACCGAAGACATGTGAGACCTGTGCAGCTGCGAATGAAAAGGGAAAAAAAGCAAAAAATAAAAGTGGCATTTATTATAACCACATCAAACTGGAATAGTCTGACATTTCATTGTGGCGCTTTCATCTGGAACATGTTTGTGGTAAGAATACATTTATCTGCAAAATTGAAGAGAGTTCATTTGTTTCTTGTGGTTTGTCCTTTTATAAATAATTTATTTTATGTGAACTATCGTCTCAAGTTTATGTGAAGATTTACATGTTTTCTTTATTCATCTCATAAATCATTCATTCACAGTATGACAGTGTGAGGCTGACCCTGAGAGCTCCTTGTGATCATACTAACAGAGGAACTGAGACACACTACATCCATCACTTATTCATGTTCCCATCCCATTTGATAAAGACACTACACGTGTACTCATGTTGTCTCCCTGTCTCTATTGATTCTGGTGGTGTAAGAGTTGAAAGATCTCACCGTTTCCCCAGGTCCTGTCACTCCTTCATTTACATATCAAATGCTTCCCTGTGAGAATTGAACTGTCAGCTGCATTTAACTTCACTTTACTGCCCTGAATTGCAACAAGAAAACAAGCGTTAAGTCATCAGGACGTCCCAAAATCACCATCACGTCTCCTCCTTTCGTTGTGTAAAGTAATGGAAACTTCAAGCATTTATCCTCAGTTCATTAACAGCACTGACAGCTTAACATAAAATGCAGAGGTTGTGTGATGTGCTCGTGGATAGATGGCTGCAGACGACAGAAAACAGCTGCCTCAGCCGGACAGAGATATAGGGCTCCATAAAAATCATAAAGAAATGAACAGTGAACGGTTATGACGGCAGCAGATTGTGCCTTGCAAACATTTTCAGTAATAAACATTAAGACATCACCAAATTACAACTTTGCCAACTGCATTAAATTATCTCATAGGCTTTACTTAATTTACCTCAGCATTATTCACTGGAAACTATAAACTTCATTGTTTTCAACACAGCGTTTAATTTTACTCGTTATGCCAAAAATAAACACAGACACTTATTCACAGATAGTTCAAAGATATATAACAATTGGAAGATGGCGCTTGGATAGTTGACATGAATAATCATAATCAGAGCTGGGTCGGCTGCTGAGAAACTTGACGTCGTACTAGGACACACTTCTTTATCTTTTATTTCAGTTTTATAAGATTCTAACCTCTCAGACTCACTGACCTTACCGTTACCTCTTCATTTTTGTTTTGTTTGTGATGCGGCAGACCATTGTGAAACAGACAGATTTGTGTTTGAGACAGCGCAGTTTCCTTTAAATACACAAAATGAAGTATTTGTGAGTATTTGCTTTGTTGATACGAGCAGAAACTGGTTTAAAAATAAAAATAAAAAGTTTGCCGAGTGTCTGCAATTTGCTCTCGATTTATTCCACATTGTTCCCCAAACTTTTCCAAAAACTAAACACTGTCACTTTAGTTTGAAGCCATAATTTGTGGTTGTTAATCAGTCATGTACGGTGGCATCGGGCCATAGACTGAGGCTTATCTTCTGTCTGTGCGGAGCAGCTTAAGTTGTACCTGACTCGATGCCCGGGACCGCGGGGACTTAAAGCTGATTGTATCTCACCCAACATTGATCGCGGAGCAGCGCAGGAAAGCAGTCCCAATTTGAAAAGCTAACAATTGTTTCACGACTTCATTAAAGCTTTGAAAGGGTTTGGTTGGGTTTACCAGAGAGATAAGGAAACTGTCTTTACAACACACACAGAAACATCATGTCGGGTCGAGCTGAGACGAGAACAGCCATCAGCATCTCCACAGTCAATACAAGCCTCTGAAATATTCTTGAAACTTGTCACTATTGTTCCGCGAATCCTCAGACAAGTTTAGCAAGAAGTGAGACGTGTGATTAAATAAGTTTGTGCTATTACCTCAAATGTGTAGGGATCGTCTACCTGAGTCAAACGATGATGTAACAGTTCATGTCTTGATATATTTTATCAAGTAATAACCAACAATATACAATAAATGCTGATGTCAGTGGTACTTTTTCATTGGTAGTGCTGTTGGCAAAGTTAAACCTAATCATATAATAATGTGGCGCTCTCTTGTTTTCTGTCCTTTTCCTTCTTTTGGTCACTTTTGGGATGATAACATACAGTTTTAGAGATGCTATGACCTTTTGTCTCGACCTGATTGCACCTTTTAACGTTTCTTTCTATATTTTTCATGTTCTATTCTTTAAATTTGTTCTAAAGTCTGTGTGTATATTTTTATTGCATGCTCACTTTTTACAGAAAGACCTACCGTATCAAACAAACGGCAGAATAAATGTGAGCTGATGAATCCCGCTCTTGTTCTGTCTGACTGTGTTTCTGTGTTTTCTCTCCAGGGTTTGGTCTTTGAGGAAGAGAGACCGCCGCCGCCGAACCGGGCCCCCCTGGCCCCCATGTTGGAGTTCGTGTCGGCGCAGACGGGCATTCCTGTGGTGGCCGTCGGGGGAGGGGCCAGTCTGGGACGAGAGCCACAGGTAAAACCGGAGGCATTACTCGGCGTTGCATCAGGGCTGTGTTCAATTCATTTGGACTAAATCAGACGGAGGCTTCAAAAAGATAAAACAAAGAGGAAAGTGACTGAGAAACATGGCTCAGACTTTGCAATTCATTAGGAAGGAAGCTTTTGCCTGGTTTCTACTTCAAAAAGAGGACAGACAATTAGAGTCTGTTTAACTGTGTAGACGATTTTGACTGCTCTTCTCTGTCAGTATATTGTCAAGTTGAAATGCAGGGTTTTGATGTAAAATTAAATTCGCAGACAAAGAAAATCCACACTTATGGCCATCGAGAAGCTGGCCTTGGTCTGTATTTCACCTTTGTTCACATGGAAGGGACCATTTTGAGGGAGCAGCCTTTCACAACTGATCAAAACTTTTCAACAAGTGGCTAAAGTGCATCCAAATCTTGCACATTATGTTTATTTAAGTTGTTTATTACATGTGTTCTGTCTGAAAAGCATTGATAATGACTGACGTGCGCAAGTCTTAAATGAGAAAGAATCTAAAGGACCCAAAAGATCCTAAATGAGATTTTGCATTTGCCAAATTTAACAGGAGCTATAAAACTTTGTCGAACACTATCCCATGATGCATTGAGAATCGGTTTGCAGCAGCCTATCCTACTGCGCACAGTAAAAAACGTAAAATATTGAATCCCATCAGTCATGACAGTATGTTTATACTAAAAATAAGTTTCTTTTATGGTTGTATTAAGTATAAAAGGATGAGTGAGGTAGTTTTAAAGGTGCATCAATGATGAACCACCATTTTATCCTTCAGTAGATGTTTCCAATAAAGAAATACATTTCAGAAATTCAGATCATTTTTTTAGATTAATGGCCTCTGATATAATTCTCATTTAACTGTAATTTCTACATACTCAAAGCTCTTTACTTCAAGTATCTATTCACTTTTTTGTTCAAACAAGCACTCTCCCATTCACACACAACTTCACACACATCTTCACACACAGGAGGCAAAGTGGGGACCAGGGTGTTTCCTAAGGACCCCTTGACTGCGTTTAAGGAGGAGTTTGGACTAATCATTTGAATATTGGACGACCGGTTGTTTTTAGCTTTATACTGTCTCAAAATGAGCAGATGTTGCATGTGACCAGAAAAAACAACAGTAATAAAGCAGGCGCCCGTGTGGAAGTAATCTAAGCACCTACAAACCTCAGCTGATTTTGTCCTTATAAAACTAATCAAACCTTAACTACACAAAAGCACAGATTTACTAAAGTCTGATGCTGTCTCTGGGGTTTATTTTCTACTTTTCATTAGAAATTCTTGGCAATTCTCACGTTCATTCAATCACACAGTTAAAAAAAGGCCGGCCCACGGAGGCTCAACCAAACAAATCGGCAAAAACAATGCTTCTTTTGAATTGTTTGTATAAAGAAAATGTAATCGGCTCCTAATTACCTTCGGGACGCAGAGTGACGCAGGCTTCACGGCGGGAATCAATCAACCTTGTGTAAACAGTGCTATGAAGCTGCGACTCGGGACTCACCGTCAGTCAGCCATTGTTTCTGCTGAGCGCTCTCATGAATGACAAAAATAAAAGTCGAATAGTTTTAACTCCAGGCTCCACCGAGTTGTGCTCATTTTGTTTTCAACCGATCACTGGAAGGAAAACACACTGACATCAAAGACGAGCCGCGGGTTTTGCGTTTGACCCATTTGTGTTGAGTCTTACCTGAGGTGAGCCCCGGTCTGTCGACATGGGAAAGCAGCACGGTGCATTCAGGCGCTCGACTCTGATGATTAATGAAACACAGGCTGTAGAAATATACGGAAAAAAACCAAAATATTACAGATTAAATCTAGTTGTTTTGGTAAGAAATGATGAGGGGAATATCAGTGTTGAGGGAAAAAAAGACAGAACAGAATTATAAAGAAACAAAATTGACTTTAATTCATTAAAAAGTGACACAAAAATGTAAATTTAAAGTTATGTTCCAAATTTGGAGGGGCATTATGTTAAAATAGCGGTCAATATGAATTATATCCAGATGATGTCAACCTATAAAAACCCTGAGTGTTCAAAACTTCACCAAAAACACTTGTAATGCCTGAATTTAGCTCTTAATATGTAGTATCTAACTGAAGACTCAAACTGAACTTTCTGGAGGCAAACTTCTTACTTTTGTGTCATTGCTGCTTCCTCTTGGATCCCGTCTTTTTAAGGAATACTTCATGAACCAGAAAACAAAACAAATGTATGTATTTATGGATTCTGAGATGTCAATATCCAACGCTTCACTTTGTGGATAAATCAAGTGGTTGTGAATCTTTGTTCTAAAAATACACATCCGTAAAATCGTTTTCTAGAAAGCGAGGGTATTTCAGATGCATCGACTTTGTATCACTTTTCATTGAGATTGAATTTAACCAACTTCACCGCATTAAAAGAACAATGAAGTTACTGGAAGTTTTACAGAAAAGAAAAAGACTTGAAAAGGTCCTGGTCTGTACAGTGCATGGCAGCAGTTATTATGTGATAAAGTGTGGGACATGTGTTGTCTGTGACCTTCCTAGTCTCATCAAAATGAGAAATTCATGTTTTTGTCCTTAAAATGGGACCTCAATATAGAAGCCATGTTTTTTTCAGAATTGATGTTTTATGTGAAATATTACATCCTCAGAACTTGACCCAGTCTGTAAAAGAGGTTCTGTTTCCCTTGTTTATTGATGGAATATGGTAAAAGTTCATGGGTTCTTGTTTGTTTTTCCTCATTGTCTGGATTTCAAACAACAGCAAAACAGAGACCTTCCTTAGTGTATCTATTGTAAATGTGCCTTTTGTTTGTGTTAAAAAGAACTCATGACCAATCAGAGCTAGGAACTATGATTTGACAAACAAAGAGTGTCTTTAATGATTATTACAGAGTTTAGAGTTGTATAGATTATCTGTCCATGGATTATTATCTGTGTTAGAGTCTTTAAAACAGGAAATAAGTCAAACTGTAGCGTCAGGCAGTCCATCAAACAAAGACAGAACTTATAAATGAATATGTATGTATCTCACTTTAACTCTGCATTACACTACATCGTTTCTTTTACATTGTACATTCAGCCTCAGTATTCTTAGACACAAAGACCAAAATGCTTGGGCAGTGCATCAATTTATCTTCGTAATCTATGCAACTGTACTGTGAAAATGCAGAATAAGAAGAATTTATTTGGAGTGACCTGTTTTAGTCTCAAAAGCCAAATAACTGTGCTTGTAACCGAGCAGTAAGAAAGCCATGTTTAAAGATCTTTCTCTTTAAATTTAGTTTTACTTTTACTTCTCTCAACCTTGGACATAGAAGTCTCAACATTTCAACTCAACATCGGATCATTGGGTTTATTTATTTTGAGTTTGTCCTTGCCCCGTACACTGAGAGAGACCCCCGGGGGCAGTTCTAAACGACTCCCATGTGTCTCGTGTGTCGTCTTCAGGAGAGCGGCTCCATCTACCTCCAGTTCACCTGCTCCACGCTGCTGCAGCTCGAGGTCATCTTCGAGGTGCTCGAGGAGTACGACTGGACCTCCTTCTCTGTGGTCACCACCCGTCACCACGGTTACGAGGACTTCCTGGCCATGGTCGAGGGCATGACGGACGGGTCGTTCATCGGATGGGAGAAGAAGAGCGTGGTGGTCCTGAACGTGACGGACGACCCCGGCGGGGCTCGAACCAAACGGCTGCTCAAAGACAATGAAGCCCAAGTAAGTTGCATAAATTAATTCACTTTTCGGCTTCTTCTTTATCGGATCTAGAGCAGAGGAGCCACATTAGTAAATAAGAATCATTTCAGGAGCCTGACTGTGACAAATCCAACTAAAACTGGCTCAAATCTGAACTGAAATATGTTTAAATCCAACAAAAATCTGTTTAGTTCCATATAAAACCTGTTCCAATCCAACTAAAATGTGTTCAAATCCAACCAATACCTGTTCAAATTCAACTAAACCTGTTTAAATCTATATAAAAACCTGTTAAAATGTAGCTAAGACCTGTTCAAATCCAACTAAAACCCATTATTCCCTATTACATATCAGTAGAATAGTTCAGTGCATTTTGTAAAGTCCCAAAGATACAAACCAAATGCATTGAAGGGACATATTAAACATTGCAAAGGACCGCATTAGGCCCCTGGGCCTTTAGTTTGACGTGTTATCTAGAGCTTATCCTGCTGCTTACAGAGAGAAGATGGACACATTCACAGAAAACCTTTGATTCTTTAATTCACTCTAGTTCAGCTCTATGTATGGATTCATTTTGAGTGCCCAGAATAATGTTGCATGGTATTAAGTGTTAAATTTCTGTAGCTGTGTGTGATTGGTCTCTGGTTAGAGTTAAAGCTAAACACAGGTTATGACAGTAGTCCAGGGTTGATCACTGACAGGAACAATTAAACATTATTAAACAGTGTAATAAAAGAAGTCCCTTTTGGCTAACAGTGGCTAACTTGTGAGTTTTTGCAAGTAGCATTGCTTTTGTTGGTTAGAGCTTTAATAGACAGCAGTAGCTCATTTAGCACAAAAGTTACAATCATTACAATCAACAAATCTAACCCACTGAGCTAACAAACATCCATATGGCAACTGTACAGTCAAATCTAGCTCTGTATGTGGTGCTAGCTTTCACCTGCTCCTCTCTAGTGTGAACCCTGCACACAGAGCTGACGGAAAGACCTCTCTAAATTATCAAATGTCCAGTACTTAGTATAAAATCTGAAAAATGAGATTTGCACCACATCAGCCGTCACTCACACCGGCGGCCGTCTGTCTTCAGATCGTCTATAAAAAGCCCGAGGCGGAGCTCGTCGACATGTGTTAAGCCTTTCACAGACGCTCAGACTCAAGGTTAAAGCCTTCCATAAACAGTTTATAAACTTAACCTCGCCTCGTTGTTGTTTTGACCTCGGTTCTCAGTAGAGTTCACCCCGATGCTCACTCAGTCTGTGTTGGCCTCAACATCTGAGACAGAACACAGCAAAGTTCAGGAAATAAAAAGCGGACCGTGTTCATACTTTCACCATTAATAGACTGAGTGTGTACTTCTGGATTTAAGCCAGTGTTTGAAGACCACGTGAGGTTAAATGAAGCATAGAGCCATTACAATAAGGTGAGATGTTTTAGTCATAATAACTGCTTGTTATTGAAGTATGTTCATAAAGCTTAAGAGCCTTGCTGTCCATTTAACGATTGATTTTATTTCATGTGCATTAATAATGAAAATGTAGTCCATTGATTCCGCTTGGTTTGGTGCACTCATTGCTTTTGGGAAGAGGCTATTTATTATTGAAACTATTATTGAGTCTGTAATGTCTTTCAGAAAAGGAAAAGGCCAGCCATTGATTTGTTAAGACGGCCAATCTGTTTCTGTGTCAGTCATTCAGGTCAGGGTCTGCTAAACGCCTGAATAGATAGGAATCCAAATGAAAACATCCATTTTGAATGTTAAAAGTATGAAAACACTTTCTTGTAAACGCATCAAAACAAAATAACAAAGCCAGACTCTAACAGCTAAACATTACTTGTGTATAATCATCATAAACTCATTATAAAGTCTTTAATACATGATTTCTGCTCCACAAACACAATTCAAACACATAAACCCAGTGGTTCTTGTTTATATTGAACACTGCCATCTTCAGCCTCATAATCCACTGATCCCTGTAGCACTGAATAAACCAGCATCGTTAATTTTAGCAGGACTTTCAGAAATTCAATCACAGGTTAATCAACTCGGCCCGATCAATCCGCAGCGCTCTCTGAGGCTTTCGACAAATTCAAACTTTATAAGTCGTTGATCTTCAGGCGTTTAACCCGAGGACAGACACAGAGATGCTGGCTTAAAGTGAAGGTAGTTTTGGGTTTAAAGACAGACACAGATGCATTCAATGTGTAAAATGTGGAGTCACAACTGTCTAACTGTAAAATCACATCAAATTAACATTTTATTTTCTTATTTTATCTATTCTGTGAAGTTGTTCTGTTGCTTTATGCCCAGAGAAAATACACTTAAAAGAATTATAGCTCACATTTTGACAAGGATGTACAACAATTATGAACTATGTTCCTGCAGGGCTCCATAGCTGTTCACATGCTCCATAAAGAGGAGTGAGAGGAGTATTTCGTTCTGTATTTTGGCCACTAGATGTCGCCACAAACTACACTTGCCTTATTTAACTTTTGAAGCACAGACGGCAAATTTACAAAGTGACCTAGTATTTAGGGCTGCTCTTTTATTGAAAAAAAAAAAATCATAATCACAGTTATTTTGGTCATTATTGAAATCATTATTTTACACGATTATTCACTCACTTTGGAAACATGTTGGATTTATTCAACAAAACAGTGAATTCTCCTTAAAATAAAATCAGACGTATAAATAAACAGCTTAAAAATAAACAGAAATAATAATTAAGATAAAGTTATGAGATCAAAAATACAGTGCACTTCCACAATCTCCTGGAAACAAGTAACAAGTAATAAATAATTGTTTTTTTCTCGATTACATGGTTTTGTGATCGTTGGGAGCCGAAATTGAAATTGAGAATTTGATTAATTGCACAGCTCTAGTCTATTTGTCTGAAAATTGCATGCTTTCCTCGCAATAACATTAGATTAATTTGGTCTGTCCTCTTTTTTTCTGCCAAACACCTGGAAGTATATGAATTGATAAGGATAACATATGGATCAGGTAGAAAATACTGATGTTTGCTCTGTGCATGTATTTAGTATTTGATTACACTTATCCCAGGATAAAAGAAAGAAAAATGTGGTCACCTTTTAGTAATTATTGTTTGGATTGGAGACATTTTTGTTCTTGGAGTTAAAACGAGGAAATAAGGATAAGCATAAAAAAAAAGAAAATGCATATTGACGTTTCCTACATTCTGTATTTTCTTTTATTTTCCTTTATTCCTTATTCCTTTTGTACAAGCACTTCACTTCAGTAGCTCTTTGATTCAAAGACTAGGGGTCTGTGTATTACATTTTATTGTTGTGGTTCTATACTTCAGAAGAAATAATAAAGAAAAAAACTACTTTGAGAAAAACAATAACATTTATGCATCAAACTATATCTTTTGTTATTGTTTTATATTAAGAAATCTTTCAGGCTGAAATGACATAAAGTGTAAAAGTCAAACATAAGCTAACGTACTGAGCGGTTCTTTGATGTAATTTTACAGTCTGCAGGAAACAGACAGAAACTTACAGTGGACAATATAAATCTGCCATTGAGAGACATTTTGGGAGCTGCTTTGTCCTCCGTCCCTCTCTTTCGGGCCGTGTTCACTCGGTGCACTCATCCCTTTATTGTTGCCGGAGTAAATGACCTTTGTTAAAGCCAAGTCCATGAAAAGGGAACGGAAGAATGAGAGGAAAAAAAAGTGAGGAGCAAAAGCAAAAAAGGCCAGAGCGGACATGATGTAACGTAATGAAAGTGATCTGAAACACTCGGTGAACTCTGCCGTCCTTTAGATGTGGCGTCGCTCTCCTGATTTCTACATGTGAGGTTCTACTAGAAGCATCAATGAATATTACTGATTCATTCTGAAAAAACAAGAATGAATGACTCCCACTGGATGCATTTATCCCTAATGTTCACTTTCAGAATGTGCTTTATACACTTTAATTTGGAGAAAGATTCTGATTCTCATTTGTTGATAAAACTAGCCGACCCTGTTGTGATTGGTTCCCGTATTAGTCCAGTGGTGTTACTTTTTCCTTCTCTGTGTAATACATGTTCAGTATAGTGAGTTGCTTTAGGAGCATTGAGAAATACAATACTATTTTATCTACTGTGGCCTTGATTTAAACAATAGCCACCAAAGCTAAGTCTGGAGAATGGATCTAAAAAGGCTCCTAAAGCAGGTTCTTGAGGGACTTTGTAATGTTCTGGTTTTTAATTACTGTCTTTCTGAAAATAATGCATTAGCTGGATTTATTACAGACATACACAAGCACATTTGCCATGAAGAGGATCAATAGTGACATGATTATGTTAATAAGGCTTGTTTCAAAGGTGTGGATCAGGTCAGAAGTGTTTCAATCATCTAAAAGGATATAAAGAGTTCCAATATAACAAACTACTGTACTTTGGTAAAACTTTTTGGTTCCACTGCTATGGTACAGTTACTAAAACACTTAGAGAATCATTTCTTGGGTGAGATGACAATAAGAATAGAAAGGAAAAAGACAAAATAGCCAGCTTGTATTCTTCATCTTCTTATCTTCTTATATTCTAAGAAGAAAGATTGATAAATGTTGCATATTGCACCAGAGTTTGTGCCTTAAAGCTCTAAAACACTGCTGTGTAACAAACCGTGCTGTACTCACCTGACCTTTACTGGACCACTCAATGGAAACATGGATTTAATGGCAAAACAAAACATGGAAACCCCACACTGGTCTCCTGTTTTCTGTTTTTAGAGTTGTATGAGCTCCAGCAACAATAGTCGTTGTTTTTATCCTGTAGTCAGTACTCATTCTGCCACCACAGTCCAACCTTTAATCAGTCCTTTGTGACATGAAGGCCTTTACTTTATATAATTCAAAAAACATTGGTAAAATCCTGAACTATTTCTATTCTGTGCGGCCGGTCAATACTCGACTCCCAGTCTGTGATTTTAATCTTAAATCCCTGTTCTTTAATGAACCAAGTGTTGGGTAGCCATTGATTTTAAACAAATCCTTGTTGTTTTTACAGGATAAACTCTAGATTTGCATAAATAACTAAACAATTATAAATACCACTGTAATCCCACTATATTTTTCCTGCTTCCAGTTAATGTTTAGTTTTTACAGGAGTCAGTTGAAGGCTTTCAGACTCATCGATTGTTCTCTGAACTCTACTGTGGACTGGAAATGTCAAACAACCTTAAGACATTGAGCGTAAATAACAATTTGTCTTTGTGGAACCAAACAAATGCTCACTCTGTTGAACTAATATTAAATGCTTCCCTTTAAATTGACCTCTTTTTTTGGCCAACAACAGTAAACAATCAATGCAGTGAAGCAGAGACTTTGGACGCTTCCCAAGAAAGTGTTTGAGTTTAAAATGCTGCGTTTTAGGTCGTGCTTCTGTTGGCGTCAGGGCCAGTGTCATCCATCTAAATGTGCTATTTTTAACACCAATATAAGGATACATGACCTTGGAAATGTAAAGTGCCAGTGCTCCTGGATTTGTTTCCTCCCTCTGGGACCAGTGAGGACAATTTGCGTCAGTGGATCTTGTCAGTGGCTGTATATTTTATAGTTCTTCTATCCTCGGAGATGACCCCCAAAGTGATTTAATCTGCTTTAAAGTAACACTGCAGCCACGACCGAGGACTTTGGCCTTGTGCCTTAACCTCCAGGAGTCGCCCCGAGTTTAGAGAAGACAGGATCCTTTTGGAAAATCAGACGCTATTCTCCCAATGTTTCCTGAATCCATTAAACAACACATGGTACACATTAGTGTTTTAGGGTAAAAGTTACACAGTGCTACTTTAAGTGAATGAAATAAATGTCAAAATTAACTGGTCCCAAAGAGTCAAAGAAGACAAGCATGCAGTAAACAACAGGCTTGACATTATTTTAGTCTCAGTTTTTCTTTGTCCACTTCACTTTTGTCCAGACCCTAAACCCGATTGAGTTTGAATTGTCTAAACTGCAAATAAACTCTTTCTGTCACAAAAACACACCATTTAAATGTCTTAAACGCACACAAACATGACATAGAGGTGATTTTTACTCTTTATCCATTTTCTGTGAGCTGCTCCTTGACGTACAATTGTATTATTTGGCGATTACTTCTGTATAAAACGAATAAAAATCAACAAACGTATGAGCAGGTGACACATTTCTCCCTCTGTAGACACAAATGACGAAAGAGAAGAAAGAAAAAGGCACCATTTAACTGTGAGAAGTGGATGTTAACGAGATGCACCAGAGCTACACTGAATAAAACAAAGAAGAAAACCGCATATGATCCCTGCCTGTCTTGGATGTGACCTCCTCTAATGATAACGTTATTCAGACATGACAGGGGAAAGCAACATGCCGACTGCGTTGTTTGCTCGTCTAAAACACTTAAAGGCGGGCCACCAGCTGATGCCTGCAGTATGCTAATTGGTGAGGGCAAGCTTTGAAGTGAAATAAATGGCCCGTGCAGCTCCACAGCCCTCCCCTGTCTCCCAGATTATGCAGAACAGACGTGTAAGATTAATAATGTTGCCTATAAGTTGTCAGGTTGCTCGGGGAACCGTATTTCTGTAGAAGAGACATGAAGAGAGTAGTGTCTGAATTCAGCTCACGACACGGATGAGGCCCAACTCAATTTAACGGCTCCTACGACACGTTTGAGGAGTTAGTTTCACAGTATGTGGTCTGTCCAATTTGGAGCTAAACGTGTGCTACAACTCTGACAGCGGTGCATCATGGGAGGATTACAGAGAAAAGGACAAGGAGACATTGTTTTTTTTGTAGAAAAGTGAAGTGAACATGAGTTAGATGATTTAGTGACAAAAGCAGGAGGTTTTTGGGGGTTAAAGGTTCGTAATAGACGGCTCAAAACGTAAAGAGCCACAGTCTTTTGGGTCTTACCTGGAACCGAGCAGATCCCACCTGGAGATAGACTCTGTACTGGACTTAGATTTAACTTTAGACCAAACGAATAATGTGATTTGCTCCTTGACGTTCAGCTTTTGAATTGACCGGAATTAACTTTTTAAACACAAAACAAGGGCATTTGTTCCATCACTTATGTCCAGATTTAGGTCTTACTAACAATAAGACACACATGCCCTTCTTAATTTCACGTTTCACCAAACAACTAACCCATGAATTCAAAAAAGACATACTTTATCCCTCATAAAAGCAGTTGTTGGTGTCAGAATATTTCCCACAATGCCTCAAGGAAAAAAGTCACCAAACAAAAGATCATAACACTTTTTTTTCAAAGGAGAACATCATCAGGAGAGAAAAAAAAAATACGGTGATGGCTAATGTACTTTAGCCTGGCCAGCCAGACCGACTTTCTCTTTGTATTACATACAGAGAAAGTTAGTCTGGGATCGATGGATTTAAACAGGATTTCAAGGCAGGATCATGGGCAGAACTAACGCTCGCTGAGTGAACCAATCAGAGAAGCCACGGATGTGACGTAAGGAAAGCGAAACTTATTCTAGTTGTCAACAAACCACAGCATACACCAGCGTGGCTCGAGAGAGAAGATGCTTCGGTGACGGTGAATGACTTCTGTTGTTTTTGTCAGAAAAATCTGAGGACACAGGGTGTAATATGGAGTTTAGTGCTTATTTCGATCGTTGTAAGCGACCGAAACCTGCTACTGTTTTCTCGCGCTCAATATGACGCGAAACAAAATCCCGCCTCCCTCGCTACGATTGGTCGGAAAGAAAGCGCCGGAGCAGAAATCGGAGGCAGATTGGGCGATTCCAGACTAACTTTCTCTGTATGTAATACAATGAGAAAGTCGGTCTGGCTGGCCAGGCTAAATGTACTTATGGATGGATTAAGAATTAGAAAGTGGTATTGGAAACAGCCTTGGTGTCTGTTTCTGGTCCATATTCTGCCAAATCATGAAAAAGTGTGATTGATCAAAAGTGTGCCAGAACTGAGGCAAATGAAGAGTCTGGAGGAGCAATTAGTAAGTTTGTTAGCTCAGTAGGTTTGATTCATCAGCAGCATTTAAGTTGATTAAACCGAGTTGCTATTGTTTGTCATTTAGGTTAACAACCAAATCCGATGCCAATATTACAGAAAGTTAGCCCAGTAAGTTAGAAGATTGTTTCGTTGGGTTCACTTCTAACTTATCTCGTTTGTAAAAGTGTTGGTCTTAAACTCACACAGCATTACTGCACTGTCCTTTTAATAATACAAATTAACACACGACCCATACAGTATTAATGTATGCTAATGTAATGGCTCTCTGGGTTAAATATTGGCAGAACTCCAGAATTTTAATGCCGTTAAATAGTGCCACGGTAAAATATAAAGTCCTGCAGAGATCTCAGTGAAATGTTTTCTTCCCAAATGAGACGTCCGGCCTCTGAAAAATGAGACGCAGCCACTAACAAAGTGATTGATGGCACAAAATGATAACAAATTACGAGCGAGCACAGGCTTAGCAGCGGAGACGAGAAGAGAAACACTCCGACAGACGGGACCTGACTCGGAGACGACAGAACGGAGCCAAGACAGCCCAGAGCCGTATGTAAAGAGGGATAAATATACTCTTTGAGGCTGTGATTGACGGGAGCTCGTAGTGTTAGCTTCAACCCTGAGCAGACCCCATACAGTTGGCTGTCAGCTGAGTGGGAAGGACCGGCGTCACCAAGCCGTACTCAGTGACGCTAGTAACACGGGGAATGTGGAGTGGCAGTTTGCACAAGTCGTACGCCTCCTGCTGCTGCTCTCAGGGTCAGTGTTAGCACCAGGGGAACCGTCCAGACCTGCAAGCTGGGACACTTATATTTTATCTCTGAACACACTGTAGATAAATATTAATAAGTTTGATGTTTTTTCCATGGTTTTTGTCTACTGTAGACATAAAATAAAACCTGTGTTTACTGACGTGCATTTAAACTGACCAAGTAACTAAGAAAGCTCCAAAGAACAATGGCCATTTAATAATAAAATAAAATAAAAATAAAATGAAATAAAATAAAAAAAATTGAATAAAATAAAATAAAAAAATCAAATGAAATTAAATAAAATTAAAAAATTAAATAAAATAAAAAAATCAAATGAAATAAAAAATAAAAATCAACTGAAATAAAATAAAAAAATCAAGTGAAATTAAATAAAGTAAAATAAATCACATGAAAAAAATAAATAAAAAATGAAATTAAATTAAATTAAATTTTTTAAAAAAATGAAATGAAATGGAAAAAATAGATAAAAAAAATTGAAAATTAAATTAAATTTTAAAAAAAAGAAATGAAATTAAATGAAATTTAAAAAAATCTAATTAAATGAAGTTCAGACTCATGTTGCTGTTTAAAGGGAAAAACTATGACATGACAAATGAATTAAGTGACTAAAGTCTATGGACAGCTGAATTGTTGTTTGCTGCAGTGATTAGTGTTTGTTAAATTGAGGACAATAGGGGCACGGTCTGTTCAAAACTGGGACATATTAGTGTTTTTACAGACAAAATTATTAAATAGGATTAAATAGGGACCCATGCTCACTTTAAGCAGCACATTTAGCTCAGTGGAGTCTACTCTTCACAAATGTCAAGCTTGCTCCACAACTTTACGCAATGCTACGGCAAGAAACTAACTTCTCTCACATGAAGCTGTATTTTATTGTGTTTTTAAAGTTTTATGTATATATTTATGTCCAATAAAAGCAGCCACTGACCACAAAGCTAACACATTGCGCTAACAAACATCTATCGCACTATTCAAGAAATCCTTACTTTTGATTGAGTAAAAGTAGACGGGATCCCATAATGCAATGCTGCAGTTGTTTTCCACTCCCTTCTGTAGCTCTAATGTCAACCCTCTGTTCTTACCCCCTGTCCCTTCCCCAGGTGCGGCTGCTGTACTGCTCTCTGGAGGAGGCCGAGCTCATTTTCCGAGCGGCGTGGGCGGCCGGTCAGGCAGGGCCCAGTCACATGTGGTTCGCAGTGGGACCTGCTCTGTCCGGTCTGGGGCTGGAAGGACTGCCCAAGGCCCTGTTCGCCATCAGGCCCCAGGGCTGGAGGGACGAGCCACGCAGGTACGCTTTGATATATGTATTTTATTTTACATTGATCAGACTGTGTAGTACCTCTCTATGTAATTCTACTTTTGTATCCGCTCTTCTAAATTACATTAAATTAGACACTTTTGGACTAAATATTATGACGCTTTTAAACTCTGACACTTTAAAAACACACGAGCCTCTGTGACTGAACAAACATTTCCCTCTTTGTGCTTTTTATAAACCCTCTGTGGGTGAGGTCCGTGCTGTTTTCCCGCTGCGAGCCTCACAAAGTCTGTTTCCACAATAAAACGCTCAGCCCCCCGCGATGTGTCTGTGATGAATCCTGCGCCGCGACGCTGACCTGATTTCACAGCAGGGATCATTAAAGTTTCATCTAATCTAATCTAAATAGACTAACCGAGTGAATCCAGGTGAAAAGCAGAAGGCCTTATTGATTTTAAATGTGAACGCACCGCACACATGAAGGATTTTACGATATAGGTTTGAAGGTGTTTTTAAGCATCGGTAGTGATGAATGGATGAACTTCTGAACCTGAAATCTGACGCTGGAGAGTCATTTTGAAATGAAATATGACGCATTACGCATTTTACAATTTAAAAATACTAACAAAACATCAAAGAAATGGCTATATAATTTAACATTTTACATTTTCTGAGTTGACAATGAGCTTCGTTTATTATTAGTGTAGTAGGAGGAATTGTATTTATGTAGATCCTAGTCCTAAAGACATTAAGGATGTGTTGAAAACTGGTGTTATTGTTCTGTTGTGAGATCCTGCTACGGAACCCCTTAAAAAACAGATCCTGGACAGTTTTATTGAAATGTGAACCTGACACAGACGTCTGAACTGACCAAAAACAGGGAAAGCAGGACAAGATGCTACATACAGTGTTTAAATCACTATCACTTGCTGAAAGGAGGAAGAGCAATGTCTACTGGAATACAAAATGGAAAAAATAACTGTAGTAGAGGCTCAGGAGGTTAAGTGTTGTATTAGTGTTGTATTAGTCGTTATGTAGATGCTGATTGGTGTGCCTCTGCTTCACTATAAACATCATGAATGGTTCAGCCTTCAGTGATTCGTTGTATTTAGTGGATTCGATTACGCACCTTTAAAAAGGAAGTATAGTCTTTACTAATCCATACAAACACCTAATGCACAAATACATCAAAAACCACACACAAAGACGAGCACAGAGGCCCATCAGTGGCTTCCTGCGCCTCGCCACCATTAAATATCTGAGCCGTAGTGACTCGGCGGTCCCACCTCCCCTCGGTGGTACTTCCCAGTGTTAATGGTGCCTTTCTGCCGCAGTGTTTTACGAGCGCTGCCGCGGCCGCCGACACGTGCGCCGCAGAGACCCTCCAGTCTCTAAACAATGATGCTCACGACTCGGAACGGCAGCTCAGGGAACGTATTAAAGCAACAGCGGCGCTCACATGTGGAATTAGATCCTGCCTTGTTAACTGATTCAACATATCGTAACATACAACAATACGTCCAAATCAAAGGGTCCTTAACGCCGCCTCATGCAACAACACATGTTTTATTCATGGTTTCTCTGGATCAAGTTTGGGAGGCGTTCCGGAAACATCCCGACGGAGAAATGACCCCCTGGGGAGAGAAGTACATTTGTGACAAGTCAAATTTGTGAGGTGTACACTTTTGAACCCTTGAACTCGCTCTTCTCCGTGTGCCCTTGTTTGAAGTGGAAATACACGCCGTTATGAAAGCGACACTGTTTCTAATGCATTAGGAATTCTGCTGTGGCCAACAATATCACAGAAACACTTTGCACATTGATAAGGGCTTCAGAATAGATCGCACCATCAACAAGTGCCATATACTGTAGATAACGCAAAGACTGGTGTCAAACTGCTGTATACTGTAATGTGGGATTCAATCTGACATTTACATTAGACTTGTAAAGTAATTCCACCAATCAGAGCCATAAACTGTAAAAAAGTAAAAAAAGAAAGGTATCAGTGTGAGATAAAGTACAAAAAATGGTGCAGAAGAAGGCATCTGGACGTTGTCTCCATAAAAATGAGACAAGGCTGGAGTTAGTCCAGGTTTTTACTGAAAAATCCAAACAAATGTAACTAATAGTGAGGTGGAATCATCTCTCAGTTCGACTGTTTGAAGGAAAACGGTCTCCTACTTTTAAAACTAGGTCTTCAGCTTCTATTGGATCATGACCAGATGATTGAGAATCTCCTGTTGCTTCTTGGAAACTGGAATGAATAATCTTCAGTTTAATCTGAGATGGAGGGAAATATTCAGTTTGGTCTTAAACAAGGGACACATTGTCTTCTTGATGCCTTCTTCTTAACCTTTTATTGATTCTGATCTGGAATCTGTGAATCTTTAGGAAGTCAATGCTTGGAAGTGATATTGTCATTGCATTATTCCATGAAGTGTTCTTTTCACTTTTCCTATGTTTCTGAGACCTACACAATACAAGGCCCACCTTCAGCCTTTTCTGTGTCTGGTTACTTAGAAATGTTAATAATAAATGTTCTAATAAAGTGTCATTGCTTTTATATTCCACCGTGAGAATGAGAACAGGCTCCATTTCAGTATATAAGGATGTACTGTTATGAAAAGCATTAATATTCAATGAAGTCTTGCATAAAAACGCATCTTGGGTCGAACTGCTGAGAGATCATATCACTGCCGTAAGTGTTTATACATCATATTAGATCTAATTAGACAGGACTTGTGTTATTTTTAAACTGCCTTTACTTTTCACAGTCAAAACATGCTTCTTTCCTGTTTCTGTGAAAGCTTCCTGCAGATCAAAGTCTGATCTATTATTAACTTGTTCGGAGACAGACAGCGAGACGAGCCGCTGCTATTTGTTTGTTAGAAAGGAGCGAACCTAAATGGAAACGCATTTAGAGCGTAAATGTGTTGTTTACGGCGTACATCAGGTAACGCTTATCAAGAGACAAATAGTGAGGCAAACAAAACGGAACAAAAGAGAAACCATTACAGCAACACCAAGAAAAAGAAGAAGACATTTAGTTTGAGCCTTTTCCTTTGTTACGGATAAACATTTGTATTGAATCTAAACCTAAGTGTCTTAAAGTTTTTAGGATCTACTAACTATCCCATGGGGTGCTTTTAAATAGTTTATTATTCATGATGTTTGTTGTTCAAAGATTAAAAGCCATAGTCGAATAAAAGTGTTTTCAGACTTATATTAATGTACACTTAATGTGACAAGTGTAAGAATGTCACAAAAAACAAAAATAAAAGCCACAAACATTGCTATGAACAATTATATCAGAGTATGAATCATTCTGAAAGTGTTCTTACACCAAAATCCTCTTGTTTTGCAGGGTTTCTCCTTCTATTTATTAAAAACTACAGTCTGCTTAGCTTCCAAAAATACTCAAAGGTCTGAGAAACGGTTTATACAAAAGAAACGTTCAAACCGAAACCTTCATTCGGTCTTTTTTTAATCCACTCTTACATTTTTAGCCCAAACCCTCACGGATGGTAAAGTCTGAAGGGAAAAAGTCACAAGTTACAAATCTTCAAGTTGCTTTAAAGAGAATTTAAAACGTCTAAACATTTCTTGGAGGAAGTGCTGAGATATGAACCTTTTTCTGCTTCTCGTAAAAAAAGACGAACAGGTTGGAGACTTCCTTTAAAATGTACGACTTCTATCGGGTCTCACTTTCCCACTTGGCTGCTTTGTGATGATTTATTTGAAACCAAAGACTTTATGTGCGCAGTAAGGTGCACTGAAGCTCATTTGGAGAAAATGGGTGATTGTGCACTGCCTCAGTCTCTGGAAAAGTAATTACACTTCACTTTGTTGAAGTCACACATGGTTAAAACAGACAAAATGGCTGCTCTTTAAATTTTGAACACTTAGGCTTTAACGTGAATCAAAGGAAAATTGGAGAATGTTGAGAACTGTAGCAGGACAATTCAGATTTCCTGTAGATTATAAAGAAAGATGGATCATGTTTCAAGAGTTCAATATTCATTAGGCAAAGAAAAAGGCAGAGATAAACTAGAAATCTGCCTAAATATGTGAAATAGGTTGTAATGACTACACAATTATAGCCTTTAGATGACCTCAAAAAACAACAACAAAATACAATCTGTGCTTTTAAAACTTTCATTAAACAATAAAACCTGTCAGACACAACTGTGCATCACATCATCGTTGCAAGATTACAGTTTGGTTATGAATTGTGACTGAATTAAATCAGAATGAATGGTGGTAAAAGCAAATATATCTTAGCATTAGGTCAAAATAAAGTATAATTTCCAACTTGATGTGGACCAAATGTTCTTCAGAGTGATCTGTGTATTATAGAAAAACTAAATATCTTACCAACTTGTAATACTGTGCAAATCTGTTTAGTTTAGACTCTTTTTTTGTATTTTTCTTATCCCGACTTCACTGTTCTGAGAAAGTAATTTCCACTTGATACTATTAAACCTTTTGTAAAAAATAATTGACTTTACTACAGTCTTAAACTCTTTACAAAATGAGGAGTATTTTATTCAAAGCCGTGATTTATTGCATTATTACTGCTGTCTCTATTTGGCGTGGATGCTCTTCTCTAATCTCATCCATTGTTGGCTCAGATTGTCCTCTGTGCTCGTCCCGCAGGCGGATCGCCAAAGGAGTCTCGGTGCTCACCCACGGAGCCATGGCTCTGCGCCGAGACCAGGGCTTTCTGGGACGATCCCAGTACGCCGGCAACTGCCAGAGCGATGGAAACCAGACTCACCGAGTGCCTGACCGAATCAAGTAAGACGGGCTCGAGTTTACAGATTACACATAGATTACTTTTAATTTGGAGTCATTTGTCCCTTTTTCAGTACATTTTCTTGTCAAATGCGGCCGTTTGCGATGTTTTATGTGGCCCTTCGGGTGATATTTCTAGCACCAGGTTTTAATTAGATTTGTTTTAATTGGACAAGTTTTAGATGGATTTGATTTTTGATACAAAGATACATGAATGAAATCTGTTTGAATCCAAGTAAAACCTGTTGAAATGTGACTAAAACTTGTTCAAATCCAACTAAAATCTGTTCAGATCTGACTAAAACTTGTTCAAATCCAACTACAACCTATTGAAATCCATCTGAAACCTATTTAAATCCATCTGAAACCTATTGAAATCCATCTGAAACCTGTTGAAATCCATCTGAAACCTGTTGAAATCCATCTGAAACCTGTTGAAATCCATCTGAAACCTATTGAAATCCATCTGAAACCTGTTTAAATCCATCTGAAACCTGTTGAAATCCATCTGAAACCTATTGAAATCCATCTGAAACCTGTTTAAATCCATCTGAATCCTGTTTAAATCCATCTGAATCCTGTTTAAATCCATCTGAATCCTGTTTAAATCCATCTGAAACCTGTTGAAATCCATCTGAATCCTATTGAAATCCATCTGAAACCTATTGAAATCCATCTGAAACCTGTTGAAATCCATCTGAATCCTGTTGAAATCCATCTGAAACCTGTTGAAATCCATCTGAAACCTGTTTAAATCCATCTGAAACCTGTTTAAATCCATCTGAAACCTGTTTAAATCCATCTGAAACCTGTTTAAATCCATCTGAAACCTGTTGAAATCCATCTGAATCCTATTGAAATCCATCTGAAACCTATTGAAATCCATCTGAAACCTGTTGAAATCCATCTGAATCCTGTTTAAATCCATCTGAAACCTGTTTAAATCTATCTGAAACCTGTTTAAATCCATCTGAATCCTGTTGAAATCCATCTGAAACCTGTTGAAATCCATCTGAATCCTGTTGAAATCCATCTGAGTCCTGTTGAAATCCATCTGAATCCTGTTTAAATCCATCTAAAATCAGTTCAAATCCATCTAAAACCTGTTCAGATCCAACTAACAAAGAAGATTAATTTTAAAGACTCAAATGAAGATCTCACATTCAAAATTTTATAAAAGCTTCCAAACGTCACCATCATCTTCTCCTGAAAGGATTCTTCTGAACTATCGCGGCCCCTCACCACTTTGAGTTTAAAGGAATAATTAAGTAAAAGGTAAATTAGTTAAACCAAAACTCAAATACACATGGTTCATTTGTAAAAACCAGCACTGACTCAAATGTGGCATTTTTTATTTCCATTTAACACCACTGTGCTGCATAATACCTCCTTGCTTTCTTTCATCCACCGTTTAAAACAAAGTCGAGTATATTTCACAGAGTTCTTATTTAATGAACGTCTACAAACACAGGGTGCAGAGCAAGACAAAGGCTGTGTAAAAATCATTCACACTGAGCACACGGCACAGCGGCTCTGGAAGGTAAACACTGTTTTTATGAAGCATTCGCAGCAAAACCAGAGCGCTGAGTCATTCTGTCCTCTCCGTGTTTGACAAGTTGGAAAACACCTTTGTGCTATTCCCTAAAATGTGATGAATAAACCTGCAGCGTCACCGAAGACAAACAGACGTCGCTGTGTTCCGTCAAATACGTGTTCGCTTTGTCTTTGTGGATCATCTCTAAATGCTTCGTTTCTTCAACTGTGAGCAATGCCCTCAGTTTTCCTCATTTTGAATGTTTTGTGTTGACTCTTAGTACTACAGTTTCTTGCTAAAATACCACAACACACTAAAAGATTTATCGATGCAGCTGAGCAGAGCAGCTCAAGGTAACGCTCAGCACACATTTATTCATGCCTCGTAGCAGAGCGTTGATAAGAATACAAAGAAGAGTTTAAAAAGTCCGGTTTTTAAGCCACTGTGGGGTTGAAGACCAAGGTCGGCGGTTCGATTTGAACTCCGATACTTTATCATTTGTAATGTATTTATATATTGTACACTGAATCTTCAAAAGGTCAAAAGCTTTTATACACGGCGCATAGCAGTCTTGGAGTCTTTGGACATTTACAAACATGACCTAATAACCCTAATAAGAACCTCAAGAGAATGGGAGTGGGTCCAGGATATACCACAGAGACAATGTGTTTTAATTGTTGCTGGTGTCTGGATAAATAAAGTACACTTAGATGTTTCTGAACTGTTACTATTCCTGATTATTCTACGAATGTGCAGATATTTCACAATCTCCAAAAGCTTTGTTATTGTCTTCTCTTTGAGGTGAGCAGACATCACATGCTGCTGGAAACATTTTTATAAAAAGAAATAGAAATGCTATCCTCAAAAAGACAAGAAGTAAATGTTCCGATGTATTTCCTCCCGACAGAGCCCCGAACCACTCGCCCTCTAAAGGTGACGGTCCTGGGACCCACACTGGCCTCATCTTCCTGATCCTGACAGTTACAAATGACCACGAGCTTGGCAGCCGCAAGTCTCCGGGTCATCCTGTCACTTTTTTGACTTTATAAGCTGACAACAGGCAAAGCAATCCATCTTTTTAGATTTTGCCCATGCGACTGTTTCCAGTAATGAAAAGTGTGGAGGATACGGCGGGAGGCAGGAGGAGGCTAGTCCAACTTTTAGTTCTTGCTTGATTGAGCTCTGCTTGCACCGTCCCCTGAGGACTCTCGGGACTAGTCCGGTTTCCCTTCTTTTCAGCTGTCAGCGTGTTTGGGGAAGACTCCCAGGGGAACAGAGCCACATGGAGTTGTTTCACATTCACACATTTGGCTGAGGACAATTCAAGTAGTCAGCGTTTTAGGATGAACATGTTTAGGTGTTTTATTCTTAGCCGTGACGGTAAGTAGACGGTGATAAAGAGAGTGAACGGCATGGACTAAATGGGAAACAAACCTAGGCTTGAACCTCTGTTTATGTGGCTTTGGGACAACGTATAAGACTTTTATTGTGAAATGCAATATAACCAGGTCTGTATTACACTCTGCTGCAGCCTCAGTTGTATGTGTTGATGCAGATGTGCCACAGACACCATTATTAATCCACCAGACCTGTGATTTTACTGGGTTCATATGGATAAGTTCAGTTCTATTAGTTGTATTTAGAGGAGTTAACGTGTTCAAAAATAATATGCTTGATTTTAGGGAAACACTGTGCTTTGGTTAGTGCTTAATAAGAGAAGTTTTACAGTTTTTTTAAAGAAATCTCATGATTACAAACCCATTCCTTCATCATAACATGCTTTAGAGCAGCTTCAGTATCATCCGAGGACGCTGAGAGCTGAGAGCTTGTCGGTGAAGCCCAGATGTAAACCTCTAGCTGCTGTTGCTGTGTGTTCCTTCCTGGTTATTCCTCTCTTTTTGTATCTTTCACTGAATTCCCCATCCATCCATCCATCCATCCATCGTCCTGTGCTTTTATGTGGTGCTCGAACAGATGTGCTCTGCCTTTACGCTCGCCTTGAAGCACCCCTTCTTTACTTTTTATCGCTACAGCTGTTCCTTCTGGGGACTCTGGCTAAGAAATCCCCCCGAAAAGACGCAGATGCAAAACGAAAGCGCGTGAATTACAAGCGTTAACGGCGGAGGATAACAGATCGGTGCAGATATGACAGATTGATGGCACTGTCGGTGAAGTCCCGCAGATGGATGGTGAGCGCAGGTCGGCTGTCTGCGGTTTGTAATGGAGTGAGGAGGTTCGTTTTTGACTCGGCACAACATTTGATGCCCTTCGAAACGCAGCTGGTGAATGGGTTCAGTCAGCAGTGGCTGTCCGTCATGTTGGCAGGTACAGTGGGCTTCGGGGGGCTTTTGTAGCGTCTCTGCGGTGCTATACCTTCCACAAAAAACAGCCTTAACACCATCTTAATATCCCCCAAAATATTGCTGTTTGGTGTCTCTGGACATGTATTAATATCTGAAAAATCCACACACTTTTGGGAGAATGTCAGTGTTATTGCTGATTGATTTATTGAGTTATATTATTAGTGGACTTCCTAAACCTAAACCAGGTGTTAAAAATGACCAATTGCCATAATCCTTCTTGTTATTTTGTGTTGTGTGTACAATAAAATGCTGTTTGAATTCTCTGGGGCATGTTGTTAAGGGGCTAACATTAGCTTCTTCTCCAGTTGATGAATCATCCTTTGAGAGGTTTTCCATGTTTAGCATTTAACACAAACACTTTTAGCTTACTTCGGTTCATGAATTAGACTCCCAGACCTGGATGAAGAAGCTCTGTGGAGAGACAAGACCAGCCTCAGTTGCTTGACATTTTCACTTGATTGTAGTCTGCATTTAATTATTATTCTATTAGACTGGGTAGTTTTGGGCTTTGTGTCATGATTAGCTCCAATCCAGACTTTAGACACATGTGGTATTTGAAAACAGTCCATATACGTTTGCAAATCCCCATGAGTTTACCTTTTGTGCAAGTATTGTTAGGATTTTACAGCTGTTCCTTGTATCTGCGCGATTTCTGCACCGGTCCCGGTCCTGACTGGGTCTTGGACTTTACACAAAGACATTTTCTTGGTCCACTTGGAGCTCACTTCACACAGATACTTTTGATTTGTGAGTCTGGCTTGTTCCTGTTTAACACAAAGGGTTTCACTCCTGAAGGACACCTCTCAAAAAGCTGAGTCAGACCTAGTGACTCACAGGAAGTGCTCTGTTAGAATAAGCCTGACATTGTCATGGTCCTTACTCAGTGTCTCTCTTCATTAGACTTCTGCTCTCACTCTTAGTACTTTTCCACTGGCCTGGACTGTGCCGGCAGCGCTCTCTTCTCGTGTGCTCTTCAGTCGTACAGTAGGTCCTTAGTATTCACCTCACGTCGGACACCGAACCTCACACAGGAACATTTCAGTTCAAAGGAAAGTGCTTGCATAGGGACAAGCTGTTTTTCATTCACGGTTTGCTGAGGGGTGCCATAATCATAAATTAAACTGAAAAGTCTGCTATAAATGACTTGTATATATATATAGGGTGTAGTCTGCCTTATGCCGCATCAGCTAATAAACAAAGAAGAGGTTAAAAATGAATGAATGTCAAATCAGTGCAGGTCTAAATGCTGAAAAATCACATCCAAAATAACAAAGGTGACATATATTTATTCATAAGTGCAAAGTGGATAGACAGAATACTAACGGCAGAGGTCAGGAGGTGATGTTCCCAAGATACAATCATATTAGAGATAACAAGAAGGAAATACAGATTCACTGGGCGTATCAGTCGACAATCGATGGAAATCTACGAAAAAAATAGTGTGTCTTTTGGCTGATGATGTTATAGAAGAGACGGCAGTTTAGTTCTGAATGCAATCGTCCAACACACTAATGGAAATGAATGAAAATGCAGTGTTTCGCTCTTTGAAAACACAAAACTAGAGAGAGGTTTGCGACAATGAGAGAACACAATCAGACAATATAAGCAATTGAAACTGGAAAATCTCATTTCCAGTTACACGGCAGCTTTTACTGTCATTGTGCATCATTTTTTAAAGGGAGAGGTTTTGGTCCGTCGAAAATATCTGCAAAGCCCGATGCCACAATAAGACCTTTCAAAAAAAAAAAATCCTATTCCTCCAAACTGCTGAAAGAGCTACTTCAGTTTTCTTTCCACAAAATGGCCTCATAAAGATTCATTTTTTAGTCGTTAGTGAGAAATGTCTGAACTGAGCCAAGATGTTGCCTCAAGCACAAATCAAAATAGCTTTTAATATATAGACTGTGAAAAGTTGTGAGTAGAAAGTAATGCTGATAATTAAAACCTATAAAATAAATCTACGGAAAAAATGCACTGAACCAGCTCTTTTGAATCAAATTGTCTTTCCATAATTTCATGCAAAATTTTAAAATATGACGAATAGTAATGTCAGAGTTTGTTGGAGTAGAAAAAGACGAGGATACGTTCTGGTTTTATGCAGATTATCAGAGAAATATAAGAAATTCAGCCCAAATTGGACTGTTTCTACGAATAATCTTTAATGTGACGTTTCAAAACGCATGTTAAATCTGTTTACATAACGACATCTCACCTGTTGCCCGTGGATATCTTTCTGTGTCGACCACAAAAGACGCGGACGGCGCGAGGGTTTGTGGAGCGGGACCTTTCAAACGCTGCAAATGGAGTTAATTAATGAAGCCGTGCAGTTGGCGCCAGCTCTGCTCTGTTTGAATGCACCCTCAGCACACACCCCCCTGAATAATTCATCCGCAGAGGGCATTAAAACAAGCCTTATCATTAATGATTGCACTGGTTTATGGACTTTGTGAAATATTGAGATAGGAATATGAGATGCTGCTTTTCGGTGTATGTTGCAGCAGCTCATTAATCATTAAAACTGAAGATATTCTCACTCATCATCTTTTATCTTTTTTCTTTTTTTTTCAAATGAGAGATATTTGAAAAAGGCGAATCAGACGTGGGACCCGCTCTCTCTCAACAACCTTCATTAATCAGTCTTTGTGCTTCTCTGCAGCTGAGGCAGATGTATTTTACACAAAAGACATAAAACACGGAGCAAGAAAAGCCCTGGAAAACATCTGTTAACCCCAGCAGCGGACCGGGATAATGCTAATCGATATATACATTACAAGTGTGGAGTTTGGGAAAGAAAAAGCTTTAACACGACTCTTTGGAGATTATGCAAATAGTTAATAACGTCCTTATAAGCTATTCAAAACCAATGAAATGTATAGACTCATCATGAGATTTTTCACTTCGTTACTCAATTAAAACACAGCGAATCCCACATAAACACGACTTGTAAACCAAGCCTTTAAAGTCACACCAAAAGGGTTTTACGCAGTGATTTAAACAAAGAGATTTAAGCCGACTACGGTCGTGAGAAAGCCGACGGTGGAGAGAGAGAGAGAGAGAGAGGGGCTGTAGCTGTCACCTCTCAGACCCCGGGGAAGGAGCCCGCTCATCTGTAGCAGAGGAGTGTCATCCTCTAACTCTGTGTGAGGCACTTTTATTACCAGCACCTACCGACACTACAATAGAGCAGGAAACACTGCGGTTGTGTAGTTGTACAAGGTAAATCCCACCACATTAACTCCGCTTAAAGATGGGATAAATACTTTCTTTTTGTTCCTAATCACATGTAAGCTAAAGCTATAAAGAGTATTTATTATGTTTTCCGATTTTGATTATACAGAAACACTTAAATCAGACTTGTTCGCTGTTTTAAAACGACAACAACTTGGAAACTCGGACGATCCGATGACCAAATGTATGCAGCGATAGACAGATACAGCATCATTGTGCAATAATATCTTTTCAACTTGTCTTTCACCGCATAAACAAACTTGAAATCTAATCATAACGACCATTTCTGGCTTTTAAAGGGTGATTGTAGATTAATGGATGTTCACTTTAAAGATTAAGACGCTTCCAAATGAATTGCTGTTGCTTAGAAGGAGACTGTCTCTGTCCACACGAGTGTTTTTGAGGATTTAGAAATAATAAATCGTCACAAATCCCTTTTTTTTTTTGCATGATAGACTCTAGTACACACGTCAAACTCAAATGCGGCCCTCTGCAATGTTTTATGTGGCCCTTCAATACATTTAATACGTGATATTTGTGGATATTTAGGTTTGAATTGGATTTGAACAGGTTGTAAATGGATTTCATTTTTGTTACAAAGATAAATAAAACCTGTTCAAATCCAACTAAAACAGTTTCCATAAAAAACAGGAGATGAATGTTAAAGATAACTTTTGTAAGATGATATGTCACATTCAAAATGTTATATGTTATGCCCCTGAAATGATTCTTTTTAACTATCTATCTCTAGTTCTAGATGTGGATTTCTGTTTGAAGCAATGCACAGTCTTTATGAGTTTGGGAAAGACTCATTCTACACAAAAAGTCTTACCTGAAGAAATAAATCGTTTTAAAGTATGCCACGTGTCTTTTTAAAGAACATTATTCTAGTGTTCGACTGTCGTTATTCAGTCCACTCCAGTATTCTCCCACAACACCGTTTAAGCTGTGATAATGTCTAGGCACAAATGTAAAGCCAATGCCAATCACTGCAGTGGAAATCTGAAGGTTTAAAAAAGCCTTAAGAAAATCGTCAATCAGGAAATACACAGGTTCTGTTCAGATTTAGATGATTTTGCTTTTCATTTCCTGCTGAGACTCGTGCATTCCTGCTTCATGTCAGTAAAAAAAAATATATTTGTTCTTTTCCCGGAGAAATGATGTGTGTTATTTGCATTTAGAGCGGACGACGCAGATCTGATTTAGAAGTGAGATGCCTGAAGATAGGAATAGTAACGTCCACACACAATGAATCACCCAGAGCTGATCTAACGCCAGATACGGACGCTTCCAATAAATACGCTCTTACTTTGAGCTTTAACTCCTCAAACGTGACATTTGCTTGGTTTTCAGCAAATTTAAACAACTGTGCCAAAGCAGTCGGCTCTAATTTATGACAAAAAGGTCACGGGATGGACTTTTTAATGTGAAGTTTTAGTTTTTTGGTGTTTCTAAAATGCCAAATGAATCACGACCAGCCTTTGTCATTTTCGGAATCATTTATAATTTTTGTTATTGTGCTGTTATTTAATCTTTTTATGTTGCTCCAGAATCATTTGAAGACCTTTCTAAAGCAGCTGTTTTTAAATCAACACGAGCTCAGACATGTTTCTGAAGTTTGGGACCAAATAAAAGCTTAAAAACACTCAGATATAACCCACTTAAACATAAATACTGTACCTGTGTTAAGGTGAGGAGCCATTCCCATTTCCTCAAACGATGACGATCTTTTACTGCTGTTCACAAAAATGATGTAACAACAATTTAAAACTATACAGATACATAATGAGGATAGAAAGTGAACAATGGAATATGCAAATAATGGAAAAAATACATAAATTAATGTGGAAATTTGCTTAATATGGAAATATTGACATTAAATAAAGGTTTGTAAACTGTGAGAATATCACACTTTGATTCAAGGTACAGAATCTTAATTGTAAATATAATCATAATCCTGGTTGAAGAACATCCAAATACTTTATTTAATTTGTTTAACCAGTTTTAAAATGTCTAGTGTTTCAATATTATTCTACAAGTTTGTCAGAGCATTCATCAATCACATAATGTTTTAATCATTTAAGCAAATCTAAAAACATAAAAGTTAAAGGGGCACCATGTAACTTTTAGCCCAAAATTTAAACTATATAGTGTATTCTCATAATCATTTTGACGGTTCTTAATGCCACTTAAATAACACTGTACACAAAATACAAACTAAAATGACCCACTCCTTCAGAAGATTTATTTATTTATTTTCTCTAAACACCTGACGACAGTGAAAATGGCGCCGCTGTCGTAACAACACAAAGTCTGTAGAGATCTGCGCCCCCTGCTGGATAAAAATGACACAGCGCCGCTTTAAAAACAACACCTGCTTTTCCTCTTTTCACCTGCCATTTACAAAACGAGTCGTGCGTTTTAACCCGTCGTGCTCATTTTTCACAAAGCTAACGGGGAGTTGTTGAGGCCGGTCGTGAGGAGGAGGGATATTGCTCTGAGGCGGGAAGTGTTTTTGCCGCTTTCACCGGGGACATCTTTATTTTCTCTGGCATTTCATCCACGGAGAGGTCTCCTGCTGAGATAAGTGTTGGTGCAAAGTTTAGGACTCTTCAGAAATAACAGCCAAACCTGATGTTAGCATTGGCAGGAACATGTTCAGCTGCCTGTCATTTTTAGCACTTACTCTTCTTATTATATCTTTTTAAATACATATGAAGTCTTTTTTATGATATATTTAAAGCTACTTAGAAAGCGTCGCTGAATATGTTCTGTTAAAATGTGCCGGGCTTTACTCTCTAATTATTTCAGTGTTTTGTTAATGGATGTGTCATTGTTTTCCAGATCAATTATTTGTCGAACTTCCAGATGCTTTCTTCTCAGCACTTTTCCTTCAAGAACATCCCACAAAAGCGGCATTAATAATTCAATTTTACTTCATTTGGTTGATTTTTATGAACTTTTAAGGGTAACCCTGGAAAATGATGAAAACAATTCAGATTAAGATGCACAATAAGCATCTAATCTTCTTCTATTCTCTCCACTTCCCGACAACTTTTGTTCACTGTCTCGGTTCAAAAGCCTCTCAAACGCACTTCCTTGTCTTTGTGCAACTGTTTCCGCTTCTCATCAATGCTCTATTCATGAAAAAATATGTTTAATAAGTTATTCAAATGGGTTCTGACATTTTTTATTCAGTTCATTAATGTATTATATAGAAGAAAATACATTCAGAAAGAAATGCATGTCTTTATCGAGGCCACGAATTAAATGAATGCTTTTCCTGTTGTTTAACTTCAATAAAGCCTGATTATATTTGGGGAAAAAAAGGGCAAGATTTATCAAATGAATCAAGAATGGGCCCAGACCAAAACAAATCTGCCCCTGAGTTTGTTTAAGAGCTGCATTGTTAGCCGCTCCAAAATGTAGTTTCCCAGAAAAACTAATTACGAAACAAATTAGGTCTTAACTCTTCAGTTTTAATTACTGTTCCCTCCAGACGGCTCACTACATACAAACAGCACAAATACGTAAAGAGTTTTATTCCTACTGGCCAACAGGGTTTAAACTTTATTTTCACTCTTTATTTATTTATAATATTATTTTACTCTCCTCTGATTGGTCAAATGTCTACAGAGTAAACCTTGTCTCTTCTTTAATCAAACTTTTATTGGTTCTTCTTTGACTCATTGTGTTACTAATATACCTCACTGTATTTTATGCACATTTAAGTCGACACTAACTAATACACTACTGTCCTTTTTGATGTTTTTTAGCATTAAACCTTAAAATTAACATTAAATCAGACTTGTTGGTTTGGTTTAAACACTAATAAACGACTTTATTCTCATTGAGCTGTTTTAATCATCTGATTTTTGAGTTGAACACATGATGCATGAGTGTTGTTTTCAACCATCCTTCTTTTATTCTCATTTCTTTTCTCGCTTTTCAACAAAAATGGACTAAAATGGAGTTTCAAGACATTTAAATTTCCGTTCGTTTGTCTATCTCTAATCAGCTCCTCAGTCATAACCCTTTCATTCAGAGTAAGATCCAGTCCTTCCATGTTGTTCCCCGTCTCCCGTTCATGCCCCTGCCTCATTTTTCACCCCTCGTCCTGGTTATTAAATCAACCCTGCCTCCCCCGACCCCGGCGTTTACTCGACCAGCGCCGCTTCCATCCATCCACCGATCCACTCGCGCTCTCGGGCTCCATCTCGGCTCCGGAGACTCGGGAACCTGATGCATTGTTTTGCATGGAAATGAGATAATAGTATTCAGACACAAAATGCACCGCAGCGGGAGCAAATGGGAAATGGAAGAATGGTGCGTCTAGGTGTGTTTATCACGAGAACACACACAGTCCCAGTGAGTCTTGATCCATCATTATCAAGAGACTAAACCTATTCTGTGTAATCTATGGTTTCTAGTTTAATAAATAGGTATAGTGCAGATTATATCATTAATAAACACAAAACCAAGTGAATAAATGTGTTTAATTCAGTCTTTACCAATGCAAATGGAGGGCAATGACTTCAAATTCATATTACTTACCTTTGTTTTGTTTATAATGAAGCATTTGTCTGAATTAAACTTGATAGAAGAACTGCATCTAACTCTGGTTCAGAATGAAGACTTTATGGACTTTATGGTTTAGTGGAGTTGGTAAAGTCTGCAATTAAAGCTGCTAAACATGACTTTGATGGAGCTACGAGTGAATTTGATTAAAAACTGTATTAATGCACTGCCACAAACGTAAACCCTCGTGACACAGAGTTTCTATTGAACTGAATCTATATCATTAAGTACTTAAAAAGTGATTTAAATGAACACACAGAGAGCTCCCACAAGGCTTTCTGCTGCACGTGGCCGTCCTCTGAGACGATCCGATGACGTGTCTGTCTTCAGGCCGCGCTGATTATCCTCGATTGCTGTCATTATTAAAGTTGATTCAGAGAAAGGCTCGAGGAGATTAACGCCTGAAAACCAAGTGATGGGAGTACATAAAGCCAGAAGGTGTTCAGGTTCGGTCATTGTCACCATAAAAGAGTGTTATTTTAGTTTAAAATCGATATTGAATTGACAAGACATTGAACTCAACTCGACCTAAGATAAAAGATTTTGTTTTTCTTTCTTGCATTTGAGGAAAAGAGTTTAATCCCAGTTTAATAGCATAATGTGATTTAAAAAATATCTTATTACAGTTGTGTCAAACTCAAAATGGTGAAGGGCCACAGGAGTTAATAAGAATCCTTCCAGGGGCCGAAGAGGGTGACATTTGGAAGCTTTTATTCAATTTGAGTCTTTCTGAAGTTATCACACAAACAATAATTCCCTCCTTTCATGGAAACTGGTTTGAACAGATATTAGATGGATTTCAACTGGTTTTGGTTGAATTTGAACATGTTTTAGTCAGATTTTAACAGATATTAAATGGATTTCAACTGGTTTTGGTTGAATTTGAACATGTTTTAGTCAGATTTGAACAGATATTAGATGGATTTCAACTGGTTTTGGTTGAATTTGAACATGTTTTAGACAGATTTGAACAGATATTAGATGGATTTCAACTGGTTTTGGTTGAATTTGAACATGTTTTAGACAGATTTGAACAGATATTAGATGGATTTCAACTGGTTTTGGTTGAATTTGAACATGCTTGTTTCAAAAGGTTTTTGTTTTTTTTTTTTTTAAATCCCCCAAAACCCCTTCTAAACCCCTTTTTGTTTTTTTTAAAAAATTTTTGTTTTCTTTTTTTTCTTTTTTTTTTTGGATTGATTGGCCACATAAAACATTACAAAGGGCCACATTTTGCCCCCGGGCCTTGAGTTTGACATGTGTGCCTTAACACGTCCGAGGGTTTATTAACAAGGGTTTTAATAATTTATCGTGTTCATCTTTGGCCAATCATTGGGTGACCCTTATGTCAACAATGAAGTCCCAATAATAAAAATAAAATAACACAGATAAAGTGGTTATTCTAGTGCTGGATACATGTTTTACACTGAGAAATAACAAAAGTAGTTAAAGGCAAGCTCTAAACTTTGGTTTTGTGTGATGTGTTAGTGTTTTGTGAAGGAAAACTGGTCCGGATTGACCTTTTTTAATAAAAGGAAAGCGGCGAGGGTTTGTGACAGAAAGAATTAAATCAGGTTGTAGCGTTTTCAGGATCATCATTTACAAAGCACTGACAAGCTCTACACCTTTTTCTCTTGTAATACTTTAATTATACTAATACTCTTGAATGAAACACACCTGGGAATGGCTTCTTCATGCATTTGTTGTGATGAGATTTCATATTCAACACTGTGTAGTTAGAAAATGTTAGAAAAATGTGAACATATCCTCGATGGCATTCGGACTCTTTGTATAAAACCTGTTTGGAGCATGTCTTCTTTTCTTTATTGCATCATTGACCCCTTCTCTAATGATCTTAAAGCTGACCCCAGCGTCCCTAACCCGTCCCGTAGCCCTCGTACCCCCTTCATACCCCTCCTCGTCGTCCGTATCGAATCCCGCTGATGTTATTTAATCAAAGCCTTGATTGCGACGCTCTCGGCTTCACCCGTCGCCGCCGTAAACCGGTCTCTGCGTCTGAACGTGAAAGCTGTCGTCTCTCTCGGTCCGCGGTCTCCTTGCGGCGACCTGGACCTATCGGCGCTAATGAAGGCAGTCACATCGGCGCCGTGATGAGACTGAGGCGCTAATTTAAGTGTGTGTGTGTGTGTGTGTGTGTGTGTCCAATGTACGGGCTGCCACTTGTGCTCATAAACATTCAAATAGAGCGGAAATAGAGAGCAGCGTTGTATTTTCTCGTGTTGTTGTGGTAGACACTAACCGAGGCCCAATCAAGAACAAAACCAGTGATTGTTCTTGATTTATTTTCCTTATTGTCTTCACACTGCAATGGTTTCCCACCTCTCAGTAATTCTGTATTTCTTTGGTTTCTTGCTCCCACGGCGGCTCTGAAAAGCTTTGACTCCGTCCTCACTATTTTTGTTTCGCCGGGTTTTATTGTTTTCTCATTGAAGACTTTGATTGAAGACTTGTGTCAGAGATCACAACCTCAATATAAGGTGTTAGAACAACCAGCAGACTATACATTACAGACTTTAAATTAAATTTCCAGCATGCGAGCCCTCATCCTTTCCAATTTTACTCAACAACGTTTCCTCTGAGCTTATAAACATTACGCTAAAAGGAAATGATCTACAGTTTGCAAATAAATGCGCACTTTGCATTTAAAGCGATAGAATAATATAAATGTTAAATGTTAAATCTTTCTATGAACTAATTATTTCATTAGTTCTCAAAGCGACGCACTAATTATCAAGGTTTTGTTAAGTTGTCAGATGAGAACTCTACCTTTTGCAGGATTTAGTTTTTCCATTGAAGATGACACAAGAAATAAACAGAAGTCAGGAGGAATAGAAACTATCTTCTTGAAAGAATGGAAGCTGAAAACATGGCTCAAAAATTCATGTTCCTGAATAAATTGTTGCTCGCTTTAAAGAACTAAAACTTATTTTGAAATAATGCTAATAAACAAGTCTTTTGCATTAAAAGCGTTCCATCAATGATCTCTGAAGGAACCAAAAAATCCAGTAAATTGTGCTGATTTTGTTTAGTCAATTATTAAACGCACAACGTCATAGGCCACATACAAACAAAATGATCAAAAACTGTTAATTAAACTTGATAATTAACGCTCTGAGATCTTTTAACCGTGACAAACGACTCCGAGCTGACCTGCGTTAGAAGTTTGTCCCTAAAATTCTTGAATAGGTTTTGATATTAACAATGGCCTCTGGGTTAATGAGGTAAAACATTTAGTTCAATCGAAGGCAGAGTCACCTTTAGTTCAAACGCTTCAACTTTAAACACATGTAACGCCAAGAAGAGCATCGCCATGACAACCCCAGAGGGACGGAGAGGATTAGAGGCGACGAGGAAGACTGGATAAAAAAGGACGGCTGACTAATGCTAATAAAAGGAAGTCCCGATGTTATTCTATTAAAAAAAGGGGAGTTTTTTGAGGAGAAACTCAATAACTTTAATGTATCGGTATCAACGGCTGGATTAGACAATATTCTGCTTCATTTACAGTATTTGTTCATCAGTAAGTCTGTAAATGATGTGTTTTCCAAGTTGAAAAATGCACAGGAGCTAATTCATATGACATGACATCATATGCATCACTAACACTGCAGCAATTTGCATATTTAAGGTTGATTTTGCCTCTTTACGGTTTGTAAAATGTGATTACCAGGATTTGTTGCTGTGAATTGAACCTGTTAGACACTGATATGTTTTGTAAAGAGTAAGACTTTAACTGAAACAGTGATAATTCACTTTCTGAGCTGGAAATGGTGGTAAAAGTCGCCTCACAGATTGAGTTTGCATGTTCTTCCTCTGCTCTACGGTTAATAATAACATGACCAATTAAATACAGAGAATTAAATTTCCCTTTGGAATAGTAAAAGAGCAGTACCTTAAAAATAAACACCAAAAAATTCACAAAAAATAAATCATACAAACCCCAAACTTGGAAACCTGGAACATCCAAAAAGGAGGAGGCAGAAAATGTCGGACAACACCCCAGAACAGACAGACTGAAGCTAAACGAGGCCCTGAGAGTCTCTAAAACTATGATACAGCGTAGTTTTCTCCAAATATTTGAGTCTTGTTCTACTCAGAGAAATGAAAGCCCCGTCCACATGAATAATTCCTTGTTTGTCAGCAGATTTCTCCCTCTTCTTCTCGTCTTGGTGGAAAAGCATGAAATAATAATTATATCAGCCCGGACCAAAGACGGAGGGCATGTTTCTATGTTTCTCTCTCCACGTGCTGCCAGTGTGATCCTCGTATTCTCTCTAATGTTCTCTCTTCTGAGCTCTGCGGCTTTGCTCTTATTGATTTTCCAATGTCACGCACCTTACCGTGAACACGAGATCCCTTTTGTGCCACAGAGGACGCAGAGGTTCATGAATGATTATTGAGTTTTGACGCGAGCGAGAAGCCTTGAAGACGTGCGTTTTCGTCAGTGTTGGTCAGTCTTTGCGATTCAGCCGGGACCGCGATGATGTGATGGACAAGTGAGGTTATACAGCAGCTGAGATTATTAAAGGACATGGATTTATGATTTTTGATTTCTGCCTTTCAGCTTGGTTTGGTCAGGGCTCCTCCAGGATTTGTTGGTATTTGTGTTCAGTGGTGGAGTATTTTGGTCTGGTCTTTCGCTCGTCTCTTTAAAACAGAAGGGTATGCTTTGTTTTTCTACTTTTTGAGGAAAGTAGTTTAATCACATAATGACATTTTGTGATTAAATGGCTATGTTTAGCTATTTTGCTTTAAAAAAAAATCAAAAATCAAAGAGAAGAAGCAAAGGAAACAGATAAATATTGCCAATCCATTCACAGTTAAACAGAGATAATTGCAGAATCACATTTAAGTTTAAGGTTAGCTCCACACTTCAGTTTGATGTAATGTATTTTGTGATTGCAAATAGGAAGAGTTTTTAAATTAGAGGACTATACTGCTCTGGAACCACTCGTTTTTGGTTAAACCAGCGCTACAGATGCTAAAAGCTGCAGCTAAAGACTTCAGTCTGTTCATTTGGTCAAAAGAAAGAAGAAAAAGGAAAAAATATAACATAATAATAGCATTTTTTCTCAGTGAATTTACCAAAGCCTGAATAAATGTTTAGGTTTTTTGTTTTATTTCTTATGGCTCTCACTTCATGAATTAAAAATGTTCATTGTCTACACTGCATTAAACACAAACTTGAGGCATTAAATGGTGAATGAAACTGGTGCAGCTTTCTAAAATAATCTTATTAACTGCAGCATTTTACCTCCTGCATCTTACACAGTTAGAAAAGTGGAGTCACGCTCATCTTTTTTTCTGATTAAATCACAAAGAACCTCATTTTCAAAGTTCTCTTCAAATGCGATTTATATCTCATAAGTAAATGCAACTTTTGACACTTTGTACTGTATTATCAAATAAGAAAGTAGTCTCCAGCTATTTCAAACTCCCCTGTTCAAGGATTTGGACTTGTTTGGATTTGGCCCGAGGAGTCCAAGGTGTTCATGTCCCATTGTCAAGGATAAAACAGATGCACATCCGAGGACTTTTAACACTGAATCAAATAATAAACTCAAGGGAAGAATTAGAGCGGCTGGACTTTGTGTTCAGAAGGTTAGGGTTAAATTCTCAACATTTCTTTGACGCTTGGATCTTTTCTCTCGTTTCTCTCATGTTTTAAAGTCAGAAGGGCTTTTCTCGTGTTATCCTCCCTGCTTCATCTCTAACGTTAAACTGAGAAGATGTGCTTTTGACAGCGTCTTGATAATGTAATGTGAGTGGTTTATGAATATATTAACCCTCCTCTTCGTCCTGTCGCTGTGTTCACTGCAGACGCCGTTACCAACAATAAATACTGCAGTCTCCAGATGAGATTTTGTCCTTTTCCTTCATTTTAACTAATTATTTCCCCCCTTTCTTCCTTTTTCCTCATTCTTTCTTCCTACACTTGGCTCTGTTTTTTCTTGGCTCCAAGAAATGTTCAGGGAGCTGTGGCCAATCATGAACTATCAGTCCTAATTTGATAACCAGTGCAGCCACAGCACACAGAGGAGGAGGCCAGCAAAGCACGTTTATCCATTCATCTTCATCTTTCTGCGACGTTAAATGGTACCTTTCAAACAAACGGGAGCAGGAAATAGGAAATAGGAATGATTACTTGTAGTTTGATTTGTATTATTACAGCTTTACTGATTTTAAATGTACTTTTTATGGAACGATCTGCCAAAGATATGTATGTTTAGGTATTCTAGGGCACACTCACAGATTAGATTAGATTAGATTAGACTTTATTCATCCCACAATGGGTTAATTCACATGTGATGGCAGTTCACATTAGTGCATAAACAGTGCTAGAAAATATAAAAAGAGAGCATGCAGTAAATATATATACAGACTTTAGAACTTTTAAATATATACAAAAAAAAAGGCATAAAAGGTGCAACCAGGTCATAATAATTTAGCAATATAATAAAAAAGAGCCCTCTATACACATTTACAATTGTGTCTTCTTCTTTGTTCTTTTATTGTCCCACACATTTCCAAAGTCAAAACTGGGCCAGAACACGTTTTCCTCTCGTTGCCGACCTGGATTTATCTTGTTGTAAAGAGTTTTTTTTGTTTTTGTAGAAGCACAGTGTCCATCGACAGACGGCACAACAGCAAAATACAGAGAGTAATACTTTATGGTTTAACGAGGCGTGCTTTTACAGCCAGGGTTAAAGGTCAAAAGCCATGAACAGCTGCTTTTGTGAAGAGGAACAGCTCTAAAACGGAGCTTGTAGCCTGTATCTGTCTCACTCTGCGCTGTCACACTCTAATAAACTATAGATGAAGTAATTAATTAAGCGACAGCATCAATTATATTTGCACGAGTCTCTTTTTTTTCACCAACGAGGCGTACAGAGCCTGAATAAGACTGAGAAAACGTACAAGAGTGAAAGCTGCTTGGGTACAGTACAGATCAACCTTAGTCAGTGTAAATTGCCCATTGGGAATAAATGAGTGTGACTGGTTGTGCCTCGTGCTCACAGCAATCAGTGTAGGCCCCTGTGACCTATTATTATTACTTTCACTATCACCTCTAACTTAGTTCACTCCACTGGTAAAAGAAAAGTCTTGGTCCATTTTCTCGGCGCCTTGAGATGTTCACGGTGCAATTAAACTGTGCCAGAGTTAGTTTGTTTGTTGCACAGGGTCAGCGTTCACACTTTGAAGTGAACCACACGAACAAAGCATCTGCTGCAGAGTAAACACAAAGATCCAAACCAATGGAGGCAGTGGAAAAAGTGCTGATTATAATTACTCCGACACATTTGGTGTTCCATATTGTTTTTAGGTCACGTTAAGCCAAAGCACTGGTTATAAAAAGCATCCCACATACTAAAGTGCTTTATAGATATATATATTTGAATATTCTGCTCATGTTCTGTCTCGTTTCTTTCTTTAAAGGGAAGTACAGTGTCACAGGATTTCATAGGGTTTATCTTTGACAGCAGCTTCTTCAAAATAAAGCCTGTTTGTGGCAGAGAAAGGCAGATGAGAGGACGGAGAGATAAACGCTGACAAATCCCTCTCTTTCATTAAACCAGGCATGAAATGGCTCTTGATCAGTCTGCCCCATCGTTCCATTTCTCTTCCTATAGGCCTCTTGTGACAGGGTTGTCATGGTAACGTAGAAAGCTAACAAGTGTTATGTGTTCAAGAGGACATCCATTTTCTTCTTCTTTTTTTTTTTTTTTTTTTAATAATAAATATGATTAAACATATTTAATAATGCCTGGAACATATTGTTGTGTTTTAGAAATAACAGAAATTCAGACATTTGTAAAGTATTGTTATGTTTCTCAAGTGACAATAGATTTAGCATGATTCTTTTTATTTATTTATTTATTTTTGCATTTAAACAGTCTTCTAAAGGATCTTGTGTATATGTATTTGTTTCCTAGCCAACTAAAGACCTGTTTAGTTAAAGCTTTGCGGTGATTAGTTATTTACGTCTCTCTTAAAGGTGTTGAGTTCCTGAATTTGCTCCTGTGCCTCAAAGAATCTGTAAAATGTCTTCTCCAGAGTTATGTATTAATTAAGTGGCTACTTTCTGATTTATCAAACACAGCACTTTAAAGAGGTATGTGCCAAGTGTTTGTGGAGAAAAGACTGCTGCTGTTCGTGCAAAGATGAGGCATAGAAGATGGGAAGTGATGTTTGTAAATGGGTAAACAGTATCTGAAAATGTAACAGCGTAAGAATAATCAGATGATTTGTGTTTGCAGGACACACATATCAGAGAGTACAGATTGTTTCTGAAAACCAAGAACATAGAAATGTGAAACGTCTGATTTAATTTATTTGGGGTAAATGTGTTTCTCTAGGTCTTTTTTTCAAACTTTTGACATAGAAACTACTAAATGGCACTGCCTTCACCAAATTTGTCATAACATTTAGTCAATTTCTCACACACAGCATGCACTATTTTTAAAACTCCACGTATTATTTAGCACCTACTGTTAGAGAATTCAATAGTTAGTTCAGTAGTTGTGTCTAAACTGAACAAACATGAGACTGAACTTACATCGTTTGTTGAAAAACCCACAAAGAAGATAGTCCTGTCCTGTTCTGTGAGATTTTTGGGGCAGTCCCTTTTTATTTGAACAAACGCATGAGGCCAATCCATTTCAGATGCTTCAAATCCATCCAATTTTTGTTCTGCTGAAAATTGGTGTAAAGCTCACAAACAAGCGGCATGAAAACAGAGCAACAAGGGTTTTTAATTGAAATGTTATTGTAGCTGTAGCGCTGCCAAAGCCATTCCACCTTCAACAAATGGAAATGATCTGTGGCTTTAATCAGTGTGTTCAGAGGAAATGGGAAATCTGGACGCTGTGATTCATTATTTAAAAAAGACATATGAACTTCAACTGGAACCAACATAATAACAACTTAGACAGTACTTAGTGGTTGTTGTACACATTGTTTTTAGTGAACAAATACAAAAACTCTTCTATTTCTGGTTTTAGTTTATAGAAAATGAAACTTGTTTGTTCAAAAGAGCCTGAAATGCTCCCAGATATTGGGCTGGATTGGTTTGTGATCTAAGTGAAATTTATTTTATTGAACTGATGAACAATATTCCTGTATTGGACAGTGTTAAACATGATTATTCATTTGAAGAGAAGCATTATATTGAAGTAATTATTTGATTATTTATTTTTTTTATTGTGTCCAAAGGCAGTTTGTTGTGCATGGGTTGGGACTTCTTGTTTCTGATATGTTTATCTATTTCTGTTCAGATGCCGTTTAAACTGTGTCAATTGGTGCTTTCCTCGTGAAATCAAACTGAATTCACAAGAACCAGACCTTTTCTTTGTAAAGATTTAAAGAAGAATTCAGAAAGCTGCCGTCTATGAGCCTGAACAAGACAATATGACTCTAGGACAGACATAATGTGATAAAAACAAATAGATTCTGCTTCCTAATGTGACCAGTCTGACGTCAGCTAACTCCTAAACACGTTCTTCCAATTACAGAACACAAAAGTACGGCCAACTTTGTGGATCCCAGCAGCCGGGCCTCTTCACTCTTTCTAAGCCGGTGTTTTCGAAAGTCTTTGCGAGATCATTTTCTCTCGACCTGTGTGAGCCTCGAGTGATGGAGGTCTCAGAAACCTATCCCTGGGATGAAAAGCTGGATTAAGCGCCGTGACTTTATTGTCTCCCTTTATTGTCCCGGTCAAACCTTGGTCAGTCTGTCTATCCCGCTCCACCGCCTCTTCTCTTAATATTACATTTTAGACGTTTTCTCATCTCGTGTCAGGCTGTAAAGGAATAAAGCCAGGCCTAATTCCTCTGGGAACTTTCCCCGCCGTCGCTCGGTTTGATCCTCGGCTGTCACATGTTCTGTAATGAATTCATTGATTAAATCTGGCCGGCTGTGGGCTCAGCTCTCTCGGCTGTTCAGAGGTGTTTCCTTTTGCAGTAAAATCTCTCACAGAGGTCCCGTCTCTTCGCTCCAATATCCACCTCTCACCGGGCCCTCACCTCGTGGCTGGATGTCACATTTAAAATAATAATCTCAGACGTTTCCTCTGAAGCACGGCAGGTTTTGTTAATGACTAGGTTTAAAGCATTAGTTAACCTTTATCTGCAGCACATTATCAGGATGAAGCTGGAGTGGGCTGAGAGTTTGCCTTTTTCAACAGGATTTGGCTCAAAATAATCACTTCTCAGTTAAAGGTCCTATATTATACTATTTTGAACATTATACAGTGTATTATGGATACATGTAGGTTACCATATCACGTTCTGCAACATGAAACACACAATAATGATCTTATACAAGCGGTTTGAATGAGCTCTCATCATGAGTCCAAAGTGAACGGTCTGATTTGGCGCTGTCACTTTAAGGCTCAGCTCTCCCGTGTTGGCTCCGCCCACTCATGACGTCACGCTATAGCTACGCGAGCTGCGCTGGAAACAGACTGAAGTAAACACGGTACATCGTAGTAATAACTTTGAGAGTAACTGAGCCGTATATCTTCGACCCAGAGTCTGACTCTGAGTTTGAAGAACATGGGCAAACACAAAGACCTCGAAGGCTTCTACAAGACGTTTCTGCTGGGTAAATGAAAAAATTTTTTTTTTTTTTTTTTTTTTGGGGGAGCCCCTAAAAAAGGGGGGGGAAATTTTTTTTTTTTTTGGGGGCCGGGGGGGGGGGGGGGCAAAAACCCCCCGAAATAGGGGGGGGGGGGGGGCGGCCCCCCCGGGGGGGGGGGGGGGGGGGGTTTGGAAAAAAAAAAAAAAAGGGGGGGGGGGGGAAAAAAAAAAAGGGGGGGGGGGCTTTTTTTTTTCCCCTCCCGACTTTTGACAGTGCAGGAGAGAGGGGCAGGGGGGTGGGGAAAACCCCTCCCCGGAAAAGGGGGTTTTTTTTTAAAAAATTACATCCAACGGGAAAAAAACCCCAAAAAAAGAGGCGCACCCAAAAAAAAAAAAAAACAACAAAACCCCCAAAAAAAAAAAAAACAGAACATGGTTTGAGGTAGAAAAACTCAGAAAAGTCAATTTAGCATAATATGGGACCTTTAAGATTTAGTTTTGGTGTAGAAGGTGCTAGGCTTGGATAGGTTGTGTCAAAAAACATGAAAACATCAAAATCACAGTCCTCACAATAAAAAAAAAGCATAGTTAAGGCAACATTATGTAATTTTTTAGGATACTACCCCACCAAGACAGTAAATACAACTATTATTAGTGTTGATATGATGGATTTTTGCCAGATACATACTGTTAAATGTCTACATGAGACTGAAGTTTAACAGTTTACAGTAAAAAGTTAAATATTGTTGCTTTAAAGACACAAACTATATGTTCTCGGTTTTGGAAAAATAGTCCTTATGGCAGAAACAGCTTTACAATCTTATCATTGTCTGGAAGAAGTTTGGTAAATTAATAATAAGCAAATCTATTTACTGTTTGACCTCTATGAGACTCTACTTCCTTCTGTTTGGAAGGGACTGGTTGATGGACAAAGACAAATTCAGCAGGTTTTAAAGACTCATTGAGACAATACTGAGAACGTGTCAGGGTGTGATATACAGAAATGTTATATATATATTGGAAAAAAGTGTAGTTTATTCCCCACCAAGCAGAGCAGGATGCATTATATCATGTACTGTCTGTGTCAGTGTTTTAATATTTAATCTGCTCAGTCCCATATGATGCTGTTTAGTGGATAAACTATAGGCTTAGACAAGACTAAAGTCCAGTGACAGGATTAAAGACCAAAAACACACTAAACTGTAAAGTCCAACACTGTTCTCACTGTTTGGATGTTCTCTCTTTTTTCCTTAAAGTTTCATAATAAAAAGTTCATTCTCTGTGCATACCCCATGGTAAAAACACAAGTTAAAAGAACCACACTGCTTTGAGGAAATCATGCTTTAAAACGTTCAAATCTGGGTCAGCTCTTTCTTTACACCTATCGCCAGCAAAAACAAGACTTATCACAATAAGATGCAGAGGAAGAGCATCTGTGTTGAGATTAGAAGCAGAAGAAGCAGAAAGACTTGCCTAAAGCTGGCATTAGTCTTGGCTTTGGTCTTGTTTGTGAGAAAAGAATTCAAATGAGAGACTGAGGTCCCTAGAACTCTCAGAAACAGCAGGAGGCCAGTTCAGAAACTACTTTTGGGGAACTTTGGGGAATCTGGTTTGCAGTTAAAATATAAAGGTGCTATTTGACATATTCCCAAATTCCCAAAGATATTGTAAAATGACCAAAAAATAAAACTACATTTAGATTTTCCGCCTCCATTGATTAAAGGTTATTGTCATCTATTAAAATCCTTGAGAATAACGCCTTGAGAAGGTCATACGGTATTTTTTTACAGATAATTTACACTACAATATGCTAAATATGTGAGTTTTCTTCATTCGAGGGCACTGTGTTGCAGATTTTAAATAAAACTCGTCCCAGAGCTGTTGTGGCTAGTTTATTTCTCCTTCCCAAGTCGAAGAAGGCCGCGATTGTATAACAACAGGATAAAATGTATTTTAAATCTTAAAGTGATTCCAACAGCGTTCTCCCAAGTTGCTAAACAGCTCTGTATTTGCATGTGTTTTCCTCAAAGTTTCAATTTGAACTGCTCCGAGTGAAGCTGCCGTGTCTCTGTAATGACAGGGTTGGAGCTGTTATTCACCATTTCAATCTTTTCCAAACCCCAAAGTCTGTCTAAATCGGCATCACAACAAAAGTTCCTCGACTAAACTCTCTAAACACTCAAAACTGAAGCGTTAGACGTCACCAAAAAGAAAAGCATGAGTCCATTTATTGTTAGACTGAAAATAATTAGACTTTTTTAGGTGAAGGAAAACTTTTGGGAAAGGAATCCAACACAAATCATTAAACACAGTGACTTTCCATCAGCTCCTGTTTGACTCTAAGTCTGTTTTATGGAAAGCCTTTGATTAAAGCTGAATATTAACAATAAGCCGCTATACTCTTATTAAAAAGATGAATATGAAATTAATAGGTTTAAAGTGTATTTGAGATAACTTAAAAACTTGATTTATTTTACTGTCCGCTCACACAAAACGTATTATAAAAGGAAACAGACAGAAATTGAAAGGAGCAAAGAGCAAATTGAAATATGACCACGTTCAAAAGATAATCACGTATTTGTCGTTGCAGCAGTTTTTTTTTCTGGTTGTGTAACAAAAAGACTATTATCGCTAACCTTGGACAAGCTTTTCTCACTGTTGGACGCTTGGATGTGATGAAAGGTGGGTTTTCTCATCATCAGAGAACAGAACATGTTTTAGTTGCATCTGACGCACGACTAAAACCAACATCAACCGAATGGCATTTTGATTAGATCCTGTTTCTTTTTTTTTGAAGGTCGACTGGATCTCTGAGCATTTCTCTTTTTCTGTTAAGACTGAATCAAATCATTGTCAAAAGATTTAAAACAATTGAGTGGTGGAAACTGTTAACAGGGTTTGATTGTAGAGAAAAACACAACAATGAGCATCACCTGAACATCACTATTTACCTCTCGTCAAACTCAAAATCACTCTTATTGAAGCCTGAGCCATTATTTAAGCTTTTTTCTGGCTAATAAAGCTTTTCAAGTGGTATTTTGTGATAACATTTAATCATTTCTTCTCAGAATCGGTGCATTTATTGTCTTTGATGAATTGTACCAAATGATCACGCTCTGAAATTCACCGATGTCATGTTGTGTGGACTCTGTGTTCTGTCTTTGTCCCATTACAGAGGATTAAGTGCTGTTTGGGTCGTGTTGGATGTTTCTCTCAGAGTTTTATGACAAAGGCTGGGACTTTGATGTGCTCTTTCTGATGCTTTTAAGGGAGATGTTGCATTTAAAAACATCAAAGGTGAAACTTTCTTTCAGTCCCTGGACCTTTTTGTCTTTTTTGTTCTTCAAAGTATTCTCAGGTATTTGTCCACTTGTGTAGGCTTAGTCTGGTTCTTTCTCTGTGATGCTTCTGCTGGTTTGGATCAAGAATGTGTCTGACACAAACATTTCAGTGCCTTTTTCTCTGTCTCATGCTTTGTGTCTGTATATTATCATCTGTTACCAGCACTAATGTGTCTTATTTTTAGATAAAATCCCTATTCACCTTAAAAAAGAAAAAAGAAATCGATTTCTATCAGAAATCCACATTTTCTGTACATTTTAAATCCATATATTGACTCCATTTTGACTTAATTTGATTATTATTTAAAGCAAATGTATGTTGAATGTTGTTGCCAAGTGTCTGTTGTCGTTTGCTGCATAAGAAGATTGTGCTAATGGTGCTGAAATATCAATAAATTAGAATTATACTGAATTGCTCTGAGGCAGGAAAATGTGCTTTGAGAATTGGCCTGAAACCAGCCAAATAGATCATTAGGTATTTGGATTTGGAGAAAGGCATGGGCTTGAATACAGATATTTGAACACAGAGAACGAGTACGTCAGCTGCAGCTCTTCAGTCACTAGTACTAACACAACACGGTCATAAGGAACGACTTTTATCACTAAATAGATAGAATTGTTGCAGCTATGACCAATTCACAAAGACTCTCTAAAGTTCTGGGTGACTGACCAGGTTAAATTCTTTATCTTGTGCAAAAACATTCAAGAGAACTCTCTAACTCGGAGAACACGTTAGACCTAGAAAGAGAAAATGTGATATCCTGAAGGTTGCACTGAATTGTTTGGCTTAATTGCTTGTCTCCAGTTTGACATTGGAAAGAAAAAAGCAGACTTTTGGGCAATTATGCTGCAATTTTCATTAAAAATCTGCATAAACTGCTCTCAGGGCTTCCTTTGATGAACTTCAACTTTATACAAATATTCCTTTTTTTTACATTTTTCACTTTTGAGCTACATTTTGTACGTGTCAAAAGTCTAGACTGTGGGATTTAAAGTTGTCACTTCTTAGTTTCATGTTTCACAGACATATTTTTCCTTAACTTGAAGATGACATGGGACCAATTATCTGGAAAAGCCTTAATGAAGATATTTGAGGGTTTCCTTTTATAAACACTCTGCCTCTGTGTCATCCTTCAGATATTTCACCAACATCTCCATCGGTGGGAGGGACTACTCCTTCAGTAACGACGGCTACCTGTCCAATCCGCTGCTGGACGTCATCTCCTACACCAACGGACGAGGCTGGGAGGAGGTCAGTACCGAGCCGGGGTCCCTCTGTTTTCACTCTGTTAATCTGGTGACTTTGGCTGAGAATTATTAGTATTTACAAACCTCAAATTATGTTATATTTGTTTAAAGGTTAGTAAAAGTAAGAGTTTCTGTGGTGTTTTTGTCATATTTCTACCAAACAAAGCCTAAAACTCGAAATATTAATAGATACAAGGAAAACAATCACAAACTTGTGGATGAAATTAAAATATATAGGTTGCTAAGTTGCTTACCAAAAAAAAAGAATGCCAAGAATCCATTTTCTGCATAACCCTCCAGTCCTACGTGCGCTACTTTACCTCATATTTTAACCTTATACTTACTTTTTTAACGTTTTTGCAAAGAGTATGCTAATGTCCTCACATAGCTCCCAGTTTAACAGTCTTTGAAGAGGAAGCACAGGTCCTAAAACAATCGTGTATAACATAATAAACATTTAGAGACTTTTAACTTGCAGCCTTTACCTGTTCAAGCCTAAATGATCATAAAAATTGTGCACTGAAAATGTATTCAAAATGTGTATTGCCAAAATAATCCTTCGCTAATAATAATAATAATAATAATCTTTGTCCAGTGTTGAATGTATAGTTGCCAGTTTAACTTATGCTGCCTAAATATACACACACAGTTGTAGTCTTAGTCTTCTCTTTGTCACAGTTTGAGAACAGGCCCCTTTTTAAAAACAGCCTCAAGACTAATCTCAAGATCACTTGTAGCTACACATCCAGCTCATGTTGATGCTAATTACCCTAGCGTAGTTGCAGCGGTGGCTAAGGCGGGCTAATTTCACAGCCCATCAAACATGCTAACTCACCACTGCTTACTTTCACCTCACTGTCTGTGCATCTCACGACTAATTAGACCTCCATCTGCGCCTCCATCCTCTGCTCTTTCTCTGGGTCCAGCTCTGTCAGCCTCGTTAACGGCGGCTAACTCACGCTTCGGTGTCTATCGCAGTTGTGCAGCATAAGCACCAGGACTAGAGCCCGGTCTCTGAAGGCACTTTGAATTTCTCCGGTCTCCGTCGGACTCGAGAGAAACAAGAAAACACTTTTGTTCCACCCTGCTGTCTTTCATTCGCTCCTGACCTTTTTACGACTCAATACGTTACCAATGGATTCACAGTCGAGGTATTTTAGGACGCGGGAAGTCGACAAGTAAAACGCAATGGTTGAAAGGCTGCTGAGTCACTAAGGTATAATCCTGTGTAGTTTCCCTCTAAAGGTGCCGTGTCATGTTTTAGTGATCAGCTTGGCTTTATAACAAAACCGTGAATAAGAGATGCAGATTAGAGCGGATTAAGAAGGATTTTATGAATAGGATTGTTTTAAAGCCAAGCCCGGCGAGTCTATACCTCTGTCCATAAAGGAATAAAACTACTTAATCATGTGGATTCTTCTCTATATTGTATCACAACCAAAAACAGCATGTGTTTTTATTTATTTCACATAAATAAACATCTCTGTTATTTGTTGCTTCACCACATTTGACACGATTGTCTTCCTCAGAGGCGTCTCTCAGAGCTTCTTCTTGAATGTTTAAGAGGAAATATTTAATACAATTCAATGCAATGTGACGGAAAGGCTCAGATCTGGACTTTAATTTGACAATAAAAGTCCTCCATTCAAGGGACGATATCCAGATGCTTTTGTCTTAACCTTTCTTTAACCATGATGACTTGAATCTTTGCAGAAATATGAAACTACAACTTTATTATTACAATATTATGAGAGATGTTGTTGGATAACCTTAGCTAAAAAACATCTAAACTCGATGGAGCTTGTTTCATACATTTTATTTTTGTCTTCAGGTGTAGATTATGGCAAAAAATATATTCCAAATCAGTTCGGCAGAAAAAAAACCCCAAACTTAAATAGAAATGTTGATACGGTTTTCAGTGTTTTGTAGGTTTGTTGCAACAGATCAATCAATAAACAAAACTTTTTGTTTGTTTTCTAGTGACTTGCATTTACAAAACTTGTATTTGAGGATTTGTGTTTAGAAATTGTCCATCCATTCACAAAAATAAATCAGATTGGTCTTGATGTAGAATAGACTCCTATGAGAATCCACCAGTGTCACTGATCATTTTTGAGATTCATCGACAGAGAAAGTGCCACTGTATTTGCATTAGCATTGAAAAACACATCATGATTACTGTACTTCTTAATGTTTTGCCTTCTACTTACTATTAATATTAAATGCACTGCTGCTTTCGAAAGAGTGTGTCGAATTTTCTACGTGATCCATGCTGCGAAACTGACCTCAATCTTGTTTTTGCTGAACAAGCCTCGGAGCAAAACTCAGACGAGGGAAACATTAAAGTTAGCAAAGATGTTCCAAGTTCACAACCCAATAAATAAGCCGCACTCATGAAAAATAAAAAGCTGCCTCATTCTTTTGATTGCTGAACAAGGAGAGTGTATTTATAGACTGTCATCTCTTTAGTTTTTTTGACAACACTCTTACGTAGTTAAAGTTCAAGAGATGTACAAGATCAGTCGTTGCAAAAAAGCGGCTAATGGAAGTTCTTTTTCTCTGTGGCGGTTGTGGTGCTGCCCTTTCCTGACACAGTTCACCTTTACTCTTTTGAGTTTCTCGTCATTCAAGGCCGGGTGGCTGACAGCAGACGGGTTAGTGTCTCGTACGCCTCGTATTGAAAAAGATAGAGGAAGAAAAAGTGGTGGCAAAAGGCGGCGAACTGACAGATAAGACCTGAATGTGCTCTGCTTCTTGTTCGGCTGATGTTCAGGCGGATCGGCAGCGAGCGGATCGTTAGCTTTGAATCGTCCACAGTCACAGAGGGACGTTTCTGAATAATATAGTTCTGATATTCGGGAAACGGTCCAAATGGTCACGGACAGTCAGGACAGTTCTCAGTGGATTAGCAAAGACTTTAAAACTGTTTTGGCTTTTTTTGATGCAGAAGTTTAGTTCATTCATTCATTTATTTATTCATCTTCTTGTGTTTAGTCCCTTTAGTGGTCGCTGTTGACTGGAGCCTATCCCAGCAGCTTTGGGCCTGAGGTAATGGCCAGTTAGTCTCAGGGCAAAGCTAAAATGAAAAGGAACCATTTATCAAACTTCTGGATAGTTCATCATCTACTTGAGGCTGTTTTCTCGCTGTTTCTACGTAATTATACATTTCCCAGTGACTTTGAGCTTGTGGAGTTCTCTTTTTGACCATTTTCTTTCCACTACTGCCACTTGTAAGTCGATCCATCAACAACTAACATACCTCGGTGTGGTCCTTGATCACAAGTTGAAGCTGAATCGATACTCATTAAGAAAAGAAGACAAATGAGACTGTTTTCTCTAAAAGTTGGTTTCCTTTGGTGTTTGGAGGTGCTCAGAGTGGTCAACATTTTCAGAAAATGTGTTCACTTTCTGTATTGACTGTTGGTTTTGCAGTGCAACTGATGCACAGAGCACTCTGTCAGAAAAATACTAGCCACTTAAAGCAAAATACAAGTGTTAGTCTGAATTGCTTGGAGGGCACTCACCGTTAGTTTGTGGTGAAAGATGTGCGAGCTCGGGCCCATTGCGGTTAAATGAAAACAAAATCTCTCAAAAATATGCTTGGATATGTGTCATTTCATTTTAAGTAAAGCGTACAAGAAGAAAACTTCCACATCTCTCTTCCTGTCCATTACATTTGGCTCTAATTAGTGCAACCTTTAACTTCCTTTAACATTTAAAATACAATGACATTTAACATTAAAAACCTTTTCTACATACAGTACTTTTCTGGATCTCCATTCTCTCTTTCTGAGTTTTTCTTGTGTTGACTGTTATTATGTACGTCAGCTCTCCACTGCAGATCTGTTTGGAAATAAAAAGATCCTTTTGTGGTTTGTTTTTCTTTTGAACTTATTATTTCCAAGCCACGTGATGTTTGGTGCTTGTATGATGCAACAATGCAGCAAGCAGCCGGATAAGAGCTGGGCCTCTTTGTTCGGAACGAAATGGAAAACTTTTAAAGAGCACATTACTGGTTTGGAGTTTGTTTAGTGCCGACTCTGCTTGTTTCTCATGAACAGCTCCACAGCGATAGCGCTTATCAGGACCACATTATCGATTAAGTCCTGTCCGAAAGAATCCTCCACTTCATGCGCTTTACTGTAAATAGGACTCGATGAATCCAATGAAATAAGCGTGAAAAGACTTATTAAATTCAGAGCTAAGAAGTAATGGGGTCATATATTATGTCTTTTGCCGTGAGAGGTATTTTTAGCCCTGTCCAACATCAAAAAAGGACGGCTGGAAGATGGATAATGATGCTGACAGTTGCCATGGTGACGGATGAGTGCGGACACCACTGGTCATTATCCCGACCATTTATTAAAGGCCTTATCTTGCCTCTGCATCGCCTTATTAAAGCTGTATCAGACGGGCTTTCACATGCTGCTAAATTAATAAAGTAAAAGTCCGATAAATCCTGTGTTTTTTTCTAATTATCGAAGGGCGTTAGGTTGTGTTGAAATGAAATGAAATAATAATAAAGTAAAGATGATGTTTTCAAAGATTGGATAATTATGTACGACTGTGAACAGGACAGTACATACCTCATTGTGATTTAATGAGGTCTTCTCTCTCGACTCATATATGTTCAGCTCAAATCATTACAGTCATGTGTCCTCTTGAGTCTTTACCTGCTTCATTTAAAACTACTCTTTACTTTTACTTCCTTTATGTTATCGAGAAATAGAGTTCATTCTGGAACTATTAAGACACATAAGAGCTTAAATAAACTATATATTGCTTCTGTGGCCATATTAAACCCACACACTCTGTCCAGAAGTTAGTTTCAGGACTAAAAGGAGATAAAAAACGATGCTAATGTTACGTAAAAGCTAACCTGGCTCGTCAAATGGTGTTTATCAATGATGCAGAACCATCAGGAAGGGCTTCCATAGAGAGACCTGGTTCTTTAAATGAATAACTATTGGATTTTATGATCTGGGAGTAACTTTTTTATCAAATCAGAGCAGCTCCATGTTGTCTGCATTAGTGACGGTTAAATGGATGCATTGTCAATCCTAAAACATCCAGAACTGTCTGCACTGACACATAATGAGCCAAAGCTGTTCGAGACGTGGATACTTTGGTTAAGATGGATTTTTTATGATTTTATGAACAACAATCTCGCGAGAATCCATCGTAAGGGAAATATTAAACAGTAAAAACAAAGTGTGAGCAACAGTCTGTTTGTTAAAAGCAAGGATGAGAAGTTTATAATGTCTTTATAATGTCTTTTTTTTATATAAAATGCCACAAACTATAAAGTGAGATGTTAAATACACACCTTAATGACTTTACTCCTGCTGTTTCTAGGTTCAGCTTTGTTTCTCTCGTTTGTTCGTTTCCAACTTGTTCCATTTCTGTTCGAGTCAGTGTTTATGGACTCTTCATCTGGGAGTCCAATTTTGTACTTCAGTTGTTTACTACAATTTCCAGCTGTTTTACTCTGAGCGTTGGTGCTGCAGATTGAAAATAGAAGCAGAAATCACTTAAAGCAGCGATGGATCCACAGCTGGCGAGAGTCACGTGGACGAAGGCTCCGAGAAAATGAAGAGTGGGGTTACTTTTTTGCATTCAGGGAAACTACAAGAGGGAATTTACGCTTGTTTTGTTTTTCCGAGAGCCCTGACTCACCTCTGTTTGGGCAAAACTCAAGAGAAGCAGCAGCACGGTGTTGGCTGATAAAAAATGAATAATGAGGCAACAAAAACAACGCAGACCATAAGAGCAGAGAGCAAAGGAAAAACAGGGACTTATAAACTAAAACTTTGTATTCACAACAAAGCAGTATGTTCCGCAGTCAGTGATGGGGCTCTGCTTGACTTTCTATGGTTTCTAATCATATGGAGAGGGATAAAAACGATATAAAAGTGAAATTAAATATATATGTATCCAATAATAACAGTTAAAGTTCCCACAAGTATTATTATAAGTCTTATTTATGATTAGTTATTTGAATACAGAAGGATTGGTCAGAAAATCAAAGTTGTTTCTTGGTTTTCCACTCCCTCTGTTACTTGATGACATCACTTTGTAACAGAAAGGCCTCCAGGCAGTTTCATGAAGCTTAGACAAACTCATTTTTAGCAGAGTTTTTGATTTTCCTACAGACTATGTGATTTTTATGTGATTTTTTTGTAAAACTGTTTAATCAACCAACAGCAGATTGTTATGGAATCGTCTGTAAACAAATCTGGGCTTTATTTTCAGGGATTTTAGAGTATGTTCTGCACAAAACGGGTCTCTGGCTCACTTACATTGGTCTGCACTAGTGTCAACTTGGAAGTAATGGCTACTGAAAATACAAACAAAGTGGTTATTCTGGTCCTCGATACGTCTTTTTACACAGTTTAACAGTGGAAAAGAGAGAAAAAAAGGGAAGAAAAGTGAATAAAAGTTTAAGGTAAGCTCTAAACTTTGGTTTAATGTACGGTATTAGTATTTTGTGGTGGAACATTAATTCAGATTTATCTTTTTTTAATGAAACAAAAGCAGGAAAAGTCCCTGAGCTGCTGTTAGAGGTGAGTGGTCGGGTTGAGATCATAACGGAAAGAATAAAATCAGGCAGCGACGCTTTGAACTCACTTGGAAAATGAAAAAAAAAAGGAGGAGAATGTTGTAGGTGGAAAAGATTCAAACATAAATCATCTTTGATCAATTTCTGAGTCATAAATCCATGTACCATCATTAATTACTTCCATGTTTCATCAAGTTATTGTGCTCTTACCTTTTTCTTACCTCTTTTTGATTGAAGAGGCTTTAAGTTTGGACACAAGATGTTTCTTTTCACTTTATATCAATTATTTTAAAGTAAACCAAGCCTTACCACTCATCAAGAAGCTAAAATACCGTATTGTGGCATTTAAAACAAAACTCTATCCATCTTTGCAGACTTTTTTACCTTTAACTAACCCGAGAGATAAAATATTGTGATGTGAACAGTATTTACAGTGATTTTATCTTTAAAAAAATGATTGAAAAAGGTGCCACTGACACTCCATTAGATTCAGATAGTGTTGTTTGTAGCCAATAAAAAAATATATATTAGTTAAGAAAAAAACAAACAAAAATAAAAGCATGCATTTCCAGTTTTTATTGGGAACATAAAACAACACATTATTACTTTTCCAATGCATTTCTCAGTAAATGAATGATTGCATTTTCCTGGAAAGCCACTCGGTAGTGATTGAAGCTGCGGTGAACCCCGGAGAGAAGTGTTTTTTACAATTGCTATTCTCATCAGTGAGTGTTTGTTCTTCGTATGAAAGGGTCCGGCGGTGCTCACAAAGTGATGAGTTGTACCTTTGCAGCAGCTGCGCTCATTTGTTTGTAATAAGCACAAGATGAGCTGGATTAGAGCAGAATCAAGGCACAGCAGAAGAAGAAGAAGAAGAAGAGAAGAGAAGTGGACAGGTTTGGTCAAATTAATGCTTCTTCTTCTAATCCCTGATAAATGTAATAATCGCAGATATCGACATTTGAAAATGTGTCCCACTTTTGTCTTGTTCTGTCCGTGTGAGGGATTTATAAGCTTGTAATTGCTCAAGAGTTAAAAAGAAAAGAAAACATGAGCGAAAATTAAGGTCTAAATGAGCGATCAAAGGCGACAAGTTGGAGTTAACGTGAAAAACTAACAGCTAACGACAAACTAAAGTAGATTTTTTAATTATTCACTGGTGTTGTATTGATTTCTGGCGACATTCAGTTGTTAATCTACTGTTGTTTGATTTGTGGCAAAATTAAAATCCTGATTTTTTGCTTTCAACGCACACTAAACAGCAACAGGTTGTGGCTTTTTGCATTTTTGCCCTTCTGTCTCTTCCCTCTACATTAGTTGAAAGTGCTTATTTAACCAAACCAAAAAGTGCTTTGGGCGTCGTACAAGTATCAGAACACGGCCTATAGTTGTTTTCCAAGATACTCAAATGCAATAAAGTGGATTTATGTAATTACACACTACTGAGAACATAATATTGACTTCTCTTTCTTCTCAAAAATCAACTTAGCTCCATTCTAATACACTTGACAAAATACAGATAATTCCTCTGAATAGCTTGACTTTCTCTTGTGAAGTCTAGATGTTATAAACCTCCCAAAACCTGCTTGATCTATTTCTTTTTTACATGTTTTAATCAGTCATTATTTATTTCGGACTGGGTTCAATGGGGCTGGATCACTGTGGGTCGCTGACTGAAGCCATGCTGAATCCAAAAGCATGATATTCAAATAAAAACCTTTAATTTATGAATCCTCTGCTGAGATAATTGTCTACAAGCACAAGACATTACAACAGTCTGTGCAGTTAGTTAGCTTTTAGTCAAATTCAGCTTATTTTCTTCCTTTTATTGTTGTTGTTGCCTTACATTTTGATATTTTCTGCCTGATTTCCATGGCAACCACACAAAACCAAAGTCCAGAGCCGCCGTTGTTATGCTCGGCACCGTGTCGGCCGCGTGCACCGTCCCCGTCTCGGATTTAAAGAGCCATTAAAAGTGTTTATGGCAGTGAATGTAAAACACGTGGGAGCAGGTGAAGTAGAGGACAAACGACTGGAGAGGAGCTAATTATCATGAAGCGTAGATCTGCCGGGTATTATTTATGCGGCAGAGAACTCTGTGGAGAAAGGTGCAAAAATAGGGTAGAAACAATTAAGAAGAGTGAAATTATCGAGATACAGTGAGATGGAGCACTTTTTCTGCTTCACAAACCGATAAAACGCAAAGTTAAGCCTCTGAATTGTCTGAGAAATCTTTAACTTAGACTTTGAAACTTTAAAGTCATGACAAACTTTAATATTTTAATGAAAACAAAATGGCTTGTTGTTGAATTTCCAATCTGTCAGCAGTGGTTGGGTCAGGTATAGCTTTCAAAATACACACAGGGTCGGTTTAGTTGTGGATTAAAAAAGGCAAATGACTCTTGACTTTTGACGTTTATCTGAAGTTTACTCAACAAGACCCGTCAGTCCAAGCCTCATAAATGTGACCACTCTTTAAGAAAATGCATTTTTATTCAGCATCCATTCCAAGCCAACACATTTAGATGTAGCTAGGACCTAGACCAGGGTTTGCTTGAGCCACGATCCCTAAAGCTCTTTAATATAGCTCCTTTAACGTTTAGTTTAACGTCTAAACATCACAATTAAAGTCAGATCATCCATTAATTCAGCAAATATTAAAAGAACGGATGACAGATGCCTTTCTTTTGTTAATTTTTTTCCTGCAGTGCATCAACAACCTCCAAAAAAGACTGATATTGTACTGTTTATTGTACATTTTGCTTCAATTAAAGCTACCTTAATTGAAAATCGACGGTGGTAATGACTTACTAAGTTCTATTAATTCATCCACGGTCCGAAACCTTATTTTCCATTTGAAATGTTCAGATTGGTGTGAGATTGGACTGATTCGTGTCATGTTACTGCTCAGTTTGTGTCATGTCGTCCTGAACAAACACACACTCGTTTTAATAAGTATCCACCCTTTTGCACAGTTTGTTCTTCTGTTCTAATAACATTCATGAATGAACAGGTTTTAGGTGAAAATTATTTAGGAATATTCCAGAATAAATGACTGGTTTTGGGCCACATTGATGCGGCTGGTGTGGAGATGGTGTGTCTGAGGCTTTGCAGGGTTTTCTTCACTAATCCCAGCTGCCACGTCTGATGTTATCTGCCCCATCCACAGGAGGATTGGTTTTATGCAAATACCGTCTAAATATATGACAGCGCAGCTAGAAAACCCAGAGAACAGCAGACAGATTGGTGTGTTGTGGCTCCCCGTCAGGCTCCTACATCCTCCCACGTTGTGAACAGATTTGTTTACACATGTGGGTCACTGTGACGATGGAAACTGTTGCATGTTTACGGTTGAAAACCAGCTGCAGAATGAAAACTGTCCCCTCGGTTTATATGGAAACCAGCAGATGTGGGAAAAAAAACAAGAAAATCAACTTATACCTGAATCTAAAAATGGAACAATACTGCTTCTGTAAGTAATGATTAGACAGAACAAACTGGTTATTACAGAAAGATCTTGGACCTAAGTGTGTAGTTTTTACTTGCATTTCCACTCCACACATTTACTTTTGCAGAGGCATGCTACGAACAATGGAAAAGGTCTGTAATACATGTTTATTCAACAGGAATGGGAAGGATGTGTTTAAATGTACGTTTCTTCAAGATAGACAATTGCAAAGAGTGTAATTTTGATGTGACACAGAACCAAAAACATGTCTAGTGTGTTCCATTTCGTAAACTAGAAGAGATTCAATTAAACAAGCATTTAAAGATCAGCTGTAAGTCCGATGAGACTTGTGCAGAACATGAGCAGTGTCCACTCAGCGACGGCTAATGCCACAGTTAGCTTAAGTGGTTCCATTAATCGACTGATCAGATGTGACGCTGATGAAATGGCCGAGTCACTCTGGAGACGGTAACAAAGATGTAAATGAGATGTGTTTTATGTCTGTACAGCAGCTCCAGGACTGTCACAGCTATCGTCTTGAACAAGATGTTGAAACAAAGTCAGTTCTCAGCTGAAGAAAACCACACAACCTGTATTTTATATTAAATAGACTGTGGCTTGATGTTGTAGACCCATGGCTCTATGTTAACATGTTACATTTATCTATATTTCAGAGTCATTTCGCTGCACATTGTACATTGTATTATGTTTATGTGACGAATAAAGCTTAGACATTTAGAATAATTGTGAATAAATTGAACAAGGCTATATTTAGTGTTTGTCCCAGATTAAGAATGCAATAAACAGATCTTCAGTTCAACATTATTTAAACCCAAATTCAAAACATCTCTTACATAAATATTATTGCCTTAATTAAAAAAAGAATATGCAATGCTCACAGATGGCACAATACACCTTTGGACTTTAAGAGAACGTTAAATATTTGTGTCGTTGGAATCATGTCTGAGCAGAATAAGTAATGACTGATTTACACAGTTTATTTGAATTCCACTTCAGTTTATTTCTTTAGCTGCTTCAATATAAATCTGCTGGATCCTGTGTTTTTCTGTGCAGGTGGGTTGGTGGGAGAACGGCCACCTCCGTCTGCGGTACCACCCCTGGTCCCGGTACGGCTCTTTCCTGAAACCTCTGGACGACTCGCAGCACCTCCGAGTGGTCACTTTGGAGGAGCGGCCCTTCGTGATCGTGGAGCCCGCCGACCCCGGGACCAGCTCCTGTATCCGGGACTCGGTGCCCTGCCGCATGCCCGTCAACTCCAGGTGAAAACAAAACGCTCCAGGAAATACTTTCTTCATTCATGAGCCTTCTTTACGGCTTCTAATAAATAATGAAAGAGGATCATTCTTCATTTTTAGAAGCTATCGATCATATTGCTGCATTGGCAGAGTAAATTTCATTGGGGAAGACAGAAACCAAACAATATATAGACTATAAATCACAAGATCACATTTTGAATAAGTCCAGTGTAGACGCAGATCAAGACCAAGACCGATATCCAAGTATAATTCCACAAATGAGCCGTGCTTTTAGTTTATCTTTCTCTTCTTTGAGTTCACCATTCGACCGATACGATCCCTTTTGTCTCAGACTGGTTCCACTTTCCCGACGGGGCTCCTCTCTCTGAAAATAAAGTATAATAACGTAAGGTAAAAATACAGAGAGAGTGAGAGACGTACTGTTGCTGCCGGTTGAAGGTAGAGGTTCGCTCGAGGTAAAGACGGCGAGTGTCTGTCCCAGATAAGCGTCCCGTCTGCTGCTCTTGACGAGGCTAATCTAAAGATAACACATCCACTTCAGTTTATGAGCAGTATCTTTCAATAAGTCACACAGAGATTTACCCATTTGTTAAAGGGCTGTGGACAATGGTTTATGTTGCACTTAAGAAACATTTAAGCTTTAGATCACATGATACAGTTTTAATGACTACCATCTGATATAATTCAATCAGAATCAACTAAATGTTCTCATTAGTTTAAAAGATTGGATGCTAAGAATAAATAAATGTTTTGTGATAAATTGATGTAAATACTATCTTTGTAACACACAATTGAACTGACTGTGTTCATTTATTCTATTTTTTTTCCTGCCAGGAGCTTTTTTATGCTTCTCTAAACTTGGGTTGTGCTGATAATCACCTTCTGTAGAGAATGTACATCGTGGGCCTGCTTTATTAAAGTCCTGAATCATCCCTTTATTTAAAAAACTAATCTTAAACTATTTCATTATGCTCTGTCTCCACTACTTTTTCATTTTTAGCCCTGTGTATAAGACATAATATAAATTTGATTGATTATTATCATTAACTTTTTGCCACGAGTTTACGATCACATTCACATTCGTCTGGTTTTCTTAAATGTTTACCCAATCTCCGTCGTGTTGCCTGGTAACCGAGTGTTTACTCTCTTTAGTCGAGGGTAGTACTCAGTATTTAGAGCACTTGACTCCGACCTGACCATCGTAAAGCACTTTGGGTCGAGTGCTCACAGGCCGTGTCTTTACATAAAAAAAGAGTTTATTTCTATCAGACTTTGCAAAATCTTCTTCCATTCCTCGTGTGGTTTTTCTCCGACGTGCCAAAGGTTTCTTTACAGTTTGAGCAGTCGGTGCACTGTAAAAATGAGTCAGCAGTCGCCGTCGGTTTCACAAATCTTTACGGTCAGTTTTTGCCTTGAATTATAGCGTTTAAAAGGGGCCGTAGCAGTTTTAGCAAAGCAAAAGGTGAGGTGTGTAGGGTTTTTTTCACTTTTTGCAACATCTAGAGGCGGAAGTGAAGATTGCAATGCTCCTTTTAGAGCGTGTGAACAGCTATGGCACGCTCTAGGGACAAATTGTTGTATAAAAACAAACCCAGTTGAAAAAGGTTAAAGCTTGAAAGTAGAATAAAATCAGTGTTCCATGTTTGTTCAAAAAGGAACCTGATTGTGCTGAACTAGATTAAACATCCTTTCACTGGGTTTTATAAAGCTATTGCAAACACTTCTTCTTCTTCTTACACTTTATTACAGAAAATATAGCTGATTTTGTTAATTATACATAATTCATGACCACTCAACCACGCTTTTATTTTATAAACGTAGCAACTCTTCACCAAAAATACTCCTGTCACTTATAAAAGTAATGTAACTCTGGAAAGGAACTCTTCTCTTTTTGAAATGTCTTGAAGAAACATCAAATAGTAATAAAATGATCCGGTTTGTTTCGTGTTTATTTCACTGAAGTGCACACAGTCGGCAGCTCTCACACTCCTCCGTCTTAAAAGCTCCTAATAACATGTCTGTCCTGCGTGTTTTACTCCCGACAGTTTGGTGACGGACGGCGCGGTCCCGATGAAACACTGCTGTAAAGGTTTTTGCATCGATGTCCTCAAACGCCTCGCCAAGATCGTGGGCTTCACTTACGACCTGTATCTGGTGACGAACGGCCGCCACGGGAAGAACATCGACGGCGAGTGGAACGGGATGGTGGGAGAGGTCAGACATTAAAACATCTTTATGGGTTTTATTTGCGACAAGACAAGGCGGTTTATTCCCTTTTAACTTTAAACAACGGCAATGTCGCTGCACACTTACATTAAATTATTTCACTAGAGAATACATTTGCATTTACTGTGTAATTACTGCATTCCCTCTGGTTTTACTTTCACAAAGTAAGCAGTCGTTTAAAGTTTATTGGAACAGCAGGAGCCCTACTATAATAAAAAAGACATTTGCAGTAAAGTAAAAGCTGCTCATTGGAGTTCAGCAACTGTGTGGCCATCTGCTCCCTGCAGACTAATGTATGTAATGCACTCCTCTGACTGTCACTCATTTAGATCAGATTTGGAAATTGTAAATGACTGCTTTATGAATAAAACGGGCTCGTAAAAGCATGTACACAGTTTAGTTTCACGAGAATGACAGTAAACTAATTAAAGCAATAATTGAACTATTGAAGTGTTATTGTTTGGATATAGCTCAGTCAGACTGGAGCTGGACTAGGCCTCTGCATTTCTTTAAACTTGCACAGAGAGAGTTCAACACGACGGAAAAAACAAGTGAGAAAATGTCAAAGCTTAGAAGAAGAACTAGACACGTTCAGACGGATGGAAGTGGCAGAGCCTGATGGTTAAAAACATTACCACTACAGGCTAACCCTCCTGTCTGTGCCTATGAGAAATATACTGGATGAAGGTCTGGGGAGGGTCCCGGGACACTGCTCTGGAACTGCCCTCTGCCCCAGGTTCCTCTGATTAATGATGGATGGAACTGGATGATGGATGCATGGGTTAAATGTAGAAAATGAATCTTCTAAGAACAATAAAGTATGATTTAACCTTGAGCTTTAAGTCTAGGATCAGTTCAGTTGGAATAAATACATAATGAAGATACAAACAACTCTTTTTTTTTCCAATTTCCCTTGAAACCTGCTCAAAGCTGTGACTCATCCACACGGCCATTTGAACATTGCATTTGAAGTGGATTGTTGTTGTTATTATTAGTCTTCCATTCGATATCTGAACAATTCTGATGCTGAACAAGCGCTGCATTACTGATTGTAGTTATATTGTTTGTTTCTTCACAAATGCATCACAATGTATGGCCCTGAAGAGTTTGAAGTTGAAAAGGAGGAAAGAGAAAACCCGGTGAACGCAGAAAACTGTCAGTACATTGGTTCAGAGATCAAATGCTTCGTTTATTAGATGTGACTTGTGTTAAAGATGCTTTTCCCAAACGGCCCGTGACCTTGGCGGTGTGTGTCCTGGAGATATTGTACCATTTAATTCTCCATTTCCTCAGTTCACATCTACTATCATTTCTCCTAAACAGCTTCTTTCTTTTGTTGTGTTTACAAAAAAAGCCAGGTTTGATTGGAGAGCTCCCGTGAAATTCCTTTTATCCTTCTTCAAATGCTTTAAAACGCGACCCAACCCGGGCCTGAATTGGAAGGACGGGAGAGTGAATGTAGAGGGGTGCTGTCAGAAAGATTAGTGCTGGGGAAACGGGCCCGAGCCCAGAGCCGAGAGAAGGTGTGTGTGTGTGTGTGTGTGTGTGTTGGCAGATACGGCGCTGTCGCTGTGATGCCAATCCCCCTCTGGTGGCAGGATTAATGGAGTCACAAATTATCAGACACAGTGTGTGTGCCGTGCTGTTTGTGGCCTGATAGTCTGTTTATAAAGACCGGTTGTAGCTCAGACATATGCTCAGGCTTTTGGTAAACCACTCACATTTGTCTGTCCAGAAGATGTGGGCGTCACTCTGCAAAAGCAAAAGGTACATACTGACACAAAACAAGTTAAATGTCATAAATAAACTATCCAGAAATGGGTCCGATGGTTAGTTTTAGTCTTAGATTGTAGAAACTGGAACGGACTATGACACTGTGATGTGATGTAGAATGGAAATTTGAAGCTGCAAAAGTTTGGAAGCAAGGTCAGAGCTTCACAATGACCAAGAACTTCTCCAAAGCAAGCAGCAAGTGATGAAATGTCAGTGGAGCAGGAGTCATGGAGGGAACCGTCACTTCTAAATACAGTCCTGTGCTGTCTGTTTAAACTTCTCCCTCCATCTTACATTCTCAACTCAAAACAAATCCCTTGTGAACGTTTAAATGTGGGCCTCCCTCTGCCGTCACCAGATGTCCCTTCAATCATCTTCACTCACCAACGCTCATCCTGTCAGTCCTTTTAGAAGTTCCTAATATCTTCATTCTTTTACTCTCTTTAACTTTAACAGTTCCTTTCTAGACGTCAAACACCAAAATAAAAGCTGAGGACCTCTGAGGGTGCACCCTTTACACTAACTCTTCCTGCTGCTACAACTTTAGTTAAATGAATCAGTGCTTTAAAGTGCGTAACAATTAAACGACATTATAAGCATAATATCATTAAATGCTGTCTCACGGTGTGGCATTATCTCAACAGGTTATCTTTTGAAAACATAATTATATTCTTTTAAAAGTACTTGGCTGTGAGTAAATGCAGAAGGTACACGTTATACTCCTTTGTTTTTCCTTTGGAGCGCAGTGACTCATAGATTTCAGATTGGTTTCCTGTCCATCAACACTTCCTCATTTGTCATTATCCATCGCCTCTGATTCAACTGGGGTCGCTCGAAGCATTCAAATGCATCCAGGTCTGAAAGCAACACCTGTGATTCTGCTATTCACAAACACTTCACTGCAGCAGAGACAAAGACAACATGACTTGGATGATTCATATTTGGTGAGGACGGAGGGAAGTGCAAGGTTATGACGGAGGGAGAAGTAGCAGAAATGATTGTCCAAATGTGGGCTTTCACAAAGGCCACAAGGACACTGTCTGAGCCGTACCACATTAGCCTCTGCTTTATTTGTCGGGATGTGAGAGTGCTTTTCTCAATAAAAGGGAAGAAGAGTACTTGAGCGACAAAGAGGCAGTAAAGAAAACATCATTTGAGCAACAGGACCGTTTGGGTTGCTTCCGGAAAAAGTATCGAAGGACGAGAGGCGGCGGGATCGCGCAGACTCAGCTGTCGCGCTACATACGTGTGGATCTGGCGTCGTAATTAAGAAATTTAATGAGTTGGAGACAGATGCCGAGTGGGAGGCAGCTGGGGACGAAGGAGACGGAGCAGCTGCGTCTTTAAGAGACATTTGATCGGTGTCAACCTTGAGACAAAAGCAAAAGGACAGTCACAAAACTGTTGGTGATTTTCGGGGTATTTTTTTAGAAGTAAGGTTGTCTGTAACACCTGTGTATAGTTAGTATCTTACCTGTAGTAGATGTGTGTTTGTGCATTAAGCAGTACACAGCTGTAATCTACTGTTTAAAGGAGAAAGCAGGCATTATTTCATGGACTAAAGTGGTGCTGTGGCAGTATTCATCCACCCAACACATCCTTTCACAGATTAATGGATACCTGTTTATGTTGTGTTTTTCCACTGATAGCTCGATAGCTCATCCATATAGCTGTGTATTGTGTGCTTTTTTACCCTGCTTTAAGGATCCTGAAAAAAGACATGCAATTTACACTGAACTCCTCAAGGCTTGGTGATGTACTTTAGCTTAAATATGTATATTTTTAATAATTTTTTAGGCATTATCACCAAAAATCATCAGACTGCTATGTAAAATAGAAGTAAAAGTCAACTTTATTTAGTTGTCTTGTTTGTCTGGAACACAAAGCTTATTTGTCACCAACCAATGTAGCTAATGATGCTAACTGACAGTGAAGTACTTAAGTGAACTGTAAAAGGATAAAAGCATTATACTATGGTCATATCAGACATAAATAGTCAACACAGACTGACTTTAAATCCACTCCAAGTTAAAAACTGTCAAGAAAATAAGACCAAAAGGAGAACTATAAACTTTTATTTTGAATTATGTTGACTTTCTGAGCAATATACAATGAAATAATTCCATCCATCTGATATAAAAGTCATGGTATATTCTGTATAACACCAACATTATGTTTGTTCAATGCTTGTTCAAATAGAAAAGTACAAAGAAACTCCAGAGTTCAAAGAGTCAGTAGCATGAGTGTGCAGATTGTAAAGGCTTTAACAGCTCAGTGTGGGACGTCCCAGCGGTGTCCAGTGAGGGACAGCCAGTCTTTTGTCTTGTGCTGATTTTGGGTTAAGGCCAGGACTCTCAGACTAATGAACTTCTGGTCCGGAGCCAGTCCCTCTGACCTCTGCGGTCCCTTCGCTGCCGTCGTGTAACTTCTGTTGAGTGTCCGCTAAAACAAGCGCCGAGAGCGACCTCCCCGAGTCACCTTTCAACCACCTGAGCTTCGTTTACACCTGTCACTGCTGCGGGAACAAAAGCATGACGCCTGCATTAGCATTTCCATCCAGAACGCTCCAGATAACACCAGACTCGGAGCATGTCCTTTACACAGGGCTTTTGTTTAATGGCTATTCTTTATTTATACAGAACATACTGTGACATAGTTCAGGTAGAATTTAGTTATTATATTATAATAATTGAGCGATAGTCAAAGCCTGAACAAGTTGTTTAAATGGAGTACTGTCCTTGTCCGGGTTTGTACAAACAGAAGAGAATCGTACGTACTGAATGTTCACCTCTGGATGATGTTGCTTTCATGTGGTTTTTGTTTTTTTATAATCATTCAAATAACGTTTTTGTAGAATTAGATGCAACAAATTTACTAAACAGGATGTCATGAAAGTTCAGATCAACCAACAAACAGGTTACCCCTAGTTCACTGCATAAATAGACTCATTTTATCCGTCTGAGAGGTTGGACTGGCCTCGCGCTCCGTCCTTCAATGTCTTTTTCATATTTGTCCACGTCTGTGACACTGCTTTTGTTGGTGTCTTGGTTTAAATTAAAACATTAACATCGAGAACAGAGTGAATATCGATTGTAAGAAGAGTTCACGCTGCCGATCTCCTGCAGGTGGTGTCGAACCGGGCCGACATGGCGATCGGCTCCCTGACCATCAACGAAGAGAGGTCAGAGGTCGTGGAGTTCTCCGTCCCGTTCGTGGAGACTGGGATCAGCGTCATGGTTTCTCGAAGCAACGGCACCGTTTCTCCTTCAGCTTTTCTGGGTGAGTGTTGAAAGTCTACGGTAACTTCTTTTTGATTCATAGTAAGTCCTCGTCCCCTGTTTACCTTCTCGTTGTTTATTCTCTGAGCAGGTCTTAGATTTCTGACACAGTGTGAGATGAATAGCATTATGAAGACCTGTGTTGACTGAAGGGACTCTTTACTTTCTTTAGAATTATATTTCAGTTTAGTCAGAAGAAATGAATTACAGTATTTTACATTTTTTCACAGCTTTACTATAGTTTCTTGAAGTAAGGAGCATCGGGTCAAGTTAAAGCCTTGAAAATGAAACCAAAACATTGTTTGAAGCTTTAGACACTGCTGCAAAGTGTAGTTAATGGACGATTAGTTCACACATGACTACTCTGAACAACAGAAAAACACAGAGCGTGCGTTATTATTGAGTCAGACTGAAGACAATGAGCCCAAGGCTGCACATGTGTTTTTATAAATATCTTCTGTAACAGTTTTACTTCCTTGGATTTATATCTCCTTGTGTCAGGATATATTATTAAATTTATATGTGCACACTTCTTGCTGCTTTAACATGAATTGAGAGGCACTTTTAAAACAAAGATGAAAAGATTGTGATGTACAACAGCGACCGGACTGACCCTGCTCCGTCTTGAACGATGTAAGGGGTCCGTATTTTTGACACGCTTTCGTCTTTGACTTAAAAAAAAGGTTCTCGGTTTTGCATCTCAAAGTGAAGCTGCTCAGCCAGATTTCATATTTAATATTCTCAATATTCAGACGAGCTCAGTGACTGAAGCGGGATCTTTTGTTACACTTCTTTTATAAAATACAGCGCACGACTCGGCGTTGGCCTCTCGTGAGATAAAAAAGCTCTCGATGTTAAAATTTCCTTCGACTAATTCCAGATATTTGAAAGCGTGAGGAGCTGGGTCTGAGTCGTGTAGTAACAGAGGCGTTAAAAGGTCTTGCAAGCAGTATATATGCACAAAAATATGTGTAACATGCTAATAATAACTTAGATTTACATTTAGCACCTTTCAAAAGCCTAGAACACTTCATATTCACAAGTGTGCAGAAGTAATTCAACATTTAAAAGGTGCTTGTGAAACTTATACATTTGCATTTACTTAGGAATTCAATTAGATTAAATTAACATTATGCATTTTAGTTTTTCACCTTTTCTGCTTTGTTTATTAATTTTATATTGCTGTAAAAAGAGCTTGAGTGGTAATAAGTGTGGAGCACAGTATATTCCAGGATGAAACGCTGCCGTTGAGTGATTTCTAGACAGTTCAGAGGTTCCTAAATAGTTAAATCTTGTTGTTTTGGAGTCTGTGTGTGTCCAGAGCAGATGAGACAATCAGCTCTGGAGTAAAATAACTTATTAAAACATTAACTCGGACGACTGCTTCTTTAACTCTCCATCTGTGGCTCGTTCTCCTTCAGGAGCTGGATACAGAATAGATGTTGAAGATGTAATTAACTCCAGAGTCTACAGTGGAAATACAGCACAATGTGTCAGGCCTACATAAAGTTGTCTTGTCATTTATGTTTATTCTCTATTCAAACACCAAATGCCTCTTGAGGGACCATTAACATTAGAACCGTTGCTTATTAAAAAGTTTGTGCTGAACTGTATAATGTAACCGAACGCATTTTAGTTTGTATTTAACTTAAGAACTGTATTTTTAGTTTTAAAATGACATTTTCCATGTTCCAATGTACAATGTAAGATTATATTCAGATGCTCCATGTTGGGGTTTCTGACTACACAAACATAAAATAGAAATATAGATAAATATCTGGTGGAAAGGTGTTGTTTTTTATAATTTAATCCTAATCTAAAACCAAAATCAAGTCCTAAAGTCTCCAAATGTCAGATCTCGATTGGGACCTCCATCTTTGTCCCAGTGTTTTTTTTATTTTAGTCATTTAAGGCTGTTTAATCATGAATTTGTGTCTTTTTCTGTCATATCCAAAGCCAATACATTAGTTTTGATTAGTCACAAATTAGCTGAATAAAAAAGACACTCGTAATTGCCCAGTTTTCCAACCATTTCTAGTAATTCAGTGATTTTCTAGAGATAATCATAGGAATAAATATATGTGTGTGTTAACAATAATAAACTAAGACAAAGCTGAGACAAAGACAGGTCTAAAAGTAAGATTAAACTAATAAAACAGGATTGAGCACAGACTAAACTGAGGAGTAGTGGTTTATTTATTTAATTGTTTACAGCAGAATAGAGTCTTAATGTGCAGTATATGCAAATAGATTATAAAAAAGCTAATCTTTTTTGTGTAAAAATGTAAAAAGGTGGACATTTTCTGCTGCAAAAATGGGAGAAATTTTAATTACACCTTTGTCCTTTGTGCTTTTATTAAATAATACAAACCAACCTGCTTTACACTTTCATCTAAAAATGATAAGAAATACACAAATGTCAGATTTGCCCATTATCTCTTGTAAATTCTCTCAGGACTCTTCATAAACCTTATCTACGGTCTGACTCCAGAGGGATAGTCTGTAGTAAACTAAAAGTATTATTTAAAATGAAAAAATAAAGTAAGAGGGGTTTTATCTGAACGCCGGCGGGACGACCCCACTCTGAGCTCTGTGTTCTGTGTGGGAGACTGGACGGGTGATTGTGAACGATCCGAGACAAAACGAAGTCAGTGGGAGTCAAAAACCCGAAAGAAAACATACGAGAAAGGTCAGAGGTGAAAGACACAATCGGGCTCAGAGGAAAAACTCCCAGAAGTGAAGATGGAAAACAGCGGATCGAGCAGAGACAAGGACGTGGACCTTACTGTTCAGAGATTTAAAGCTTGTTTTGGAGAGAATATCATCTGAATCTCTGTGGGATATTTATTAAAACGCTTAAGGCGAAAGAGTGGATTTTGGAGGTGGCTCAGAGGACAAACTGTGGAAATCAAACCTGTCAAACTTCCAGATGTCCTTCACTCTTCAGTATTTATAATAATGTTTCTGACTCAAAAATCAGACTGACACCAAACAAGAAGAATACATAGATTAATCTGAGTAGCAGTAGTTATCCTAGTGGCCATCTCTGGTATTGCACACTTGCTTCACGTTTGTTTTGATCAGTAAAAGTTCATTTCTTCTGTTTCATTTGTAACTTTTATATATTTATTTAAAAGAACACACATACATTGAGTCTCTTAACGCCTCACGGAATAACTTCTTGACCTTGTTGTTCATGAAAGTCCAGTCGTACAGTTTTCATGTGCCTTCCAAGAGCAGCTCTGACATATTTTCAGGGACAATTATCCGTTGCCTTTGTGCGTTTCCTAGTTCTGTCTCAGTCTGAGAGCAGATGGTCCATATCGATCTAAAGCTGCTTTGTGTTTATCGTACGGTGACCTTTACTGAGATTTGTGGTGTCATTAATGTTTGTTTAATGAGCCACAAAGAACAGGCCTTAAAATAATACATCACATCTGTACAGTCTTTATTTCTGCTTCTTCATTAAATGCACTGAATCATCAGGTGGATTCATGCTACAGTCTCTGTTGTCGCCGAAGAGGAGTTTGTAAAAGACAGACACACAACAACAGAAGATTAAGCAGTAAATAGCTGCTTAAAGTAGTTTGTTTGTGCCTTAATATGACGTTTGTTGTAAAATGTAAAGGTAAAAGTGCTGTTTCTTAGTGTTTTTATTGCTTTTAGTTTTTTATTTGCAGTTTGTACTTTGTAAAATCTTGTTATATCTGTTGTAAACCATTAAGTTTTCTAAGAATTATTGAGAGACACGTTGTTAGTTACAGATTTAAGCAGATACTCCAAAAAACAAGCTGGATTTAAAGGGTTAAACAAAGGGCCAAAAGGCATTGAGAATAAATATTGTAAGGTCACGTCGACACCTCTTTAGCGGTTTCCTTTGAATGAGAAGCTGTGATTCTTCCTGAATGTGTCGGTTTTGGCTCCGTTCAGATGGAAAGCAGGTGATGGAGAATGTCTTTATCTTGTTCTTAAGAGAATGGAAAGGTTTAACACCGTGTCCGTCCAGTCAAATGTGTGCTATTTAAATATGGATGTGGTTCAAGTCGGATGAACCGGAGACTTGTGAAGTTTAGAGTCGTAGTCGAGGCCACAGCAGGAACCGAGACCGACTCAGATCCAGACCAAAGGAAATCAAGGCCAAAGCAAAACGGAGACTTTTAGGGATCACACTGACTCCAGAAGTTCAGACTCATTAACCAGGCGTTAGTTTTTTTTAAGTTATTTCCTACAATCACCAAAGAGAACAATCACAAAAATAATAAAAAACAAATAAAACCAGTTAAAACCTCAAAGGTATCGAGTCCAACTGGTTTTTAAGACTAAGAACAATCTTGAGTGATGCACTATTACAGATTATGATGCTTAATATTCCCTAAATATTATATAACAGTGTGAATAATAGTGTGATCATCAATGTATTTGATGATTTTGAAGAACAACAAACCTTCAGCAGAACAGATGGTAGTTTTTCTAAGAGGAAGGGTCATGTATTTTACAGCTTCAATTTCAATTTTCCCACTGGATTGTTGTTAAATATGTGTAGATTTTCCAGACTGAGGTGTTTGTTAAACTCGTGTCACTGTCTGAAGCTCCCGTGCAGCTGCAGCGCTCCGAGTGATCACTTTTCCTCTCGGTTCATCCAATTTAAAGAGTCCCAACACGGAGCAGGGGCTTCTGTTCCCAGTGGGCTCAGCTAAAGGTCCCCAGTGGGACGTGGGCAGGTTTCCACAGACAGTGAGGCCTCGGTGTGGCTCCAGACTGAATATAAAACGGAAAAAAGTACATTTGGAGATCAGCTTTCAGACACTCAGAGTAAAAGAGAGTGAACTAAAGCTAATGATGACAAACAAACACTAACTATAAATGGACTGGACAAAGACAGAAGTACATTTGACTGAGTGAAAGTTGTTTTGTGATTTCTCTTTGTCATTTTTTCTCCAAAATCAGAAATAGAACTAGAATCTCTACACATTAAAACTATACTCAAGGCCACCAAACTACTTAACGATGAACACTGCTTTACAAAAGTACAACTTGACCTGACTCAAGTTTTTATTTTCTGTGTGTGTGTGTGTGTGTGTGTGTGTGTGTGTGTGTGTGTGTGTGTGTGTGTGTGTGTGTGTGTGTGTGTGTGTGTGTGTGTGTGTGTGTGTGTGTGTGTGTGTGTGTGTGTGTGTGTGTGTGGACAGATAATGAGTACAGCACCACAGACGTCATTATTGTTCAGTTATTTTTGTCATTCTCGTTACACAATAACAACAAACCTGCAAAAATAGATAAATATAAAAAGCTGGACTACAAATCTATGCTCGATGCACAAATAAAAAGCTTTGTTTATTGACTTTTGGTTGAGGTTTTGGTGCCTTTCCAAAAAAAAACAAACTCTCTCAAGGAAAGTATTTACAGTAAAAGTCTTGTTTTATCACACTTTATTATATTTCTTACATAAGTTACGCCTGAAATGACTTTCAATTTACAAGTTGACATTTAAAAAAGCTTCTATTTTTGCCCCGTGTACATAATCCTACAGGTTTGTCTGTAAATACATAATGCATGAAGGTAATATTTACATAAGGTGAGTTCCTGGAGCAAATTAGGAAGAGGTGCCTGTTCCATATGAAAATCTGTTAATGAAAGTCAGGGTAACGTCTTAATTCAGCTTCAATCATTACACATCATTGTATTATTATGGAAATGGAGATAAGCAAGTGACATTTCATGGGTCTCACTGGAGAAATGAACCAAACCTGCAGGATTTAAGCGACTCGGGACGACTTCTCCGGGTCAGCGTCGGGGTCAAAGCTTCGCTCGAAACACAGTGGAGTGAACTGAATAAATAATGTTGATCAGCTGCAGCTTAAATGTCTTTGAGGAAGGGCGTGTAAACCTCATTAACCCCGACGTTAACCCCGACGTTAACCCCCGGCCGCTCGGTCCTACGCCAGGAGTGTTTCTGCGTGCGGCGTTATTTAAACACGCCGGAGCAGGAGGTGCGTATCTGAAGCAGAATCGGAAAAATTGAAGCTCATCGTGTTTTAACTCGAGGCTGATAGTGCTTTGAAAACAACCCACGCTCAAGCAGTTTTCAGCGAACTACGAGAGAAGAGTGTGTGGCTGATTTAACGTCGATACGATACACTCAACGCAGTCTTTCATTTCAATTCAAATGTTTTACAAACCACTGATACGTGCATTAGTGGCTGGTGTAGGGTTAGCATTAATATCGATCCATCGTGCTAATAACAAACTCAGAATCTCTAAGAAAAGTCACTTCTCGTCCACACTTTAAATGCTCTGGTTAATAAAAGTGAGAATTCCTGTCATTCATATTTATTTGGGAAGTAATATAAACCAAACTCTTTTTTTTTACGCATATAATTTGAGCAAATACCAAACGATAAAGGCTAAATGATCAGAACGATGCAAAAACAAGAAGTGGCAGATCAAAATCAGGTGAACTTCTCACCAATGACCTTTTTTATGATATACTTTTGTTGTTTCTGGTTTCTTAAAAGTACAATGAAGCCAACATAAAGTCAGTCTGTGCAGGTTTTGTTATAAATTAGAAATGCTGTGTGAATTAAACGAGGTGGAGCTTCACGTCTGTTAATCACTATTTTACCAATATCTTTGTGAAAATGTAGAGATACTGCAGCCATCAAAATGAAAACACTGAAAAACTCTTCAAAATGATAAAAATTGTACTGTTTCCTTCTTGTATGTTCGACCAGAGGCCTCTCAAAACAAGGACAGACTGATTTTTTTATTTTTAATTTCTCCTCAAGGCTCTAAATGTTTGTTAAAGCCAAACAATGACACTATTGCATTATTATTATTATTAATGAAAAATGTGTGAATGGTCTATTTATTTACCGTTGATTATATTCTGTAGTTGTATTGTGTTTTATAATTAGAGAAACTGACTTTCTGTTTTCTGTTTTTGCAAATAATTCCAGGGTTTGTGTAAAATTAAATAAAAAATACCTGAAAAAAATATATAAATGACCCAAAATACTGCACATTTTAGAAGCACAATTTCATTTTGGATGCGAAATTTCTAAAAAAAAAACACTCAGTTAACAGGAAATGATTTAAAAAGGGGGAAAAAAAATAGTAAAAAAGTAAAAGTAATTTGCAGAACAACAAATCATGAGTCTTTGGAAGAAAACTTAAAGCAGAAAAAGTTCTTCCATCTGAAAGAACACAAGGTCTGAAGGTTTTTCGACACCAATTAAGAATATAACCTATAAATATCACAGCAGTTGTGTAAATTCATCAGAGTTTAATAAAATAGACTGGTGTCAAGTTATTACCTTGAAAAATTAATGGATTCAAATCTCCAAACCTCAAACGTGAGACTCTACTTCTCCAGTGTCCTTTAGAGCTGCATAACAAACAGACTTCATACAAAATGTAGAGGCATAACATAAGGAATTGTGCACAGAGCTGTTCATAAATATTCTACAGGCTCCTGCTGACACTTTGTTTGTTTTCGAAGCCCGTGAAGAGCAGAGCCCGGACGCTGGTAAAGCCCTGGAGTTGGACTGTGTGAATGTTAATGAGCAAAAAAAAAAAAAAAACCTCGGTACGAAGATTAAGGCTCAAGAGAGTTGTGTTATTATTTAGGCTTGAGATGTTTGTGAAAGGACCGTATACATCACTCGGACTGAGAGCAAACACTAATACGGCTCCAATCGAGACAGGAAACAACGAAAATTAAAGATAAATGGACTATTATCTGCTTAAATTAAAACAAGAGCATGTATCGTATTTACCGTTAAATACGTCACACCAAAAATCATTAAAACATGTCATCTCAAAGTCATTTTGGTGGTGTTGTTTCCACGTATCATATATTAAACAAATACAATACAAACGTTTATTTTCAGACCTTTATTTGGAGCAAATCCTTAAAAAATAGTGTTGTTTTAAAAGAGAAAGGACTCAACAGTGATCTTCAATCCCAGTGGACAGGAATTACATTTATTGACATTTATTTATGTCTAATATCACCGGTGCAACAATACACAAAGCACACCTACTAATCTACAACCTTGTGTTATTAGCGCTTACAATAATAACAGCTTCAAGGAACATAAAAGTAAAACTGTTGTTTGAGGGGTGTTTAAACAGAGCCGGTGACATTTAATGCATGTAATAAAGATTAAATTGTGTGCTGCAGTTGTGTTATTGCACGGCTTCATATTCATAACACAACAGGTGGTGCACGTCACAGCGGGGATGCTTTTCTCGGCACGACACCTGTTCTAGTCTAACTCTTGATGGAAACGTAAGACGAGGGGGCTCATAGTGGTTTTACTGCAATAATTTAATTGACACGACTTCCACCGTGTGTCCAAGTTCACTTTACCTTCAGTTTCAGTTTCATTAAACCAAAATGCTTCTAGAAAATCGCTAAGAAAGGTTGTGCTGAATTTGTTGAATGTGTCAGAAGCTGAGGCTGGTGACAAAAAAGTGGAACAAAAATGGAAAAATATAGTGTTTTTGTTTCTTCTTAAACTCATTTTCTGATATATTTTTGATATATATTGATCACCACTGTTGTTTGTGTGGAGCAGACCTCTTTGATGACTTTTAATGATAATAGTGTGTGCAGCGGCTGGGTTCAAAGTGCATGAGTTCACAGTGCCCCTACTGGTCTGGGAGACACACTGCAGCTGAGCGTAATGAGGCCCTTTGGAAATAAAACAATGTATTAAAACTTTTAATTTAGTTTTTTTTTTTTTAAGTTGAAGTTTTTTTGACCCTTGTTATGATTCTCTTTAATCAGAGTAGCTCTTAATCAAAAGCACCGCTGTGATAGACTCAAAAATATGTCTGAAATGTCAGTGTTTTTGATGCTTTCATCAGCGCACTTGAGATTTGACACATCTGTTAAAGTGTTTTTCTGATTTATCCGCTTGTTTTCCAGGAAATAAGATCTGAAAGTGCATCTAAAGTTTGATGTACACTTAGTTGATGAGTTAATTTTAGCTGAAGGACAGAGCTTCTTTTGTCCATTATCTGTCATTAAGAGACACGTTGTTATTTGATCAAGTATCTGCTGATGACAAGCACTTCACTTTTTCCCCCGTTGGTGTGTGTTTGGTGTGTTTTCTCGCAGAGCCGTACAGCCCGGCGGTGTGGGTGATGATGTTTGTGATGTGCCTGTCGGTCGTGGCTGTCACCGTGTTCATCTTCGAGTTCTTCAGCCCCGTGGGATACAACCGCAGCCTGCAGAGCGCCAAGAGTAAGACACCGACTCGATAGAGCGCCGCCAATCAACCCAGCGCCGCTGCTCATTTCGCCGCGTTATTACCAACTTGTCACTTCTCCACTTGTGGACGCGGGAGGGGGCTGATTTGAAGCTCAAATCATGCCGAGTCTTTTTTGACTGCGCGCAAGTCGAAACAATCACTCCACACCCACGAAGTAGCTTATTTATGTTTAATGGAACAAAAGTGACAGCGTGGTGGCGGCTGATGCCTGTACAGTACGTGTCAGGTTGTCATTTATTGCAGCCAACGCACCCGTCGACAAATAAACTCATTTGATATAATCATCGGGAGAAATATTCGTTATGTTCTAATAAATTGAAATAAATGATGTAGAGGTGGATTGAAGTGACAGGTCGGAGTGAAAACAGTACTGTCTGACACTTAAACATCAGACCAGTGTTTCTACTTCTGCAGAGACACCGTGTTTCTGTGATGTGTTATCTTATTGATTATTGTAATAAACTGGGTTTGTTTTCAGAAATCAACCCAATGTTGCATCAAAGTGCCACTGAGTTTCAGAAACAAATCAAGATGACAATCACACTTTTTGCACAAATGAGTTTAAAAACACAAAGCTTTATGTCACTCTTTTATAGGAATAAAAATGATTTCTTTGGAATGGATTCACATATTTATATTTCCCTCTGTAAAGTTCATGTGGCGCTCAAGTGATGTTTTATCTCTGTTCACAACAAACACAAAAAAACACACTTGAGCTCTGTTACTACAAAAACTATTGACCAAAATATATGTGCTTCAACAGATTCGGGGCAGATTTTTAGTTTTATTACAAAACCGAACCTGTTTCTGAAGATGATTGGGGTCGAGTTACCAGACAAAACATACAGTACTACAGTACAGTACACTACAGATACAGTACTCAAAACTATTTATATAAGAAGTAGTAGTAAATGAAGATAAAATGTCGACGACAACTTTTGCAAAATACTCCTAAATGGTGCGTTGTATCAAAGATCAAATTTCACCAAATGAAAAACAGCTTCCATTTGACGTTGTGTTGGAAAACGATGTCTTATTGTCATCTTGGTTTGACGTTGTCTGAAAGTATATGATTTGTTTTTAAGTCAAAGTACCTGCAACGACCGAACCGTAAAACACCCAAAGGCGTTTCTGTCGGCAGCTCAGAGAAGCAAACAGAAACATTTACAAGTTCTCTAACGTTTTTTTTTGGAGGAATAAAATGATTTGTGGGAAATATCTCGCATTGACAGTGCACTTGAGGGTCCTAAATGAACGGTTCCTATTCAGAGTTTTGTTTTACACATGATTCGGAATAAAAAGTACTCAGTCAAACTATAAAACAGGACTTTAGATTATTTATTTATTTATTTATTTAATGAATAGACAATGCATAAGGGATACAAATGCACTCTTTGGGATATAAAACAGATTCATTTTTGGTGCAGAAAATACCATGTGATGAATTTAATTTCAGACTATTTCTGTCAGTATGATTGTCCATCTAATTTAGTTTATTGTTATAATCGTCAATGGCGTCTGTCTGGGTCTTAATGAATTTTTAAAAATCCCCTAAGTGCAAACAAAATGAGAGGATATTCACTCATTTTATGTAAAAACATTTGCTCCAGTGCCTCTTAAAACCGACAGATTCCAACCCAAATGCGTTTTTTAATTTGGTTTTAGTCACGTAACATTTCTCCAATCAGTGCGACTAAACTAAAACTCATTTGTGGTGCACTTTCCTCAGAATCAGGTGGATCCAAGTTCACGATCGGTAAATCCGTGTGGCTGCTGTGGGCGCTGGTCTTCAACAACTCGGTGCCTGTGGAGAACCCCCGAGGAACCACCAGCAAAATCATGGTAATCACAAGCTTTTCCTTTCACCAATGAGTCAACAATAAAACCACTTCATCAGGACTAAACTCAGGCCAACATCACCCGACAGGACCCCACTACACTCCACTAAAAACTAAATATGATGAATATAGGGATCTGTTTTTGCCCTGTTCTATAAAAACAAATAGTCTGGTCACATTCAACCAAATAAAGATGCATATATTTAGATAAAAGGTCTGGTTTCACTGTGTTTCTGACAGAATTGGATTGAATTTCACTTCACAAAGTTATATTGGAGGTTATATTTTAAGTCATAGTCTGGAATTAAAGTATATTAACACAAAGGCTGCTGTTTGCTGAACGTGCACAGGTCTGAAAATAAGAAGCAAAACTATCAAAAAAGTGACTATGGAGCATAAAAAGGTTAAAATAGAGTAAATTATTTTTAATCAGGGCTCATTATGTAACCATTTATGACTGTTTTTCTCACTTTCCAACAATTTCACTCGATTTAGCTTCTAATTTAGCTCATATTAGCCCGATTATAGACTATTTCAACACATTACATCTCTGTAAAGCGGCAGTTTGCCAATGGCCACATCTATATGGAATGCGACGCTATAAAAGAAAGATTTGCCAGCTTAGCGAGTGGTTTCCATCGCTCCCGAGCGCTCCTCCACATGTTCCACAGTGGCGCTCGTTTAATACACGCTGTTAGTCTCTGCCCTGACCCTTCCCACCGCGAGTTCAAACTACGGGAGGTGAAAAACCCCATGCGCCTGTGTTTTTCTTTTCCTCCGACTGTCTGCCCGAGTGCTTTCCGCAACAAAGCCAATCATTTTAAGAGCTCATTAGCTGCTCAATGGGCTTTACAAAACGGGGTCAGAGAAGGAAGGAGGGGAAAAATCCGTTCGCTTTACGACGTTGGAGTTCATTTGTAGTTTTTAATGTATTCAAAACCACCGTGAGCTTTAAAATTAAGTTCTATTGTTCACTTTCACAGAGGATTCAGAGCATTAGAGGCGCTTTTGTCATATTTTTAGCTTATATATAAGATCTACAGTGAATCTAGAGGTCGGATTGGCCTCATTTGGAGCAACAAAATGATCTCAACAACGATATTAAATTATGTACAAATATATCAGGTACACACTGTGAAAAATAATACTGTAGTTGCATTATTTACTCTTGGGGTGACACATATTTGCTGTTAGACAATCAGAACAGATGATGAAAAGGTTTTAGCCACATTACACGACATTAATATTCATATTCTGGTAAATCCATGAGTTTCCCTGAACCAAAGGTGTTAATTAACATGTAATTATCATCCCAACAACTGACAAATCCACTTTATCTCCACCATTCACCTCTTTAGCTCATTTATTTTAGGTTTATGTATGTTTTATGTCTAAGAATCTACACAGAAATGAAACCAGTCGATCTTTAAACAGATCTTTAAACCTTTCTGATTATGAGATGACCTGTATACATTTTATGCGAATGAATAAATATATTTATTGACGTATTAATATTCCATCTGCTAGTTATCTATTTCATGGAAAGCATTGCTTAGCTCGTCCTGGGACTGTCAAACGTGCCCAGAATAAACCACTTTACAATGAAATATGAACTCACCTTGAAGCCTGTATAACCCAACATTATCTTTCTCTGCCAGACACAGGTTTGTAATTGACATCTATGAATAAATGATGTGAAATATTAAAGATTTAATAGGTTTTATATATTGGCCCAGGGGTCACAGTCCCACACTTGATAGGGTTGGTTCCTATAGAATCCTTCAACATAAAACCTTAAAACCCCTTCAATCACTCACAATATTAGAGTAAATTAAACATTGTATTTATTAAGTGAATTATGCAAATGAACTTTGGCACAAACTGGGAAAGTAAATGGCGGCGTTCATCACAGACGACAAGAGCAAATGTAGAATAATCCACGTCTCATGTTGGGTCTGGCTCGGTGTCAACTCAACTGCGTCTTATGGAAATAAAAGCTGCACTTCTGAAGCAGTCAAAGCACTTTACGACGTGTCTTAAAACCGCCGCTGAAAGGATCTTTAACATATGCTGGCTAAGCCTCTGTCACATAAAGTGATGCTTCACGGAGGAGCCAACAACGTAAAAGCCCATTAAATCTAAAGAGAAGCATGAAGTAAACACAACCTGTGATTGTGTTAAAGGTTTGACTCGGTAACATGTTTAGAGTCATTTACGGACTTCTTTTTACATTTTAAAGTGTCACTAGCCTGTTTTCTCTCCTCCTCTCTTGCTTTTTTAGCTGCAAAATACAAATACATTTCACCAAAATGAAGTTTAGAGCTAACTGTAAACTTTTTTGCAAATATTGCCTACTTTTCCTCCATTTTTCTTTTCTTTTTTTGAGCTGTTTTGTTGTGTATAAAGACTAGTGCTCTAAATACACTTCCTCAGTTTTATCAGCATTCATAACTTCATTGGACTGATCCTTTTTCCTGAAGCGAGCTGTGATTGATCCTTAATAATAAAGCCTAGAGGACATATTAAGGTCTCCATTTTTTTACAGATGATTCCTAAAACAACGTGCTGTTATTATGCTGTGATTAAACAGTTCTTTTTCTCACATTCATAACAAAATCACACACTTTCCATTTAATTCAAGCAATAATAGAACCATTTTTAAAAACAACAAGGGACCTATTTTTAAATCACATCACCAGACATTAAGATTGTGCCTTTGCAACATTTTTATTTATTTATTTTACACATTTGAACATAATTTAATTCATTCATTCATTATTTTATTTTATTTTTTATTTTTTTGGAATAAACTTGTAATGAATTGTGTTGTAACAAATTAATGTGGCAATATTTAGGCACATTTTTAGACATTTTTTTGTTAGAATAAGACTTATACTTATCATATTGGAGTCATAGTTGCAATTTTTTTTTTTTTTCTCACATTGCTTGCCACAAAAGCATCAAACTCAATCTTCAGTTAAACTTTTCTACTGTAATACTTTCATACCTAAACATCTTCATATCTCAAATGTAACTCTAGTGGAAGATGACACAACTGCACTGTTTATAAATGTCATAAACCAGTGACGTTGTTATATTTTACCTGTGAATATCCAACATTATTATTCAGATTATTGCAGAAACTTTAAATCCCAGTAATAATTATCGCTGGCCAAGTGTGAGGCCTGGACTCACCTCTCTCTCTGCTCCGTCAGGTGCTGGTGTGGGCCTTCTTCGCCGTCATCTTCCTGGCCTCCTACACCGCCAACCTGGCCGCCTTCATGATTCAGGAGGAGTACATCGACACCGTGTCAGGCCTGTCCGATAAGAAGGTACAGTCCGGGGGCAGAGGGTAAATAAATACAGAGACTGAGAGGTTTATTGATAGATGAAGACCCAGATTGATTGATAAACCACTGGGTGTTCATGGTTTACACAAGTGCACAGTGTTAAACCTTGGTCATGCAGTATATACTCTTTTATTTATTGAAAAACATAGTGTTTACCTAAGTTACGAGGTTTTAAAGTGTTGTGGACCATGGCACAGATATCTCCAAACAAATGTATTTTAATTTATTTGCCTTTGTGCCATCTTAATGGTTTTCTATTCCAATAATTAGTCTGGTCTCTGTGGATTTGAGTTTAATTTCTAGCATGCAGTACCGAAGGAAACATAATAAATAACAGCGGAACACAATTAATTACACATACAACAATCAGTGAATGAAAATAATTGCTTAAAGTCTGACTTATTTTAGATAAACAGTTGCTATTAGTCCAGTGTGATTTCTACAAAGAGAATATCTCACAAATCTCAGCTCCTTTAGAACATTTAACTTGTAAATGACAATACGGACAGACATCTTTTGAAGGTTAAAGGTTTAGGATTCGACAAAAAAGTACTTGCCTTTAATTCTTACAGAAAACGGGACAAAATGTGTTCATCCTGAATATTCATGTAGATGCAAGTCACTAAAGGTCAAAGAATACAAAAGGTCTGCTCATGCAAAGTGGACTTGGACGTCCTGGATTACTTCAGGTGTAGACTTTTCCGTGGTTAACCTTTGTGTCTTTCTGGTGTAGTTCCAGCACCCGACGGAGCAGTACCCGCCTCTTCGCTTCGGGACGGTGCCCAACGGGAGCACGGAGGAGAACATCCGCTCCAACTACCCCAACATGCACCAGTACATGATCCGCAACAACCAGAAGGGCGTGGAGGACGCCATTGACAACTTAAAGACGGGGTAAGTGAAACAAAAAGACCTGCGTTTATGAAGCTCTTAAAATGAGGATGAAACTTGTGTGCGCCACGTTCCACGACAAAGATGTAGACAAAAAAGTAGACATGAAAGAAACGCGGTGAGATGAAGAACTAAAGCAGGTTTGATATTGTTTCATTTCACTTTATTTCTCTCAAAAAGTGCACAACCATTTAGCAATAGTACTGTTTTAAATACAAAGGACACTGTTTTTTATGATTTGCCTCAATATTTATGTAAACAAAGTGGTTGTGAACATTTGTAAAGTGAAGCAGGGCTGATCTCTGATGAATTAGTGGCTGGATTTATGAAATTATTATTGCACATGATCCTGACCAACACCTACAAATGCTCTATTCAGGGCTGTTTTGTTTTAAGAAGCGGCACAGCACTGGTTTAGTAGAGATCCTACACATTCTTTTATAAATGAGGCCGTGGAGCATCATGAGGTAATGTATATTCAGAAGAAGTGGAGAGATAATGTACACAATCTGTAAATGATTTGTCTTTAAGCACCTTTTTCTACTGTAATAGTTTTTTACAACTCAGTCTTTCTTCATTACAACTGTTTCCTGACAACGTTCACCAATGTCTATGAATAAACAACACGATAAAACCAATACATTACAGCAGTGCTTCTCAAACTGTTCACATCAAGTACAGCCTCAGTCTTTCTAAAGCTATCTACGTACAGAATATGAATGTCTGCTGCTGCTGCGTTTTTAAAATCACACTTTGAATCCTGCAGCTTTTTAAGAGTCCAAACATTTAGTGAAGTGTGTTAAAGAAAGGTTGTAGCAGAAATCAATCTTCATTTTAGGACATTGTTTGAACCACTGCACAATATCATTTAAAATAGAATAGTCTCACATGGCTCTGGGAAGATTTGGGTGTTCATGCTTTTTATATATGTTTTATTTAAATGCCCTTTTGTTGTGCATAAGCTGTTTTGTTGTGCGTAAGCTAAGCCGCCTTCAGCTCTGGAGCCACGGCTCAAACTGTTGGAAACTGCACTGGCAAATCATTCTAAAGTACATTTAGAAATGCAGGGGTTATAGCTTTAAATAATAAATAGCGACTGCAGCGCGAGGTAAGATCTCGCCGTCTCAGCACCGTCAGCCTCTGGGGCGTCTCTTGTCTTCAACGGGGGCTTTATTATCTGCCCGTGGGGCCAGAAAGTACATAGATGCTCTGCATAAAATACACTGATTTACAGTGTTTGAAGTGCAAGTATGCAGATGAGAGTTGAAATGTTTAGTGGGACAAGCAGAGCAACACTTCTTAGCTGATCTGACATAGCGCGTTATTAAAACTCCCCTGATGCATTGCTTTTTATCATCAAGAGTCATCTCCCTGCCTCATTATCACCTGTTTATTTCAGCACCTTTCCTCCCACCTCTCATCTTGATTTTATTTACCGAGGATACATCAGGTGTGTATCCAACTAAGAAAACTGATGCTGATTTGAACAAGAATCTGAAATGTTGTAGGTGTTAGAGGCATGTCTCTCCTAAATGCAGCTAAAGCTAAATTCACACAGGCCGTGTCCATCTTCTCAATCCTTCTGTTCTCTTCTGCTGTGGCTCCTCATTAGTTTCTTGCTCCCAGCTCCTCAACTGCTGTAGACTTCCCTCCAATTATTACCTCCACTGCCTTCCCCACCTCTTCGGTCTTTCCTGGGAGTCTTTGAGCCGCTCTCGTCATGTGAATATGAATGAGTGTTAAGTGTATCTGGTACTTACAGATTCAACGCAGCGCTCGGCTGTAGATCATCGTTGTGAGCTCCTAAAATTATGACATTATTTCATGATGAAGAGCAGCAGTTTGTTTTTAATGACTGTCTATTTGGCGTCGTGCCCCAGAGTTTCTGTTTCAAAGGGTGACTTCTTTGCTTTGTTTACTAAAGACATCCTGCAGCCAAATGAAAGAGCCTCTCTGATTGAATAAACCTGTCGGCGATATCCATTCTGTCCATTCTCCAGTCAACAGTTTGAAATACCTCCCCAATTTCAGAAGAGATCCTTCTGGACAATCACCTGAAATGGGATGGTTTTATGTACCGCTGCATATCTCTGATTGGTTTATGTATATTCATAGTTTGATTGTGCTTGTTGACACTTCCTGGAAATGCTCTTGGGGCAAATTTAAAATGGACGGCAGGAAAAGATTCTGGTCAAGTGTAAAGATGGAGATGTTTTTCATGGTTTGAGATGGAGTACTCGAGACTCGGGACTTGGACTTGACTAACGCGCTGATGACTCAGACTAAGACTTGTTTACTCATGACTTAGACTAAGACTTGGACTCGTGCGCTCTTGACTCGGACTAAGACTTGGACTCGTGCGCTCTTGACTCGGACTAAGACTTGGACTCGTGCGCTCTTGACTCGGACTAAGACTTGGACTCGTGCGCTCTTGACTCGGACTAAGACTTGGACTCGTGCGCTCTTGACTCAGACTAAGACTTGGACTTGTGCGCTCTTGACTCGGACTAAGACTTGGACTCGTGCGCTCACGACTCGGACTAAGACTTGGACTTGTTTGCTCTTGACTCGGACTAAGACTTGGACTCGTGCGCTCTTGACTCGGACTAAGACTTGGACTCGTGCGCTCTTGACTCGGACTAAGACTTGGACTCGTGCGCTCTTGACTCAGACTAAGACTTGGACTCGTGCGCTCTTGACTCGGACTAAGACTTGGACTCGTGCGCTCTTGACTCAGACTAAGACTTGGACTCGTGCGCTCGTGACTCGGACTAAGACTTGGACTCGTGCGCTCTTGACTCGGACTAAGACTTGGACTCGCGCGCTCTTGACTCGGACTAAGACTTGGACTCGTGCGCTCACGACTCGGACTAAGACTTGGACTCGTGCGCTCACGACTCGGACTAAGACTTGGACTCGTGCGCTCTTGACTCGGACTAAGACTTGGACTCGTGCGCTCACGACTCGGACTAAGACTTGGACTCGTGCGCTCACGACTCGGACTAAGACTTGGACTCGTGCGCTCTTGACTCGGACTAAGACTTGGACTCGTGCGCTCGTGACTCGGACTAAGACTTGGACTCGAGCACTCTTGACTCGGACTAAGACTTGGACTCGTGCGCTCACGACTCGGACTAAGACTTGGACTCGTGCGCTCACGACTCGGACTAAGACTTGGACTCGCGCGCTCTTGACTCGGACTAAGACTTGGACTCGTGCGCTCGTGACTCGGACTAAGACTTGGACTCGAGCACTCTTGACTCGGACTAAGACTTGGACTCGCGCGCTTGTGACTCGGACTAAGACTTGTTTACTCATGACTCAGACTAAGACTTGGACTCGTGCGCTCTTGACTCGGACTAAGACTTGGACTCGTGCGCTCTTGACTCGGACTAAGACTTGGACTCGTGCGCTCTGATCGCCGACTAGCGACCTGCCTGACACTAAGACTGGACTCCCTTGACTCACTAAGACTAACTCGTGGCTCATGACTCAGACTAAGACTGGACTCGTGCGCTTGACCGACTGCTGACTCTCTTAGATGATTCCGTCCTTACTGACTTGACTGTGCTTGACTCTAAGACTTGGACTCGTGCTTGACTCGGACTAAGACTTGGACTCGTGCGCTCTTGACTCGGACTAAGACTTGGACTCGCGCGCTCTGACTCGGACTAGCTGACTGCTCGACCATACGCATGCTTGACCGTGCCGACCAAGTGTTTACTCGCGACCGACTAAGCGACTTACTCTCACACTAAGACTATCGTGCGCTCTTGACTCGGACTAAGACTTGGACTCGTGCGCTCTTGACTCGGACTAAGACTTGGACTTGTGCGCTCTTGACTCGGACTAAGACTTGGACTCGTGCGCTCTTGACTCAGACTAAGACTTGGACTCGTGCGCTCGTGACTCGGACTAAGACTTGGACTCGAGCGCTCTTGACTCGGACTAAGACTTGGACTCGTGCGCTCACGACTCGGACTAAGACTTGGACTCGTGCGCTCTTGACTCGGACTAAGACTTGGACTCGTGCGCTCATGACTCGGACTAAGACTTGGACTCGTGCGCTCATGACTCGGACTAAGACTTGGACTCGTGCGCTCTTGACTCGGACTAAGACTTGGACTCGCGCGCTCTTGACTCGGACTAAGACTTGGACTTGCGCGCTCACGACTCGGACTAAGACTTGGACTCGTGCGCTCTTGACTCGGACTAAGACTTGGACTCGTGCGCTCATGACTCAGACTAAGACTTGGACTCGTGCGCTTATGACTCGGACTAGACTAACCGTGCCTCTACTCCCAACCGCTACAACACCGAGACTGGACCAACTACTACACTGCTTACCGCGCTCTGACTCGGACTAGACTGACTTGCGCGCCGAGACTAAACTGACTTACACCTGACTCTGACTGATAAACTTGGATCGTTTACTCCACGGACTAAGACTTGGACGTGCACTCTTGACTCGGACTAAGACTTGGACTCGTGCGCTCACGACTCGGATTAAGACTTGGACTTGTGCACTCGTGACTCGGACTAAGACTTGGACTTGTGCACTCTTGACTCGGACTAAGACTTGGACTTGTGCGCTCATGACTCGGACTAAGACTTGGACTCGTGCGCTCTTGACTCAGACTAAGACTTGGACTCGTTTACTCGCGACTCGGACTAAGACTTGGACTCGAGCGCTCTTGACTCAGACTAAGACTTGAACTCGTGCGCTCTTGACTCAGACTAAGACTTGGACTCGCGCGCTCTTGACTCGGACTAAGACTTGGACTTGTGCGCTCACGACTCGGACTAAGACTTGGACTCGCGCGCTCTTGACTCGGACTAAGACTTGTTTACTCGTGACTCGGACTAAGACTTGTTTACTCGTGACTCGGACTAAGACTTGGACTCACATTGTGTTAATAATTTAGTTTTATTTGAAGATCCAGGATTCTGTTTTGTCAGAATTAATCCTGAAACTTTTCTCGGACCCGACTGGATGGACTTGTCTCGTGACTTGGACTTGTGACTCGAACTCCGGTAAGAATGGCTCAACTTGGACTTTATTTTAGACGATGATAACTCAGCTTGACTCAAACGTGACTTGTATTTGTATTGGTGACTTGGACCTGGACTCTAACTTGAAGACTGAGGATTCAAAAGTGCCTTAAACTCAAAGCTGGTGCCTCGACTACGACAATAGCTCCATCAAATCAAGAAACCTACTTGAGTTTCTATTGAGTCCTGGGTAAATGTCCACAAAGGTAAAACATGTCGACTCTAAAACCTTTCCAACCTTTGTTTCAGATAATGTCATTTCTTGTATTCAGGTTTTCTGAATCACATACAGCTTGAATAAAACACTGGCTCATTTTTCTTTGAATGGTGAGACATGTTTGATTCATTGTTGTCAAGAAGAAATGGCTGTCGCAGAAAGTGACATTTCTCTTTGTGTTTTGAAAAACCCTGTCACTGAACATCGACATAAAAAAGCTGTATAAAAGACCGACATTATTTCACGTCATTGTTTGCAGTGTTTTATTCATCATATGTCAGTCCAGTCACCGTTTGCCCCACTGTGAATGTCATTTAGCCGCAGGTCGCTGATAGATGTTCCTTTATTGTAATTTTCCCTTTCTTTGCGGTACTTCCCTGCAGGAAACTGGATGCTTTCATTTACGACGCCGCTGTGCTGAACTACATGGCCAGGAAGGATGAAGGATGCAAGGTAAAGAGATCAATCTGAGTCGTAACACGGCTGGAGTCTGAGAGAAACATGTACTATTAAAGTCAATCTTTTATATTTGAAGTTAATAATAATACTGCAGGCTCGTTTTTTGTTTTTTTTACCCTTTAACGTGCCAATTTCTCACTAAAATGGCTTGTTAACATACGTCTTTTGAGAAAACACAGTGGTATTCCTGGTTTAAAATGTTTCAGGGGTTTTTTTTCTGAGTAAATAGTGTGATTTTTTTAATGTGAATGTTGGACTGTGCCACTAGATGCCACTAGAAACTACACACTGCACCTTTAACATTTCCTTCATTCAGTGCAATGTGGGAAGTTCAAGCCACATTATTTCTTTTTCATAAGCTACAACCGCAATAAATAAAACAAAGCCACCCTTTACATTTTTAATTGCGCCTTGCGGACCGGAGCCAGTTAATATTGTCATTTACCGAGAGTGTTGGTGCTGATTTATTTATAAGTTTGAATTTGATACAGCTCCCAGACGGAAAATGAGAATCCAGCGCGGAGCCCATTTGTAATAAGTTGTGGGAGGTTTGAGCTCCCAGCAGCCTCGTACAAACGCCACCTCGGCAGTAATTACTACAACTGATGAGGATCTATATTAATTCCTCTTCCGAATAATATCTCAGTTTGAGATTTGAGACTGTTTGAGTCGGTAGACAGTAGATAAACACACATGAATCACTTTTATTGACGGTAAAAAGGAGTGGGCTGATAAAGTGTCAAGAGCTCGTCTTCTTCTGTTCCAGTTTAGAGTTTATGAAGACAGAAGTCAGGATATTGGATAAAAGTTGCCAAGTAAAGCTTATGGTCGGCAAAGTTTAGTTCTCTAAGACTTTAAGGGACAAGTCAAGGCCAGATACACAACTAATGGAGGAGTTACAGAAGTAAGATTAGATAAAAAGAACACATTTTCGTCCAATCACAAGAATTCTGTGGATAAATAAACCAGCTGTGTTCTTGAGTCTTTAGAAAAATAGTCTGAAGACCAGCCTCAAGACCAAGATTGCTCATAAGTTCTTATTGTTAAAGAGTCTCAGTTTATCAGTGTCTTTAATGTAATCACTGCTATGCTTTGAAAATTAAAGTATGTTGTTGACACTAGCATCAATCAGCATTTCAACAAATTGCATAATAGATAATCGGATCGACCTACTGTGTCTTAATATGCTTCATTATTGAATTTGAACTGTGAAGTATGAATGTTTTTGTATAAATGGCGTCCTGATCTGGAACTAAAGTATGTGTTATTGTGTTCCAGGTGATGACCATCGGATCGGGGAAGGTGTTCGCCACCACGGGATACGGCATCGCGCTGCACAAGAACTCTCGCTGGAAACGGCCGCTGGACCTGGCTCTGCTGCAGCTCGTTGGAGACGGTAAGAAGGACATGAGCGTCTTCTGAACGGGACGCTGCACGAGACATAACGCTGTGGTCACGACACTTTTCTGTAGTTGCATCATGTAGATCACACGCGTCAAACTCAAGGCCTGGAGGGAAAATGTGGTCCTTTGCAGTGTTTTATGTGGCTGCCCTTTTACTTGATTTGAACAGGTTTTATTTGGATTTGAACAGGTTTTAGGTGGATTTGAATTAGATTTATTTAATTTGTTCATGAAATAAGCCAGTTTTTACTACAAAGATATATAAAATTTGGTCAAATCCAACTAAAACCTGTTCAAATCCAACTAAAACCTGTTCAAATCCAACTAAATCCTGTTCAAATCAACTCAATCCTGTTTAAATCCAACTAAAAGCTGTTCAAATCCAACTAAATCCTGTTCAAATCCAACTAAATCCTGTTCAGATCCAAATAAAACCTTTTCAGATCTAACTAAAACCTGTTTAAGTTCATCTAAAACCAGTTCAAATCCAAATAAAACCTTTTCAAATCCAACTAGTACCTGTTCAAATCCAAATAAAATCCATTGAAATCCAACTAAAACCTGTTCAAATAAATCTAAACCCTTTTCAAATCCCACTAAAACCAGTCGTGTTAAAGATAACCTTTGTTAAACTCAAATGAAACTTTACATTCCAAAGTTAATAAAAGCGTTCCAAATGTGACAATCTTCGACCCCTGAAATGATTCTTATTGATTATATTTTATCTTTAAGTTAGACACCACTGATGTAGAGCATAACAGTGCTGTTTGTAAAGCACAGAAACACTGATTTTACTGCACAAAAATAAACTTCAAACGTGCTCAGTGAACCTGCAGCGGGACGAGGGGGGCCTTACTGTAAATCTAAAATCAGTCCAGATTCATGTTACATTCCAGCTGAGGTTTTAAAGAACAGATTGAAGGATATCAGGAGAAATTATGACTTTTAGGACCTGTTTCTGTCATCATAGGAGACTGTTTTAAGATCGCATTAAAGTCTTCAGCAAAAGTGGTGGAAATGTGAATAAAGACAATCCAGAGGCGTTCTCATAAATGTAACGGTGCTTGTGTTTTGTATTGTCCTCCTCCTGAAACAAATTCATTGAAATCTGTGGGTGAATGGTTAGAATAGATAGATAGATTCCTCTCCCAAACCTCAGAAAGTCAACGTTTGCTCTTCTTTTTCTTCTTTTAATACTCTCCCACAAATACACAGACAAGTCACAAACAAACAGCTTCGCACAATGTCTTATAAACTTGCTCCTGTTATATCCATTTGTAAACATTAGTGATTTGAAAAGTGTCATAAGCAGTTTACTTGGCAGCTTATCTAAATGAACCTATAGAGTAACTGGGACAACTTAATGGGAATGTGAGGCAGATATTTATGGGAGTCATGAAAGTGACAGAGAAGTCTGTTGGTGACATTTGCAGAGTAATTATCTAATATACAAACTGAATATTGGTCTGGCCAAGGGTTTTTATCTTTTGTTGTGTTTATAGGTCAAATAAAATAGCAGTTGTTGGGAGTTAAAACGATAATGCTGCACTTCTCTCTAATCTGAAGTAGGTTTGTGACTTTAAACCACTTCACGTCTTATTCTCTGAATTGTTTTCTTCAATATTTAGTGAGTGAGATGTTTATTGGTCGTATAAACGTCTGAGATCTTGTTGGGTTCTTGTTACATTGTGAGGTACATTGTATGATACGGTATAGAATAGTATTTGACTTTCAAAAGTGAACAGTGCAGAACAAATAAAGTGGTCAATGAAAACAATTTCTAGTGTGACTTAAAAACAACTGTATGAATAAATAAATAAATAAATAAATAAAGAGGCAGAGTATGGACTTGTAGAAGGAAAATACTAATAATAATTTAACCCAAGAATATACATGTAATTAAACCATGCCATTGCCATAGCGAGGGAAATTTGCAAGCATTGTCCTTCATACGATAATGCAAATGTTTTTGTTTATGCATGATATTTATATGGAAATGTAAAATCATATTACATTGAAATGCCCGGCTGAGTTCATGCAAATGCTGCCACACACTGAGCAGGATCAGCAGCTGTGTTTTAGATAATCAGTTGTATTACAAACGTACAAATGGCTCGCTGCGACCGGAGCCAAGGAGTCACATGAATGGATTACCGCAGATGCACTCTGCCTCCTGGAATCGTTCTTCCTAATGTGGCTTTTTGTCGGAGCATCCTCGTATGTTTTTCTAACGTACGGTCGGTCACTCTCGATGGCTCCTCTGGGGAACAATTTAGCTCCGTTTGTAATTAGCTGGTTGCTGTGGAGCCAGGTGGAGAACGCCTCAGTGCTGCAGTGACAGCGGCTCCCGGGGGCCGCCTGCTCCGAGGCCGGCGTTAGGAGACAAACCTAACGAGTGTTAAATGGAGTAGGTCCGCTCAAACCGAGGGGCTGTAAAAAGGCTGACGGGAACAACTGTTAATGTGTAAATCCCCGGCTCCCTGTGCTTTTCCAAACTGACCTTCATCCACTGGAGGTTGTGGACTGGACTATATATTATTAATGGAAACCTGGTCAAGCCACTAACTCAGGTGTCCTGGCAAACCTGAAAAACACTAGTAATTAGGAGAGAAGAAAACAAACTGGAAACAGGCTAAAATGTGTAAGTGTCTTGTAAATAATACATGATACGACAAAGACTAAAAGAGCCTTGAAAATGGAAGAATCCTGGTGAACATTTAGTTTGAAATGTAGTTTGGCACAAATGATACAACAATGTGAGACTTGACCCTCTGAGCTTTCTGTAGTTGGACTCTAGTTAAAATTATAGCATTAGCAGTGAAGCAAGTGTGATTAAAATGCAGGAACAAAACTGTTTAACCTCCTCGTTTCTTGTCTAGCTACTGTCTCCATCAAATAAAGGCAATAAAAATCCCTGAAATATGTCTTAAAATGTCCAGGAAAGGTGCTGGAGATTCCCCAGAAAAATATTTCTACAAAAAGGTCACATTTGGCCCAATATTTTAAACATTTCTCCCCATTTTGTCCCATAACACAAGCTAAAAAGACCATAAATACAAGACATATGTGTTTTTGTGTAGATGTTAAGTCACTATTTAAACCAAAAGCATGATTGTATTTTTTATTACATGCTTCAAATCAGATCTTTATTCAGCTTCAGGTGTATATTCTTCTCTATGGCCTGCTCTAGTGCATCTGCAGTACATATTTAAAAGGTCAAACTACTTGTTTTCCCTTAAGCCGAACCCAAACGTTAACACTATCCGTCTACATGTGAGTATGTTTGCAGAGTCATGACAACACTACTGCACACGTGCCATCAAACGTTAACAGAGGACACTGCCTGCTTTTTTCAGGCCATTACTGTCGCTCAGATTAAACATAAACTGGAGTCTGAGCGCCTCCATCAATTTAGTCTCGACATTAGCACAAACACTGAACAGTTATTTACTCGGAGCATATGTTATAAAATACACTTAAGCCTATATATTAGCATAATATATACAGTATAAATAGCATCACATCAACTCCTTATTTAATGTTCTGCATCCAATCAAAGACACGAGATCTATATCAACATTTTAAATATGGCTGCCACAGGAGAGTAACAGAGACTCATTGAATCTGAATCTGTCTGCACCTTTATTTTTACTTGATTCTTTTCTTCCCTCAAAGCTGTTCACTCAGAATATCACTCTTGTCTTTAAGCTACACCAGTGTATTACTCATTTAATAATCAATTGACATGTTTTCCCGCAGTAACACATTAGTATTATGTTTTTGTCAGATGAGTGGGAGTCATAAATGTGGAAACAAAAAGCCAGGACCCAGCTGGAGAAAAGATCCACACTCACATTTCAGATGGAGGCAGGCCTTTGAAGAAGAGCAGGGCTCCGTGTCGACTCCCCCGTGGCTTTCACACTCTTTCAAGACTAAACCTTTTCAGAGTGAGGCTGCACGAGGCCAACACGCACTAATGTTACTCTTACAAGCGCTGATGCTGCACCTGGGCTCAAGTCCCAGCGCCGCCGGGATCCGCCTGCTCCCGGTGTCACTCAAGATGATAGGTGCTGACTGAGTGAAAACAAGGCACCGCACGCAAAAATGATAAAAGGGAAATGGAAAAACAAAGTGCTTTCGGTGTCGAGGGTGGAACAAACTGTAGCAGCGAGGCTCACTCCAGAGAAATCCTCCAAATATCCCTTTTTTTTTTATTATTCAGAGACTCAGATGTTGGTTTTAATTTTAGACACGGCAAATACAGCCGCAGTGTTGCTCTGAACATGGAGTTTTAGTTTTATGTTTAGTTTCACAGTCAAACAAACCAGCAGGTCATGTGGAAACAGAAACAAACACACCACAAGGTACATTTCATTGTCATTTTATTCACCAAAATACATGAAAGTTGATCAGAATCTATTTTATTGTGGTCACCATCGTCCAGTGTCTGTGTTCATTCTTAAAAAGAGTGTGTTTGGAAATGGGTTAAAATGGTCAGCAACAACAGGAGTCCATAGGAAAAGCTATTAAAAAGTGACAATACTTTGCAGAAAATGAACAAAAGTACAGTAAAGGGACTGGAAGTCATGTGGATGAAGTTCACGTTCAGCTAATTTCTCTAAAACCTCTTTTGTTGTTTATTTGCATGAGAGTAATATTTGTGTCCATTCACAGGACACTATTTAAACCTCGTAGATCTAACCCTCAGAGTTGATCTGTAGCTTGATTTAAACACAAGTAATCCGCCTTCTTCTCACTCAATGCTCCTGTTTTATAGAAGCCAACATAAGATGAACACATCCGACTTGCTCCTTTACTTTTAGACTGGAAAATGACCAACAATAACAGCAAATGTTTTCTGATGGGAACTTTTCCTGGCTCCATACTGACATAAAAGCTGAGTTTTACACATGTGCAGTTGTTAGCATGTAAAGCTAAATTAAATTAAAGCGCTCAGTTACTTAAAGTCAAGTCAAATTATTACATCTACAACACAGTGAAGCACACTTTCACACCAGCTGTATTATTAAGCTTTTGGCTGTGAAATTGATGTCATCTGCAGTGATCAGTAAAAAGACTGATTGGTGTTACGACGCTCCACCGTCTCCGTTATTTAAAAGCCCTTTCTCCAAAACCATAAATTAACTTTTTTTTTCTTTACACCACTCTCCCACTTCTGCGCTCAGCACAACATCTTCCATTTCTCCGACTTTTCCCCCTCAGTCATTATTTGTGCTTTTACAGCATTTTGCAGCTGAGAACAAAACAATTTGATCCAGAGATAGAACAAGACTCAGTGAAAGAGTGCCTGCATTTACCTCTGTCAGTCAAACCGCTGCCTCCATCTCTTTCACTCATTTTCAGTTTTTTTGAGTCATGTCCAATATTTCCGTCACTATAAAGTTCACTTTAGCTTCATCTGCAGTTTCCCCAAAAAACATGCTCAGAGTGAAGTCCCAGTGAAAAGCTCTTTACATGAACATGAATGCACTAAAAACACATTTATAAAGAAAAACACATAAGTAGAAGTTGATAGGTCCAGAGCTTTTAGAAGTCTGTGTGACTGATGAGAGATCATCTCAGGAGTGGATTGGCAAATTGCCCCACGTGTTTTTATTTTTTTGTCTTCTGTGAGCTGTGATTGGCTGACAGCGACACACTGACTAATATAAACAAAGAACAAATAGGGTAAAGCAGAGGTTTGATTTAGAATGTTCTGGACGACCGTGGAGTAAAAGAGATTTCAATTTTTGTTCCAATTTTTCTTTAAATTTCATAGAAACACGACTTCTGTGGTATTTCTTTCCAGGTAAGAGCTTTCGGAGCCGACTTCCTTCCTGTCTGTCGGCTCATTGTGAAGTAAGATTTCTCCCAGAGAGCAGCTTAGGCGCCGCTGACTGCTATGATTAACCTGTTTACAGGCAGATAAAGGCAGATAAAGGCAGGTAAAGGCAGGTAAAGGCAGGTAAAGGCAGATAAAGGCAGATAAAGGCAGGTAAAGGCAGGTAAAGGCAGGTAAAGGCAGATAAAGGCAGATAAAGGCAGGTAAAGGCAGGTAAAGGCAGATAAAGGCAGATAAAGGCAGGTAAAGGCAGGTAAAGGCAGGTAAAGGCAGATAAAGGCAGATAAAGGCAGATAAAGGCAGGTAAAGGCAGATAAAGGCAGATAAAGGCAGATAAAGGCAGGTAAAGGCAGGTAAAGGCAGGTAAAGGCAGATAAAGGCAGGTAAAGGCAGATAAAGGCAGATAAAGGCAGGTAAAGGCAGGTAAAGGCAGGTAAAGGCAGGTAAAGGCAGGTAAAGGCAGGTAAAGGCAGATAAAGGCAGGTAAAGGCAGGTAAAGGCAGGTAAAGGCAGATAAAGGCAGGTAAAGGCAGGTAAAGGCAGGTAAAGGCAGATAAAGGCAGATAAAGGCAGGTAAAGGCAGCGAGGCGGGAGAGCCGGACAGAGGGACATGAATCAGACCGCCACTCACTGAAAGTCGATGGGTTACATTATGAGAGTGAGCCGTGTGCAGACTAAACCAACATATCAGCCTCGATTGTGAGCATCTGAGTAGAGCTGGGGTCGGACCAGTTGAACCTGCTTCAATGCATCTGTCAAAGAACGTTAGAAATGCTAGACATGACAGGAGACCAACACACAGACTCATGTCCAAGAGAGATTTGTGTTCTGTTTGTTTGAGCGGATTTCAGTCAACATGGCCGACGTGTCGCACGCTAATCCATATGGAAGGGCTTTACACCCAGTTAATTAACCTCCAGGTCAATTAACTGTGTGACTGTGACCACTGGAATTAGGAGTCTCTGTTGACGGAGAAACCCGCCGTACTGCTCACAAAACATGGCTTCTAAACGTCTGGCGACCCAGCCCTCATTCCCATGACTTCAGTTACAGATATGAGATCCACACATTCAGTCCTTCGCATCTTTCCCATCTCCGTTCACTGTTATTCTTGTGTTAAATTGGCTGTGACTTCCTACTTACCCACCACCAAGTGAACCCTGCTTTAGTTTCATCCAAAACATCCAAAGATCAGATGTTTCGTCCCACGTTCCACTGATGCTTTCAAACCTGACAATTTGGTTCTGATCAAACTGGAAAGTCTTCAAATCTGGACCAAACATCGCAGGTGAAAATGTATTATTCGTCCTTAGCGGTAGTTCCCACACTGTGCTAAGTTTGCCAAAAGATGGAGCTAAACACTGCAGTTTGTTGAATGGACGAAAGAAAGTCAAAAATAGAAGTTGAAAGGAAACCAATCAACAAAGCTCAGTTACTGCTGTCAGAGTTTAAGAAAGAAAGATACATGTTGTAACCTAGATTTTTCAGCCATTCATCATTTTGTCCGCCCTTTTTCAATATTACTCTAGGACCAAGTGGTAACATAGATCAGTGGGAAACGAAACCAGGACAAGACTTCGGGGAGTGAGACCAAATCAAGACCAAGAAGTTTCACGATTGATGGAAAAGATACGAGGGAACAGTCTCCACCAACGAGTGTGACACGAAACACAAACGAACTGTAAATGATGAACGCTGTTGGATTTTTAGCTTTCCTTTCAATCAATAAAATGACATTGTTACATGAATAAAGTCAACACAAGACCTCGATCTTTACAAAAAATCAAGACCAAGACATTGACTCAAACACAGGAAATTCATGCAATCTTTTTTTTTTATTACAAACTATTTAAAAAGAAGTTAAATAAATGCATAAATCTTACAAACATGATGCCAAACGCCACTTCAGAGTCACTAGAGCGACTTTATTACACTTTGGGAATAACACCAGGCTCTGGCAGCACAGGTCGGTCTTTATCTGTGTCTTTACATCTGCGTTCTTCCACTGCCTCATTCTCTTTGATTAATGCATTAATGGCCAGTGCTGAGGATCCCATCAGGTGGCGAGTGCGCGCCCCCCGGATCTGTGTTGCCCCCTTTCATCTGCGCTGCTGCGTGGTGTCGCCCTGCCCTCGGTGCGCCCCGCTCAAATGCCGGGACATTTCACAACCTGCTTCAAACGGACCGCGCTCTTCCTGACACTTGGTCTCATTCCCAGACCCTTGCTTTTACATCTTTTAACTTTTCTCAGCAGCTCTCAAGTCTTTGGAGCTTTATTCACTTCCCTCTTTTTGAATTTTCATGTGCTAATGTGCTAATGCCATAAAGGATAAGGGTTTCTGTACATTTTCTCAGGGAATAGTTCGTTATAATCCTGCTAAACATCAGCCAGAGGTCACTGTTTTTATTTTGAACGTAATTAGAGCTAAAAAACCTAGAAAAGTCAAAAAATCCCAGCTTTATTTTGGGTGTGATGCCAATTAAATAATCAGCCTCACTCTGTATTTAAACCCTAATTTAAACTGTGAGAAACAGGTTCATTCTGATTGGTTTTGGTTTGTTTTTTACACATTTTTATTGGGACATGGACCAAGGATCTCTAGAAGATATAAATAATGTACGTGATAACAGATGATATATTGATAGCAGTGTATTTACGTCATATCTTTTATTTGTTGCCTGATTTAAACCACATTGTTTTCTGTAGAATAATGATCATGCTATAATCATTTCTGTTTAATCTATATTTTTGATAAAAGCGTCCTCTCATTTTCTTCGTTAGAAATGTCACATCCTCTCCTTTCCTCGACTTTATAAATTACCCGTCATTTCAGTCTCTCGTGCAATGTTTCATCATCTTTTTCTCGTTTTTTTTTTTTGATAATTTATTGCACTCCTTCTCTTCTGTTTCTCCTTGTCTTCTCCTTTACACATGTTCCTCCCCGAGGCCATCCAACACCTTGTTTCTCACAAACAGCTGGTAATCCTTACTTTGCATTTGCATTTCTTCATTATTCCCTTCTGTAGCGCTGTTTCTCTCAACCCCTGTCTCTCAAATTGAATGAAAAGTTTACAAGTAAAATGTAGATGATGAAGAGGACCGTGTTTATATTATTTATATAATTACATTTAGGAAAGAAAACATAAACAGATGCAGCTTTTGGGTTGTATTTAGGCAGGAAACCATGTTAAGTTAGAGCATTATGTAGTATAGTATAGTTATTATTATTATAAATAAAAAAACGCTCTTAATTATACTCTGCACCAAAAACAGTAGTTTAAAGGTCCCATATTATGCTAAATCGACTTTTCTGAGCTTTTAACCATGTTCTAACGTTGTTTCTACCTCAAACACAAACCCAAAGTTGTGTTTTGTTCATTCGCGCATGTTTAAGTAATTTATTTAGTTTTAGGGCCCAAATGTCAACTCTATATTTGTCCATTTAGTCTAAGTTTTCCACCTTTATCCAGACTGAAGAGTGCACTGTGGAGGTTAGCATGCCTTCAGCCAGAAGGTTGTTGGTTCAATCCCGCCTCAGTTTGAAATAGCCTTAGAAGAGAAAATGCATGAGAAATATGAAGTCTTCACTCTTTTCTTTTTCCGAAAGAGGTGGTGTTATTCAAAATATATACTGTAAAACCAGCGTGCTATTTTCTGGTTTGGATTTCACATTGTGTGCATTGGGTAAAGAGCTTTTGCAGCATTTTAAACATAACCTTGTCTAACTATAACAGGTCCAAGTGCTAGCACACACTATAAATAAAACCTTCCTGCTCTATTGGACTATGAAGCATAAAGAGTGTGGTCCCATTGATGCTGTCTGCAGGATAAATAAGACTAGTCTGACTGGGACAAACTGCTGCAAATGTCAAATAAAGTATGTCTTTGTCCCATGTTTCCCGTCTGAAAGTCCTCCTGTTTATCTCCAAAAAGCTCTAAACTAGGTCTGACTGAGAGAGTCTACAGCTACTGTATCATTTAGAGCTGAAAGCCTCGTTTTTGTGTTTCCCAGCGATGGCTAAAATATCCTGAACTGGTTTGTTTCTGCTCTCTGATGGTGTATCTCTTCTTTGCTCCTTGTCCTTGACTTTTCTCCTCCTCGTTGTCTCCCTTTGACTTCTCTCCATCTTATTATTGCATGTTGGTGCAGGCTGTGACCTCCTGTGTCTTCTCTTTGCAGATGAGATTGATATGTTGGAGCGGCTGTGGCTGTCGGGAATCTGCCACAACGACAAGATTGAGGTATGTCTCTTGACTGTAAACCTGTCGCGCTGCACATTTTCTGTCACCTTTGAGTGTTCGGTTGAATTTGCTCGAGTGTTATTCCCGATCATTTCATTTGCTCTGCATTCCTGACGACTCATTATCACTGACTATCATTAACACCTTTGTCTTAGAGCTATTAGAACATGTAGAAACAAAGCTTAAAGGTGCAAACGTTTTAGTTTTTGTTGTTTGTTTTTTTCAAATACAACCTATTCACTAGAATCAAGATTTACATTAGTATTTGTGAGTTATCATTCCCTAAAGAGAATTTTAATCTTGGTTTTGGTTTCCCATCGATAAGAAAACAAGGTGATTGATACAAAATGGTGTTTGACAGGTACAAAACGTACTGTCACTGCTGCTGTTTTTGGAAAACAACAGTAAACAGAATGAATTTCTGTGTTGAATGTTTATAAAAAGCAGAAGTGTGATAAAATAAGTCGCCCGTGATGTAAAACCTAGAAGCTACTTGTTGGGGATTTAATTAGACGTATGTAAAAGAGGAAACCTGTCAAAAATGTTCAATTTAAACTACCTGTTTGGGAAAGAAACATGTGGAATTAAAAACGGGTTAATTAAACATGATTTTTATACAAACTAATTAATTTTGATGAACATTTTGGCCTTACTGAGCAGCTCTAGTTAACCCAGTCTCATCAAAAAGTGCTGAATTAGAGGCTTTTACAATAAAGCAGTTGAATCAGTGTCTCATTATAAACCACACTTCTTGGAAACGCTACCGACATTTACTGCGATCATGTTTGAATTTAAAACTACAGACTCAAATGTAGACGTCAGTGTCTAAGTGTTTGTTTTAACCGAGTGTGGTTCCCCTTTAAGAGATGTAGATGTGGTTTTATTGGAGCTCATTTATTCATAAGGACGCTACCAGCAGCAGACAGAGGCTAGAGCATATCAATAATGTCAGTTATTTCAATTACTGAGGATTTAAATCGATTTATTCAATATTCATTTAAATGCGTTGTCCTTAGAGGATATTTTTACTCTGAATGCTGTTGAGAAATGGTTTAAATCTTGACCACATCAAGGTGCTATTCCTGTGAATAATGGTAGTTTATGAACTTTTTTAAGTTAGGTGTAAAATGTGTTTAAACCGGTTCTTATTAGTGACGATATACAGTGGTGGAAAAATCTCTCAGACACCCCTTGCATTTGTGAAATACTGGATTAACAATTACTCTTAGATCTTCAAGTGTTTTTTTTGTTTTGTTTATTTTTTGTTGAGTTTTGAAACACATTCTCTGTTATTTGTTGACTTTGATAACGACAATGTTGAGGACTGACACATTGAAACTGTCAAGAATTTAGTTTTGTTTTTTCTTTTCAACATTAAACAAAAAAATAAATAAATCATTTGTTTGTGTCTAATGCTGCTACACCTTTTGAGATTTTTCCACAATATTTCATGATATTTGAGATTTTCTTTTTTCCACCATTGTATAACACAAAACCTTCAAACTAATTATGTGCTGATAGTTATCCACTGTCCCATCCTTAAGTATCTCCTAGAGCTCCTTTAACAAAATGCTGCACTGTCCCTTTAAATTTGAAGCTACGTGTTCTAGTGCAATAGCTACTGAATATTATTTCTTAAAAAACGGACTAAAATGTGCTTTTTTGATTCATTGTTGTGGATGAGAGACCTGTGAATACCATATAAACACATTGCATTTGTAATATATTTGGGAATAGCTTCACAACCTCAGTGTGTGTGACCCTTTCCAGTGATGATTGACTTGTTTTGTTTTTCATCTCTGTGTTTTAAGAGCAGAGGCTTCCCACTATCACAGATGGCTGTTCTGACATGCACCGACAGCAAAAGAGCCTCTATTGTACTGTTGGCCGTAATGAACTTTTTATCTGCTGTCCCCGAGATAAATTGTTTTTTGTTGGCAATAAATACACTTACTTGTCTCATGTCTTTTGTTTCCACTCATTCCCCATCCTCTGGCTTTTACTTTTAATCTTGCGTTTTCATTTCTTCTCCCAAAACCTTTTCTAATTTGTTTTCCATTTCCTGCTGTCGCGGTCCGTTCTGCCGGTTCCTGCAGGTGATGAGCAGTAAACTGGACATCGACAACATGGCGGGGGTCTTCTACATGCTGCTGGTCGCCATGGGCCTCAGCCTTCTGGTGTTTGCCTGGGAGCATCTGGTGTACTGGAAACTGCGCCACTGTGTGAAGAAGTCTGGAGGCATGGACTTCCTCCTGGCGCTCAGCAGGGTGAGACTCTCGGGATTAGATTAGATTTCTGATCCTGAAATCCTTGACAGTGTTCACATTGTTAATGCTGTGAGTAAGATTGACATTTCTAGGTCAAATTGCAGGGGCAGGGACTCTGTAAGGGATGAGAGTTAATCATTTTTACCCTGAACTATCTTTTAGTGGTAATATTTAAACTAAAAATGTCCTTCTGTTTTTCTTTTTTATATTTTTACGCACAAAAATTGGTGTGGGAGCTTTCTCCAGCTGCTCCTTGGTTTGGCAAAAAGAGTTTATTGCCTGAAAGTTTGGATTTTTGGACCAAATACAAGAAAACACAGTCAATTAGACACACAAGAGTAAATGGAGGAAGGAAAAGGAGATCACATATAAGTTGTGTTTAAAAATAACATCATAAGACACACAGCTGATGATGTATGTTTTATGTGGCACTCTTTTGAAGCTACACTACGGCACATGCCTCCTGTGCAGCGGGACGCCTCCTAATGAGCCCTATAGCCTTTTAAAATATGTTTCCGCTGTTTCTATTAACTCTATATTAATAATAGCATTTCTCTGGCCCTATTCCAGTCTGATTATAGTTTTTTTTCTGGATAAACTCTAAAATTATCCACTGTAGAGACGTGTTTCAAGTGTAAAGGCATAAAAAAAACACCCTTAAATGTGCCGTATCAGAGCCAAATGAAAATAGGATCATGTAAAGATAAAAATAGATTTGTTTATTTGTACATTCCCAACATGAAAATCCTAAAGTCCGGCAGCAACAATATGAAGTCGGGCCTGCTATGAATCAAAAACATTTAGATCATTTGTCTCTAACTGAAAGGAAAAGGCCCCTTAGGAATGATTCCCCGTCAAACTGTAGATAATATTCCTAAACTGTGTGCAGCGGGTCATTATTCCACTGTTAACATGTTACCGCTCTGTCACCAGTGTCTTATTATGACACCGTTTATTTTAACGGCTTCACACCAGTACAATCTGTCACCCTTTATCACTTTGCAATCCACTCCTGAAGGTAATTCTGCTCACTCTATGAAATATGGATTCATCTTAGTGCCGTTGTCTGCAGTTTCATCATGGGTCTCATGTGGGAGCGGAAGGAAAATATTACTTAAAGGGATTGGGAATACCGACTCTGTGTAATAACAATGAGATTTATTAAATGATTTCGTCCTATATTGGTATAATCCACGAGGAGGAAAGGCCAAATTTGTCCGTTTTGCTCAAAATGGAAGTAATCAGTGCAGTAAATGGTGCAATACTTGGGCGCCATTTGTAAAACAGGCAGAAGGAAATATTGATTTGAATTTTGGCTTATTCAGGTGGATTTAATTTGAGTGTGGAGCCTTTTCAATAAAATGGTAATCATCCAGAAAACAGTGCAAACCAAAACAAAACACTTGAAACAATCGAAGCCACTATAACCGTAGATAAAGGATGTGAACGTGTCGTATAAGACTGAGATGTGAGCTGAATGAATCTGCTGCTCCACCTCCAGTTGTTTCTGGCGCTCAGCGAAGACAAAGAGGCAGAAACATCACCGTTATTTGTCTTTGGCGTCGCCCGAGGGTCCGGTCCGGAGTCATCACTTATCTGTCACACGTATACATCCTCACGGAGACGCAGCAGTTCATTCAGGGGTCCGGGAAATGTTTATTCAGACGGCATCGAACAAGAGCCAGGATCTGGAAAGGAAAGGATGGAGAGCTCTACTGTTACTGCTGTTTTATGTGAGACTTCTGAGGTTTACATTTGATCAGGTCCCAAAGCAGATCCAGACCAGCTTCTTAGGTTTTCAATCTGCTCTGACTTGACTAGAGGCTGTCAATCACAATCCAGTAGTAGGTGACTCTGGAGGCGTATTCCTGATGTTCTCTGTGGAAGGTCAAGCCTCAAAGCCAATTAAAAATTAAGCTGTTATTGTTATTCGTGAGATTTGAAAGCATTCAGCATTCAGCATTTGAAAATAACACTGATATTTTGTTTTATAAGACTTCAGGAACGAAAACTAAGAAAGAACTTTTTTTGTTTAAGTGTCACAGAAATAAAGATCAGGTTCAGTTCAGAAAATATGATGCATTCCTAGTGCTTTATTATGACAACATTTAACAAGAAGTAAAACAAGAAGTAATTCTGTTTTAGAGCTCAGATCAGTAATTAAAATGAGTTTTTATTTTCTCTTTAGCTTGACGTAATTTGTATCTTTTTGATTTATTTAATGGAAAAAAATGTTCTGATGATTACTGCCTCCAATGATGAAACAAGAAATCATGATCTGTTTTCCTGGATGGCATTAAACAAAAGTTAAACATGAGAAAAAGAGCAGTTCTCCTAAAGTTAACTCCGCCATTCTCACATTTTCCTTCGATCACTGCAAACACATTAACCTTGAGTCTATGACGAAGTTAATATGCTTCTCTGCAGATGATATATTGCTTTTTTTTTTTTATTTGCTTTCTATTTTATGTAAAAAGTCACCTATTCCTTCTAAGTTCTTTATAAATATTGTTAAAGCCATCCATATAAAACATTTTTTAAGTCATGTTGTTGTAAGAGTAGGGAGTTTAAGCCTAATATTATGGGAGCACAGTGTTAAAAATGTCTCCTAGTGATAAGAGAGCAGTGGGATGGATGAAAGGAAGGAGCGGGGCGGGTGGAGGGCTGCTGAAGGGGAGTGGAGGCTGTTCAAGTGGGACACATGCCCCATAAAGCCCAGAGATGGAGTACACTGTGGTAAAGTGCCATCGCTTGTTCAGATGACACCGCCGTGTTCTGATGAAAGACTGAAAACAGCTCATTTATTCACAGCAGAAAGGCTTTATAATTGCACTGTGAGAAAAAACGGAGAAAAAAAAGATGAAATTACGGGTTTGTAGATAAAGCTGCCGTCATTTTTGTTTGTTTTAGTGTTTGCCTTTGTGACCTCGCTTGGATGTAGAGGCTAGTGAGATGAATAACAAGGCACAGTAGTATTCATTTACATATTTACAGAGAACAAAGTGTGTAAAGACGTTCAGGAGGCAGTCACTAAATTCTAAATATTGAATTTCAGCCACAGTCTTCCATTATTTGTGGCTCAATCTTTTTGGTTTTTAAGATCTTGCAGAATCAATATCCTCGTTGGCGGTGAGTCTCAGGTCGGCAAACCTTGTGCACCAAATATTAAATTAAATCACCGTAAACGGGCCGAGCAAATGACAGTTTATCGAAAAACTAAATTGCGATTTACCCGATTGCCCGATAGATCTACGAGTGGAAACATAATTGAATAGGAGTCAGTGTTTTAATTCCAAACCCCGGAGTATTTAAACAGGACAATGCCCCGTCACTTTTTCAGGTTCATCATTAGATAAAATTAAGAAGTCTACACACAAATACAGAGTCATGTTGAATTTTTAAATGTTTTATCAGATACCTGCAACACCATATTGTGTCTTCAGTGATATTTTTTTTGAAGTTGTCGACACATATTTAATAAATGACTCGAGTGGTTCATAAATTGGCGTATTTTCTAAAGAAATCTTCTCCCTTTAGTGATTTTAAACACTCCTTCACATCAAGAGGTATCTTTTAATTTGTGACAAGAGGCTAACTCAAAGGGAATTAAAAACTCTTTTTTTTATTTTTATTTGAATAAAGACGACCTTATATTGTGTGAAGTCCTTGTAGTGCTGCTGATTTTACCTTTACCTGGTGGACTTCACTCCAGATCTTTTGGAGCGGCGCAGTTTCATCTATTTTTAAGCCCGGCTCTTATCTGTAGTGTTCACTTTCCGAATAAAAACATCTATTTCATGCAAAGGCCACCCTCTGACCAGCCGGACCCTCTCTCCAGAGCTTTAAGCCTCTGCTGTGGCTCTCTTTAACCCAATCAGTGACTTGGCCCAGGTTTAATTTCACAGTGCGCTGCGCCCCGTGCTCTGGAGAGTGTGATAGCGCCTCTGCCGCCGGGACTGCCGATTCACGCATCCACATCCACTATTATTATTATTATTACAGCTTCTCCATCGGATGTACAGTACGTCCCAGTGGGTGATGCAGATTTACACAAGGCCCCGCACATTTGTCATTACGCTGTGACAGATTTCTATGGATATTATGAATCACCCCCAGCCATTGAGGAATAAAAGAGTGTCTGTGATTTACATGGCCCTCCTCAGTGCTGTTAATTGAGTCCCATCCATCTACGAGCTGTACAAAGCACATCGGCGATGGAGAGGTTTCATCACTGATGGATCTTTCAGGGTCCTTTAAAATAAAATAAAATAAAAAAAAGGATGTATAAGGAAGTGCTAATTCTCACCTTCCATGTTTTATTCATGACAGGTTTTGTGGGCCGCGGTTGAGATGGAAAAGTGGAGTTCATTAAGAGAGAGCAGTCTTATTTAAACTCAAGTGCTAACAAATAAAGAACCCTGACGAATGAGAGTGTCTTCTAATTATACACAGCCATATGCAGACAATATCCCTGATGTATTTCTTATTACAATAAAAATATGGTGTATTTGATTACTGCACTGTCTCCAACAGGAATATGTTTGAGACAAGTATTTTTATGTTTTTGTTTTGTTTTTTTTTACTTCAAAGCCTCTGAATTTATGAAACTATAAAAACTATGTAGTTTGTGAGATAAATATTGAAGCCTGTGCAACTGAGACAAACCGGTCTTGGGCAGGAAAAAAATAAATAAAATACAAGCAATGAAGGAAGGAAGAAAGAAGGAATTATCCAGTAAATTACCAAAAAAAAGCAAAAAATATATATTTAAATATTTAAAATGTTTGCTTTGTGTGTGTTTATAAATCATCCTTTTTATTGTTCATCTTACATTCTCAAGCATTCTGTCAAGAAACCATTTTAATTTGTGAAAATGTGTTATTCTTCTTCGATTTGGATAGTTCCAGTTGGTTTCCCTTTGACTCCAATCTCTGTTGTGGAGCTTTATACTAAAATCTCAAAGAGCAGCTGAACATTGTCCTGATGCCCACGACTCAAGACAGAGAAGCTTCTGTTAAACAGCCACTTTGCAAGAAAGAGATTAAACATGGTTCTAGAAACAACAAACTAAAAAATCTACAAAATGGAATTTATCTCTGACATAACTAAGCTACAAACATTTACATTTTAGCCAAACAGATTTTTGCATGGTCAGTGTATGCTGCTGCATGACTTTAAACCAAATTTAAACTTCATAAAAGATATTAAGCGATGGCCAAAAACTGAAAAATAATGAGCTTTTTCACAGTTTCCTTTTGAACGATTCCTGAAAGACCCTGTTTACTGTGATGATTTATATATTTTACTGTAGACGCTTCTCAGAAATGCTTCTCACATTACAATTATTTAAGAAATGATAGTATTGTCCATCTGTTTTTAAGGTAGTGCACATTTTCCCCTTTCTGTGGCACTAGGGTATTTAGTCTCTGGCACACAGCTTCTACCTTATCGTACTTGGCAGCCAGCTGGTCTAATTACAATCTCTCTTTTATCTCTCCACCCAGGGGATGTACAGTTGCTGCCAATTTGAGGATGAGACGACACCGGGAGGCAGCAAAAGCTCTCTGCCCCAGTTCCACACTGTGACCAATATGCCAAGTGCACCTCAACAGCACCTTGTTACGGCCACAGTTAACAACACAACAGCCATCGCCATGGTGCAACAACAACCCCAGCAGAAACACCACCCGCAGCAGCAACAGGGACAGACTTACACCACCATGCTGCCAGGATCACCCCCGACCACGGGGCACTCTGCGATGGCTCTGGGACCCTCAAACAGCCCCCTACTAGAGGGCCCTATGCCCTGCTCTACGTTCCTGCCCCGGCACGATCGCAGACTCGCGGTAGTGGATCGCTGGAACAGACCAAAGCCAGAAAAAGTCTTGAGTGCAGGCAGCAGTGGTGGGATAGGCATTGGGGGGATCGCTGGAGGTATCACAGATATCCCAACTCAACAGCAGTATCAGCAAAATCTGGGGCAGCACTGGAATTTGCCAGGAGGTGTCCCAAGTGGAGCAGGCGTGGATCCAGGTTTGGATGAGTATAAGAGATACTATGGACCTATTGACCCAGAACTAGGGGCTAACTCAGACCAACAGACAGTGGGGGCACAGCAGACTGCCAAAGTGAACTCTAGAGGGGCCAAGGCTTCAGGGATGTCAAGACAACCTAAAGGTCCACAGCAAGCCCCGGGACATTTAATCTCTAAGCCTCCCCCACCGTTACCGTCTTCTCCACGAAGGCCTCCTTTCTGGCGGCGAGGGAGTCTTTCTCAGGCAAGACGAAAAGGCTCAGGAGGCCCTCTTTATGAGAACATCCTTCCTCTGGGCAGACGAGGAGGTGGCAGGTACGGCCCGAGTGAAGGTGGTAGAAGAAGCAGACGACCTCCTCCACCTCCTCCGCTGCCCGTCCCGCTCTCATCCCCGACCCACACCCCAACAACTCCATCGTCGCCCTGTCGTTTCTACTCGTCCTGCTCCAGCGGGTCTTCATCCTCTTCGTCTGAATCTTCATCCTCCTCCTCGTCCTCCACAGTATCGCTCTCCAGATCAAATTCTCCATCGTCTTGCTCCAGCGAGAGCTCCTACAACTCTTCTCTCAGTTTTCGGTATCGAGCCGGCGACAGGGAGTTCACGGTGGATGACGATTACGATTCAGATCTGCTGACAGAAGAGTCTAGCCTTCTGCTCGGTTCACGAAGGAAGATCCGCTCTCGACGGATGTCCTCGCGATCGCTGCCGTGCAGTCCGCCGCCTCCGCCGATACCGCCGCGAAAACCTCGCCTCCAAAGAGATTACGTCAGAGAAAGAACAAGCAGCCAGCTGGCACAACTCCAGGAGTGGTGGGCTTCCTGGGCCGACAGAGAACGAGGCAGACGAGAATCGACAAACAGAGGCGACGGAGTAGCGCTAAGAGACGAGAAGCGGCACCACAAAGAAAGAGAAAGAGAACGGAAACGAAGGAAGAAAGGACGCAAGAAAAAGAAACGCGAAGAAAGAGAGCGAGAAAGAGAACGAAAGAGGCGCAAGGCAAAGAAGAAGAGGAAGAAAGACGATAAGACGAGGAAACGGGATCGTAAACGGTCCGATCAAGAGGGTGGTGAGCCAGAGAAAAGAGAGGAGCTCAAATCTGGGACACCAGACTACACCTCGTACCCACCGATGAGGAGAGAGTCTTTTAGGAAAAAGAGTGAGAGCTCAGTGAGGAGCTATGGTTGGAACATACCTCCTGCTGATGAGGAAAGGAAGGAGGAAAAAGATCGGGATGACGGAGATGAGAGTAGAGTGAAGGATCGTCAACCTAGAAGAAGAAACAGCAAACATTATCAGAGCTCTAGCTGTAAGCCCTCCACATCTGTCAAGTTCTGGGGAGGGGCAAACCAATCCTCAGACACCATCCCGTCTGCCTTTCTGCCCTTGTTGCCGGTCTCCTCAAAAAGACGAAAGAGTAAAAGCTCTGACAGAGATACCGTTGGGATGGAAGGAGAAAGAAGGCCGTTGTTGGGAAGGAACGAAAGGGGAGACATGCACTCAAAAGAGGGCTTATCTTTTCATGAATGGGAATCCGATGTTGAGGAAGAAGATTCGGAGCAGGAAAGAAGGAAAGCAGATCGAGGAAAGAGGCGAAGTGGTGCAAGGACAATGTCTGAGGAGGAACAGGATAAAGTCGTTGGGCTATATTCTGACGACGATGGCTCTTCGGGAGAGTTTGGAAAGTTTGAGAGGTACTGGGAGGACCACGAAGGCAGAGCGGTCGGAGGGATTGGTGGAGGAGGGTGGTTTTTTAGTACCTACCCTTCTAGAGAAAAAGTAGGAAGTGTCACCAGTCGAGATGATCTGTTTTTGGAGAGAGGGGATCGCTGGGGGCCGCCCGAAAGTGGATGGGGGTCCGGAGGAGGTGAAGGAGGTGAACGGGCCTGGGGCTCGGGATCACACTGGCCCCCGCCTCCTCTGACACCACCCCCTCCCCGCCGATACTGGTCCGTGGACAAACTCCATATGCAGGACGAGAAGAAGAGCAAACGGAAGTACAAGGATAAAGGACGAGGGCATGCAGCCTGCTCCTCTTGTCAATCTCCTCGACACCACCCACATTCCGCCAAATGGTCTCGCATTACTTCACGAAGCCAGGAAGAGCTTTACCACCACTGCCAGAGTTATGGCGGGGGTCCCCTGAAATCCAAACATGACTCTTCTTCATCATCTAAACCAGACCGCTCCCAAAATCCATCTAAATCTGGCAGCCAATCAAACCTCAGCGTCCAACAGCGGGGCCGACCAGATCGAGATCGTGGACGGCAGTCGTCTCCACCTTCTGTGCTCATCCCTAATTTGCCGCCCGCTGTCCCCGCCCTCCCAGCTCCACCCTCTTCATCCCATTCCATCCATGCGCCACCTCCCACTTCTTCATCATCGGTATCGTCGCCCTCGGTGGTCTCGTCCACCCCAGGAGCACCACAGCCCTCCTCTATGGCCTCGGCAAGTGCCAAACTGCAGTACCAGCGATTACGCTCTGTCCCACAGACCCAGAGGTTTCCCCAGTCCCCTCATTTACCCCTAAAAGCCAAGAGCATGTGCTCGCGAAGGGGTTCAGCCCACTTCTCGAGTGTGGAGAGTGAAGTGTGAACCTGTACGGAGACAGGACTGCCTTGAGGCGCTAACACAAAGCAGGTGAACTGGATTTTAGCCTGCCCAGTATCAAACAAAGCAGGGCAGCTAAGTTAGTTCAATAAACAACTATGAGCCCTTTCCTATAGTTCTGCACAAATAAAACTAAAAGCCAAACTAACCCACTAGGGATGGTTGATTTCTTTCAATATGTGAAAGACCACAGCAACAATGTGCATTCAGTCAAAACAAGCCTGACAACTGAAAAGATTCCTTTGCTACGTTCAGTTAAGGGCTTTGGACGTTCGTGTAGAGCAGCCGTTTGTATTTAGCAGACTTGTTGCTTACTGAGGGCTTGGGAACTTTGTAGTACTGTCTGTCTGCTGCTCTCAGAAGCCTTTAACACGGAATACCTTCTTGATAAAAAACTTTTTTTCCCCTTAAGCAAATCACTCTCACCTAGTTCCTTTTTTTCCTTGACAAACTGTTTACATCCCCGCAGAACTGTGACGCCTGTCCAAGGCACCTTTGTGTATGATCTATACGTTCTTGTTTAGTGGGAGAGGAGGTTGATAAATACCATGTCTAAGTTACATTATTGTTCTTTTGCTCTAGTCGTGGTGGTGGGGTTGTGTGTGGTGTCAGAACAAGCACTGAACAAACTACATCTCATTAAGGCTACATCTAAGAGCTATGGGATAGATTATCCTTAATGTGGATAATAGTTTTAATGTCCTTTTGTCCTACAATGCAGAAGAGGGTGAAAAAGGTAATTGACATAGCCTGAAACAGAACAAAGTCCCCCAATAAAAACAATATCAGTTCAGAGATACGATTCATAGAGAGAGCATTATGTAAGAGTGAAAATAGCTTTTATTTTGGTTATGTTTTCCAAAGGTACAACCCTGAAACTACCACACACAACCCTTCTTCAAAAATCGCAAATGTCACTTCAATCTGTCTTGGTCTCTTGTATTTTCCTATCTACTTCGGTTTACTCCACATGATTCCGTCCGTCTCTATCGTGTCCCTCTCGGCTCCTCTCCTGATGTGATTTTTCTGTGTGTCCGTGCTTTCCTGTGTTTGTATTCTTGATAACAGGGTAAGTCAACTGTGACTGATATTCTTCTGGCTTAATGAAAAGCTGAGTGCCAAACATCAGTAGAGCTCAACATCTATCTGTAAACCTTTAGCTGCTGTGTGTCCTCTTCATTTCTCACAATACGGGCATGTGCAAATCCACTCTCACGTATAAACACACAAGCAACGACACACAAGTAAATAATCCATGTTTTTTTTCTCGAGCAATACATTATTCCGCGTTTAAGCATATTTTACTTTACTTCTGTGGAGTTGTTGTTACTGTAATTATCTATGTATCTATATATCAAGACATGTATTTAGTCAAAAACATTGTAAGCACTGTGCCACACAAGCTTGGGTGCACATGAGACATTATTTACTACCTATCTACGACCAAGGAGGCTGTCTGTTCTCTCCCTGTTTTTGACTGAATGTAATGTCAGCTGCCAACGAGTGCGCTGCAATGACAATTAAGACACTTGACGATGGAATTAGTAGCATTTTCGATGATTGGCATGAGTTTGCTGAATGGTTAAATCTGCAATGAATATGCCTTCGCTTGTCCTGCAGGTGCCACAGGTCAAATATACAGAAAACTCACACCAACACTGACATGAAGATGATAATGAGAAGGATTTGTGTCGAGATGGTGCTACAGTTGTGACGCAGAGGGAAGGTGGGTGGATTGTTGCAGGGAAATATAGCCTATATTGATAGCCTTATGCTAAATGCTCCTGCCATATGTTCTGTCAGGTCTATGTATGCATTTACTTTGTGTTGGGTTGGAGTCACGCTCTGAAGATCACAGAGGCCCCGAGGAGGGAGGAAAAAAGTCTATTCATGCTCTGTTTGTTCGAGTCATGACATGTCTTTAAAAGAGCAGGTGTTAATGGCCAAAATGAACTGAATATGAATCACTAAACCAGGGCCACGTTTTAAAAAATAAATGTCTTTCTTTAATCAAATATCATCCATTGCTGGCAGTGAAAAAGGAAGAACACATGGTTTATTTTATTCTCCAAGTTATTGTTGAAAATAAGTTGTTTTTATGTGGTTTGTTGTTGTTTTTTCTGTAGACTCTAGGTTAATAGCCAAAACCTGACAGAAAGTAGGTGAAGTGCACTTCATGCTCTAAATGCTCCTTTCCATTTAAACAGTACCAAGTTTTTACCGAGGATTTTAATTGCCTTCAAGAAGCAGCGAGTACCTCATTTAGGCACATGTCCTCCAACTATTTTGTAGAAGTCCCTCTTGAAAAAATGTTGAGTAATGAATGTTATTGAAATTCTGTCAAAGAGTGTGTCCATGTTGGATGATAGTTTGAGAATGTGATGACTTTATCTGGATTTAGATCTGGTATATACAGATCTCTTTACAACATATGTTCTTTTCAGAATAACTATTACTCATCTGTAAATGTCCAAATGAGAGCTATAGCTTTTTAATCCATGACTGGTGACACCAGCAGTGATTTTATAACGTCAACAACGCCAGAGTTAGATTTTATCAACTAAACATCTGAGCCAACTTCTTCATATCGGTCTGCTCAGCTCACTTTGTCTTGAACTGCATCTGAGCCATAATTTACTTCAGTGTTGAAAAGATCAAACAGAACTTGAGTTTTCAACATGGATTCCTGTAGAGTTTGTCTGCCTTTGTTAAAGAAAAAAAAGTAGATATATATGATAAAAATACATATATAAGTATTTGTGGTGGTGGGTAGCATTAGCAACAATTGTCGTTTGCCATCTTGATATCTGGGTTATTTTATTTCATGAGAACTATATGATATATATGAGTTAAAATGCAAAGAGTTCCATTTTTAAAAAAGGAAATAAACACAGCAGCAGTGATCATTTGGGCTCACTGCCTCATGTGTGTCACAGTGACCCACTGCAGTGAGCACAAACATGTTCCATTAGCACAGCTGCTGCTGGCTCTGTGTTTGTATTAAAGTTAGCCACAGACATCAGCCATAACATTATGACCACGTCCTGGTCATAACTGAGGTCCGGATCACGGCCAAAACTAAAGCTATAAAGTGTGCCACATGTTTGAAGAACATTGTCTCATCTCACAGATGCCCCGTCATCATCTGTCACCGTTTTAATTTCCTGTTAAATGCAGGAACAGCCCACGAGAAGCTCTGAACCAAGTGTCTTGGTCCAAATGTTATGGCACTGATATGTTTTCCTCCTCTCCCCTTTTTCCTCATGTCTATCCATTGTGTTGGTGTGTGTTTACTTGTATTCTTTTTTAAGAAGAGTATCTGTGGATATATTTATTTCAACTGAAAAAAATGCTTATATAAATATATAATAATATATTTCAAAGCTCTAAGATCTATGTTATATAAGTTTGTCCACTAAATTTGCAGTATTATCTGGATGAATATGTCTTTCTGTCTGTCTGTCTGTGTCTCAGACTCCTGCCCAGCTCCCAGCCCTTAGCAGAACAGAGACCAGTACATAACTGTGTTTTTGCTCACTTAAGATCAACCATCCGCCTCCATTAGCTAGCGATCGCTGACGTTTCAACAGAGTGACAACGTGGAGTGGTGCGCGAGTGTCTTATGACCGTGTCACTGTAGCAGTGGTGGCGTGTGCTTGTCTATCCAGAGGGGCCTTTATTTTTGGGTTGGGCTAAAGATAAACAACTAATTAAACCTTTTATGGATACAGCAGCTTTTACCACAACTCTCACTTGTAGGGGTCATGTTGTTGACCCTGGAGTTTATACCACAGCCAGGTGACCTCTTTCAAACACGATGTAGCGAGCTGCACACGCTTGTTTCTGCATCTTTTAGTAGCTGTTCAAACTCTTAAACCACAGACAGCTACCCCTGCCAACCGACCTAGCGATATCTATAAGGACTTTGATATACATACATCATGTGTTGTATCTGCCAAGCTGCTGTGCTGTAAAACGAAAGAAAATAACAATTACACAATAGACACACTTTTTCTTAATTTTACAATATTGATAAACAGTTATTTTGAAAGTGTAGGTTTGTCTGGGGCAGATACGGACCGACCAGGGCTTTCTGTGACAAAAATCTCACTCGATGCTCATGACAATAATAATAACACAAAGCAACATCATGTGATAACAGATTTCACTCGTTGTTGTTCACATTGATTTTATAAAGTGATGGATCAGGTTTTTAGGTTTGCATGTGGAACTTGTGGATGGATTTAGCATGTCTGCTGCTAGGACTTCCCTTCAAAAACCTGAGCGCTCACTTTAACACACCAGTATGTAATAATATAATAATACATCTTGGCTTCGGCTCCATTGTCTGATGCTGTTTTCTGTAACTCTGTAGATCCCTTAAGATCCATGTTAATCCATGTTTCTTTTCTACTTCTAACATCTAAATGATCTAGAACTTTACTCAAAGTCATACGCTGACCTTTCGACCCAAGAGTGAGCCCTGTTCGGTCCAGTTTAGCCCAAAGTGGACACGTTTCTGCCTGAACACCTCTGAACAATGTCTCAAGGCCTTGTATTAATACTGCTGTATTGATTGACTGTATGGGATGATGGCTCGTAGTGCTTCTCTCTATTGTTGGTTCCTTCACAAGTGAACACACTCTCATATCTTTCGTAGGTGGCTCCATCGTATTTCGGCCACAATCAAACCTGTGCGGACTCTGACGATAGTGTGCTGTACTACGAGCATAAATAAAAAGATGATTTTAATAAAGAACTTCAACAGATGTCTCTTTGTTTGCTGCTTTGTTCGATGTGTGACTGTAATCAGGTAAAATGACCCAGTGAAAAGAGCCAACGTGTAATTAGCTCCACGGATTAGCACAAAGCTAACAAACAAATGAGCCGAGTCTTTCATGTTTATTCTGATTATTGCGCTAACATTGAAACGACATTTATTCGAAGATGTGCAACTGAACCAAAAAGTTGCAGAGCGTGTACACTTTAAACTGATCTCACAACGAAGCGCTCAAAACTTGTCACTCGCAGCCCTAAAGATCGAATACAGACGTGAAGTCTTATATTTATTTATTTATTTGAAAGGGTTTTGTTCACACAGTCAGGTCACTATGATCGGTGGATTTCAAGATGCACTTTTGCCATTCAAATGTCCCAAAAAGGTCTAAAAACTACACTTATTAAAGGTCCTTTTCTGAAATATCGCTTCCATCATAAAGTAAATAAGTAAACGAGCAACACAAATTGCAGATACTGTATGTCTATTATTAGTTCTTCACCAGAAAAGTCTGTTAAATACAATCAGAAGTCACCGTGTGAAATGTTCAAGTTCGTATTTCTCGTTTCTCTTCCTCTACAGCAGTATTAGCGTAAAACTAGCTTATTACTGAAGTGCCAATGACCATTTATATCTGAGTCTAGTTTCTCATTAAAGGACGCCGTGTTCATTAGTCTGAGTCTGACAGAGAGACGACCCGAGGAGCGAGCTGCACAATGACACAGAGACTGTAGAGTTCTCCCGTCGTTTCTTCCGACATCGTGCCTCCTCAGAGCTACACCGGACTGAGTGGCTCTGCAGATGGACATAAATCTTCTTTTCATCTTTGCTCTAACATGCTACAGCCACACAACAGACCCTCTCGTCGTCTCTGAGCGGGCATTACCGTCTACTGCTCCTCCGGACGCCGCTTTACAAGGCTATAATTAGACGTGCGGTTCAGGAGTTCAAACGTGTTAACTCTACACACGATAAAAGACAGCGCTGTGTTTCCGCCGTCGTGCTTTTATGTCTCTCCGGGGGTTTAAACTTGCATGAGGCGGCGGTGGCTCGGCGCGGCCTTGTGCGATGCTAATAAAATGTCAGGGTCACAATTCATCAGGAAGCAGCTTTTCCCCGAAGCGCGCTGTCAGCTTTACGAGACGGCTCGGCTCGGTGTTAAACGGCCTAATGGACGGAGGCTGACGGACGTTGTCAAACTGTACACGACAGTGTTTCTGGATGATGTTCTTCTTTACACGACGCAGCTTTGAGACTGAACGATGTGTGCCTGATCCATTTTAGAACAGAATCAGACCAGAATCTTTTAATATGATGCTCTGTAGACGGTGGGATATTGCAGTTTTAGACACATTTTTGGCAGATTGGTGAACTTCTGCCCATCTTTACTCTGAAACTATTCTAAAATGATCCTTTATAGTCATGTAGGCTAACCTTATAAGCTGCAAAATGTTCCTTATTCTTTTGTTTTGTTTTCAGATGTGCTGCTGAGCTCTTATTTCCCACGAAAAGGTAAATTGTCTCACTTTGATCACCTGTTTTCTCTTTGTTCTATTGTAAATAAGTTGTGTTTTTACGATATTTGCGTCCTCTACCTGTCCCAGCTGCCGTCAGACTGGAAGGAGAGGACACCGTGGACAATCACCGGTTAATTGCAGGGTTAACACGAAGAAGAATATGTGCGTGATATTCCTGTAGTGACCTTTTCTGTACATTTTCTCCATCAGCCGCCGCCGCCGCTCCGAGGGCTTTTATCACGGACGGAGCGAGGAGTGATTGGACGGGGAGCGCTACAGAAGGACCAGTACAGGTAGAGTCTTCATCCGTACGAATGTGATCGATGAAGTACAGCTGAGCGTACTGTACATTAGCAGATGCGTGCGAGTGATTAATGGGCCCCGGCTCCGGCTCGTATCGATTTCCCGCTCGGAGAGGCAGGCTCCGGGTCACTTCTCTCAGGATGTTTCCTATATGTGCGCAGTTGACCTCGTCCACTCGCGTTAGCCTCCATTACACCAACTACACCTATATCACGTACATAAAAAATGCTGCATTATACACTGGTAATTAGAGGTTTCTGTTGAATTAAACGTGGCGCGCTGCAACCTCTAACTGACCCTAAAAAACACTTTTCTCTGAGTCATTCTGATTCACAAAGTGTAATGGACTGCTGCTGATTTCACATTTATGTACTGGCGTTTTTTGTTGCATATTATTATTTCCTTACTCCACGGTTAAGAGCTGAAGTCTAATCATTCCGTATAGTTACACACACAGTTGAGTCGGGTTTAAACACATTAGATTAGACTCAAACTGTTCAGTCTTGAGTGTTTCGTTCAGGCTGATGCTGAATTCACGTCGTCTCAGAAACATACTTGGATATTTCCAGATTCAGCGTCAAACCTGATTGTTTGCGGTGTTAAATGCTAATGAACTAGGCTACTTTAATATATTATAAATTATTTGTGAATCATAAAGTCAGAGAAAGGACTATTAACTAGGAACATGAATGCAGCAAGTTTTTATTTAATGAGAAACCAAATAATCAATTCATCAAATGACAGAGTGGCATAACCTTTGTATCTAAGCCATGTGTGAGAATATCACGTTTCTTATTTGTTTTTATGAGGCTGTAGGGTCCATATCCAACTCTAATGATGGCTAACCTTTATTAGAGCAGCACTAGCCCATCTTAGATCCATATTACTCAGACATTATGGCTGCTCCAGTTGGTTTGGTTCATTTACGAGCCACTAAAACGTTAACTCTTAGTCAGACCATTTGAATTTCTCCAGTGACAGGTGTATATCATGCATTTTACAGACGGTAAAAATGGATTAATGAAGCACAGTACCTTTAGTTTAAGCTCAAAGATCAGAATTGTACTTGAGTATTTTGCAGGAAGTGTTATGCTGTAGCTTTTCATATCTTTTAGCTTTTTATATAGACTATTTAAAGCAGCTTCTGTGATAATCTTCTTGCCCCTAAAGGTTACTATACTCTCAGTAAAAATGGGAGCAGTAAACCATCATGTCTCCAACCCTGTCGCCCGCATGAACATCATAATTATATCTCTAATGATTATGAGCTGCTTACATGCTCCCTCCTTTAGCCTTTCTCCACCCCTTCATTTGTGCCCCGTTAATGCTCCCGAAGGGCTTAATAAACGCTTATTTTGCCGTAATAGGTGCAATCACAATAAAAGCGCAGGCTCTGATCGTCCTTTGATGTGAACAGAGGATGTGATAACGCTCTGGAGCCAGCTGTTTTCAAAAGCAGACGTCTCATTAAATGTTCGTATATGTGTTCATAACGTCACAATCGCATAATGACTCTAATCTGTGGATGCAGTCGGTGCTTTTTCAATTAAACACAAGATATTCATTTTCATATACAGCTCATAAGTGCGGTTCATTTGTTTAGAGATGAAGTCTAAAACGTGAACATCATTTTCATTTTTATATTTGTGTTTATTTCTCCTCGAGGACTTCTTTAAATCCTGCTTTGTCCAACTCCATATGTTCTCTGTAGGTTCTATTTTGAATTGAGCCCTATTATATTTGATGTTTAGGTATAGAGCCATAAATAAGCCATAAATATTTCTCACGCCGTGACGAATATATGTATCATCTCATTTAAGGTTGAGGTTTAGTGAGTTAAATAATGTAGTGCATAATTAACAGTTTTTGCATTTGTTTCTCTTGAAAAATTAGACACGTAAAGCTCCATAAAACCAAATAAAAGGAGCAAAGTTAGTTCTATTACCTCCTGTTCCTTCTACTGGACATGTTTCTTTTTGAGTAACATTATTACATGCAGATTTAAGGGCTAGTTCTTGCTGAAACAGAAATGTCTGAGTTATTCCTCAAGTAGAAAACAACACATCTGTTCAGTTCCACTGTGACATCTGGACTCCAGCGCCACGGTACTTTTAACTCCAATACAACACTTCTTGTTCTTTTTTCTAAAGCCACGGCTCTAACACAGGCTTTTACTCTCTTCAGTGGTTTTTATTCGCGGAAGGGGGTCGTTCTGATGCAACGATCTGACATTGTGTGAGAAAAAGCCCAGAAACAGCCAGTCTCTTCCAAATCTAATCTACAGAAGGTGGGTTTCTGGGAATCAAAGAAGTTTCACGACAAAAGTAACCAAAACCAAGACTCTAATTTATCATTGACTGTGTTTAATGTTGATAAATATCCGTCTTAATGTTAATTAAATGTAACTTATTCTTTACTGTACAAAATAAGACAAAAAAAATAAATAAATAAAAATTAAAAGGCATTTTTTGCAGTGTAAAATATCCCAATCACAAAAATGTTCAATAATGACATTTAAAAATACAGTTCTTCATGTGAAATAAGATTAGAAAATGTCATTTTGTGTTGTTGGAGGTTTATTTCTAACCAGCTACATCATAAAATGTCACAAACCACAAAAACACACATTAAACATGTGTCTGGAACAAATAGGATCCTTTTTTCTTAGTTTGGTTTCTCAGTGCCAATCACACGACGCAGTAAAAGATCTTAAGACAAATGGTACAAGCTTATTTTAATTCAAAATGATATCTTTATCTGTGTTGTTTGTGTGTTGGTAAAAAGAAAACACAGAAACCAAAAGAAGCAAAAGAAAAATTATAAATAGAAATGTTAATTGGAGGCTATAGATTCTTCTAGTTGTTTTCTATAAGATAAGCTTCCTTAATATTGTTCTTTAGTCATTTGTCAATAATCATCTTCTTGACAAACAAAAATCAAACTAAATCTGATCCTAAGAGTCTACATTTCTTTGGAAGACCACACAGATATCGTTTCTGTCTTTATTCGTGTTCGGGAGCGATCTGCGTTTGTGCGGAACGTGCCGTTGTCAATGCGTGCGTGGAATATAAGGCAGTGCATGATGGGAACAGATGAAGAGATCGCTGCCGTTTCCAGGGGCAACGGAGGCAACAAGAGGATTATCTCGGGACGCTCTCAGACTCTCACCGACGACGACACACACATATTTACCTCCGCAATAATAGGAAATAATAGGAAAAAAACAGGACTAAGACCAAAGATTATTGCCATCTGTGCACAAAGCATTCTTCTTAAATTGGTCAAAAGATCTGAAAGCTACAAAGGAGTTGTTTGATTATCTTGAACACTGAGTGGATTTAAAGGTGGCATGTGTTAAACGTCTGAACCACTCCAAGATTGTCTTTTTTTAACGATTTTAGCCTCTTTTTTGACCTTTTAGGCTAATTTTGAGCTAACTTTTCCATGTTTCCATTCATCTCAGTCTATATTTGCTGCAGAGATTTGACAAACTGGGATTAATCTTTCTATAAAATCAAGAAGTATATCCTCTCTTCACTGTTTTTATAATGATCTTTTATAATGCTTTTCTGGACATAAACCCTGTGTGTGTCATTTATTTATTTGCATCTTCATTTACTAGACAGAGACAGGAGTGTGAGTTTTACAGTGTCATGTCCTTTCCTCAGATGAATCTTAATTCTATGCCACATGCTTGTTTGCTGAGATAATTTGTTACAAGTTGAATGAATATGAAGCAGCAGGTGTTGAGTGTTTGGTTTTTTTGGGGGTAATCCTTCATAAAATTGAATTTCGTGCAAATAAAACCTCTCAAATCTGTTCATGTTGTTCATAAAACAAACATTAGACGCACTTGTTGCGTGTCTCTGCAGCAGCGGGATTCTCCTGAGGTTTTTTAATTCACAAAATCACAAAAATGCATCTTGTTCTGCTTCAGGCGAAGTGTAGTTTGACCAATGATGTGGCTTATTTTAGGTTTGATGATGTTGAGACCATTAAATAACATAAACAGCATGGTGTACCTCTTTTTTTTAAATCTGTTTTTCTCATTTAAAGCCATTGTGGTTAAAAAAAAAAAAAAGACTTTGTTTAAGTTGTTGAATACTTTGGAGCACAGACAAGGGATATTTCACCCAAAAATGAAAGTTGTGTGAAGTTAAAGACGTTAATTTATAAATCTAAATCTAAAAAAATGAGCTACAGTCAGATTTTGTTTGGGTTCAGAACCAAATCTTTGAGGTTTTTTAAGAAGAAAATTACTCAGTGAGATTGTGTATTATTAAAGCAACACATTTGAAAAGCATTAAACATAAACACAACGCATTTCAAGCACTTTGTCCAAAATTCAAGGACTTTTACAACCTTGAAAACACTACAGGAATTCAAGCACCCATGATTTACTTTTCTGTATCTTTTCTTCAGAGAGATTTGGGACACAGAGGAGAACTTCCATATTTAGAGTGAGGAGATAAAAAAGAGACTGTGCCAACATCAAGGCACACTTTATCTGATTTGGAAAGAGCAGTCATTCTTAAATAAAACACTCCCACCTCATTTTTCCTTTAATTTGTCTCCAGTGTTTGATGAGGTTTGTGTGTATTCCAGCCCCAGCCCACAGCTCACTGCTCTGATTAGTGGTTCCTGTCAGCTCGCTGGTGCAGTAATCACAGAAATCACCTGGCGGCCTGATTAGTCGGAACACAAAGCTCCACTTTTCTGCCTCTTTATGACTCATGATTGGCCCGTACACCTTCACCAGCCTCGCACTGTTTCAGGACTTTACGACAGCACTCAACTCGAACGGACTCTAGCGTGAAAGTATTTCGATAAAAGAACGTATTAGTGCTGCTCTCCCGTCGCCGCTGGGAGGTCACCGCGACATGTTTCAGGAGGTCACGGCGACACGACGGTGAATTGTAGCTTCCGAGCGTCGAGGCTAACCTTTTCTATTCTTCAACACAATGTCAACTTCCTTCACAGATGACGCACTGTGGCTCAAAACAGTTCAGTCGTTTTTACGAAGGCAATGCAGCTGCGGTTTTTATGTAAAAGTGTGAGGCTCTGTTTTTTAAAAGAATAAAAAAAAGGCTTATTTGCAGTTATTAGCTAGATAAAATATTTAAAATGTTCCTACACGTCATATTTAACATAAAATGAATCAAATCACAGCGAGAGATCCTCAAATACAAGAAATATAGCAACATCCTCACACTATATGTATGTAAGGACTTTATATTTATTTATTTTTCACTTCTGCAAGGCAATATCACACTGACTACTTTCAGATTCTCCACAGTTTTGTTTCACTTCAGAAGTTTTCATGTTGCTTTTGTTCTAATTTGTGACTAGTGCAACCATTACTACATTTAGAATCACTCTTCTGCGTCGAATATGCACATTTATGTTACTCTAAACTCCTAAAACACAATAGTCCTAGGACAGAATAAAACTAAAATGTAGCAACAGTGTCACTTTACAGTCTTTGTAAATAGTCTGTTTGGATTTTTAATGACACCTGTTTAAATAGTTTACGATATTAACATTATTAGGTCTTAAAATTTTTGTTATAATATTTTTTTATCATATAATTTGGCGTGAATAGGATCACTTTTGTTCTTGTGTTAATAACTGTACTCTGTGGCGACTCTTTATTTAAAATAGCTTCTCAGAACTAGGCTTGGTGGTGAAAAGTCTCTTTTTTTTTATCCTGGCCAGCATCTTAAGTATTATTATTATGTTCCTTTCAAAGAATAAGTCTCTTTCCGTCCCGGTTTGATTTCTAAGAAGCGGGACAAATGGAAGCAGATTAAACCAATCAGAGAAAAGAACGACCTGACGTAAGTTTGACTTTTTTATGAGTTATTGCATAAAGTCTGCAATGTTTTTTCAAATCCATGTGACTAAGAAAGTTTTGTTTTATTTCTGACTAAATCTCACCAAACCCTGTCGCTTTTTTTAATAGTTTGAACGGGTACTTTTCAATCCGTGATGACAAACTACAGACTATAGTCACAAAATGATCACATTTCTTACATTATCCATCATCCAGACTTATTGTTCTGCCAAAATCCAAGTTTCAAATATGTTTTTTTTAGCTTGAACAATTTCTAAAGCTGCAGAATATGAACGGACATACATTTTCTCCCCAAAATCTCCCACCTTTCCCTCAGTTCCTCCTGTAATTGTGGGAAATGAAGCCATCGTCCCACAGTTCCAGCCGGTCCCTGGTCTAATGAAACTGAAATCTTCCTCCTCTTTGAAGACAGCTCGTTCTCAGATGAAAAATGCATTTGAATTGTTGTCTACTGTCTTTCATCCTCGTCTGGAGATTTAAATTTCTTGTGTGTGGCCTCATTAGTTGAGTTTTCAAAGGAGCGGATGAAGTGATTAGTGACCCCGACTGAACCGGAGCAGACTTTTCCCTTTTAAGTCCAAAAATGTAATAAAAGTTATAGGACACTTGGATTAATCACGTCACAGCTAAGTCTAAGCCCCTCCACACTGCTGCTAACACATTTAAATACACATTACTGCCAGTTCTGCTAATGTAATCACATCAAAGTCACGTGAAGGAAATGGATCAAATGTGTTAAATATGTACAAATCAATTCAATATTGATGCCCCACCAATTATATAAGGAAACGTGGAGTGAGTTTGAAGATAAAGCTGTATTTAAACATTTGATTCTATTGAAATACTTGAGTTAAACAAGAGAGCTTATCTTTAAACTGTAATATTTTGGCGCTGACAGTAGTAGTTTTCATAGGAAATCCTTATTTAAACCATTTATGTGAAGAAACTGGACGTAAAATGCCTCTTGGTTGGAGATGTCCCAAAATCTAATGTGAAAAAAGACAAAAAAAAGGGCTCATTCAACAAGTTAGCGATCCATGTTTGCATTCAGCCATTTTTATTCCATTGTTTTCTTTTTATCTTCACTGAAAGTCCAAAAATAATCATTTAATTAATCCCTTTTTTGAAACGTTTATGTGCTTTTGAGTGTTGTGTTGTGGTCTATCACGGGTCTATAGGTGGATTTTGTCCCAGAGCCCTTTTTATGGATCTCTATTGGCTCCTTTAAAGCAAAAATATGGAACTTTTGAAACTATTTACCCACTAATGGTCAAAAGGAGACAAATGCTGTGGCAAAACTTACACGGAACTGATAAATTTCCATAAATATCCAATAGATATCCTGGTTTTAATGTCAGTTTGTGTTGATATGTGATTTCACGTCCCAAAACTCAACAAATTAAAGCGTCTTGTGCAGTTTGTCTTTGATGTGGTGATGACTTTCTTTGTTTTATGTCAAGAAACCCTCAAAATGAATTGGATGGATATTATTTTAATGATTTTCAGGCTGAATTAGTGAATCTAAATTGCCGCCAAAGAATGAATCTCTCTTATTTCATCGAGAAGCTGTAGGAAATGAGTAAATAAATGACTACTTCTATGAAAAATCCTGCAACTGGCTCAATTTCTGAACATTGTCTCCTTTTCCCAGAGTAGAAACATGTCCTTCAAAAATAATTTAATAGCTTCCATTATGCATTGTTCATTTCTGAATACATGCAGCAATGTGTGAAAGTTCATCTCAATTGCATTATATTCTCATTACAATATCAAGATCTGACGTTTCTCTCATCTTTCGCAAAATAATAACTTGGCATCAACTTTGAAATCATGTTTTTCAAATTGAGATCCGTGGCTTTCATCCGAGTTTGTGATTTTTGGAACTGATTTCAAACACGGAGCATTTTGTGTTTTATTCATGGCTGTTTTGGTTTGGGTCTCTGTGAGAACATGCAAACAGAGTGGCACAAATTATTCATGCTTTCTGCCTTCACCTAAAGCTGCTGTAATGCCGCAGATTAAACCTGGAGTGCACACGCTTCGTTTTGAATGTTTATTTGGCCCGAGGGGAGCTGCAGCAGTGAAGCATTTGTGAGTGCTTAAAAACAGACCATTACTCTTTAAAATGAATTATGTATATTTAATTTAACACGCTTTTAACAAAAATACTAGACAGAATACAACTAGAAGTACCACATAAACACTACTTCAGAATCCCAGACTATTACTTAAAACCTCAGAGGACTATTGACTTCACTTTTGTCTTTCTGATTCTGAAGTTTGGTCATGAATCGACAACATAAACATGAGCTGCAGTAAAAAAACAAACAAAAAAACAATAGAGTGTGGCCGCATTAACAGTAGACCCGCCAAAAACGGAGTAAAATTGAATATTCAAGGCAGTCTAGGTGAAAAAAAACAAAAAATAGTGAGAATAAAAGTCCTTTATTGAGACAAGGACTTGCCGAAGCTGTAGAGGAAGCCCAATTTCAGAATAATCTTCCGTCCAGACCGAAGGATGTCACTAAAGGTCCATTTAAAGTGAACTAAAATGGATCCAGAACAGTCACAGTGGCTGCTCTCAAGGACTTTCTTTTAGTTAGTGTTGTTTTCTCGTCATCTGTAAATATGTGTTACCTGTTATTGCATTATTAATTCATTTGACTTAATTAAAGCTCCACTTCCTGATTTTCTTCTTTCTTTATCCCTCCAGAAGCAGCCTAGAGACCTCTCCTGCTTCTCTTTTATAAATTTTTCCTCCAAAATACTAATCCATTTGACCAAACTGAAGTCTAGAGTTTAGCGTTAGCTTAGCGTTAGCTTAGCTGTTACTTCAGCGTCAGGACGACAATTATCTCCTCCTCGTTAAACATTACGTGATTGAATTGACAGTATTTATCTGTGTTTTACGTTGTCTCCCTTTTCTCTGTTGATGCTTTTCTTTTTTCAGCTGTTTCTCTGTTAAAAGACATATTCAGCTGAAAATACACTTTATCTGCAGCTATTCAACTTCCTGGAACGTCATGTGACAAGTGTCGACCAATGGGAGCGCTCCAAGGTTTTCTGTTCCTGAATAGAGGTTCTCATCTGTTACAATCCCTTAGAATAAACAGTAGATGGATCAGAAAGACTGTTTTTCACAAAGGATTGATTTTAAAATAAACTATTTGCGGTTTAAACCATCAAAACTACAAAAAAAAAATCAGGTACAGTCTGTTTAATGTGTACTCAGTGTTTTCAATGCAATTATTCAGAATGGATTGTATGAAAATGACAACAATGGCAAAAAATAGTGACTAAGTTCCACTTTAATGAGACTCTTTTTAGACGTAACATCCTTATTAGAGACTCTGTGTTTTTCTACATCAGTTTAAAACAAAAAGACGAAGTAAACATCAGAAATACAATATATATATTGAAGGGATCAAATATGAATCTCAGATCTGACACACTGACAACAAAAAGACACGGCAGCTCGCCTCAAACAAGTGCAACAGTGGATTTACTCAAGATGGATGTATATTTTTGAGAGAGTTTGGCTCAATGAAAAGGAATAAAAGAGAAAGAAAACAGGCAAAGTCTTTGTTTCCGGCGCTGCACGAGCAAATCTAACAGAAGTCAGGCCAAATCAGAGGCAGAAACAGACTTGGGGAAAAGAAATCACAGCAAAACGATAGAGCCGGGAAGTGAGAAGAGGTAATTCTGATTGTGAGAAGAGTCTGATAGAAACGGAAGACTCGAACGGAGGCGATAAGGCAGACATTTTGTGAAAGTTTTATTTCTCTCACATTGAAGCCCATTATCTGTCCTTTTCTTCTGCCTTATCTTGTTCTATTGCCCATCTATTATTTAGCCGCTCGGAGCTTTAATAATAATGGGATGTCGAGACTGAGTTTGTAAGTAGCCATTTAACAACAAAAGGAGCAAACTTCAATGGACAACATCTACGTCTGCTTATCTACGTCTGAGGTGAGGCGTTTAGAGTTGGATCTGGACGGGAATGTGGGATATTAATAAACAGGTGTTACTGTGCACACTGGGGACATTTTTAGAAAGATAAAAGTTCTTTTATTGAGCACACATTCTTCATTAAAAGTCCATTCCCTGATTTTTTTACTGTTACATTTAGTTTGACTGTTTAATCATCTAAACTTTATTGTAACAGGAATCATCTGAAAAAATGAGACATTAAGACGTGATCTAGTCTTTATAATGAAGGATTTTAATAGATTTTGTCCAATCACAGCTCACTTCAGGTAAAAAGGAGCGCTCCCATTGGTCGACACTGACGTCAACAACGAAGGAACAAGGAAATAAACCAAGGAAATGGGTTATTCTGTTGAAAATATGTCTTATTTTACAGAGAAACAGTTAAAAAAAGATAAAAATATAGAAACAGCAGCAAATGAAACATGGATAAATGTTTAATGAGACAGGATCACTACAGTCTACAGCAATTAACTCCAAAGATAAAAGCTTCAGGTCAGCACTAAACTTCAATTTAATGTTACGTATTAGTATTTTGTGTTGAAAAATTGATCTGCTTTTACCTTTTTTTGAATAAAAGCTGCTGTTGGAGGAGAGCGGAGTCTGGGACCGGGACAAAAAACTAAATCAGGAAGTGGAGCTTTAAAGTTCAGGGTCTAGAGATTTATTTAAGATTTATTTAGTGACTATTGCAGACCTGCTCTATTAGTCTGTCTTTGAAACATTTACATTCATTTTTGTGGCTCTCACTTCAGGCGTACTCATACATGAAGTGCATCTCTGGCCCAAAACTCTGAGATGATTTAAAATCTGCATTTTTACCACCAGATGGCTCTGTAGAGACTAATATATTTACATTTTAAATGCTATTGAGAAGCAAAAACAAAACTGAAACGCTGCCCAACATCTTCTAAGTTATTATGTCAGTCAAAGAGGTCATATTGTTTTCCTCAAACTGATGTTTTTGTGTGAATGTCATGTGTTTGCTCTAAAAGTCTGGTCAAACAGCAAAGATTCTGTGTTTTAAAATTCAAATGCATGTCTTGACATAGCCTTGAGGTTCTATAGAAACACTGCTTGTATTCTAAAGGTAATATAATGCTACAGATCTGCTTCAGGTTAGTCCTTGAACACATCTTTTTTATGCTTTTGTGCCTTTGCTGCTGAAGGTATCGAGAGTTTAGGGATTTATTTTGGAAGTGCTGTACTTGGGCGCTCTTCCCACTCGGCACGGAGCCTTTGGCAAAGACAGATGTTTTGACTTCACTTGTGGATAGTTATTGTATTGCATAATTAATATCAGTTCAAATGAATGTCACTTAGTTTATAGTCAGGCAGCGGTAACTCTTCGAAGCAGCAGTTTACATATTCTGATTTAAAGTAAAAAAAAGAAAAACACACTCTAGCTTTTGGCTTTAACATCTGTCGGCCGTCCCAAAACTGCATCTAATCTACTCTAAAAACTAACGTAGAAAATATCACATTCAAAATCTGTTGGAAAAATGGCAAGAAGAAACATGTTTAAATCTTTTGGCCTAATTATGATCACTTAATTTTCCTGATGTCCTGAAGATGTAGAGGGATATTTAGTGTTTTTTCTCAAAGCTTTTCAAAATATGATCACTTTTAAAATACATACTTTAGTTTTTGTCATATTTGGGACGTCAGACATCTCCGGAGTTTGGGCAAAGTCAATAAATGAAGCAAAAAACTGATGAAACTGAGGAAAACAAAGCTGGTTTTAAGGAGACTTTAGTTGTGTTTCCATTAAATATAACGACTCTTTTCTATTTCTAACATTTCTATTGTTGTAGTCACGACCGCATTCAACGAGAGCAAGTTTTGATCTCGACTCCAAGACGTTATCGAGATCAAGACAAGACCAAGACTTTAATCATCAAGACCAATCAAGACCAATCAAGACCAAGACTGTCTCAGGGCAAGATTGAGACAAGAGAAGTGTTTAGTGAAGGAGACGGAGTTAGAACAAGATTTTGATTGAATATAAAATGATTTTTATTAAATCATTTATTGCTTATTGCTCTTGACCTCTGAGACTGTCCTGAGTAAAATGAGTTTAAGACCAAAACCTTTACAAAATATCCTTAAGAACAGGTCAGATGTACTACAACACTACCAAAAAAAAAAAAAAAAAGCAGAACATTTGCTTTTCTTTTACTGATAAGAAGTGAATAAACCTCTTGTGAAGACTGAGACTCTTAGTTGTCGGATTTTGCTGAAGCCAAAGAAAAAGAAAAAGAAAATCTAGCCTCCACAACAGCAGGACTTTATCAATGCTTTAAATTCCACACAGAGACAGCTTTATCTTGATGATCCTAAAGATGATTTGTCTCTGGTTTGTGAGTGTTACCGTGTACGTAAATAATTTCAAAATATGTTTCTGGAAACATTAATATTGCATGGTTTATTTCAAATTCATTGCATTGTTATCTCCTGCCTGTCTCCATGGTAACTCCGACATGATGTGAAAACTAAAGAGACTCGGACTAAAACCAAACGCCGGTCCACGAGGGCTGAGCACAATCTCCGCGCACAGTCTTCTGGAACAAACCGTTATATCAGACGTATTGTGTTGAAATGGACGGTGTCTCTGTGACTGTCGCTGATGACGGCTCATTACTGTCACCTGTGAAAAAAACCAGAACATAATCGGGCTTCACGCGCGTCCTCTGAAAACCGGGAATCAGAAAGTAGTTTGAGCAGGTTTGGATGCGAGCCGGAAACTGATTCAAATGTTCTTCTATCACGGAAATAGTGGATAATGTTTGATATGTGAGTGAAACTTATCTTGCTTTGAGCTTTTATTAATAGATTTTCGTTCGTTTCTGGAGGTTTTGCTCGAGGTGTGAGTCCTGGGGCATTGGGTGCTGTTTACAACTTTTAGTGTGGACGTGAAGCAGGCAGGTCATGACAAAACACTGTCATTTGATGCCTATTTTTACCTATTTTCTTTCTTTGTTTTTTTTCATAACCTGGTTTGCACATTATTTTCTCAGGATGAGTTACTTTAAAACATTTATTTATCCCAAGACTCTGACTGCACCTTTTTGTTAGACAGAACAGTGTCTGTCTAAATCTCTGTGGCCGAGTCATTCATTTCACCAGAAAGAACTCTTACATTCTTGATTTTTGTTATTTGTATATTATTATTTGCAGAAGTGAATGTAAACTTACCTGTGGATTAAGTTCTGTACTTCACCCTCACTGCTGTTTCATGCTGACAAACAAGAATTAATACATTTCATTTGTAAAAGAAAGTTGTTTTTGCTCTTTGTTCTTTATATTCTGTTTTCTTTTATTTACTGCTTCATTTTTTTATTCTTTTTTCTCTGCAGGAGCGTTGGAATGATGTAGACAAACACAGTAGAGGGTCAGGAAGTAAAACATTCTGAGAAAAACAGAACCAGTTTATCACAAATCATCTCAAATACTAACATTACATCAAATTCTCCTCAACTATCTCCATCCTGTGAGTGCATTGCCTTTAATTATATCAGTTTTTCTTTGTCAGTGCAAGAATAGACACTTTCTCTGGAGCATTTTCTGCTGTGATTGATTTAACGTTGATAGGCTCCACTTGTCTTACTTGTTTTTTAAGATCATTCTTATTACGATACACGTTTGTGAAAATGTGAAATGTGCAAGAATTCTGGGTTAATATGCATCATTAGTCCCGTACCTCTGGCCTTGGACCCAAAATGTGAAAATGTCTTTCATGTATCTGTACTTTACTTAAGTAGATTTAAGAGGGTACTTTTTACTTTTACGCCACTACATTTTAGAGCAAATACCTGTACACAAATAAATTTAAATTTGTAAATCGCTGTAAATGTGCAGCACCTTAAATTAAACATTTGGCTTTTGCACAAGTTCTTGGTCAAACATAGATCAAACTGATTAAAGAACAATACTTTTACTCATGTTTAGTTGAGTTCCGAGGAGACAGTCCTAATGTAACTCTGATATTAATGAGTTCTTAAAGTTGAGTCAAATACTTTTACTTTTATACTTTAAAGTACATTTAAAAGCACGTAAGTTTCTTCTTTATCTGTACTTCCTTCACTGCTGTAGCTCTGACTTCTCTTATTTCTGTTTTTAGCTCGTCTTGCTGCAGGAAGCCAAGCTGAACGTCCAGATTTCAGATTTCCTGATAGAAGTCAGTCTTTTCGAAGATAACGCCTCTGACTTTCTTTGGACCCGGGCCAACCTTTAACTGCAACAGCAACTATTAGCTCCCATTAACGCAATCATCATTATTTTTTTGTTCTTTGATCGTTTTTTTCTAGTAATAGTCTCAAATTCCCCGGCGTGACCTTGTTACAACACGATCCGAGCCAACACGAGGTAATTATTATAATAACTGCACCACATTGTGATATTCAGAGTCACATTTCCGAAGCCAAATTAAAATTTGACGTCCACTGTGGGTATTTTCTCACCTGAAATGAACAGCTATGAAATCCTCTGAGGCAGCGGGCTTGTTCAGACTCTTTTTGATGTCTCACTGCTGTATCACTCCAAGCAGTAACCAGAAAGGAAAGAGCGAGTATTCACTTGCCAAGCGCCGTGGCATTGAGACGTATCACCGGGCCTGACATCGGAGCTCAATGCACAGTGACACACGGCGAGTGGCTGACAGCGGCTGACGCTCGGGCCGATAACAGAGCGGACTCTGAGCGGGAGTCAAACGGAGGCGCTGTCGTACGGCGCGTGGAGATTTGTACCTTCAGGCCGGAAGACGCCGATGAATCCTGACAACTGAAACAGACTTTTAGAGTAAACGTTTGGAAGCTCTTTAAAGGTATCTGTTGTGATTACGGAGCGAGCGGGAGCGCAAATCAAATCCGTGACAGGTTTCTTTTGTTGAAATGTTGAATGTCTTTAGTGTACAGACAGGTCTTTACACAATGAATAGTGACAGATATTCTTTTGGAAGTCAACTCCAAAAGGGCAAAATATAGAAGATGATAAAATACAAGAAGTTTAGCTGCCGGCTTTGGTTAGAGTAGAATGATTTTCACTGTCAAAGTTAGGATTTTTACGGTTTTTGGGGCTTCAAACTAGCTCAGATGACCCCGTGAGAAAAAATCAGACACATTCATTCATTCTTTTTGTGCCGCTCTGCTACAGCTAGAGTTCGTCCCGGCTGAGAGCGGTCTGAGAACAGTCCGAGGCAGTTTCCAGTTAATCTCAGTGACCTCCAGCTGCAGACAGTCAGCACAGATCAGACCCATGACCTGCTTCGAGCGAAACTGCAAATCTGAAATCAGGTAAGAACCAAAACTAATCAAATGAACCCAAATCAACTATATTTAGTGTCTCATTGTGTTGGTAATGAACTTTATTACTACATAGAGGTGATAGTTTACGGTAAATAGAAGGTTTTTACTGTCATCATGTTTTCAAAGTTTGCTGCAATTACACAAAAATGAAAACACAGCCTTAGTTTTTATTCAAGCATTAGACAGAAAGACTCTTAAATGAAAATGTAAATACAAGGAAACAAGAAAAAAACATTTGGTACTTTATTAAACTTAATATCTACCGGCTTTCTTTGGAAAAGTCTGTTGAGTCTATTATTAAAACCTAGACAAACACCACAACAGCATCAGTTGAAATAAAGATTTCTCAGTTTGGCTCAAAACTCTTTATTTCTCAGTTTCTCGATGTTCTCGTCGGGTGTTTCTCGTCGGGTGTTACTCGTGGCGTTATGGATCCCGCGAAGCCGATAATCCCGCTTTTGGAAACTCGTTAAGAGCGAGAAACAGGAAAACCCTCAGCGAACATTACACTTTCCTCGACTCTTTCTGTCTTTCCTCGTTTCATCAAAAGTGACAAAAGATGTGTTAATTTTCACTGTAAAAACGTGTGAGATCTTTTCAACTTCTGCCTGTGAAAGCAGTATTATTATTATTATTATTCTGAAGCTGTTTAAATGATGTCAGACTAGAAGAGCTGTGTCAGATTAGCTGCTTAGATAAATAACAATAAACAACTGTCTTAATCCTTTACCTTTTAATTGCTTTCTTTTAAACATTGCTTTGTCCTTGGCATCTATTTTTATCATAACCCCGAGACTTGTTTTGTGCTCTAAGAAAACACTCACTGTCTTTTCTCTTTTAATGATCATTTAAATTAAAGGAAATAATAGAGACGTTCATCCAAAATTGAAGAATCGTAAAACATCCTTTTACAGCTTTTGGTAAATGTGCTAATGTTAGGGTTTCTTTTCACAATGTTAAGTCACTCATACACTCGACATAAATCACATTTTCTGCTCCGTTTCATTTCTGTCTTAACATCTCACCCTTTTCCAGTGATATTTCTGGTTTCTGTTTCAAGATAATTGTAAGAAACAAGTTTAAAAATAACTCTCTGACTTGAGGAGGTCTGCGAGGAGGTTGGGACCCTCTTAACTTTGCAGTTTATTGTGTTTTTAAAGAGAAAAATGAATGAAAAGAAAGTAATAAATCATACTTTTGATCTGTAGAAGCCACACCTGGTTGTTGTCGTGTTAAAACTCAACCAAGAAAACTGGTCAAAAAGCAGCAAGGTTCATGGAGTTCACTTTTCATTTGTCGAGTAAATTGTTACTCCAGCTTTAAACACTGGTTTTATTCTTTGAAATTCAACATAAAAACCAGCTGTGACCTCGACAGCCTCACAATAGAAGAGGGACCGAACAAGAACCAAATTCTTTATGTGGACAAAAGAAACCATCTTGAATAGCAGATTGGTTTGAGGATTGATTTTCTGCTTTCATACGTCTATTTTGAGCCCTATCCAAGTCATTTTAAATTCTCTGGTCATTCTGCAGCTCTTCAATCTGCTGCTATTGCCTTTCTATACATCTGCCTGACAAAAGCGGGGTAATTTTCAAGCTAAGCATTCAGACAAGAATAAAAAGACGCTTAAGTAAGAGCCCATTATGAATACTCTCTAAAGACAATGACGGTGTTTATGTTTGCAGCAGAACACAGGAGAAAGTCCCGTTGCTCCTGAGCCACTTTTATTGATCACAAAAAGCTGCAGCAGATATAATATGGCAGTAATGACCTCACTTATGGCCTTGTGCAGATAATAACCCACCTACTGCTCAGAGGAGGGCAGTGGGGCTGGAGTTCACGGCCTCCATCGGCTCCTCGCTGGCCTCAGAGCGACCGGTCACAACTGCAGCAGTGTGACAGAGTGAAGGGAGGCCACATTAACCACAGACAGAAACACACAGCCTCCTCAGACCACACCAACACAATTAAAACCAAGTGACAAAGCAAAGACAGGGCGGGCAGCATTAGAGACAAATGTTTCCTGTGTGTTCTCATGAAGCCTTTAGAAACCACAATGTGATTATAGTTTAGAACAAGACGCCACAAGAAAGATTTGGTTAAGGTCAGGGCTTTATTGGTGAGAAAAGTTTGGCGTGGTGTGGTTTTCCTGTTGTCTATGAACAAACCCTGCAGAAAAACAGCAGATAATAAGTTTCCCAGACGTTAAAGCTGCAGAACTCGATTTGTTTTTGTCCCGGTCTCTCCTCCAACAGCAGCAGTAACCTTTCCTGCTTCTTTTATTTTAAAAAAGCTAAAACCGGACCAATTTTTTACCACAAAATACTAATACGTTACATTAAATTGAAGTTTAGAGCTGACCTGAAACATTTATTCATGTTTAATTTGCTCCTGTTTCTCTATTTTTATCTTTTTTGAGCTGTTTCTCTGTAAAATAAGACGTATTTCCAACAGAATAACCCATTTCCTTGGTTTATTTCCTCGTTCCTTCGTTGTTGACGTCAGTGTCGACCAATGGGAGCGCTCCTTTTTACCTGAAGTGAGCTGTGATTGGACAAAATCCAACTCATTTCTATTAAAATCCTTAATTATAAAGACTAGATCACGTCTTAAGGTCTCATTTTTTCACAGATGATTCCTGTTACAATAAACTTTAGGAGATTACACTGAAAAACTAAATGCAACAGTAAAAAAATCAGGTAATCCCTTTTTAAAACAGCAATTTCAAACTAATATATTGTTGTATAAGTTGAAACTTTCCGAGAGCCTTGTAAAACACGCCATGTCCATAATTGAAAGCCTTCCAAGAATCACTCTACACATGAAGAATAGTCTCGGTAGTTTCATCCGTCTTCATCGTACACACACTCCTATCTCCAGGTATGATTGAAATCCCTATATTTTACAGCGCTGGCCTTGCCCTTTGACCCCCTCCCTTCTGTGAAAGCTATGAGCTGATTTAACACTGATTGAAGTATCTGGGAGCCGACGGGGGGCAGCGGCGTCGACGTAGCGCGGCGGCTACAGTCATAATTACAGTGTGATGTAGAGGAAGGAACGTGTGGTGATGGACGGGCTGCAGGGATCTAAACAGAGGAAGAACACGCATTAGCGTCAACATTAACATGCAACAACACACTCCGCTCCACGAGGAAGAGGCTGCGGGGAGTCGCTGCCGTCGAGACGTAAATACACTCGTAATCAGTGCCACAAGGATCTGGTAAACACAATCCACCGGTTTCTGTGTCTTACTGGGCAAAGATTATCCAAGTATCTCGTCAAAATGACCTTGGACAGACAACAATAAGGCTATCGGTGTATTCAAGCACATCTTCACCAGCTAAGAAAAGGTTTTACCATCTAAAAACAAACTATTTACATGATACCAGATAGAATTCAATATGTGGATGTTTATAATGACCACCGTAAAGGGAGCTGGTGGAAATGACAACGAAAGAGAGGAGGAAGGTGGTCTGTAAACAGAGAAAATAGGGAAATGCATGAGTTTAGGACCAGGAGAATAGGCACTTTGGATGTTGGTATTGTTTGAGCATGTGCAGAGATGTTAAAGCAGGAGGCATAAAGGAAGACCGAAGATGAGATGTGTGGATGCGGTGAAGGAGGACGTGAAGGTAGTAATCTTAGTTGCTCTTAAGAGTGAAATGAGGTGAATGGTTGAATGTTAAATGAGTGCATCTGTTTGTCCAGAGAGGCTTCTGTGATAGACGAGTGACCCTGAGTGAGGATAAGCAGAGAATGAATGAATAAAAATGTCTTGCTGTCTTTACCTTGAACATTTTCTACCGTTAATGTCTAATGTGAATGAGGCTGTTGTGTTTAAGTGCTTTGAGGACAACACTAATAAAATGTTGAACTAGACGACATCCGCCGTGCAATAACAAACCCAGCGTAAATAAAGATGAAACAAACAAATTTAGTTTACAGATGTCAAAAATGTATAGAAGAATGCTACACTGTGCAGTTACAGGAAGTAATCCAACCAAAATGGCTCCTTCAGTGGCTTTAAATGACTTTTATTTAAATGACTTGATTTCTCTTTTGCAGTTTATCCCTCTCTCCACCAGAGGGCGCCAGACCCAGAGCCTCTCCTCTGATTCTCTCTGAGAGACTTACCCACTGCTGCAGCCGAACCTAATAAATCACATTATTGAGGCCAACGGTGTAATTAGTGTCCAGCTGTCACACCTCGTTCCTGAGTCACAGCAGCGTCAGCCCAGCTCTGCTCAGGTGAGTCACAACAGAGGCAGACGAGTAGAAGAAGAAGAAACTCTGGCTGTTAGAGCAAATTCAGAGTGTGTCAGACTCAACCACACCATTTTAGACAAGTCTTTGTGACAAAATAAGGAAAATACTGAGAAATCTTCCCAAATACAATGTCTTAAAGCTGGTTTAGACGAGGGATTGGAATTTAAGTTTGAGTTATGACCCTCTAGGGCTGCTGTAGTTTGCTTGAGTTTAAATAATAGCGCGGAAATAGATGAATAAAGCTGAAGTAGCCTAAAAGATATGGTTGTTATGACAAATGTTGTCCTGAAAAGTATTGGAAATTCATTCCTTAAAGAATGGGATAATTGTAGAAACAGTACAAAGACACAAAATCACAAAAACAGCACTGATATTTATTCTTTTTACTCCAAAACTGAACAATTATCCACCAGTATATTTCATTGAGGCTTCAGAGATAATAAAGAGAGATGCAACACAAACAATTTCCATCACAGTTTCATTTAAGCATCATTTCTGTTTTCCCTGCAGCTTGTTTTTATTCATCTTTTTAATGACTCGACATAAACAAGACAAACTCAGCATTTTACAGTTTAGGCTCTGCTCCTTCCAAACAGCTGGTTTTATCAAATCAGGCCCAAACAGGAACAAACTGCACGTGCGAGGAAGACTTTTTGTGTTTGAGGAATTAATTAAAGGTCGACCTCATGTACAGCAGGTTGTATTACACAAAGGGACCCTGCTGGGAACTGAATATGAGCAATTTAATTCAGCCACAGGACACCTCTGAGGATGGCTACTGCGCACTGCCTTTGTATTAAATTAAATGTGCTGATTTGTAATCAGGACTGAGGGCCAAGTGGTTCTGTAGCCTTGGGTTTGTTGTTGTTTATATCCATCGTATTCATGTAACGGCAGCAAATCTCATGAATTCACTTTATAAATATGTCAAGTTGTGTTTAGTTTATGTCTAAAGTAAAAAAAAACAAAAAAAGATATCCTCAAGTGCTTGACAAGAGTATATATCTCCTTCAGCATCTTTATGAAGCTATTGTTTGGCCTTGTTTTGATGGATTTTAATTTATAGTTTTGCTGTTTGTTAGTGTTTGTTTCAAGTCGTTGTATAAAAAAGCACAAGTGAGTCTCTACATTTTCCCTTTTGCTGAATTTGCAGCTCTGAGTTTGTTTTACTGTTTGGAGTGTGCTCTTGACTCTCAGAACGAGTCTGAATCAGATTTATTCAACCTGTATTTTTCAGTTTTTAAATTGAATGTTAATGGATGAGGATGTTCATAATATATTTGGTGTTAATACGTCTCATTTTCACTGCATCCACAGACATTCACGTATTTTTTTTTCCGTTCCAAATCACACAGGACATGCCGACAATCAGCATTTGCAATTGAGCCGTGAGTGTTTGCGATCTGAGTAATTCAAGCCCATAAGTCGGAGCTGGCTGCCTGATAATGGTCTCTGCGGGAGGCGGACGGAGGCTGTGTGTTTCTAGGTAAAGCTGGGCTGATGACAAACTGCAGGAGATGGGTTTGAGCTTCATCAGACGGAAGAGGAAGAGGAGAAAGATGGAGATGGAGAGAATCATCTTTGTGTAGTTCAGTTCAAATCATTCATAACCGTACATTATTAGAATCAAATAAGGGATCGATACCAGACTTTTTACACTCGTTTAAGGCACAAAAACTGTATTGTATTGATTTGTATGTTATCTTTTTCTTGTGACAATGGCCTGTCTTTGTGTGAAACTTGAACAAATAAAAGAAAAGGAATCAAACTTTTCAAGTCTTGTTTATCTGTGAAGTATATGTTCAGAGCTTAATACCAATAATTGTCGAGAAGAATAACGACGGACTCACGCCGCAGCGCTCTCGATTGATCTGAAAATCAACACAAAACAGAACACGCTGCTTTTAAAAGAAAATGTCCTGTTCTTACAAAATCCTCGTCTGTTCGCCGCAGACGTCCGACAGAAACAGATGATCGATACCGTTTCAGACGCCTGTAATGTTTCATCAGACCAAACCGAGTAGGAACAAAGCACAGGCTGGAGCTGTAAATTGGGAGATGGAAAACACTCAGGCTCAAAATGAGGATCAATGTTCCGGGACGTGGCTCTTAGTGCCCCCTGTGGACAGAAAGTGAAGTGCAGAAAGTGTTATTTATGAACAGCATCGAGTCACTACGTAGTTTTAAGACTACGTTCCCTTTAAAAGACACTAGTAGACCGTAGTCAATAAAAATAAAGGGCAAACACCCATTTTCACTCCATACCACTCCAATTTATGCACTTTTACAGGCTTTAGTATTCAACCATGAAGAGAAACTGTATGTTTATAAAAATATATGTAGGTTATTCAACTGTTCTCATGATGCAGTGTATATAAGGCTATATTAATTAGTTTATTACATGCAAATATTCATTGAGACACTAAACAATCTTGAAAATCAACAGATCTTTATTTTACTTATAGTCTCCTGAAATTCACCATATTATCTTCAAGACTACTCGATTTAGCGCTGATTTTAAACTTTGAATGTTTGTAAAGTTCTTCTTTATTTATGTGAAAATTTCATTACGTTACGTTCAAACTGCGGGATTTCTTTTCTTTGTTTCTTGTTCTGTAGCTGAACCAGGGCTTCGGAAAACACTTGAGAACCATCGCTAACCTGCCCCGTTTGATTGATTTTGTACAGTTTTATCCTCACACTGCTACCCATTCACCAGGCTTGTGTCCTGTTTCAAGAGAGATATGAGGAATAAATTGAATTTTCACGTTATACTCACTCTTCCTACATTTCTCGTGCATTTTCATCATCCTCTCCCTTATTTCTTTGCTTACCTCTCTCCCTTCTGAGCCGCCGTTGCCCTAAAGTAGTCAATCATGGCACTACTTAATCACAAACTCATTCACAGTCTTTTAAAACGCCTAATTTACCTAACGCTGCACGTCTCTGGATTGTGGAAGTGACCGAGAGAAAGGCAGAAGCTCAGGAAGGACACTGAGAAGCTGCAGCAGGTTTAAACACAGGTATCGATCCTAAAGTGGTCTTGTTGTGAGGCAGGAACACTACCCACAGCTTCTACTTTAAATATCTGAGGTAATATCAATAAAAAGAGCTGAGTCTCCCTTAAAGCTCAGTGAAAGTGCCTCAGTAGACGCTAAACCCACAGGCCCAACGAGACCAATCCACTCTCAATCTCTAAATGATGGTTAAAAATGCACCACTCTCTGTAATAAATGAACATTCCTTTGGATATTAATAATCCCAAAGGGCACCGCTGCCTTTTAGGAGCGTGACACGTCTATACATCACTGCGGCAATTAACACGACTTAATGAATGGTAGACGTAACGAGCGCCGAGTTTCCTAACAGGGCCGTTAACCTTTCTCTGTGTTTCTGGCTCAGGAGCGGTTTCGATAAACACGTGAGAGGTTGTAAAGGTCACGGGGCGATAAAGCGGCCACTTGTACAAACCGGATCATACGTGACGAGTGCATCTGGGGCGGCAGATGGCGGGGGCGCTCCGTGACACCGGACAGAAGGAGCGCCCCCGCTGAGAGACACACCGGGAAATCAGGTAAAATCAGCACTTTACTGACTTTAAGCTGCACATGTAATATTCATGAGTCTGGTTAGATCCTGCTGCTGTTCACAATTAGATCTTTTATTCATCCAGGTTACAAAAGAAATCGTGTTACTCATTTAGTAAACAAATCTGATCTCAGAGCTGTTACACGAGCAGCTAGAGTGTGATTTACTCTGAGTTTGGTCCGATTCTGATTTTTCTTTTTCCGCAGGGCTCAGTTTGTCCTCTCTGGGCATCTGTAGAAGGTAATGGGACCTCTAGCGGCTCCTGTGATGCTTTAAATGTCTATTTTATCAAGACAGACACATGCAAAGAGTGTTATTTTGATTTGTTTATACACTTTTGACGGATATATACAGCAACAATTCACACAATGCACCTTTAACATGAAACAATTCTAGTCGTGCAGCTTTTGTTTGAGGTTAAAAACTGTTTTGGAGCATGTCTAGTCCCACGTTTGATTTCACACCATTCTTTCACAATGTTAGACCCCTCTCTGTTTCCATTTTCAGAGCGAGAACATGAAGACTCTGCAGGGTCTGGGACATTACAGCTTAATAGAATAAGTAGTTTGCTGCCAGCTAGTGGCTACTTTATGACACTACACTATTAACTCTACTGTAATCCCTTTATTAACCTGTGCACTTCAAAGACAGGCTTTGGACTCAAATACACAGAGAGAAAAATATAGCAAGGTCCGACTTGTACTAAATAAAAAACGACTGGAGATGCATCCGATACTACATTTTTACAGCAAAGTTTATGTAGTCGCCAAGAACCAGAGTATTCTTTGTGTACTTGTGCCAAATATATAAAACTGTTTAGAGCTTTTATTTTCCTGCAAAGATTTTTTTTCATCCTCATGAAAAAATAAGAGAGTGGGCCCCAATACCAGCACCTTATGCCATTATTGTGCTGCAAACTTCTCTAAAATGACTGAAAACTATAATAAATTTAGGTTTCCAGCAGCAAGGGTCACAATAATTACAAAGAGACACAAACTAAAAGGTGCAATAAATACAAAGTGCATGTGTTAATGTGTTAATCTGAACCAAAAGTTTAAGCAACAATAATGAGAAAACAAAACAATGACTGCTGAATGATTCAAAGTGTTCTTATAGACCCGAGAGTTCAGCTGAGTCCACGTCAGACTCACGTTCTCTGGAGCTACACCGGGTCTGGCCCGCCGCCCGGCCGTCTGTCACCGTCGAGCCTGAGCCGAATGGCCGATGGCTAAAAAACATCCAGCCGCTCCGCCATTTCATCTGGATGAGCGGGAGGCCGTAAATGGGTCAGAGCACCACAGACAGACGCCGTGTTTTAGTATTCATGGGTCACTTTTCAGAAACTCTTTGGCAGACGTCCTCAGACAACCCAGTCTCCCAAAATCAAATGTGTCTGTGACGGTTCTTTTAAAGCGCTCAAAAACCGATGCTTCAAAAGAGGAAGATGGAATTGACTTTCTGTATGAATTATGTTTAGGAAGAGCAATGACAGCTTCGGAAAATAAGAAAATAGAAAAAGACACATTTCTTTTTAGATGTAATCATTTGTATTTCAACACAGAATTTTCTAAACTCTCTAGAGTCTACATTAAATGACAACATAATGACTGCTCTTTACCTTCTCTGAAATAAACCTAGAGTCAGGACATGTTTGTGTGGGTCCTTATGTTGAACTCACTCAGTTAGACTCATGGAGGTCAGTGTTTGGTGAAGGAGACAGAGTTAGTCCAGTCCTAGACCAGGTCCAGACTCATGGAGGTCAGTGTTTGGTGAAGGAGACAGAGTTAGTCCAGTCTTAGACCAGGTCCAGACTCATGGAGACAGAGTTAGTCCAGTCTTAGACCAGGTCCAGACTCATGGAGACAGAGTTAGTCCAGTCTTAGACCAGGTCCAGACTCATGGAGGTCAGTGTTTGGTGAAGGAGACAGAGTTAGTCCAGTCTTAGACCAGGTCTAGACTCATGGAGGTCAGTGTTTGTTGAAGGAGACAGAGTTAGAACAAGATTTTTGATTGAATATAAAATGATTTAGGTTTTTATTCAATCCCAGAACAGATAAATATTCCATTTCTGGTCCTTGTGGGGTTTTTTTTTCCCTGCCGCCGCCCTTAATAAAAATTTTTAATATAAAAAAAAATAAAACACCCCTGGTGATTGTCTCTTAAACATCCTCCAAAAGCAGGAGTTAAAACCGTGTTGACATCAGAGTGCCTCGTATTAATCCCTGTCGTTATCAACAGTAACAGTTCTGAACGGTCCTCGTCGGCGTACACACTTTATTCGTTTGTGGAGCGTGTTTGTGGCTGAGCGATGGTGAATCTAATCAGAGCAGAGGGATGTGAGAGTCTGTGAGGTCGACGCTGCTGCTGCTGCTGCTGCTGCTGTGCCTCGAGGCTCTGGCGCCGTCTGTCAATTCAACACAACTTCAGGCCATTCTCCCGAAGGAAACGGAGAGAAAGATGACGGTCCTGTTTATCAGCTGTCTGCTCTCGGAGAGGTCGAAATACTTCACAAATATCAAGACGGAACAAGAATTTAAATGTTTTTTCAGCCTGATTTTATTGGATTTCATGTAAATAACTATAATCTGTCACATGATCATTATCGCTGATTATATTATGATTATTTTTCTCCTCATATGTTGTAATCATTGCTTCTTTTTTGACTAATATTAACAGTGCAGTGCTTTTAGACAGTGTTTTATTTCAGCACCTGCCACTATTGCATTTTTTTTAACTATTTTTTGGCTTTCATGGTGCTTTTAGTCGCGTCTGATTACAATTAATTTGACAAATATATCAGTGATTGTCTAAAGACCTTTAATTAATTCTTACGACTGATCAAGACCAAATTTAACAGGATTTGTAAACATATAAAGCGGGCACAGATTGAGGATCAAGGGCAGAATCTTATGTAACTATCAGCTTCAGCCTCCGGACTGATCACTGCCATATTTCACTTACACTTAGTTCTTGGACTTCTTTTTCCCGAGGCTAGTGTCAACAGAAACATTTCATAACATAAACATATTCTAGCATCAACTTATTTGCTTGATTCAGTGATTCTCTTAAAAAAAATCAAGTTGTAGCTTTAGTTTTAGCTTCTGTATGTTTCTCTTTGGTATTTTGTTTTACACACTGGAAACAAATAGAGCATTAAACTGTATTGGTGTAAAATAGTGTCAAAATAACACTTTTTGAATTAGCATATGTAAAAAAAATACCTTTATCTCTCTATGGGGAACAAGTGCAGCAGTTTTATTCTGAATTTAACAGCTTGCAAAGAGTTCAGCCTGTTACATTATAGATTATTATTATTAAACAACTCCATACATAACACAAATAGGCCAATATCTACATGTTTTGTCACTATTTCCATCATTAACAACAGTGGCTCTAAAGGGGAGGGGCTTAAAGACACATATTTTCAAATAAAGAGTCTGAAAGACAGAGAGAAATTCAAAATAAATCACTTTAAACAATGTTTTATGAAAATAAAGCCTACACAGTTCAGTAAATGAGCAGTAGGGAGGCATTAGTGAAAGGATCTTTACTGCATTCTCCTGCTGTGATAAAGCACATGAAAGTAGGATGGATTAAAAGAGAAAGGCCCGAGCGGAGACATAATGCCTCTTTAAATCCTGCTCACCCCCCACAGTCGACTAATTCCTCCTTTTCCTTCAATCCCTCTGTGTCTGCATCTTCCACAGTATTCTCTCCTTTTCCTGACTCACATTTTCAGGCTTCTCAGTGGATTTTTAGACCACATTTAACACCTTAGGATCACTACAGGGTCAATGAGGAGCTTTGAGAAAGATAGAGCTACGTTTCAAGGTTTAATAATATATAAAAAGTAAAAGTAGTTTCTTTTTAAGTTCAGTCTGAGGCCTAGAATACAACAAGACTGAGTCAAGACCAGTTTATGGTGCTATTAAAGAGATCCCAGTGAATATTTATTCAATCTGAGCAGTAATAATACAGTTTTAGAACAAGACCAAACTCATGGAGCGGATAAACTAAAATGATAGATGTTTTCAGGCAATAACAAGAATAAAATGGGCAAATAAACAGTTTGATTTTAGACTTTACTGATCCAACATTAGAGCAAAAATAGTGATGGAAAATATAAAAAGACACAGACTTTAGAACAAATTTTAAATATAGAACAAAAAAAATACACAGAAATAGATTATCAATATAATAATAATATAAAATATAATAATTGTCTGGGATTGATTTAGGATCCGAGAACCGTCCAAGATCAAAGATGGTTCAGTCTGAGACAAGACCTTTGAAATATCGTCTAAACACCGGTCTCAACACAGAAATGTCCCCTCCGTCCTGTCTGCTCTCCGTCTGCGAGCGTAAACCGTGTTGACATCATGTACACCGTGTTTGTATTCCTGTGGCTAAGCGCATCGCGTCGCTTGATTTCCCTCCATTATTGTGAGCAGAAAACCCAGCGTTGTGCGTCCAGACAGTAGCTCCCCGGGTCCCGTCAGAGCTGAGGCGAGCTGACAGCGAAGACACAGGGATCTGCTCACATCACTTTGTTCAGTTTTATGTGATTTCACCGACCAGTCACTGGAAGAAACCCTGTATCCCTTTGTAAACCGCAGTTCTGGGCGTCGGATTTATCATTGTTGTCTGACATGGATCTCACAGATATCACACTGTTTTTGAGTTATATTCCATATTCATATTAAGAAATACAATGTTTTTCTTATTAAATCCAACCAGGTTTAGCAGTAATCTTTTCTTTCCGCCTCAGATGCTGCATATTGTGTACACTACTACTCTTGTTACCATGGCAACTGCAAAGATCCAGCTCCTGAAATGTTCAATTGACAGAAATTGTGTGTATTGACTGCACTAATAAGAGTTATTTGCATATTGCACACATTTAGAACAGCTCTAACATCTTTATCACAATTACAGAAATCATGGTAAACCTAACGTTAGCAATCAATGATACAACGATGGATAATCAATAAGTTAGGTTAGGGATTATTAAAAAGAGATTATGCTACAAGTAATTTCCCTTAATGTGTTTATACTTTCATAACCTCATGGGAGCACATTGAGTTGTATTTTTAATGACAATAAATGTTTTTAAACGTGTAATTCTCTCCGTTGTGTCTTGTTTTTCGTGTTCTTCTTGTTCCTTTTGTCCTTCACAAAAACACGATCGACGGCTCACACAACGACGCGGCGCTGACGGACATTTTTCAAGGACACGCAGCTTCTTCATACGACCAATAAATGATCGATATGTGGAGGTTTTTTTTGCCCCATGAGCATAAAATGATGAAGTCAACCTTTTGCAGTCGTAATGATTATCTGTGTTGTCCGCAGGTCGTATGTGGAGGTTGGTAAAGGTCGTATAGAAAAGAGTCTCACAACAAAATCTCACTGGACTCTAAAGCTCAATAGAGAGACTCTTATTGGATTAAAGCCTATGTGAACCATGAAAACTTGTAAGTAATGGCTGTAGTGTTAGTTAATGAGCAGCAGATGTACATTAATTATCTTTGTTATAGTTTTTTTTTAATGTAGTGATGTTGGGAAGGGTCCTTTTTGGTTGTAGTTCACAGTGAAGCTAAACCAGGCTTGTTTTTCTCTCTGACAGGATCGATACGCTTCTGGTTTTTATTGGCAACTGTGAACTTTGGGGAATAATAGCACCGTGGTCAAGACCTGTTATCAAGTCATGGCTGAGATCAGAGTTTATCTAGAACAGGACAAGACCAAGTTCAAGGTTATATCCAGACTCATGGAGGGGTTAATGTTTGGCGAAAGAGGCAGAGTTAGAGGGAATTTTTTTATTTTTTTCATTTTTATTTATTTTATTTTAATTATTTTTATGTATTTATTTAGTTTATTTTTTATGTATTTATTTATTTATTTAATCTTTTTTTACTTTTATTTTTTTATTTAATTTTATGTATTCTTTTGTTTATTTATTTCATTTTTATTTTATTTATTAATTATTTTTTATGTATTTATGTATTTTATTTTTTTTACTTTTATTTATTTATTTTATTTACATTTTTTTGTAATTTAATTTTATGTATTTATTTATTTATTTTATTTTTTATTTAATTTATTTATTTTTTATGTATTTTCTTTATTTTATTATTTTACTTTAATTTATTTATTTATTTATTCATTACATAAAATCCTGAGCTCCACTTTATATGTATTTTCAACCTTGTCCTTTGAGTGGTCTCAACAAGTCTGTCTCAAGTACAACACTGAGGAATAATAAAGTATGATGCTCAGACACAAAGGAGACATGGGATGGTTTTGAGAACACTTCCATGTTTAGATCAGTATTGACTGTGTCTGGGTCTTTAATACAAAACAAAATAGGGTTTACTTTTATGGGTGATATTATTCAACACCTTCCGATATTTCCAGTCCACAAAATTTTAGAGAAGACTACACTGAAAGAGTTATGACCAGGATCATTGGAGAAGTTATGAAATTCAAACAGTTTGATAAATTCAACTTAAAGAACACAAGGAAGGGTTAAAAGGATTTGTCGACTACATTTAGGATCCAATAATACACGTTTTCCATCCAATCAGAATAATGAATGAGACTGAAATGAGACTGACACCACTGAAACCTAAAACAAAAGTATAATAAAGCTGTTAAATTTGGGGTTTTTTTGCATGTAATTTTGATTTTCTGGATTTATTTTTATTTGTAAATGTATTAAATGTGTGTGTTATAGTTGCTAACCTGTTTTTACCAGTTTTTACTCTTTTATTGTGACGTACAGCCATCGTTGAGTAGCTCCGGGACCATCGAGTCTTCATCGAGCTGCACATTTCCCTCTGAGACCCTCTTGTTCTTATCCTCCTTAATCCTCACCTTGGGTTTTCCTCTCTTTTCTTTTTTCCTGACAGCTGTTTAAAGCTGCTGACCTTCCTCGGAGACTGTCTAACCAGCACTTTTCCTCTCTTTTCTTCCTTCAGTCAATCTTCTCCTGACACTCCTCAGTCTCTTGGATCTCTGTGAAGGCTTACTCCTCTTCTCATCATTTGTTTCACTCTAGACACACTTCCACTGCTGAAGGATGGGACAGGTCAGTATATGGCACACTTTAAGACACATTTCTATCGATAAAAGAAGTACAAAGAGTCCCAGGATAGTGTACTTCTACTTTGTTTGTCCTTCAGCACAGAGTTGGTGATTTTATTTAATATTTTAAGGCATTTTTTGTCAAGAATCCATCCAAAATAATAATTATACAAACAATTGTTTCATTTTCAACTCTTTAAAATAGGAAAAAATAAAAATATCTGTAATCAGCCATCTTTGGGGGCCCTTTTTCTGCCTGGAGCCTTAGTCAATTGGCGTCAAAGACAAATTAATTGCTCATTAATTTAATTATGATAAGGATTTAAGATCTTTTAGCAACCTCAAAACAGAGAGAAATCTGTAAAACGAGGAGAATGTGACAAATGGTTTAAAAAAAAAAGGCAAATTAGGAAAAATGGTTTAAGGAAAAAAAGGTAAACAGTGCAAGAAGATGTGATGGAAGTTCAGAAATGAAAATAAGAGGATAATGTGAAGGAGGTGGAGGATAAACACCGATGAGGAGCCGTGGGAGACGACAGAACCACAGGAAACACTCGTCTGAGAAACATGAGCGCAACACAAACTGGAGAATTCATTTGTGAGAAGTGTTCTGGAGGGAGCTGAAAAGGCTTCGGAAAAAAGGCTTCAACATTTCAATCCCTGATAATTCCATAAGATTAAGCAAAAATGGACAATCCTGGATTCTTTCAATCTGCACAATGACATAAAAATACATTTCTTTGACAAACAGAAAGACAGCAGCGATGAAAATGTACGACTCGGGACATTCTCTTAAAAGGGTTTTGTTTAATAAAGTAAGAAAAGACCTTTTGGCTTGGAGTTTCAAAATAAAAAGTGTTTTATTTTGTTTTTTGGGGGGGGGTTTTGCCCAAGAAGAACAAAGAAGTGATTATGAAATGAAGTGTGTGGCAGAAATACTTTGAAGTGAATGTGACAAATGGCTAAAAAAAGGCAAAATTGGGAGAAAAAAATGTTTATTAATTGCCCTCACGAAGACACAAATCTATGTTTAAATAAATAACTTTTATTGTCACTAACTCTAAGGTATTTTTTCACATAGACTGCCCTGTACATGCTCAACTTTCTTATTTTTTTGTTAGACTATTGCTTTGTTTTTAATTGAAAAGGTTTTTGTTGGGTTTAAAGAATTCATATTTAGAATTTATATTGTTAAATATCAAGAAGAAGAACAAGAACACACCATACGTTACTATTATATAAACACATGCCGCCATTTTAAAAGATTTGGCTCCATCCACTTTGTGTATTAAACTCAATTTAATGAAATGTTTGACTTTGGTTTGTTCAGAGGCAGGTCTGAACAGAAACACTAACACGAGTCACATGATATTTACACAGTTCTGCACTAATACAGCAGTGGATTAACGTGACGGGACTGAGGGTGTGTTGTATGTAAAGGTTTGATGATAAATCTGGAAAATAAAAGGAAAAAAATGACTAAAGAGAACAGAAAACGTGAAATAATTGAAGGCATAAGAGGTATTAAGTGTAAATTTAAAATAAAAAGAGATTTAAAATCGTAAATAAGAGGCTAAACTCAAGGTGACAGGGAAATGATATTTATAATTTAGCTTTTAATCCATTTAGAACAAGTGTGATTAAAATAAACTCTTTGTGATTAACACAGGGGCAACATCGGGCAATTTCTACGCTCATTATTAAGACTAATGTACATTTTTGAGCATAACCTTTTAAAGCAGAAGTAATTGCCGTTCCTAACCCCATCTGTCAGTCTCTGGAAACACATTACACCAGTTTTTGAAGCGAGTTAGAAAGAGTTTAAAGTGATGACTTGGTAAAGCTGCCTCATTAAAAGCCCATCTCGGTCTGCAGTCCGCTGATGTAGGAGCCCCTCATTTCCATATTTTCTGTAGATCAGTGTGCAGTAGGCTATATTTAGCGCCGCTCGTGTATTGGATTTCCCTGGCAGCGAGCTAAAAATAGAGCTGGAGAAAAGAGGGGGCTCCAGAAACCCCCAAAGGAGAAGGACCTGCTCCGAACAATGCAGCGAGATGAGGATCTGCAGAGAGTTTACACACATTTAGATTCAAAAACACGATGTTTACTTGATGTGTTCAGGTTTTGTCTCTAGATGGATTTGATTTTTGTTACAAAGATAAATAAAACTTCTTAAAATCTGGCCAAAACCTGTTCAAATTCAAATATAATCTGTAAAAATCCATCTAAAATCTGTTCAAATCTGAATAAAACCTCTTCAAATCCATCTAAAATCTGTTCAAATCTGAATAAAACCTGTTCAAATCCATCTAAAACCTGTTCAAATCTGAATAAAACCTGTTCAAATCCATCGAAAACCTGTTCAAATCAGGATAAAACCTCTTCAAATCCATCGAAAACCTGTTCAAATCCATCGAAAACCTGTTCAAATCTGAATAAAACCTGTTCAAATTCATCTAAATCCTGTTCAAATCTGACTATAACCTGCTCAAATCCAAATAAAACCTGCAGAAATCCATCTAAAACCTGTTCAAATCCAACTAAAACATGTTCAAATCTATGTAAACCCTGTTTAAATCTGACTTTAACCTGTTCAAATCCACCTAAAACCTCTTCAAATCCACCTAAAACCTCTTCAAATCCACCTAAAACCTCTTCAAATCCATTTCAAACCTCTTCAAATCCATCTAAACCTTTTCAAATCCAATTAAAACCTATGAAAAAATCCATCTAAAACCTGTTCAAATCCAACTAAAACATGTTCAAATCCATCTAAAACCTCTTCAAATCCAACTAAAACCTGTTCAAATCCAACTAAAACCTGTTCAAATCAATTTAAAACCTCTTCAAATCCATCTGAAATCTCTTCAAATCCAACTAAAACCTCTTCAAATCCATCTGAAATCTCTTCAAATCCATCTAAAACCTGTTCAAATCCAACTGCAACCAGTTTACACAAAAGGAGGAAATTAATTAAAAGATAACATTTGTAAGACTCAAATGAAGATGAAACCTCATTCAGAATGTAATAAATAGTTATTCAGACTCCTGAATATATTCTTAATAACTATTTTGAGTTTGATACCTCTGTCTTAAACTGATGCAAACACTTTTTTCAAACATAACAAGCAGAAACATTAACATCACACTGACTTCTGCAGCGGCGCTTTAAGACTGACGTCAGTCTCTAGACTCGGTTATTTTGCTCCAAAGTGGGACATTGAGTTGACAGACTCCTTACGAGACGTCGTACCGATCAATTGTCCGACCTGTATTCAGCTCAGTACGAACTCGCTCTGCTTCCACGGCTTCACAAAAACACAGGGAGTTTATATGAAGGGAAGGAGCAGAAGGTAATGTTCCTCCTAAATCAATATGTCTCTTCCTCTCAGCAGGTCACCAAACAACTGAAGGACATGAGTCACACCGCTGTTGATGAGAAGAAGCATGACGTTTCACAAAAGCAGCGTCGATCAAAAGAGACACGAGCAAACTCGAAGAACACAATGTGTGGTTCATGTTTGTCCAGGTGAGCACTTTTAGACCTAAACAGGAGGTGCACGGGCCTTTATTACACACTACAGGCACATGAAATAATAAAAAAGAACATTTAAGATCACGAATTCATGTTGATGCTTTTAAAATCTCAAAATAGATTCTTATGTTTTCGATAAAATATGTTAAAAATGACCCGTATGAGCCCATTTATGTAAGTATCCTGCTTATTTTACACTATATAATTGCTCTGATTTGAGGTTTGCAGGAATATTAAACAACCAGAGTTCAGGCTAATGTTTTTCATGTGAGAGTGGCTTGTTCTCAGCGTGATCCAAGATGATTAAGATCCAAAAAAACATCACGTTGAAAGTAAGTAAAACAACCCCGGAACATTTCTCTAAACGAGCTTTCTAGTTCGCTCTCGCCTAATTAATTGGATGTGAGTTTCCCGCCTCCTGCTGCGAGTTTCCTTTTCAAAACAAGATAGAGGAACATCTTCTCCCCGTAGCGCTGTGGAGTCGAGGGATTTTTACTTGTACGAGTCTAAAGCCGAGCTCTGAAAGGCCCGAGGCAGCGGCAGTAGTGGATCTGCGTCCACTGGGAGACTTTTACGAGCTGCGCCGAGCAAAAGTGCTGCATAAACACTCCCATTGTCCCAGAGAGTAGTCCCATCCATTCAGCCGGATGTGCTCCACACTGGGCCACAGTTTTAAAGACATGGCTATTGATACATCGATATATTCAGCAAAGATGTGTGTATATTCATTTAACCAGTCCTTTGTGTAACTATATGTTTTCACACACAATACACTGAACATTCAACATCTTTTTTTGCCATTTTTACACCATTTTGGCAACTCCTACCTTCAAGTTCCTCTATTTTAAGTGTATCAATGCCTTTCGAATAGTTTTTATCAATGAACTGTCCAACTATAAATAAGATAATTGTCTATATTACATTAATTTCCAGTGTTACCAGTATTAACAGTCCAGTATCAATCACTCATACACTTTGCTTCATAATTTATCCTCCATTTTGATTTAGTTTATGGATAATTTAAGAATTCACAAGGCCTCTAGAGCAAACAATGTGATCAAAACAAAACAAAACATACAAGAAATCAGAAAAAGCATGTCATTAAGCCTGCCCCATTTTTAGATTTGGATTGATCAGGTGAGGACTCTGACTTAAACCAGAAATTAGGGGCTTTATCCGTTCTAAATAACTTTTATTATCGTCACTTTTACAACGAGGACAGGAAAAGACCACGAGCTGCACCGGGACAAGAGCAAATCTGCAAATTTGAGGATAATTCTCTTAATTTCAGCTTTTGTCTAAAAATTCTAGCTTCTTTCTGCTAATTTCTGATTTTTTTCCCCAAATTTTTTAAATGCAAATACCTCCAATGGCGTCTGTCATTGCAAATATTCCAGTTGTCTTAATGATGGTTTTCTTTTAGACTGGTACTTATATAAACCCCTAAAAAACCTTCTCACATTCTCTTTTTACGTCTCATTTCTTGCAGATCCTTGAGGGAAACATTTCAGGTTCTTAGACAAATACAATCCAGTCTTTCTCTCAACAACATGTGTCTGGGTAAATACCACAGAAACACTGGAAAAGACCAATAAGCTGTTAAATAAAAGGCCGTAATGGGATTTGCTCGACACATTAACGTCTATCTGCTCATCTCCCGTTCTTCTTCTCTCGGGACCGCTCCCCGATCAGCGCTATCCATCTGTTTAAAGTGCTTACACATGACTTACTCCGCTTTATTTAACTTATATTAGAAGCAGATCGATTCAAATATTGATTTTGAGGAGCTATTTTTGGGATCCGCTCTGAGCCCGTTCCTCTCTGAAGCTTGGGTCTTGTTGTATATGTATTGATTATCTTTACGTCTATTAAAACAGACATGTGCCTCTCTGAAGTATGAGTATTGACCGCGTGATATTTACTGTCGCTTTCAGCAAAAAAATAAACTATAAAGATACAATAGAAAATCAAGGGAGGGGAATAATGCGGCACTTTGCATTAGTGGTGCATTCACTGCCCTGAATAGAAGCAATCCCATTCAATTCAACATTTTCCATATTGAGTTATCACAGCTAGAGTTGTGCTGTATTGGATCTTTTAAACTAAATGTGTGGAGCTCTTTTCTTGATGTTTTTATTCTGGGCTGATGGAGAAACAAGACACATTTGAAGAAAACTTTAGGTGACGCTCTGATTTACAATTAAAACCAGATCGAGAGAAAAATGGGTTAAAAAATGACTTAAAAGGCCCCAATAATCCAGATTATCAGGTGCTAGGATTTTGTGTACGCTGCTGATAATTTAATACAATGAACATTTTAATGAACGTAAACTATTCTGAGGTTTGATCAAGTTACTTATAAACTCTTCTATTTATATATTTGTTCATAGGTGCTATAAACGAGTGCATTTATGTTGCATGTATACTGGAATTAAACTGAAATTAGCATAAAAAAGACAGAATTTGCAGAAGAAAGCTGGTCCTGGTCCTCGTCTGATTCTTGTGATTCCTTTAAAGTTTGAATGGTGCAAAAAGGTCCCCCTCCATTTACTTTTTCACTCAAATGAAATCATAAACATCTTCCGCCGGTTTAAAGCCACTCTGTGTAACTTTTACCCCATAAATACATATTCTTTCAATCATTCTGATGGTTCTTGGACATGAGATTGATCCAAACTTACCTAAAACGTCTCACTTTTAAATAAAGATGGCGCTGATGAAGGAGGAAATGTGCTTTAAGTCGACTCTTTTCTCTGCAAAACTCTAAAGTGAGGTCAGAAAAGTCAACCAACTGGAAGGCATGATAAAAAAAAAAAACCTCATAGTCATCTTTCTTCTATAAACCTCTTCACTAATTCTTGTAAAAAGTGTGTGCGTGTGTGTTAAAGTTTACTCTAGTTTACCCTTGGAGCAGATGTGGACGCTACAGTAAAGTGTGACATTGGCATCTGAGGTTATTTTCTGCCAAATCTGTGCAGCAGCAGGCTCAGGACCAGTTGGCCTGACTGGGGAATAACCAGTTAAATAGGCCATGAGCTCCTTTGCTGTCACTCTGTTTGTGATTGTGAGTCACACATTTCTCTAAAAATGGCAGGAGATTCCTCGACGCTCTGCTCCGACACTTCGCACTCAGCAGCAGACTTTGAACTAATTTCACTTTTTAAAGACACAAGACAGAACACAACTCATTCGTCAGAGTTTTGGGTTTGATTTTTGGAAATAATTCTGTTTGTGTGTTTATTTAACGGGGCTATTTCTATTTACAATCATTTTATTCATTTGATCTCATCTTTATTCCACTTTTACCTTCACTTTTCCTGCACAGAAGCACGCAATAAATAAAAAAGTATTGCGTTCACACTCATTAAAATCTTACATCTTTGACCAAAAACAGTGAGAGATGAGATTTTCCCGTGATTTTGAAGCGCGTAAACTGAAACCGTGCAGTGAAACTCTAAAATATTAAATAATGTGCCTTATTTCCCACATTTTAACACAATCCAAGATATTTTAAACCCAAATCAAAGTATTATTTTTGGCATATTCACAAAACAACCAGCCATTATAACATTAAGTGTTATATAGTGCTCATTTATTATTATGTCCTTAAGTGTAGTGGCAATCGTTTTGAAATAAACTGAACCCATTTTGAAATATTTGTATTTTTAATGTTTAATACACAACACAAATTGGTTTCAAGAGCATATTTTCTGAAATAATTTGTGGTGTTTGTGCAAAAAAACAACTGTAGAAACAAAAGAGCATGCTTCACACTCTTTTCTTCTTCTTCTTAAAATCGTTTTAAACTACGAACAAACCAAACTAATAAACAACAATGGTGCCACTGTCTCTGCAGAATAACAATACCCACAATGCCAAAGTTCAGCCATGATTTGAGTTTGTGTAAAAACATGGTGTCCTTGAAGATAGTTAAATGAATATATCAGCTTAATGAATGCACAGGGCTGTGTAGGGGATAGGCCTGTTTTCAGCTCATGTTTCCAGGCTGCCATTAGAAGTTTAGAGCTCTCCTCTGGGACCTAGACTTATGGAAGTAAACTGCTTATCCCGGACTCTGCGGGAGGAGAGCTCACCTGAAGCGGGACGACCCAATTTGAGAGATTTCAGGAGGTGGGTCCTATTGAAAAGTGTGTGTGAATATAGGCCAGAGATGTACACTTTATATAAACCGCACGATGCGATTAGCGTAACCTCCAGAGAGCAGATATTACACAAGCTGCAGCAGGAAGGTGTGATACTGACCCGGGTAGTGTTCACACGATTCAAAACGGTATCAATCCGTCCACTTGTGATCATTGGGTGTTGTCTGACGTGACTAAACTTGTTTTATTTTGAAGGAAGTGCCCTCGTTGACGTAAATACAAGCCAGTGTTGTGAAGAGCCTGGACAAAATCGGACAAAATGAGCTTTCTCTGCATAAAAAGTCATTAATGAGAACGAAAACTCCGACTAAACGTATCGACGCTTTAGTCAAGAAATAAAAATGACAATGAACAGAGACGAAAACCGAACAAAAGAAGACGAGTTGAGAAGAGATCCAATAAGACTTTGACAGGTTTTGACAGGAGACGAAAAGAGAACGGCATAAATATCAAATTATGTTAACACTTGGGACTCAACACCAGCCGTAACAGGTTAGTAGTAGTTTTATTTCATTCAAAAAGACATTATTACTTCATAAAAAATCAAATAAAACACTGAAAATTCATTACTCTTTATATTTTTGTGACTAAACCTGTAGATATAGTCGACTAAATTCTACTGATATTCATCCGACTGATACTAAGTGTAGCATACACCTGGGAGACCTGGGTTCGATTCCAGCTCCGGTCATTTACCCAATGTCATTCCCTTCTCTCACACCCCTTAACGGCTAAAAAAATCTTTAAAAGGGCTAAAATTTCAAACTAGACTAAAACTAATAAGGATTCAGTGACTAATGACTATTCTATGATGTTTCTACAACTCAAAGGTGAATATGTGTAAAGATTGTGTTGATTTGCCCAGATTTATGTGTTTTTACAAGATGGAAGCCTGTCCTGTCTCCTCGAGGAGTAAAGTTTGGTTTGTTTTTCAGATTCTTAGTGATTCAAACCAAGGCTGTGCTGTGTATTTTATAAAATAATTAAACAGTGCTGCTTTAATTTTCTGCACAATTCTTTTTTTTTTCCTGAGGTTCCTGTTGTTGTTGTGTTTCTGTTTCTATGTAAACAACCACATGTCCTTGTTTTAACCTTAACCAACTCTTACAGATGTGTCGAGTGATGATGAACCTCACTTTTTGTAAACAGTCTGACATTAGAAAAACAAAGTCAAAGGCATTCTTGACAGGCTGCTGAAAAACACATTTAAACAGCTGTGCTCACAAAACATCACTGTTTAATATCAACCCACTGTACAATAACAGATTAGTGTCACTTTACTGCAACAAAAATAACAGGAATTGTTTGTTTTTTTTAGAAGTTTGACACCGTTGTCGAGGATTAAGTAAAAGAGCCGACATGCCTCTTGTGTTACATTCATTTCACTTCGGGGCAAAAGGAACAAACAAAACAGAGTGAAATCAAAATGACAAAGAACATGACGAATTTACATAAACACAAAAGTGGAGTAACGCGTAATAAAGACTCACATTTCTTGTTTTTGTGCATATCATCTTCACCAAATACTTTTTTTCTGTAAATCACAGCAGATCAACCCTCGCAGAGCACTACTCGTCTTAATACGAAGCGACACGTGAGAAAGGCAGCCGTGTTTCCCGTGAAAAGAGAGCTCACGTGAGGCTCGTGGTCAGGTATTGTCGGCCTGTGTAATATATTCCTCTCTGCGGGACTGCACCGAGACCACCGAGCCGTGAAGAAGTACATTTACACGACAGACACGGGCGGCTTCGACGGGAAAACACCTCACGTACAAAAGAAGAAGGATTTAATTCACCTCTTTTTTGTTTTTTTAGCTTCAATTTAGAGTCCAGTTCCTTTTAGAAGTAACACGACGTGACCTTTTGATAAAACTGCATAATCTCAAGAAGCTTTAAAGTCATTCTAAGAGTTACCCTTACTCTTTATTCTAAAACAACGTGCCCAACTCTCCAAATATTGAACTATATTGCTCTAAAACTCATAAAAGCTCACATCTCCTGCACATTTAAGATATAAATTAGCAAGTTTTTAGTTTGCAGCAGATGACTGGAAGCAAATCCATCATAAAAATCATAAAAATGGATTTGATTTGACAGTGTTAAAGAAGGAATAATACACATTTTAACTTTATTATTCCTCCCAGCTGCTGATTCATTCCCTGCTGCTAATCACTCATCACCATTCACTCTATAATGTGAATGTACAGTCACATTACAGACATGTGTTTGAGCTCTCTTGTCCGTTAATGACTTCCAAAGGGCTAATTACGTCTGTGTGTTTAAATCTGTCACGCTGTCGGGGCTGCATGACGCGCCCTGGATCACGCTCGCTCGAGCCACGCCGTCTCTACGTGCCTCTTCTGCCTCTACATCACCGACCCCTCCTCTCTCCGTTACACACCAACCCAGTCCCACCTCCCAAACTACAGCGAAGCCCATTGAAGCGATCCTCCGCAGTGCTGAAAGAGCAGAGGCGAGTGTCGGAGGAGGAGGAGCGGGAGGGATACACCGAAGGAGAGAGAAACAGAAGGGGAAGACTGCTCATTTTCGGTTGATCTTGGCCGCAACGTCCGAGCAGGTCTCCTCCGCTCTGCAGGGTGAGTCCAACACTGCTCACTTCCTTTAATACCTCTCATCTGAAACATCACTACCATCTCTCTCTCAACACTCATCTAGCTTTTCTTCAGGTGGACAGATCGAAATGATTCATGTAACTGAACCTGTCACTCTCCTAAAAAAAAAAAAAAAAAAAAGAAAAGGGAAGGGAAGGCAGAGACTGGAGGAATGCGCCGAGCGGTGATTAGATTAGTGTGGCGCATTTTGGATGAAGCGCGCTCAAACAGGCAGCACACAGTCCGACTGAGGAGAGCGAGGGAGGGGTAGATGACAGGGTGAAGCTGCTGCGCTCCCAGAGGCACGTGGAGAGAGGAGGGGGCAGTTAGAACCAGACTAGGATTAACAAATAAAGGTGATCAAGAAGAGGAATCTGTGTGAATGCTCATTTAACACTGCTCCTTGGTTTATTTCTTTTAAATCACTTCATTACCATTACAATGAGTGGGTCAGGTGACTGTAATATTCACGTCAAAGCTCATAAATGTTTGAAAAATACAAAAACAAAACAGTAGTAGCTGAAAATGTGAAAGAGGCAAAGGTGATGTGGACCAAATAAAAAAAAAAACGAAAAATATACTTAGTCCTGACCATTTTTTACAGGATTAGGATGAGTTTTTGTGTTCTATCAGTTTTGTCAACGCTTTGTTTACGTTCACAATAGTCTGTTACAGTCGATTAAACTGTAAGTTAATATGCACCGAACTCATAATTGTTTAAAATAGTCAGAGTCTGGACAAAAATGTGACCAATAAGTGTACGTTTGCACAGAATGTCAATGTCTTTTATATTTTTGGTGTTGACCAGTGGATGATTGCAGTACCACAAACGTCCACTAGTGGAAACGGTGACGGGGCAGAGAAGTGGTGTGAGTCAATGGCAGTGACTGTGTGTCTTCAAAATGCTGTATTGTGTGTGGTTCTGCTAATATTTTAGTCGAGTCTTGGCTTAAAACTACTTTCCAGGATTGGATTGAATTGACTTTGAAACTGTCCCTCGCTCTTCATGGTTTACATACTTTGAGTTCTTTTTTTTTTCTACCAGAGCAAAGGTAAAGGCTGCTCATATGTGTCACTAGATGGCACTAAACTCCCCAAACTGATCACAGGAAGGGTACATTTAGCCTCGCTGTGGCTCTCTCTGTGGATATTGTTCCAGAAATGCAGGAGAAGTGTAATTACTCTAAACATGTGTGAGCAGAGGATCTCATCTACGTCCGCTCTCACGTTTTCATTTCTAAACCATAAGACTTCTCTCTGAAAACAGTAACCGATGAGTCTAAATCTGCACTGATTGGGTTTAAGTGGCACTAACTAATGGGAGGCTTAGAGAAAGGCTGCTTTTGGGACTTTTATTCTGATTGAAACGCTCCCCTTGAGCTGTGTTTTCGAGACGCGAGCAGTCGTCGTCGTCGTCTTCAGCAGCGGCCGCGGTGCTCTCTGAAGTGAAGGCACTGATTGACATGACAGCTCCAGTTGCTGATGCTGTTAGTTTGAGGGAAAGGCAGGATCACAGCTGCAGACTGTGTGACCTATGAGGCTGTCCAAAAAGGGTGAGCCGTGACGTCAGGACGCTACGGGGAGCAGACCCAACTCTAAACAAATATGCATCTGATTTGAAATGGAGAAAAAAGGCCTCGAAGATGTGGCAAAGGGGATTCTGTTAAAGAAATATAATAAACATATGTTCTATTTATGTAACAGTGTAATTATGGGATGTGGCTGAAGGCGGACGGACCAGGTTTCTTCTTCTCTCTTCAGTCTTTATTGATGCAGCTCTGACAAAGGAGAGAGGTGTTATTGAATGTGAACAAACGAACTAAAAGTGCAGTCTTCTCTTCTGTTGTTCTGGAAACTCTCCCGTTAACTCTAGCTTCCACCGAGTTATCCAGAGTCCAATTATAACTGTTTATTTAAGAATTGTTTCTTATTGGTTGTATGTTCTTCAAATGTTGTTGGTTCCTCTTAAAAAGGTCCTACAGTTTCCTGAATTCTGATTGGTTTTATGTGTATTTCTTCCTCGTTTTAGAAATCAAACTCAAACTGTTGGGGACCAGACTTTTCTTTGTGTAGAATTAGAAAAAGAATCAGGATTTAGAGCTATTTGGTGAGAAAATAACCTAATATAATCCTGTCCCTGAAGCTAAAGTCTCACCAATTTCCTTCAAGAATGAAAGTGAACTATAAAAGAAGGCACCAGGCCAACAGTAACTTACTCTTGAATAAATTAGAATTGAACAAAACCTTTGCGTAATTCTAAACGACAATGTGTTTTAGAGACATCGACTTCCTGTTTTTATAAATAAATGTGCTCTATATACTGTCCATGCACCATCCTCCAGACTTTGGGACTGTATTTATGGAGGAGGATATTCTACATATTATATAAATGGAGTTTTTCTTGTGTGGCTGGTGCTGTAAGCGGAGTGCAGGTATAAACAGGTCCGAAGAAAATCTAAAGGTAATTTTCCAGACTTTATATGAAAAGGTTTAATAGCTACAACGCAAAACAAAACCTGATGTAATTTAAATATTCAAAACCCGTGATTGTTTCATGTTTTTTTTTTTTGATTTTGCAGAATTTATGGGCTCAGAACTGGCCTTTCTCTGTCAAAGTAGGTTTTTAGGTTAATTTGCGGCGTGTCTCCATCTGCTGCCTTTGTCTCACCTCGGATCTGATCCTTTTCTGTTCAGATTTGTAGCTTGTCACATGTTTTAATGGCGGTACGGAGCTGGGTCCAGAGGCGGTGCTGCTGACTCATGTGCCGTTATGTTTAAAGAGATAAGGTCAGTGCCACATCAGGCCAGTCAAAGCATGACCTTAGACTGAAATTACACAAGCGTCTCAGCATGAAAGCGCCGTACTGTATGTATTTTATAACACTGCAGCGCTCAAGTGGGATGTGTCACACTTTCTCAGCGAGTGACGAACAAGGACTTTCCTCTGTTTTTGGGCCAAGGTCTTTCCCTAAACGCTACTGTTTTTGGGTCTGGTTTTCGCTCAGCACCGTTTCTTAAAAGCCAGTCTGCTTCCCCTCAATATTCACCGTTCATCTTCGTAATTGGTTTGTCCTTCCCGTGTCCTTTGCCCTTCTCACGTGTAATCACATTCATTGTCCTTGTAGCTCTGCTCCACTGACCAGTCGCTGTTTTTCACCTTTCAAACATGACTTAAAGCAGCTTCAAATAAGAAAACAGCGCTTAGATTTGAGATTCTCGGACGTTTGTTGCAGAAGATGAACCTCGACATAAACAAATACAGTATTTACTCGTTACTTGGACTCTCTAAATGAACCCTACAACTATCTAGAAGAGTATTTTATAGTATTTTGTGGAAAAACAATGACATGGATGAAGTTGAGTTGGTGGTATTTACTCAAAGAGAGTCCATGGGCAGGTTTTGTTATTGTTACTTGACTCTATTGTCCATATTTTAATAATTGATTAGATAAAAAAGGCGTCGTTTTTTTTTTATTTTGCCATTTTTGCCCTAAAATCACACAATCATCCCAAAGTGTTAGTGAACTATGCTAAAACTATTGTACCTAATGCACATATTGACACTTTTTTGGCCCTTGTCAAATCTTTAAAGGCGTATTGTGTAATAAATATAAAAGGAACAGTGCATAATAACATAGGTCGCATCAAAAAATCACTTATTTGGGTAAAAAGTACTAATTGAAAGCTCTGTAGAATCAAATTTTAGTCTTATTACTTCAGAGCAAAGACAAATCACCATCAGACCTATTTCTATTGGATTTCTTTATAGATGCATGTCATTGAAGGGCTGCCATAGCTGTTCACATGCTTTAAAAATGAGGATTGTGAGGAATTAAAAGCAATTTGCACTAAAAAAAAAACACTCAAAAACTACACACAACACTTTTAAATTTGCCCATTTCTCAAGATTTCAACACACTCTTCTTTACCTGCTGCGTCCTCAGAGTTAAATTACAGAATACTGCACCTTCCGAAAAGATTAAAATAGCCACATAATTGAACAATCTGACCTTCTCCGTCCACTCCGTCGCGTCCCTTCGCTCTTTCCTCGTACGGTCCTCGCAGCGTGACGTCTTTTCATCTCGTCTTTAAATATCGGAGTCTTTGCTGCCAGTTGGCACCGGGCCCTCGCTGCTGGCAGTGGGACACATTGGCTCCTAAACATAAACACTCCTTCGCCCCCTTCACGTCTCAGATCTAACCCAGGAGCACCATCTGTGGAGTCCCGCGTGGCACCATGGGACGTGTAGTTTCACAAAACTCAGCAGCGTCTTGGCCCGGCTTCACGATGACCGCATTATTGTTCTTTCGACGACCAGATACTTGAGGCGAACTATGTTTCTGTGGGTTTTTTTGGCGGCCTCTTCTTTCAGAGACATTCTCAAACAGCTTTCATACTGGGGTGATGCTTTTTATTGATTTATTTGGCAAAGCTGTCCCGTCTTTAGAGACAAGATGTTATTATCTGTGTGTAATCTAGTTTTATTATCAGACCTGCTCTAAAGAGAACAATCAACGTTAAAGCTACTCATAAAGACTGTAAGTTAATTATTTAATACATGTTGTAGATTTATGGCCCGTAATGTAAATGTATATGTATAAAACAACAATATGTTACTTTGAATATTGCTTTAATAACATTAGAAGATATTAAAGCTGCCGTCGACTGTGGTTCCAACAGTGAGTTAATAAAAGGTGGAGCTAAACACTGTTGATTTGACACAAAATCCTCAGAAAATGAGAACATATAAAACAATAAAGCTTACTTTGATAGACACAAGTAATGCCAAATGCAATACTTTTTTAAAGACATAAAGCTAGTGTTTATGAATTAATGCATTTGCCGTCAACACTGAACATTAATTTAACTTGTGACGTCATGTTGTGATTCTCTGAAAAACTAATTTGTTGGTAATAAACCAGAAACAGTCTCCTTCTCCATCTTCTACAGCCGACTGCAGCAGTATTCTGTCTCCTGCAGACGCTCACACCTTTTCTCAGGCTTTATTTGCTCACTTGCATTTTAAAATTTAGCTTCTGTTATGATTTTTTTACCTGTACCACTCAGCTGAAAAAAACAAACAAAAAACAAAAAAAGCCTGTTCTAATATTTGAAATTATTTGTCTTTAAGAGAAACCATAATTCAATCATTGTTCATTCATATAAATAAAAAATAATGAAGAAACAAGTCTGAGTTTTTGACTAATACTTGCTCCACTGACATTAATAGATAGCTCTTTGTTTGATTTACATCTAATTACCTTCTTCTAATTTCCTCTTAATTACAAATGAAGTTCTCCTCCGTAAAAAGCTCTGAAGCTCATCCAGAACTGACCAAAAGACGCCCGACGGAGAACACAAAAGGCTGCTTAATAATCATGTCTTAAAGCCCCATAATGAAGGATTTATGAAGGAAATGTCCCTTTTTCCTGAATCCATTCACAGACACAAAGCCCCTGATTAAATAAAGTTATTATCAGGTTGACGCCCACGTCCCAGCGTTAGCGTCTTAATTAGCTGTGGTTACGCGTTCATTAAAGCAGGGTGTGTTTAAGCCTTCAATGAAATTAAAACACTATTAATAATGAAGCCAGGAATAAATTGACATTCTGCGAAATTATGCAAAGTCTGGTGTAATGAAGGAGAAGTAAGTGTGTGGATTAAGTATAAACCCAGCGGCGAGGCTATTTATAGAAACTGTGCTAAAGGCGCGAAACTGACAGTGTGGAAAGTCTGGGTTTATACAAAAAGACAGTCTTCGGTAAAACAAGGGCTGTAGTTTTGGTTTAAAAACAGGACACGGAGCGAAGGAGGCCAGTTGTAAATGTCTCTTTATCCTGAAACTCATGGGTTTAGTCCTGGTTTAATCCTGGTTGCATTTATGTTTCAGTCCAGTCTTTGAATTTGAATCTTAGTTTCATCCTTGTCTTCGTCCTCTTCTTATTTACTCCTGGTCCGTTCAGTTTGTTTAGTCCTGTTTCAGACCTTTGTTTAATCCCAGTCTTGGTGCAGAACCTGATAAATATTTGTTTAGGACAGAACTTGTACTGTTTCCGTACGGTACAGTGCAAATTTCAGGCAAAATGTTGAAATTTCATCGAGAGAAAATGCAAAAAAAGGCTTGTCTCTATTTATCTGTGAGAACAATGGATGTATTTATGTTTCAGTCGAGCTTTGGTCCTGGTTTGGTCTTTGAATATTTGAATTGTGGTTCCTGGTCCTCTCTTTGAGCATCACTGGCTTAAATCATACTTTTCGTCCTCTCCTTATTTACTCCTGTTTGTTTAGTCCTGTTTTAGACCTTTGTTTTATCCTAGTCTTGGTTACCATCTGTTTAGTCTTACTCTGAGCAGGTTGCAGGACAGAACTTACTGTTTCCATAATGTACTGTTCAAATCTTAAGCAAAATGTTGAAATCTTACAGAAAGGCATGTCTTTATTCATCTGTGAGAACAAAATAAACTTTGGTTATATTTGGCTTTTGCAGAATGCTGAGGATATAGATTTACAAGGGTTTTTTTTATGTTTCTTTTGACGTATCTTCTTTCTGTGCCTTGTTTCTAACACAACCCAGTAAAGTAGACATAGATGTGTGCATTATTTCCATTATACCTACGTTACATAATTATAACACAAGCGTACGCAGCACCATATGCTGTAAGTATGTTGTATCTGTCATCACAGCCTTCGTTAATAGACTTGGACAGAAGCAAAGCCTGAGCAGCAGTGGTCTGTCAGAACGAAGAAGATAGATCCACACTGAACGGCCTTTAGCTGCTTCCACTGCTGAGCGTATTGTACTGGGTTGACCTCTGACCCCCTAAAGCTACTCTTGCCCTCAGAGTGAGACCAGAAAGACATTCCAAATAAAAATCCCCCCAAAAATGATTGTGCCTTTTCTGTGACAACTGTGATTAAGTGTGTTTTATGATCGTCTGTGTGTATTTATGCCGTTTATCCCGTCCGTGTTGTTTCAAATGACTCACAGCGGTTGATTGTGGCCGTCCCGCGGGTCGTTTAAAGTGCCCCGGTCTGGCCTCACGCTGGATCTGTCTGGGGCGGTTTTTTATGAAGCCCGTTAGAGCGGTCGAAGCCTGTTAGAGCGGTCAGAGGTCTGTAATGCTGCTGTGATAGAGAGCTGGGTTTGGTGAATGTGACGTCCATTTTGACTGGATGGATGAGGCCGGGAGTCTGTGTGTACAGCTCGGATGATTCATGGCAGGGGCAGCAGGAGTGCCCCCTAGTGAGTGTCGGACAGAAGCACACCTGGGCTGGACACCTGAAAGACTCATCTGTGGGATTTAGACTATTTGGTTGAAGTAAAGACAAACCAAGAAAAAGAATGAACTCTTCCACTCTTCATTTTGTCGACTTCTTTCTGAGCTTATTCTTTATTCTACTTTTTAACATTCTCAGTCTCTGTTTGTCTTTTTTACTCCCTTCTCTGTCCATTTTTTCTTTTTCCACAGCTGGTACATTTGTCTACATCATTGTTATAATTAGATTAATACATCTAGTTTGAGTTTAGACTTGCTCTAAGACTGAACTGTAATGTTTTGTCCCATTAAAATACCCTAAAAGTCCAGTCTAGTTCTTGTTTAGCGTGGTCTTGACTTTTATTATTCTCCTTACATTCTGAGTATTTTCCAAACACGACATAGACCGGCCTTTCTTCGAAGCCCATGGTCTTATTCATCCTCCTCGCCTCAATACCTCAAATTCATGGTGTGTTTTTCTTGATTTCACTCTTTTAATCCTTGCCTCTTTGAAGGTTGAATCTGCAGATTCTCTAAGGCGTGCAATCCCTTGAAAGATTAATCATTTATAAGACTCATCAGGTAAGAATAAAAAGAGCCCGATACCTTGAGACTCTCCTGGTTTTGATGTTGAAACGCAGCTTGTTTGTCGAGCAGGTTTCAAATGAAAGCCACAAATCCAAGGCAGTGAGTATAAATATTTGATTTCTGGAGTCGAGAAATATAAAAATTGATCTTCAACTCAGCAGAACTGTTGTATATTTTAAACTAATCATCCACCGTGTGTCTTCCCCGCGTTTTCAGAATAAAACATGAACTTTAGTCGTTTTTATTTACCCACAGATGAGTTCGTTCAGCACCAGGGCGCTCACCCTGTTGTCGTCCATATTCGGGGCGTGCGGCCTGCTGTTGGTGGGCGTCGCGGTGTCGACCGACTACTGGCTGCTGATGGAGGAGGGTATCGTCCTGCAGCAGAACCAGACGACAGAGGTCAAGATGGCGCTGCACTCGGGACTGTGGAGGGTCTGCTTCGTGGCAGGTCAGAGTCCCCCTGTTTTTATACACACACTAAAGTGAGCGTGTGACCTCAAAATGATGTAGTCTCAGAGTTATTTTGAAGGTTGGCCAATGTGAAAAACAAAGATTCTTTCATAAAAGCAGTGAACCTGGGTCAACATTTACTCTATTTTGTAATTCTGAGTGACGGGACACATATAATCTCTTGAAAACAAATCAACTCCAAATATAAGAGCCATACTGAGGTGTAACATTCCCATGTGACTTTAGAGCAGCGCAAATTGGTGCAAATCCTGTCGAGTTACTCTTACTCTTCTGACTGCAGCATTTATAACAATAAAAACAGACTATTAGTAATTTAATGAAAGATGCAAATACACTCCACCAAACCAGAAAGAAGTAGGGACTCCTTAGTTCTAGTTTCTTGAGATATCAAAAGATGAAATTAAATTGAAACTGCTATATTGTTGTTGTTTTCATTAAGATCAGACAGAAAGAGTCTTACAAAAACGAACACTGTCTTGTCCAAATTAATTAGTAGCCACAGTAATAAGGAGGCTAATCACAACACAAAAAGCACCAGAGAATACAATATTCTTAATGTTTTATTTTGGTGAGTTTTATACAGTCATTTGAGAGGAAAGGACAGTGTCACGGTGAATTTTTCATACATTAAAACAACAGTGGATGGACCATTTTCTTCCAGTCAACTCAATATATGAAAAAATGATGATTAAGCAACTTCAAATGAACAGCTCTTATTGATTAAGCATGTGTTTAATGAGTTGTACTTCTCTAATGACATATTATTACCTCCACCTCACTCTTTTCTTTCAAAAAAGCTCATGTATCCACACATTAACAGAGCATGGACGTATTTACCTTTAAATAAACGTGCATTTTAATGACTGAAAATGTTTATTCCACATTCATAGACGCAGGAAAAGCCTCTGCATCACACTGGCACCTCGTGTAAATGACTCCAGGCTCAAACGAGGGGAAAGGGAAGCTGCTATTTTAAGTCTCTGTGCGTGTGTTGTGTTTACAGCTCTTTAAACCGTGTTGACGCCGGGTTTAAACGGACGAAAACAAACCGTACATCGCACGTTTAAAATCGGTTTGTTGTGGCAGAAAATACGAAACTCTACATCGCTGCAGACATCGCGGCAGATAAATGTCCTCCGCTTCGCTCCGGGCTGCTGTGGTGGTGGTGGTCGTCACGGCGATGCATCTCTGGAGGCGGCCATGTTTGTGTTTCCCTGTCGCGTGACGCCTGGTACAAAAGGTCAGCGCAGGGGAAGCTGGTGGCATTTGGAGCAGTGTTTGGATTCACTGCATAAAGAAGAACACAGGATTATTTTATCTGACAAAATGAGGACGTGCAAGAGTTCTCATCACGATCGGACAATCCAAAAAAACATGCACACATTTGACATTATTATGTAGTTCAGTATTTATTATTTTATTTTAAATTTAATTTTTTATTTTATTTCATTTTTTATTTTAGTTTCAGTTGAGCTTTGGTCCTGGTTTGGTCTTTGAATTGTGGTTCCTGGTCCCCTCTTTACTCCTCTCTTTTATTTTATTTTATTTATTTATTTATTTATTTATTTATTTATTCATTTATTTATTTATTTATTTATTTCTATTTTATTTTATTTTATTTTATTTTATTTTATTTTATTTTATTTTATTCAGTGTGGTTCCATTACATTTATCAGATACCATGCTTTCCTGAAGAAATAAGAACTACTTTAATGTCCATTTAAAAGTGTGTCCCACAGAGGATACTTTCACAATAAAAGCTCCTGAGAAATGTCCTATATTTTGGTTCAGATGAAGAAATGTTTGAACTAGACGCTATGTGCTAATATTTAATTTTTATAAATGAGGACTTAAAATGACTTCTGTTTAACATATTTACAGGCTTTGAAGGATTTGTTAGAAGCCTGTGTCATTGCTCCTGTCTGCTTCTCCAAACCGGGCTGTGCTGACAATTACAGGGAATAAATTACCAATTTATTATAATTTTATTTATACAGATAGGGAATGAAAGCTTGCTTAATCATAAACATTGTCTCTGTGTAAATTTCATTCATCAAGAAAAAAAAACATGAATCAAAACATCACACAAAACAACACACTTTGATGGGATTTTGTATTGGATTTTCAAATGTTCATCTCTCTTTCTTTCTCTCATCGGTTGTATTTATCTCAAACTAAACTGTGTCTTTTCTTTCCTCTCCTATGTTTTCTGACTTTCTCTGTCTCCAATTTAACCTCTGTATTTCCATAATTCTGACTTCTCTCTAAATGCAAATATTTCCATGTCTCTCTTGACCCAACAACAACAGTTCCCTGCTCGTGTATACTTCCTCTCAGCCTCGTTTTTGTGTGTTTCTCTCAGGACCAGAGAAGGGCAGGTGTGTCGCGTCGGAGTATTTCACTGAACCAGAGATAGAAATCACCACAGAAAACACAGCCAACATCCTCAGTAAGTCTGAAGGTCTTATCACGGCATCAAATGGGAGATCAAGAAAAGAAAGAAAGAAAAGGAAAGAAGGAATAAAGAAAGAAAGAAAGAAAGAAAGAAAAGGAAAGGAGGAAATAAATAAATAAAGACAGAAAGACAAAGTATTACATCAAAATAAATTTCATATACACATACATTTTGAACATAATTCACCTGAGTCTCCTTCTAATAAACATTTTCACTATAAAAAGCGCAACTGACACTTAATGTAAACATAAAATGAGGAAACAGTAAAAAAAACAAAAAACAAAACAAAAACACATATTTGTCCAGAAGATTTCATTACATTCTGTCAAATATTAAACATACTTTGGCATTTTTTACACAATTAATTACAGAAATAAATATTGTCTTTGCATTCTTTATTACAAACTGTGATGATTATTACATAAATATAGTTGAATTAAAGATGCACAGAGAATGGTCTTTTCAACATTTTAATATCAAAATATTTTCTTTGGAAATTCCTGAAAATGCTGCTAAAGAAACTCAGTAATTAGGACAAGACACAATAAAAATGTGTACTTGTTTTGTCTCATGCGACCAAAGTGAAATGGTGCGTTTAATATTGTGGCATAATTAAATTAACCTTTATATTTATATATTTTCGTTGTATTGTATGAGTCTGAAGTGAACTGGCTTCTCTCTGTGTTTGAGGTCCATCTGGATCCAGTCACAGAGCCACTACAAAGACATCAACAAGTCTGTTTTTCTATTTAATTGTAGAAACAAAAAAAAGTCTATATTAAAATATGTTTGGTTTATCCTTGAGTCTTTCCATAATTTAGCCAATATTCATGCATCACGGACAAGGTCTTCTATGATTTAATGAATAAATGGATTTCAAAATGAAGGCTATTTAAAGTCAAATGTGCAACTCTAGATTGGATTTTACAGGATTGATTCTGTTCTCGTGGTTGTTTTAAAAGAATCAGGCGTAACATTCACCCACGACTGTGACTCATTCCATCGTCAGAAGTGTCTTTGTCTCAAACCTGTACATTTCGAAGACGCGGACGGTCGTATCTCTTTGAAGTGCGGTGTGTATCGTGCGGTATCTCAGACCACAGGCTCGGAGCTGGCTGTGTTTAATGCTGGATAAACATCCTGCAGGTATAGACATAACGCTCCGGTGGAGGTTTAATAAATCATCGCGGCTTTACCCGGAGTAACCCTGAGTGAGGCGCAGCCCGGGTTCTGCTGAAGGATCGTTTGTTACCGTCACACGGCGTTATATTAATACTCCTTATACAGGTGGTCTGAGTATAAATACGTTTAAAAACTCCCTGAAGTGGGTTTGATGGTTCACCAGGTAGATCTCAAACAAAACAACCTCTGTTTAAATCTTAGCCTTTTTTTTCTGCAATTATATGGATGTACTTCCCTCAAAAATATACAGTTGCAGCTGATTTAGGTTTTGATTTATGGTTAAACATTGTCTTTGTGAACAATAAAGATGGAGTTAATGATGCTAAAATAACAGCAGACACCTTCGAATGCTATGTTCACGATGCCTTTTACCGAAGGACATTTAATCTTTATGATGTTGCTTGATTATTTGGTCTAAAAGTGTGGAATAATCTAAAATGTACAAACCCACCTTTAGTTTGGTACGCTTTTGTTGCATCAAGGACTGTCTTTTTGTTCCGTTTTTGTTTTGTTTTGTTTCGTTTTACTTTTTCTTGACACTATTGTAGACAAAAACCGTCATATAATATAGGCCTATGACTTTAGTGCCACATAAAATGACGTTTTGGTCCAGGCCTGGCTCTTTCTGCGAGTGTAAACGTTCATTTATGTTGAAATTGTTGAATAAACTCTGATCTTTTGTTTCCGTTTGTCCAGAGATGGTGCGGACGGCGACTCCGTTCCCAATGGTCTCGCTGCTGTTCGTCTTCACAGCCTTCATCATCAGCAACATCGGACACATACGACCGCAGCGCACCATCCTCGCCTTCGTATCCGGGATATTCTTCATCCTCTCGGGTAAATACCACTTTCAATCCGTCCAAATAAACTCAACCGGTCGCTGTAAAGTTTGTCTTAAATGTACCCAGTTTTCCACAAAGCGATAGTCTTTAAATGAAAAAGTAGAGCTCAGTTTTATCTGTCACTATCCCATCCTGTCTTATCAACATCTTGACTTTTGAGGGCATTTAAAAAAGGCTTAAAGTTCTGTTTGGATTTGGACAAGAGACTGAAAAACCTGTCTTTAGCCAAAGGACTGAAACTGTAGACAAGGCTGGATTTTGTCCAATCACAGCTCACTTCAGGTAAAAAGGAGCGCTCCCATTGGTCGACACTGATGTCAACAACGAAGGAACAAGGAAATAAACCAAGGAAATGTGTTATTCTGCTGAAAATATGTCTTATTTTACAGAGAAACAGCTCAAAAAAGGTAAAAAAATTGAGAAACGGGCAGAAAATGATCAGTAAACTCCAAAAATAAAAGTTTCAGACAGACAAACTTCGATTTAATGTAACGTATTAGTATTTTATGGAGGAAAATTGGTCCAGTTTGACCTTTTTTTAAATAAAAGAAGGAGTAAAGTTACTGTTGGAGGAGAGTGGAGTCTGAGACGGGGACAAAAGAAACAAAACCAGGAACTTCAGCTTTAATTAAACAGGTTTTTATCCACAGTGTTACTTCACCTTTAGATTAACAATAAAACATTCAAGAACACCTAGTTTTATGTCGGGGATTCTAAAGAGAAAACAGATGTTGAGGCGTCTGCAGAGAATGAGCACATTTCTGCAGAACATAAAGCAGCTGGTTCAGTTTTTCTGTCTTAAAATCCCTTTTCTTTAAGGGAGACTTCGTCCTCCTCGTGATGCGATGCCCTGCAGGATTTTAAAGGTTTTAATCTGAGCGTGAACTGTCCCACTCTCAGGTCAAATTAATGATTAAGGCTTTAAAATCCTCGCTGTGTTTCTGAAGATAAAGGGATTTCATGTTAGAGGTTTTAAAAAATGGCTGAGGTTGAAGGTTTTGCTCAGACATGTTCACCCTTCTGTCCTCTGAAAGTATTTTAGTTTGATCAACCTTGTTCTTTTACAAATTAATATTGGTATTTTCACACTTTAAACCTGGACCGTGGCCCAGACTCAAGTTCAGTTCAATTTAATTCAACTTTAAATGAATAGATCCAGACTTCATCTTTCACAAACTGATTCTCTGTTGTTCAAAAACCCAGTGCAGGGGATGGTCCATGTTGTTCAGTACAGCATCTTTCGTTTTTTTATGGTTAAAAGTTGATTATTTTGTTCATAATTTTTAACAGAACATTGTTTCACGCTGCATTTTTTAAAATTCTGCCAAAGAAGTGAAGCCACGGCCCAAATCTCCAAATCTCACGTGTTTATATGTCATTGTGTTCCTTGGGTCTTTACCGTCTAAAGAGAAATGAGTGTCTAGAAACTTCAAATGCGCTTTTTTAACATGGAATAATCAGAAAAGCAAAATGAAAAGCAGCCATTAGTCCATATTTCTGCAGGTTTATCTAGTCCTGCACAGCTCACTTATGGGAAGCATGGCTAATCCACAAAGATTTGGTTATTTATGCAGTTGGCTACGAGTTGTCGCCATAAATAAATCACACTGGAGCCTGTTTGGAGGCAGGCCAAGAGACACATTTTTAGGATTTTTTTTAGAGTTCATTGAGAGCTGTGTGTTTGAGTTTGGTTTAACTGGACCAAACACATGTAAAAGCAAATTAACATCTGAAGTGTTCTTGGATTTGCTGGTTTTGGCAGAAGTTCTGACAGTGTTTGATGTTGTTAAAAAGCCAGATGCACATATCTTCAGTCGTTCAGATGTTCAGTAAATGCACCTTTGTGTGTTTAAAGTGGCACTATTTGATTTTCTTTTTGTCGTCTCTGTCTCAAACCACCAGCCTCTCTCGGTTTTATCTGTAGGCATCACTTCCTTGTTGACAAGAAGTGTCGACCAATGGGAGCGTCCTATTTATGTTTCTATTAAAATCCCTGGATAATGAAGCCTAGATGAGGACTTAAGGTCTTGTTTTTTCACAGATGATCTTTTATTTCAGTGTTGTCAAACTCAAAATGGTGAGAGGCCACGATCGTTAATAAGAATCATTTCAGGGGCCGAAGATGGTGACATTTGGAAGCTTTTATTAAATTTTGAATGTGACAATTCATCTTCATTTGAGTCTTACATTAGTTTTCTTTCCTTCCTTTATGGAAACTGTTTGTAGTTGGATTTGAAAAGGTTTTAGATTAATTTGAACAGTTTTAAGTCAGATTTGAACAGGTTTTAGATGGATTTGAATTGGGTTAAATTGGATTTGAACAGGTTTTAGATGGATTTGAATTGGGTTAAATTGGATTTGAACAGGTTTTAGTCAGAATTGAACAGGTTTTAGTTGGATTTCAGAAGGTTTTAGTGTTGAACAGGTTTTGTAGAAAGAACAGGGTTTGGGAAAGACAGGGTTTTGGTGGGTTTGGGTGGGTTTGGGGGGGGGGGGGGGGTTGGATTTGAACAGGTTTTAGATGGTTTTGAATTGGTTGTAATTGGATTTGAACAGGTTTTAGTCAGAATTGAACAGGTTTTAGTTGGATTTCAGAAGGTTTTAGATGAATTTGAACAGGTTTTAGTTGGATTTGAACAGGTTTTAGTCAGAATTGAACTAGTTTTAGTTGGATTTGAACAGGTTTGAGATGGATTTCGATTGGTTTTAATTGCATTTGAACAGGTTTTAGTCAGAATTGAACAGGTTTTGGTTGGATTTCAGAAGGTTTTAGATGGATTTGAACAGGTTTTAGTTGAATTTGAACTGTTTTTATTTATCTTTGCAACAAAAATCAAATCCATTAAACCTGGTGCCAAAAATATTATTTTCCAAATGTATTGAAGGGCCACATAAAACACTGGGCCTTGAGTTTGACAGGTGTGTTCTATTTGGTGATTTTTTTTCTCAAATGCAAAAAGAAAAACACGCATATTCTCCGTTTAAATGACAGTATTTTATGCATCAGTGATTTATTGTAGTGTCACATCTACTTTTGATTCATGAGACTTTGTTGGAAAGGAAAACAGACCGTGGTAGACCTCATTTGGACGACACTTTTTTATTTTTTTTGGGTCTGAAACGATCTGCTGCAGCGAGCGACTGGACTCAATTCTGCTCACGTCTCGGAGCCCGGAGCGTTTCAGAAGAAAGTTAGTGGATGAAGGGTTTTGATCACATTTATCCTTTCATGGACTCAGAGTGCAGCCTATTAAAACTCAGGCAGAAAGTCATTTTCAAACTGTTCAGGTTCATCCCCGTAATTTGCTCTCAACAATAACAGCTGTACTTCGTGGAAATGGCCTCAAATGAGTGGCTCCGGGATTAGATTGGTTGGAGTGGAACATGGAGTAGAACCGGGAAACGGGCTCGAACGCAGAGAAAATGTGGGAGCAAATGGACAAAGATTCAGAGAAATATGACAGGCAGAAGTATTTTAGTTTATAAAGATGGTTAGGCAATAAAGAACAAAGCAATACAGTCAGAAAAATAAAGAAATGTACTTACTTTACTCACAGAAATGGACTATTGCTTGGACTAAACAGCTCAGAAGTCATATCACTGTTTTGCTAAAGTTGATTAAAAACACTCTGAAGATAAATGCACATTAATTACATTTTGGAAGTGTGTGTTTTGATGGCAATAAAGGACAGCAGTGAAAATGTCCTGATGATAATGAAGATGATAATGGGCAGTCGTTACAGAGACCTGCTGCAGAAACAACACAGACACTTAATGCCGACAATCAACAGCAAAAATGAAGCCAGCGTTGAACTTTTGAAGATTTGTTGATGTGCTTCACTGAAAGAGATAATATTCAGGGTTTTAATGAGAATTAACTATATCCTGAAACAATTGAAACCCACATTTGTCCATGAGTCCCTCTTGTACAATGTGGATATGGCAATCACAGAAGAAAGGGAACTGTAGCAGAATAAATATAAAACCTAGACTAAGCGGAAATGTCAGTTCTTGTGAAGTTTCTCTTATTCTTCTTCTGCCACAGGCCAAGGTCAAATGCAGATTGTTGACCTGGACATAAATAATGGCTCAGTTTTGTAGATTACAGATAAACGACTGCGCCACTACATTGTGCAGAAAAAAGATCTTTGAGGAAAATATTCTGCTACATTTTCCGAGCTTTTTCCCAATTTCTTCTCTTTGTCGCATTTGTGATGAAAGAAAAGTGGGACCAAGAGCGTGTTGGCTGTAAACATGTTTATTTCACACGTCCCCTGGTGCCACAGATATTCTGAAGTGGGGCTCTCGCTTGTTAGTATCGATATAAAGTGTGAAGTGTTCCTCTGAGCCTTGTCCTGTTGTGAACTGCCCCGTCGCTGCAGGCCGTCGCTGCGTGTCTGGGGTCAGTTTCATCCATCCCTAGACTCTCTCATGAGACAGGATTTTTAGTGTTGTGTGTTCGCTGGAGTGGACGCTCCCCCGGCAGATGCCATCGTAGCGAGGGGCACTGCTGACCGGACGCTCGGAGCATCGTGACAAACATGAGCTCATAATAACGACAGAGCGCCAAACGGAAGGAAAACCCACACATTTACACCTACGAGTCCAGTCTGTTCGTTAAAAGGAAATGGAAAAAAAACAGCTTCTTCCGTGGATCGAATAACTCTTAAACAAAGAAAAGTATGACAAGGTGAATAAAGCGGCAGCATTGATTCTCCAACTGCAATCACGTCTCCCTGAATCCCATTAAAATGATTTGAACAGCTGTAATTATGCGCCGCACTAATGAGAACAAAACCTGGTGCTTGTCAGAAACTCTCAGCGAGAAGACAAATCCATACGAGCCTTTGTCTGGAGCAACCACAACAACACTTTTCATGCTGTTTACTTTGTCTCTGCAGTGATTTCACAAACGGCAGGAGACACACGTCGCTGTGGCGTTTCATAATAACCATTCCACATCGGTTTTTTTGTTATTGTGAAAGTACTTTTGTCATCTGTCATTTTTTTTTTTTTTGTATGCTTCAGTTTGTTTGTTGTTTTCTGCTGTTTTTCTGTCCTTTCTGCTGTTTTTTTTCTGCGTCCCTGTGTGTTTTGTGTTCACGCTGATGCAGTATTCACACACTCTGAAAGGGAAATGGAACAGTGAGATCAAGCCACAACACTGCCATCTACAGGACAAACCACAGCAGTACAAATCTAAACCATTCCTGCAAAATAGATCAGTAAAACTACATTTGAACTAAAGACACTAAAGATCCAACCTCAAATGAAGCATTAAGGAAGAAGTTTTTTGTGGTGTCAAAGCTTTTATAAAACACAAGATAGTTGTCAAAAAAAAATGTAATTAAAATATAAAATATATTTTAAAAGGTATATAGAGAAAAATATTTTCCATTCATTTTCAAATTGGGTCCTTTTCTGTATTAAAGGAAAACTAAAAAAAAAAAAAAAAAGAAGAAGAGGAGACAAGACTTAGACAAGGCTTTATAAGATTACGTTATGTTTTGGCAAATGTCAGCACATGCTCGAATAGAAGGGTGTCTTGAATAAGTGACGTTCCCATTGGCTTGGTCACTTTTCTGTAAATAATGATGGCAAAAAATCCACTGAGAAAGTATCTATTCAAACAGCGAAACAGCACAAAAGCATTATTAGATTATAAAAAGGGAAAAAGAAAGTGAGACACACAGGTTTGTCTGTTTTCGTGGAGGAAGGTTTTGGCCACAGCTGCTTCAAAATAAGGTTAATGTGTGTGTTCTTTTATCTATTTATTTAATTTCTGAAAGTTTACCGGCATACTTCATAAAAACACAACTTTCTCTTCATTAACATTCATTTCAAATACATTGTCGTGATGCCTGGAGGCAATCTGATGAAAATGGACTCTTCTTTCTACGTCTGAATGATTGAAAATGAGAGATGACACAGTATAATTCAGTGGTGACTGACAGATTATTCAGATTATTGATTCAAAGGTGCCCGGTTTGTTCTCTGCTGAAGTCTGCTGTGCTTTGCCGACTCCAAAAACTCAAAGGAAGCTCTTAATGAGCCTCTGCTGTGTGTTTATCGCTGCTGCTGCTGCTGGATTTTTTCATTAGTTTTTTGCCAGGAGTCGTTGTCAGTAGCAACCGAAGCCTCACACAGTCACAAACTAAAGGCTAACGAGGCTAAAGCAGCATTAGCACTGCTCATTAAGCATTCGAGAAGAAAGATTTGTACCGGTTTGTTCAACATTTTTGCAGCGTTTTGTATAATTAGATTTCCTACAGCGTGACCTCTTTATGAAATAACACGGTTCTGACAGATTGACAAAGTACGGTTTGTGAGTTCGGTTGAATATGGATGAGACGACGAGAGGTGGTGCACTGCTCCATCTGCTCTCTCCAATTTAAAAAGTCTGAAGATGATCACAGAAATCAACATCTGCTTGTATTTTTCTTTAAAGGCAGGATATAAAACAGCACGCTATATTTTTTTACAGCTGTACCTTGATGGAAATAGAGAAGATTTATATTATACTCATTCAAAGGCACTTTTTGATTTGATTTTTGACACAGATTGAAAACATAACACCTGCTTAAATGCAAATGTGGAAAGAAATGTACCTAATTTAACTGAATGTGCTCGGTTCTGTTTTCATTTTTAGGACCAAAGTAGAGTCTAGAGTCGACTAAAGACAGTGGAGACATTTAACAGCTTTGAGCACTTGTATTTAAAGTCTACAGGGTGTGTTTTAGTGAGAGGGTCATGTCTGGATGTGCAGGTCTGAGTTTGGTGGTGGGCCTGGTCCTGTACATCTCCAGCATCAACGACGAGGTGATGAACCGACCCCGAGAGGCCGAGCAGTTCTTCCACTATCACTACGGCTGGTCCTTCGCCTTCGCAGCCTCCTCCTTCCTGCTCAAAGAGGTCAGTACATCCACCCGAACCCCACTTTATGAGGTTTATATGCGTCATTTTGATATTTTTTTATCCTTTCATGATTGCTTTGGTGCACATTTGATTTGAAACTCCACTGTTCTTCATGATTGCACTGGGAATTTTGAGTTTAAACATGAAACTTTTGACCATTTATAGATCACTGCAGCTTGATGTAAAGGAAATAGATGGTAATTGACATTTTAAGTATAGACTGGTTAAAAGCATACACATTAAAAGTGTTTTTGTGACAGAAAATACAATAAAAACCCTTTTAAATGCTGTAAATTTAAGTGCAATGATGTGATGTTAAATGTCACCCACTTATAAAGGCATCAAATAAAGACGACACTAACTAGATGTTAGACTAGATTCTTCCACAATTTCTTAGTATTATTTTTTGCCTGAAGCCCACACTGGGGTCCCACCAGTTGAGACTGACGGTACTAGACCCCACTCTCAGTTTGTCTGAGTGAAATGCAGCTGAACACATCCAGCAGTGCAGCAGTAGCTGAGCGAGCGTAGGAGGCTGCATCAATATTCATAAATGTTAATAGCTCTGATACTGGGGGCAGCAGCTTCTTATGCAGCACAATATCCCTCTCTGCAGGCGGAGGGGGAGGGGGCGCTCCTTTTTCTCTTCTCTTTTCTTCCAACCGGGCTCCGAGAAATGTTACCGCTGGGTGACATTTCTGTAGAACTCGAATGGAGCAATAATGTCGCCGGAGATTGACATTTCGACGTCGACCGCTTAAAGTGCACACGTTATGAGCATGTTTTTGGTTGTGTGCCAGAAAGAACGGGTTGACTTTTGAAAAAGAGAGCATTTGATGAATAAAAGTGCAGGAAATTTCAGGAGATGATCCCTTGTTTGAGTTTAATAGTTAGTTGACAAGTTAACACGAATAGATCCAGTTTTACATGAAGTCTTTGCATGTTTCTGGAACTGTTTTCCAATTATTAGAACGTAACACACTCAGTGAATCCTCCACAGAGTCTCTGAGATTTACAGAAACAAACCCCAGAGGAGCCTGTCTTCTCCCAAGTTTTCTTTTTTGCTGACAACAGGCAATTGTTACCAGTAACCCACTGCTCTGAGGCTGAAAGTTGGATTTTGGAGGAAAATAATTGCAATGTTTGCTTGTAATCATCAAGTTATTGTCATGCTATTTGGATTAAATGTTGTTAATTGTTAGAAATGAGTGGAGTGTTCACTTTAGAGGTTTAAAAGTCACCAAAAAACTCTACAAACTCTCCAAGAAATGGTGAGAGCTTTGTCCTAATATTAATGCTCAAACATGCAGCAGACCGTCCATAGATTTTAATGTTAAATAATAAATGTCAGAAGATGGTCAGAGTGTTTTTTCTAAGTGCAGATGATGTGTACACCAACAAGACTCGACATTTATAATAAAAAATAGTTTCTTCTGCCAATATCTTTGAATATACTGGATGTATACCTTACATATTCCACAACAAAGTCAAAAATAACGTATAAACAGCCTTTTGAGTTTAAATATAGACTTATCTGGGTAAAGGTAAGCTCTGTATTTTATCTGAAACACTGCAGAAACATCACAAAGATACATTACATTTCAGTGTCTGTCTTTTCTTGATTTTGCCCTTTACTTTTATCTTGTTCTTCTTGAATCCTCTGTCCTCCTCTTATCTCCTTCACTTCACCCTACGTCCTATTCTTCACTTTTGTATCTCTTTTCTGTTCCCATCCCAAGTTTTAAATCTTATCCCCTGCTCTTTTTTAATCTTACGTCTTTGTGTCTTTGTCCTCAAACCTTCCGCTTGTCCTCGAATGTTTATCTTCACCATTTCTTATTTTGGCTGTTCCCTTTTTCAACGTTTAATCTCTTCCCTCCAATAACCTCTGCTGCCATCGTTACAGTCCCTTCTTCTGTGTCTATTTAACATTTCCACACTTGTTTCTCAAACCCACATCTCTTTTCCGAAGCCGTTTGTCGCTGCCGTTGTGAGTCTAAGCTAAACTAGCGGCAAACGCCCAGCGGAAACCCGCGTGTAAACATGAATACATTTCTGATAATGACTCATTCCTCAAAGGAGCGCCAACCCATTTTGTCAACTCTCTGCAAAATTATTATGCATTTATTTAATTTTCCTCCCTGTTGGCGGAAAGTGCAGGAGGAGGACAAGGCAGCTGCTGATTCTGGTGTTTTCTGAAAGGCATTTCCATCTTGGCCTTGGCGGCAGCTCACTGTGGACAGATTATGTTAAGCTTTTTGTATAACAGGCCTAAAAACATTTGGAACATGCACAGATGCAACAGAACAGAGCACATTGTCCTTGGGGCATCGCTTATACAATTTCATCCATATTTAAACCACTTAATGCAATCCCTCCGTAATGTTAACCACACTTTAATTTTCAAAGCATCACCTAAACGTCTCGTTAATAAAAAAAAAAGCTGACCTCTTGATGAATCCGAGACTGTCTGGTCTGTTTTTTATGTGTGTCCCACCTACAACTTTTACTAATTCAATTAAAAAACACAACCTTTGCAAAAGACAACACAAACATTTGGATTTTTATATATTTTAAATGTCAGAAGCCCACTTGGTGTCATCATTGTTACATAAATCTGCAGCAAATACACTGAACAGTTTAGGCTATTACTGTCAAAACAATTGATTAATTATGGCACAATCACATTAATTTAGTGGTTGTAGTTTGGACTGTTTGCCATTAGACTAAACACAATGTCAGGATGAAAATTTAGAATAAAAGACTGATAAACTGTATATATTTTAGTCTTCCATCTCACTCTGGATGATTTTCTGTTGTCCCTGATGAATAATTAAAAAGTCAGTCATGAAAACATCTAACAACATGGCTTTAGAACAGCTTGACAGGATCAAATACAAGCAAACTCTCAGACAGACGAACACAGAGTGCAAATAATCTCAGAAATGAAGGACAATCATGTTGAATCCTGGTTAACTGAGTGTATTTAATCATCAGCTGCTCCCTTTGAGTGAATCCAGTAACATTAGGTGTGTGTTTGTTTCAGGGGGCAGGTGTCATGTCCGTCTACTTGTTCATGAAGCGTTACGCAGAGGAGGAGCTGTACCGACCCCACCCCGCGCTCTATCGCCCCCGCATGTCCGACTGCAGCGACTACAGCGGCCAGTTCCTGCACCCGGACTCCTGGCCCCCGCCGAAGAGGGGCCGCAGCGCCTCGGACGTCTCCTCGGACATCTCCATCCAGCTCACCCAAACCCCGCCCCCTCAGCAGCAGGCCACGCCCCCGTCCTCCTCGGGACCCTCGTCGGCGGCCAGTTACCAGCTGCAGCCCGCCTCGTCCTCCTCGACGTCCTCCTCGTACCCGCACCCCCTGCACCCCTCCGCCGCCACCTCCACGCTGCCCAGGACGTCCCACCAGCCGCCCCACCCGCACCCCAGCGGGCCCCCACCGCAGTCCATACCCCTGGCACCGCCGGCCGCCGTGCCCCCGCCCCGCTACCAAGCACACATGAGAATGAGCGCCTCGCCGTGCTAGGCTAATGCTAACAGGCTAGGCTAGGTTTAATGGAAGATGAACATTCACATCCACTGCTGTAATTATATCATTTAAACATCTGCTCAGCACTTTACGCAACACTACATTTACTTGTACAGTTCAGTTCAGACTTTCTGAACCAGCCTCTGATCCCTCCTCGGGACGGTCCGGAGCTGGGAGGGGTTTCTGATGGGACCATGGGGGAAATGTTCTTTTACAGTTTCCTCAAGCATTTAATCATTTGGATATCAGCTTGTGTTTTGTTTCAGTGTGAAGCAGAATAATCACAGATATATAGCCCTTAAAACAAGAATCCACTTTGAAATCATTGATATTTAGACACAGTCAAAATCGTAATGAATAAGGTGCATTTTTTTACAATCTACTATGACAAGTGGTAACTAATAAATGCCTATACGTTTTATTTCAAAGTATAGTCCTTTTCCAAGTTTCCATTCAGTGAAATATGACAAATCTAGTGTGTCATTTCTTGTAAATATAGTCGTAAGTGTTCAGGGTTTTCCCAGGTGTGGATTTTTAAAGGGACTGACTCTAATCACATAAAAAATGGCTTCTATAGAAGCTGCAGAAGGAGGCGATCAGCCCTGATCCACTGAGAGCAGCTATAATAGAGTTAGATGTTTGTACATAATACACTACACACAGTAGCAAACCTCACAGGTAGATTGTATTGTATTTAAATTGGTCAAACATAGCTGCTACTTAAGACTGTTTTAAGTAATATATAAAATCAGAATGTAAAGGAAATATAAAGGAGCACTTTGGAGGATGTTCCCTGTGTTTTATTCAGGTTTTAGTTCAGGAAGCACATAGTCTATGGTCTAACAGTGTAAACAAATGGCACTTAAATAAAATGATCTTCCGTCGGAGGCAAACAGAAGACGAAACTCAAATTCAAGATCATAGATTTAATCAGTTCTGTTTGGACACATTCATGTAATAAGTTATGGGACTTTGTAAAAACCAAAACCTGTTCTTTAGTCATTTGTTCTTCTTAAACACTGTATTTATCCAAGGCTTTGAAACAGCTCACTTGACGTTCATCCCGTTACATAGTGAGGTAGATAAGTAACTCAATCAGTCCCGATAGGAGAGGACTATCATTTATATTTCTACACTAGTCTTTAAGGATTAAATAGGTGTCTTCTCTTTTCCTTCCTGTTTCCTGTCTTGAACTAAAAGCCCCCGTCGCTGAGCGTAGGCAGTGGTGCAGTGCAATATGACTTTTTAATCAGCTCTAAGACACGTGTCGGTGCCAGTTTTTGTAGCAGATAATAAATAACTATGCGTATCGTAAGGCATGCGGAGTTCGTAGCAGAGAAGACTCGAGAGGCTGTGTAAATGTTGCCCAAAGCCTGTGGTACTGTTCAACAAACTGCAGCACTCAGCATTTTTATAAGTAGTCGGTGACATGAGTAGGATTCATTTTGCATCTGAGTATGAGAGCTTTTTGCTGATGTTCTGACATGTTTTTTTGTTTTTGTTGTTTTTGCCAAAGCTAAGCATTCATGCGATGTAGCAAAGCACATGCAAATATATATTTATGAAGCTGACTTGTTAGGAGTTGTTTTCTATTCACTGAAAGCAGATTAAGGTTTTTAGACGCTAGATTTCTGAATTGTTTACTTTATTACAACATTTCCTGAAACTGTGATTGGGTTGTAAATATTCAGAGTCCACATCAGACACGTTTACATTGTGGAAGAATAACTACTTTACATTTTCTGTGTCTGGATTTGGTGATGAGACACCTCTGAGATGTAATCATACAATTAAAGACAGAGTATGTGAACTGAGGTATTCACAAAACTGAAAAATGTACTATTTACAGAAATGAGTCTTTATCTGGCAGCAGTGTTTTAAGGTTAAAATCAATAAAGCTTGCCTGGTTCTTGCCTTGCATTGGTCTTTCGCCTCTGATCATTTGACAGTTCTTTGTTAAACTTGTGAAGAGTTGTAGAGATGCAGTAGATTTTAACTTTAGGGGCAAAACATTTTGAGTTTTTAATGCAGCTTTTCACTGATCGCACCATCTTCTACGCTTTTACATCACAATACAGTCAAAAAAATCCTGATCATTGTCCTTTTAACACGACTTTGACTTCGTGGCAGACAATTGCTACGGGATTATTTCACTTTCCGAGGCAAAAAACTCATCTCTTCAACATTGTCCTTAAATGTTTGATAAGTCGGATTAGTTAAATCACCAGGATTGTGTTATTTTAAAGGTGCATGGTGTAAACTACGATTGTCTTTTAGCGCCAGTGGAGAAAGACATTACTTTAAATACTCTGTGTTGACATTGACAAGACATTTATGAACTGGATTAATGTTTATTTTTAAGCACAATCACGATCAGACCTTTTTCTTCTGGTTTGTTTCATAGAAAGTAGGAGAAATGTGATGTTGATTCTTCTATTTCATCACCAGAAACTACACATTGCACCTTTAAAAGATTATATCATCTGCTCTAGTCTCTAGTCTCAGGTTTAGCCCCAACTTCTTCTTCTTCTTCTTCTTCTTCTTCTTCTTCTTCTTCTTCTTCTTCTTCTTCTTCTTCTTCTTCTTCTTCTTCTTCTTCTTCTTCTCCTTCTTCTTCTTCTTCTTCTTCTTCTTCTTCTTCTTCTTCTTCTTCTTCTTCTTCTTCTTCTTCTTCTTCTTCTTCTTCTTCTCTCTTCTCCTTCTTCTTCTTCTTCTTCTTCTTCTTCTTCTTCTTCTTCTTCTTCTTCTTCTTCTTCTTCTTCTTCTTCTTCTTCTTCTTCTTCTCCTTCTTCTTCTCTCCTTCTTCTTCTTCTTCTTCTTCTCCTTCTTCTTCTTCTTCTTCTTCTTCTTCTTCTTCTTCTTCTTCTCCTTCTTCTCCTTCTTCTTCTTCTTCTTCTTCTTCTTCTTCACAGACTGAGTCATGAGCTCCGTGTGACTCAGTTTGACAAGTTCAAAACATATTTACATGTCATTTGCATGTGTTACGCTATAATTTAAACAGATATCAAGATGTAAGTGTGACGCACAAACCATGTTCAGTTCATCTTCTCTCAAATCTAATTCACTTGCTCTGAAACCTTTGTGAGACCTTTTTTAGTTCAAGTCTTCGTTTCATCCACAGAAGCAACACCAGGGTAATTGTGAGAAATGTCAACCGCACACGTTTTTACAGCTCTGTGTACCTGAGAAAAATCCCCCACCCAGTGCATTGTGGGTATCGAGAGGCAGACAGCTGCGCAGGAATCCTCGGTCCAATTTGAACAAGGAAGCTGTCATTCCTGCAGGAGAACCGCTCCGACAGTAATTACAAAGCGTGCCCTGAGGGAGCGAGGGATACGCTGCTCAAAGACCGACAGCTTCTCGGAGCCTCAGCAGCAGCCACTGATCAGGTTCGGCTAATCACCAGCTTTATTAGAAGTTTTAAACTCCAAACTTCAAGGTTACTGAGTGTAGTGCTCTTTAAAAGACAAGCCCCCCGATGAGAAGCACAGCACAGTCCACAGCTGCTTGGAGAAGATGACCAGCAGGAGTCCTCGAGGCGCAGCAGGATCCCATTCATTTACAAGGTGAACTTAACGTTACAGTTTTATGACTTTATCTACACCGAGAGCCAGCTTAAGACATTCAAACTATCTGGCCGGTGACAAAATGGAGCTTTTTCATGCTCCTCACTGCAACACCAGATGGCAGTGAGTGAAAGCTGTTCCAAAAAATGTTAATAATTAAACAAACAATGTTTAAACATTTTGTGGCATTAAAAAGGCATTCAGACATTTTATTTATTATGCATTCTTAAACTGAGGTCTACTTCTACACTGAAAAAAATTTAAATAAAAATGTATTTTATGGTAAAATAAATAAATAAATAAATAAATAAATACATACAAAGCGACAACTGGCCACTGTCCAGGGTGTACCCCCCCTAAACTAAATAAGGGATAAATAAATAAATGAAATAAGATGAATGAATGAATAAATACATACATACATACATACATAAATAAATAAATAAATAAATAAATAAATAAATAAATAATGGCAGCTGTGGTTGCCAGAATTTCTCAGTGAAAAATACAGGAGAACTTTTTCCAAGTTATGATAAAATTATACCAGCACTATTGAGTTTGAGTTATAGCTTGTGTTTTTACCAGAATTGTACAGTTAAAAGTATTTCCAATTTGTCAAACAATATAAACTCATATATTTGAGATGGAAATACAGCTTTTTTTTACAGTTGGAAAAAAAGGCAGCTGCGGTTGCCAGAAATTTAGTGCAAAAATATTTCTGTGTGATATTGTATTATTTTTAGTAAATAAATGTATTAAAAACATTTAAAAAACTGATAATCAAAGGTTTTAAAAGAGGAGAAGGAGACATAACACTAAAATAAATCATTTTTTAATTAAAAATGAGTTAGACTGTGAGTATTTGAATGCACTTTAAAGACAGACTGCTCTCTTGTCAACCCCAGTCATCACCACCAGGGGGAGTACAGAGCAGCAAGGACCTCAAAAACCATGAGTAGAAAAACTGACATATAATTAGACCAGGATTCTAAATAACGTGTGTCTCGTGGTGATTGTGAATGAACGTTGATCAGCGTTTCTTATGAGAAGAAAACTTTGTCTTTTGGGTTATTTTTTCGATGTTATGAGGCCCACACTCAGACTTACATTTATACATTTATACATTTATACATTTATACATTTATACCGTCCCATCTTTTAGCCACGGCTTCGGACAGAGCTGTAATCTAATTAAAGATGTTTTTATTTTATTTTTTCGCCGAGCTGCTTGCTTCCTCCCTCGTTTCTTCTTCTTCTTCTCTCAGCAGTCATGTCTCATCCGGCGACAGAGTGAGCACTGCGCTTCTCTAAATGTTTGTGTTTCTAGTCGTCCATCGATTTCCCCTCTGTCCGTCTTTATTACCGCCGCGGGCCTCCAGTGGCGGGGTCCCTCTTTGCAGGCGGCCGTCGTGTCTGATATTGACCATCCATCTTCGTTCGGCTCCTCGCTGCTCTCCCTCTGCTTCGGTCTGTCCGTTCTGCTTCGGTCTCCCGTCTCTTTACTGCGTCTCGTTCTTCTCTCAAGGACGCACAGACAACACTGGACGGAAAAGACAAATCATTCAATTCAACCACAGCTTATCTTAAATCTCCCGTACACCAGGAATAGCTCTGTCGTTTCAGTGTGTGGGCTTCGCTGGACAGAAATTAAACCGCTGAGGCAATTATTGGGGACAGTATTCAAAAATGACATCTGCAGTTACTTATAGAAGAAGATTAAATTTGTGCCCAAAGGAAAAAAGTAATGTTTTATTCTTATCTTTAGTTCAGTCTGTACGGATCCATGCAGCAGCTGTACATATCTATTCAGGATTTGTACTAAACCCACTAAAGAACACTGAACTACCTACATATTGATATCTTTATTTGTATATATAAGATGTATTTAAAGTGAATAGTGCAGTATGTGATGAACCTTATCCACTAAGTCTATGAAAAAGGGTTTACTCTTATTTGTTTAAAGCCGACAAAAAGACATATTTTAATGATTTAATTTCCTGATTTTCTTATTTTTTTGTCCCTGTCTCAGACTCTAGGGACCTCTCCTGCTTCTCTTTTATTAATTTTTCCTCCAAAATACTAATCCATTTGACCAAACTGAAGTTTAGAGTTTAGCGTTAGCTTAGCTGTGACTTCAGCGTCAGGACGACAATTATCTCCTCCTCGTTAAACATTACGTGATTGAATTGACAGTATTTATCTGTGTTTTACGTTGCCTCCCTTTTCTCTGTTGATGCTTTTCTTTTTTCAGCTGTTTCTCTGTTAAAAGACATATTCAGCTGAAAATACACTTTATCTGCAGCTATTCAACTTCCTGGAACGTCATGTGACAAGTGTCGACCAATGGGAGCGCTCCAAGGTTTTCTGTTCCTGAATAGAGGTTCTCATCTGTTACAATCCCTTAGAATAAACACTAGATGGATCATTTTTCACGAATTATTGCCTTACAATAAACTATTTGGGGTTTAAACCATTTTCCAAAGTCTGTTTAAAGACTTTCTATTTTTGATTAACGGTTACATAATGTAGCTCAGTGTCCACACAAGGAGGGAATAGTTCTCAAATGTCAAAAATTGTGTATTCCATAAAAAATGTCTGTTAAATTAGTTTGTTTGTGTTCTGTTACATGATCACAAGCACATTATCTAGGTTTACAGCTTTTACAATGTGAGTTAGTACAATGTCAAGCAGTCTGACTTAATAAATGATTTCTACTTTGTACGATTATAATCTCAGTAAACCACGTGACACTGCACTGAATTGAGTTTTTAAATGCCATCTTCCAATCCATTTTTTTTTTTCAGAAACCAAATATCAGCCTTGGTTTAGTCTGAACTCTGGTTTCACACCTGCAAATGTTGCTTCAGATAAAAACAGGAAAGTGAGAAAATGGACCGAAGCCTGCATGATTCACCCTTAATGAGTCATACTATAAAGAGGAACTATCAGCCTCAGAGAGATCACAGCTTTCATCCTTTCCTTTCATTCGTCAGCTGTGAGTCTCAGTAACCTCCACGCACTCCTCTTTTTTACTCAGATGCTAGTTTTATTTCGCTGTAATCACAAAACCGTCGCCTGTAGTTTTCAGTCGGATCTAAACCCCCTTCCCCCTCCCTGAGCGTCCGTCCCTCTCCTCGTCTCCTCGTCGACGGTAAGCCTCCAGCTGATCGATACACGTATTAATCAGAGCCTCGCCGAAGAGCCTTATATTTTATTCATTGAGGACATGACAGTGTTGTGTTGCAGCGCAGGCTTTGGAGCTGGAGACGAGACATCCCTGTGAACGCTCCGTGTGCGGCTCCGAGACCGGGACCTGCTCGAGGATCATCGTTTAAAGGTAAGACTCATGATATAAACTGATAAATACTGATGTGCATTAGCATTAGTGTTGTCTTGCTCCAGGTTTGGTCTTTTTTTTTGGATTTAAACTCATTTTTAACTGATGTTGTGATGATTTCAAGCATTTTAAACTGGTCTGCATCATTATTGTGACTGTTTAAACACTTTTATCTTGTCTTAATTTAACAAATATTGCTCCAACTATGTCTCTTTCACCAAATAATAATCTCTCAATGAGTTTTGAGTTAGTTTAGGACTGGACTGGTAGTGTGTTATATACTGTTGTTGCTTAATCTGTCATTTACTGGTCTTTGACATTACTCTCTAAAGTTTGGGTCTTGTCTCGTTCTCAATAGACTCTGGACTCAGTCTTGACTTTATCTTGATTACTGTGGTCTTAAATAGGACAATAAAAGCAGAACCAGAAGCATTGTGAATGTAAATCGCACTTTTAAGAATGAATTTCACTCTGAATTGTTTGGCATTAATTCCAGAGCATTAGATGAGCACTTAAACTTCCACTAGACTCACAATTCCCAAGAGATTTTTTACATTTTTTCATTCTGCAGAGTCTTATTCCACGTCGTAGCAGTGAGTTTGATATAGTTTAACGTGAATATAACGGTCGTCCTGAGGGTTTCCTGCAGGGCAAATGAGTATTAAATGTATTTCTGCAGGAAACCAACAGATCCCACTTCCTGTCTATCGAGTTTCACTTTGCAGCTGCTGCTCCGAGACGTCGCGTCGCTGTTGGAAATACAAGAAAGTCAGCTCTCGTTTAGATTCTCTGCGGGAAAAAGACATTTGTAAAGCAAAGTGAAAAGATCCTACGTTGTATGTCTGCTTTGAGACCAATTAAAATGATAACACGCAACATCTAAGATAATTACACCAACCTGTATTATCTATATGTACTTAGGATTCAGAATAAGAGGAGTATGAAGTTTCATTTTGAAGATGTATTATATAATTAATCAACTTTATAACAAATACAAGACTGACTATTGTTTTTACCAATATTTAAATGATTTATAAAGTTATTGAGTCAACTATGGTCATTTTAAACCTCACAAATCTTCACATTTTTTCTCCCAACAATCATCATCAACCTATCAAATTTGGAAAAACTTTAACTTTAACATTAGATAGGTTTGTTGTCAATGAAATTACCTAAAAATGTGCAAATTTCCTGTAAATGTTTGATTGTATTTTGCTCCATCAAGAATACATCTGTACATCTGTAGTTTGTGGAGCAGAAAAAAAAAGAAATCGCCTTTAGCTTGATGAATTATTTAAGCTGACGGTGACACGTTAATGAGAAAAGGCTGTTCTTGAAAATGGCCGGACATCATTTCTTTAAAAGAGCGGGAACCCTCTATGTTTTACGTCACACAGTTAATAAACGGAGTCTGTTTTGTTGAGTCTGGACACAGTTCTCTCTCTCTTTTATATCATTGTGTTTGCTGTGTCCGTGTTACGTCTGCCGCTGATCTGTATTCACAGCAGGACACAGCAGTGCATTCACAGAACAAGAGCATTCGTCCTTGAACTTTCATCCTGTGCGTTGTGTGTTTTTGCTGCTGACGGCGAGCCCCGGAGCGCGTGTTTTTTCCGTGTTTCTGCCGTAATCGAGTGTGTCAGCCTCGACCCGGGCATAAGGTTTACTCACAGTCGGTGCATGAAATTACTGTTTGATTTGGGGCTTTCACTGGATCTACAGCTGCTATTAGAGCCTTCATTTATTTAACTACCACTAGATGGCGCACTGAAGTAGACTGGTCTCTGGTTCTAATGAGATTAATGTTCAAATAATGCTGCTTAATAGTGTGTTATTCTAAAGTCTTTTGTGTCTATATCCTAAAGAGAAAATGTTCATGTCCATGTTTGAAATCAGAAGGTTTTTCATCCCGTGAGGAGTGTTTTATTTTGAAAATCTATGCATCTTTTACTCTAAAAATGGTGAAAACTAGCTGCAGGTTCAGAGCTGGACTGGACTCTACTGTTAAATGACTGTATGTTAGCTCAGTAGGTTAGGTTTAGGGCAGATTTGGATAGAACTGGGCTGATCTGCTGCTGCTGTGATTAACGTTCAGATGCAATCATCACTTTATTTAACTTTATTTAACTTTATTTAACTTTATTATATATCACATCAATAACTGCCATCATTGCTCTTTGTTTTATAGTTTATTTTATTGTGTTTTTATTGGAAAACATTGCAGTCAGAAGAAAATGAGTGAGTTCTAGTCTGAAAAAAGTTTATTTTAAAGATTTTTATTAAGATTAAGTTAGAAAACATGCATATACAGTGTTTCTACAAGCGCTAGAACATGTATCTGGAGTTCTTATGGACAACTTTTCTTGAAAACACGACTTCTAGAAGTGTTGGGTACTTCTTCCTGAGTTTATGACCACATTCGGAGCTGGAAATCTCTCTCGTCTTGCCTCTGGCTGGTTTCTCTGGATTATTTATTCAGCTCTGAAGTGAAAGAGTGTTTGGTCACCAGCTCTCTTTTGTTTCCAGACACTTGTCCCAGTTTTACCTCAGAGTACATGCCCATATGCGTTGTTTCCTCTGTCTGCGCGTCTCGGAGCTTTGAAACTACATCAGTGAACTTCACACTTGGCTGTTTTTGAGAGTTTAAAAGCTTTGAGCAGCCAAGACTCCTGCAGCCTGCAGCGCTACATCTCTTCCTCTAGTATCTGGGGGTGGACGTGTTACAGACACAGACTATTATTCCTGGATGGACTCCATTCAAATCCAGTGCCATAAAAAGCTTTGATTTGTGCCTGTGATTCGGATTCATTGCTTTCTGTTCCTGAAAATGTAATTCTTAGTAACGACTCGACAACAGAACGGAAACTCACTGAGCTGAGGTTTTGAACAGGTTTTAGTGGGGTTTAAACAGGTTTTAGTTGGATTTGAACAGGTTTTAGTGTGGTTTGAACAGGTTTTAGTTGGATTTGAACAGGTTTTAGTGTGGTTTGAACAGGTTTTAGTTGGATCTGAACAAATTCTAGTCAGATTCAAACAAGTTCTAGACAGATTTGAACAGGTTTTAGTGGGATTTAAACAGGTTTTAGCTGAATTTGATCAGGTTTTAGTTGGATGTGAACAAGTTCTGTCAGATTTGAATAGGTTTTAGTGGGGTTTAAACAGGTTTTAGTTGGATTCTAACAGGTTTTAGATGGACCTGAACAGGATTTATTTGCATCTGAACAAGTTCTAGTCAGATTTTAACAGGTTTTAGATGGATTTAAACAGGTTCTACTCAGATTTAAACAGGTTTTAGTTGGATTTGAACAAGTTCTAGTCAGATTTGAACAGGTTTTAATTGGATTTGAACAGGTTTTAAATGGAATTGAACAGGTTTTAGTTGGACCTGAACAAGTTCTAGTCAGATTTGAACAGGTTTTAGATGGATTTGAACAGGTTTTAGATTGAATTGAACAGGTTCTAATTGGACCTGAACAGGATTTATTTGCATCTGAACAAGTTCTAGACAGATTTGAACAGGTTTTAGTGGGATTTAAACAGGTTTTAGCTGGATTTGAACAGGTTTTAGTTGAATTGAACAGGTTTTAGTTGAATTTGAACAGGTTTTAGTTGAATTTGAACGGATTTTAGTTGAATTTGAACAGGTTTTAGTTTGATTTGAACAGGTTTTAGTTGAATTTGAACAGGTTTTAGTTGAATTTGAACAGGTTTTAGATTAATTCAAACACTTTTAAACACACATTGTATTTGGGACATGTCTGCTTTAAGAGTATGATGTTACAGATGAGAACTAAACAAAGGAATAGCATGTTTTTGCAGGTTTCTCTTTCCTGAACAATAAAAGCCACATTTTAACCTGAAGAATAAAACGTCACATGACATTCCCCTGATGTTAATGCAGTTATGAACATTGCCTTTGTCTCTTTTCATATCAGCTTTGGACTGAACACAACTGAACACAGTGTCTACATTCAGAGCAGCGAGAGGCGCTTGTTTTTGATGTGACAAAAACCCAGGACCCCCGCTGAGTTTCTGCTCATACTCGTCCTGAGGATTTGAGATTTCCTACAGCTTTTGGGAAACTGCTAAAAAAAAATCATGCAGAAATCACCGTAAAAGGATTTTTTTCTGTTCTGGAAACCACGAGCCCCACAGCGAAGGGTCAACTCTCAAAGACACAGCACAGGACCCTAGAAGAAATATGTATAACTGGATAAACATGTCAAATTATACAAAAACAATCCATTTAAACGTCTAAAAACACTCTTCTACTGTACATTATTCAGTTCTAATACAATACAGTTTAATAGCATCATTTGTAAAGTGAGGAATTCTCTCAAAAACTGCTAAATTGAGGGACTTTATTAATTGAAATATAATGGATAAAAGTTAGTAAACCTTGTCACTCCAGGATTTGTAAATCATCTTAGACAAAGTTATTTTAGAGTCTCTGTCTTTAAGCACCTTTCTCTAAATCTATTTCTATTGGGGCCTTTTTCTTCTTTAAAGACACTGTGTTACTTACATTATCCAACAATTAACAGGAATCTGACCCCAAACATTAGAAGTTAAGTGTCTTGAGGCTTTGTTGCTCAAATCACAAAGGGATTTACTTAATTTGTCTTAAAGATGCAGTGTGTTTAGCTTTTTAGACTGAATTTCATCCCCTTTCTTTGCTTTTCTTAGCCCTGCAGGGACACACAGACTCAGAGAAAATGGTTAATGATGACTTTGTTTTTAAAATGAGCAATAAAATCTATTTAATTCATAAATATCTTGAGACTAATTGCATGTTCAAACAATAACAACAACAAAAAAGAAGATAATTTTCCTCCAGAAGTGCTCAGTTTGTCACTTTTTGGCTATTTTTGTCCATTTTGGGCTCAGTTTTTCCACAAAAGGCAAGAAAATAATAGAAATAATTGCTCTTTCCATCCGTTTTCATTGAGCTTTAAATGTATAATCACACATTATTTACTGATGCGCAACATTTCACACAATAATATTGATGTCAGCAGTAAAATATTCAGTGACTTGTAATTGACCGGGTTTAATCATCTCCAGGAAGTGCTCATTGTGCATTTAGTGAAAGTGAACCGGTGCTAAATGCTAACAGGAAGCCAGTTGGACGAATGAAACGGGACCGTGAGCGCTAATGACTCACCAGTCTGTCATCTGCCTGCAGCTCACAGTCCAACAACAATCACACACAATGTTTTTAATCTCCACCAAATCCTCACTCAGCAGTTATCGGACGAATACTGTTGCCGCGTTTATTCATTCGAGCCCCTCCGACGGCTCATAGTGTCTGACATGATCGTAAAAAGCCTCCTACATTCGCCAGAAGTGTTCGTAACGAGCCACGACAAGAATCACAACCGTGGATTTATGCTTTTGGAACGTCTAAAGTGGTTAAATAAGGGTTGAGTTAGAAGTAAGGCGCGTTGTTCTGTTCAGATATGGATTAAAACATAAATAAATCATTTGTTTTGTTGGTCTGTAGCAAATAAATACAAAAAAAGCTGTTCCAAAATGTAAGAACAAAAAAAAAAAAGAAAGATTAATAATGTGGTAATAAACTTGAAGGCATATTATGTAAGATTCTCAAATGCACATCCATCACTGATTAAAGGCTCTAATCCATTTTTACTCTGGTTTTATGGTGAATTCTTGCACCTTTTCAGGAATATTTCTTGTATTTTCTTTGATGGCATTGTTTAGGATTATAAATAACACCTTCACATTGTTCCAGATCCACGCAGGATTTCCATTGTGAGAGGATTCATTTAATTTCTAGTTAAAATACTGCTTATATATATTTATATATTGTGCTGTAGACAGAGCTTTAATTCTCTGTGTTGTACAAACAAGTACAAAGCTGTAGTTTAATAATTAATCAGGTTTTTGCCGTTTATTGAAACACAAACATTAAATATCAGAGGATTTTATATTTGTTTTCAGAAATGTCACAGACTTAGATCTGATTTAGGAGCATCCATATCCCTGTATACACACACACACACACACACACACACACACACACACACACACACACACACACACACACACAGCTACAGACACACACATCCACAGACACACAGCTACAGACACAGCTATAGACACACATCCACAGACACACACACACACACAGCTACAGACACACACATCCACAGACACACACACACACAGCTATAGACACACACATCCACAGACACACACACACACACACACACACAGCTACAGACACACACATCCACAGACACACACACACAGCCACAGACACACACATCCACAGACACACACACACAGCTACAGACACACACATCCACAGACACACACACATCCACAGACACATCTACAGACACACACACACGTCCACAGACACACAGACATCCACACACACAAACACACACAAATCCACAGACACACACACACAGACACACACACATCTACAGACACACGCACATACAAATCCACAGACACACACACAGACACACACACATCTACAGACACACACACATCTACAGACACACACACATCTACAGACACACACACATCTACAGACACACACACGTCCACGCTCGCCAGCTCAACTGTTGCCATGGCAACCGAACAGAGCACGCTCTCTCGCGTCTCCCGTTCTTTTCTATTGCTTTGTATCTCCCTCTTTTTTGCCTCCTTCTTTACGTTGAAGACACAGCGGCTACACTCATTTGTCCACAAGCTCAGATCATCATTTTAAAGCCCCCAGCCTCAGGTTTTTGACAATCACCTGTTTATTTATTTCTTATTTATTTGTCTTTTCCTCCCAGTGACATCACTTCAGTGTACAGGCATCCCACGCTTTCATGTCACGTCCCTAAGACGCCTGCCATGACAATCCACTGAGAGCAGAGGACACCCAGTACTCGCCGCTGGAAGGAGACGAGAAGGAGTGGTCGAGGAACTCAGAAAGAAGGAAATAAGGAAGAAGGCAAAGAAAGAAGGGAAGAAGGGGAGCCGAGAATTAGGGGACGGATAAACGGTGCATGGAGGCGGCTCGGTCCGGGGCTACGACGAAGACGATCAGCAGGAGATGGAGTCGAAAGGCAGAAACGTGCCCCCAGGTAACACCACAGACAAGTGGCTTTGATTAATCCAACATGACATTTATGTACAACTCCACATTTACTTCTGTATCACTCTGAGGAACCACTGACTTTGACATATCCGTTTAAAAACTGCACAGCTGTTGCTATCCCCGAGAGATCACAGCCAAATGTCATTTAGTGTTTGTTTGTGTCGCTGAGCTGCTCCGGTCTCGTTTTTCTGGACTCTTTCTTTGGTGGAGTGTGACACAAATCGCTGCTGAGGCAAATTACAATGACATTTAAATATATTGTTAAAAGTCAATAGAACGTCTGGGGCTGTCATTGATTCGGGATTGGATTTGGAGCTTTTCTAATCCCACAGTGTTAACGCCAGCTGTTATTTAGTGAGTTGTCACAATGTTCGAGTCGTACGCAGCCTTTGACATCTCTCTTCGTGGCTCAGCATCACCATTTTGCAGCATTGCATGGCATCAGCAAACTATAGAAAACCAATATTTCTATCTATTTACTTCCTGTATGTGCCATATGCCTCACAAAATACCTCCTTAACGTTCAATTATCTCAAAAATTCCCTCCATAATTCACCAATTTAGATGCAGATTTCTATCAACTTCCTCAAAACCAACATTTTAAGTATAATTATAGCATTTATCACGTTCATAATTGTGTATATACAGAGGTTAGAAGTATTTCTGTGATTGTTAAATGTATTTATTAGAGATTCTATAGAATTTGGGGCCTAAATACATTAAATATGAGGCACATTTAGGCATATTCATTAAAAATTAATGCACAGAGGTCACTGACTAAACATCAAGATGGATATATTTAAAAATAAACTAGTATCTTATAAAAGGAAATTCAGAAATCTGTTAAAATAAGTCTGAAGAGAGTTGAATTATTCTGCAGACATGAGTAAGCATATAGGAACAAGTATTTATTAAAATATTTATTTTGATTTCTATGTTTTATTTACTCTTAATCCCATATTATTAACTTTTTTTTATGATTATTTATTTATTTTTCACTTGGGACATTGTTGCCAGATCCCAAAACGAGCCCTTCTTTGCAATAAACAAACATAAAATCAAATTAAGTATGACTTTAGAGGCATTTTTGGCCCACATTTTTCTTACAGTAGCCTCTAGTTTAAAAGTTAGGCTCACATTGGTCTAACTTTTAAGAGGTTTGACCCGAGTCTAACACAACAATTTGCAAAATGAATAAAGTTAGGTTGATAATGTCTCAAATCCAGGAAGACGTCACTTACAGACATTTAAGGCAACATTTCAAGGCACTTAGAACTTCCTCTTTAACTTAAAAAACTAAAAAAAACCTAATTCTAAGGAGAAACAGGTCTGGGGTTAAATGGTCTTTAATAATAATCTGTGTTATTTTCAAATATTCTCAAATTTAACATGTTTTTTTGCCCTTAAACCTATTGGAACCAGTCAGATTATTCCTGTTTGATTCTTAAAAACAACATGACAAAAGTAAAACAGAACGATATGATGTCAGAATGTTAGAAACAAAACGAAATAAAGCTGTTTTTGAGTAAATAACAGCACAGACGTTCCTCTTTTTGCTTTACCATTCAGTGCATATACCTTATACATATTCCATCACACGGGTCGGGCTCAGGGTCAAAGTATCAGCGGTCTCTTGTTATTTTGAGATTTGCGTTGCCATGGAAACACCCCTCAGGCCCGCGCGCGGAATTAGCCAAACGGTTTTAAAAGCCCACACTGGGACTGATATTCTCCGAGCGATCGATTGTTTACATTAACCTTCCCGTTTGTGGCGGCGACGATGGGTTTTCACACAAACACGGCTTTTTCTTCTTCTTTTTTTTTTTCTAAATCGGGTTTTAAACGGTTAAACTCAGCCCACCTCCTCACTTTTATGTTCCATTTATGTTTCCTGAAGCCAAGCAGATGTGCTGGAAATCAGTTTTCCTGTGTTTTTGTATGGTTTAATGTAATTTATTCACAGCCGTGCTACAAGTGAGCACATCCCAGCAGCCCTTCCAGTCAAAGATTATCTTCCGGTGTTAAATAAATCGCTCACACAAATAACTGCTGCATACTTTATGGTCACAACAAGACAAGATATTCTTTTCACACTTGTTTACGTGAAGCCTGAAAATATGGCAGCTTTTTAGAGATTACCTTTATCCAGGAAACAGCAGAGGTGCAATGGGCTATCCTTTTTTATTATTATTTTCTCAGATTATTGTACTTTGTCAACAAAAAGTTAACATAAAGAAGGCAAAATACTACTTAATTCTAGATTTTCTATTTCTAATTTGCTCTTTGTACGTGTTTATCGTGTCTTAAAGCCTCAGTAGCTAAAATATTCACCAGAATAATACATGACATCAAAGTGACGTTGACAGATGCTGAGTTCAGTGACCCATTACGATTCTGGGATTATCTCCATCTCGTGAATGCATCGCCAAAATGTATGCGTCTTTCTCTTTGCTTCTCTTTGTTCTATTTATGTTTTTATTTATTTATTTTTTGCTGTTTTGTCGTGAACACAGACAGAGATAGCGCTGGAATTTACTATTTTTTTCCTGAACATGTGAACGTCTCATCAACAGCCAATAGGAGAGCTTCTTATTCAAACGCCATGTCATACAGCTAATAGCGATGCCCTGAACATTTGCATCTACTAAAACCGACGTCTTAAGGCCTTCTTTACAATTATTAGGAACAATACTTTACTAGAGATGTACATGGGGTTAATTTGTCACATTTCTTTGATATTTTTGCCCCACACAATTTACAAAATGCTGCTTAGTGCCTCTTTGAACCATTAATACACTCGCTTTTAACAATTCAGTGTCTGTTTGTCACACTTTAAACTGGACATTGATGCATTTCTTTGTTTTTTAGTGTTCATTGTGTCCATTTTTTAATAATAATCCATTAAAACCCAATTTTTTGCCTTTTATAATATTTTTTTCCAAACGTTAACTTTCCTATTATTAATAACACTGAAAATCAAAGTAATGACTGTACGTTTTCAGAAATATTACTTAGAATCAAGACATTAAACAGTTAAATTCATCCATCTCTTCCCTGGACGATCGCTGGATGTTTCATTTATGTTTCCCGAAGCAAAACAGATGTGTTATATCTCAATTTTGCTCTTGCCGTGGTCCCGTCGCTCACCTCTCAGCTCTGATTTATGTCCCCCGTCTCTTCTCGTCTCATCACTTCCTTCATCTGGTCTCCCTCACACTTTATAGAAATCTGCATTAAAGCCTTTCTCCGGAGTCTTCTTCCGTCCCTAACTTTACTTCTTATCTGTGACCCATTTTCAAGGCCGTTCCTCATCTTTTTATCTCACCACAGTCGCCCGAATCAAATGTATCTGTGATGCGTAAAATATTCAGAGGAAACAATGCGTTGCAGAGTCTAGTGTTGCTGTATTTCAAGATATATTTTCTGGTTTTAGGAGTGTCTTTCCAGGAAACCAATGCATTTTATTCTGTATTATCTCAGTATTGGACTGTTTTCAACCAGGACTAGAACAGACCTCAATTACAATTTGGTGTAGAGATGGAAATATGTTTCTTATATTATTTTAAAATCAATAATATTACCTTCACAAGGTTTTGAAGTAACAGAAACCCCATTCAGAATCCCCAAAGAAGGCTGATTACATATATTTCTAGGTTATTTAATAAAAAAATGGCAATATATTTTTGTCTTTAATGCTGACTTACTGTAGAAATTAAACTTTTATTTGAAGACACACACTTTCCTCCTGAGTTTGTGTTAGTGCTTACATTTTATAGCTGTTTCCTGGTTTCTGGTGATGTTATAATCGACAATATTTAAAGGCTGTGGTCTTGTCTTGGTCTCGAACTCATTTTTTCTCCAGCTGGTACATGTATCTGTTCTTGTGATTGGATGAAAACCTCAGTCAGTCTTGTTCTAACGCTCCCTTCATCACAAAAAAAAAAGGTTTATGGTCTTGATCCGCTCTGGTCTTAGTCTTTTTCTTCTTCTGTGTATTATGCACCGGTTTCTGGCTTCACTTGATTCTTCTGGATTTAAAAAATAATAATAATCTAACTGAACTGGTTGGAATGATATGTTTTATTATTTATTTATTCAGACAGAAAATCTCTTTATTTTCTTAAATGTCCTTCACCAGCAGTGCTCAGTTTGTCTCTGAGGCTTTTGGGAGAGTTAAATGGTAAATACAAATACAAAGAGTGTTATTTTAGTACAATTATAAACTATTTAAACATAATTGTGACTGAGTAAGTGTTACATTTGGTTGTAGTATGCTGCAAAATTTTACACAATGCACTAAATTACATAAACCAAACAAGTTTAAATGTACTATTTGAACGTAGTATTTTCAAATATCCTCCAGCTTTTCATAATAAAACATTAAATGTACTTCCATATTTTATTGTTTCCGCCAGTTTTCCTTCAAAGAAACCAGTGAAAAACTTACAAAGGTGGATTTTCTCATATTTTTTTTCCGTCTGCCGTTCAGTTTTATAAAGATACATGTTTCCGTTGCCGTATCAAGGTCGGCATTTTGTTCTTCTTCTTCCGGAGCTGCCAAGACTCCGGAGCGCTCCAGGCACAGCGCAGGGTTTTTTTTATTAAAGTGAGCTCAGTGAGGATCCAGCAGCTCTCACCTACAGTGGCCCAGAGGGGACAGTACTCTACGGAGACAGTTCAGAGCATAAACTGTGACAACCGGGACAGAACTGCTATAGGCTTTTTAGTATCTGCATCATACACTTTAATTCAGTTGCTGCTCAAAAATGAAACAGTATTGACAAAACTGTGAGCTTTGATGATTGTGTGACATAAATTTGATGAGATATTTCTCATTTGTGAAACAATAACTACAAAAAAATGATAAGAATATGTCCAATAATGATGACTACCTTCAGAATAAATCAAACAAATACATTATCTGATTCATTTATATGGATTCAAGAAGACATTATAATATACTTAATTTATTTATCATCCACTGCTTTCATTCCCAGCTTAACTTTTACTTTTTTATTCATTTATTTGTGCGTATTTGACAGGCACAAATATGTAATTGTTACAAGAAATGAAATTAAAGTTGTATGTAAAGGTCTTCCAGTAAAATTTAACTCTTTTCATTGTTAAACCTTGGAAAAAATGACATTTAAAGCTCCACAGAACCCAGTGCCCAGAGTAAAACAAACATTTTTTGCACAAATTGGTTTTGTTTTGAAGTGAAGTCACCATCAGAATGATCATAGCTGTTCACATGCTCCTAAAAAAGTGTGAGGATTGATGTTTGTCTCTTCCAAAAGGCCATAAACAACACACCTCACCTTTAAAAGCACAATAGATTAAACAGAGTTAATAGTAAAATGGCTTTTGAGTTAATGTTATCCATTTATAGATTGTTTTATTTTGCATTTTTCTCTCGTTTTGGGCCAAAGGTTATGAAGTAAGTCGAATAAATACAATTTCTGCTAAATGATTTGGCTTCATTGAGGATGCTTTCTTCAGTCAAACAATTAAAGAAAAGAAAGAACATCACACAAATCTTGTTTTTTAAAAGCCTCAGTGTGGGTTCATCCCAGTATTTATTGTTCAAAGCGTTCTCTACGGATCATATAGTTGTGTTTGGTTTCCTCCACAGACCTCAGTTTCCTCCCCCGTCCGGCGATGGTGTGGTGCGAGCGGGGCATCCAGGTTTTGTTGACCACCATGGGGGCTTTCGCGGCGTTCGCTCTGATGACTGTGGCCATCGGTACTGACTACTGGCTCTACGCCCGGGCTTTTATCTGCAACAGCACAGCCAACTCCACTCAAGACGACTCCAACAACAACAAGGACAAGAAAGACCCCGGGGCGCTCACCCACTCGGGTCTGTGGAGGATCTGCTGCCTCGAAGGTAGGACCGGAGCAGGAAGAGTCCACATTACCTCATGTTCTGAGCTGAGATGGGCTCCAGTCCTCCACAAACCGCAATAAAGAGCTGTAGAACGTGGATAAATGAGCTGCTTTTCTCAGATATAGTGTGATGAAGTGATCCAGTGACACTTTACAATAAGAGAAGGTCTAGATTCATCATTTTAAATTGTGTTTTGGGTGATTTTCTCTGGCAATTAATGAAAAGTAAGTAAGACTTTAAACAGTAAATATGTTATGAATGGCTGTACTTTTCCAGAAGCACTGATTTAGTTTAGTTCAAAGAGCGACCCTTACACAGCACAGTCTGTTATAAACAAACAATTAGCATCAGTGGCAATGAAAAGCTGCCTTTTAACAGAAAGGATCCTTAAATAGACTGATATTTTTTCTTCTAGTTGGAAAAAATGTTTAAACCCCAAATAGTATTTTGTAAAAGCATTAATTTGTGGGAAAAAACAGTCTTTCTGATCCATCTAGTGTATTCAGGAACAGAAAACCTTGGAGCGCTCCCATTGGTCGACACTGGTCACATGACGTTCCAGGAAGTTGAACAGCTGCAGATAAAGTGTATTTTCAGCTGAATATGTCTTTTAACAGAGAAACAGCTGAAAAAAGAAAAGCATCAACAGAGAAAAGGGAGACAACGTAAAACACAGATAAATACTGTCAATTCAATCACGTAATGTTTAACGAGGAGGAGATAATTGTCGTCCTGACGCTGAAGTCACAGCTAAGCTAACGCTAAACTCTAAACTTCAGTTTGGTCAAATGGATTAGTATTTTGGAGGAAAAATGAATAAAAGAGAAGCAGGAGAGGTCCTTAGGCTGATTTTGGAGAAGAGTCTGAGACAGGGATAAACAACCACTTTACCTCATGTGACATGTGCATTATTTAATACAGTGCTTATACATTTAATTATACCTATATTTACACACACACCTGTAATCAGGCCGGTCCAGAGCTCAGTTACAAGCCGTGACTCATTCATGACTCACTCGGTATATTTCCTGTTTTTCTGAGAGAGTCTCAATGGTTAAAGTTGACTGGACACTTTTATTAGCACACCACCAATAATTCACATAACGTAACATATTTTTGGGCTTTAATCCATTGTATTAACACCATGATTGTCATTATTTTTTTAACAAATCCCCAACACAAAATGAAAGGCTTGGGTTTTTCAAAAGACAGCATAGTTTGAGTTGGAAAAGGAAAATAAAGTAATGAGTTAAGTAAGTAGGATCTTGCCCAAACTTAATCAGATTTGTGTTCCTTAACCTTCCAAAAGCTTAATTATAGCTGAATTGATTTGTTTCTAATAGATATTTAGATCTAATTGTTCAACAAAGTCATCCATTCTTAAAATATAAAGCATAAAAATGGTAAATGTGTTAAGTAAAAGTGTATTTGTTTGACTGCAGACTTTTTTTTTTTTTGGATTTTGCGGAAACTCGACCAAAAAGTAAAACAGATTTCAGTTCAAGTCTGTTTCTAAAGTAAATGTAGGCTTTATGACACTGACAGTGGCATAAATGACCGCTGTTTTCCATCTGTTACACCTCTATCTCACATTCAACATTAGAATAGTTTAGTCTGTATTTAAAGAAGTCTGTCTCTGAAACTAGACACAGTTGATGATTCAGTCTGACTGTTGCTTCTTTGATAAAACAGTTTCCATTGTTTTATCAAAGAACTCACCTCGAGCAAAGCATTTCTGTGAAGTTTGGGGAGGTTTCCTGTTTCCATAAATAATGACTAATCTAAAAATCCATTCATAGAAACACAACTGGCACCATTTTCTTTGTACTATGTGCTTTTCCTCAGTCTTTTTCTGCCTCGGAGCACCTTTCCTCCTCTCTTTATAATCCCTCTCCTCTCGTTTCCTTCAGGCCTGAAGCGTGGGGTGTGTTCCCAGATCAACCATTTCCCAGATGACGCCGACTATGACCAAGATGCTGCTGAGTATCTGCTGCGTGAGTCACATTCAAACACACAAACACCTTTCTCTTTACTCTGTTGTACTGCTAACACTGAGAATCCCTCACCAGAATACAGATTAAAATCGAGAATGCAGAACAAAACTAATTAAAAAGATTGTAAAATATCCCAAAGTCAGTCAAAAAAGCAAGTGTTCATTTGTAGTCCTTTGCCAAATATTACAAAAGGCTCTCTAGACGCTAATGCTCAAATGACACTATTGCAATAATTACTTTAATAAGAGGTTTGAGGAAAAAATGAAGTTACTGAGAATAAATGGACCTTTTTGGACTGAAATCTGACTTGTTAAAAACGACGGCTACAGTTTAAATTATCACATTTAGTAATTCATCACAGCTAAATGCATAATCCCAGTTCCAACCCTAAATCTTTAATGTAAGGGTTGTCATGATTGAAGCTAATGGTGTATTTACCCCAGAACCAGCCTTCTGCCCTCACTTGTGGTGCTTACATTAACTCAGAAGATTAAAGGGTCTTAAAAGAAAGAAAACACAGGTAACTATGAGACAGTTCAGGTGGTTTTGTGCTTATTTAAGTCCACAACAGGTTCTATTTAGATGGATTTTTTTTTTTTGATTACATGTAAAAGATCTTACTTTATTGATGCCAAAATCACTTTTATAGGTCTTTAAAAGCTGTGTTTCTTGTCAGACTCAAATTAATCTTGACTTCATGTTGAATATAGATGGCCTTTTGATTAAAAAATACAGAGCAATCCAGGAAACAACTAGTTTGCACATAATTATGATTGGAAATGTCTGTCTTTAATTTTACTCTTGATTGGAGGCAGTGAAGGTTTGATGATACTAAGAACTTCAAACAGGAAAGAAAAAGCTTGCTTTCAAAGATCAAAATCAAATGTTCAAACTCCAAAAAATACATAGAAACCTTGCATTTCAATGTTATTTTTCATTTCGTTTTCATTTTTATCTTTCATTCACATCTCATAGGCAGCATTAAAATGAACTATTATGTTACAAAGACATGGTTAAATGTCCCCGAAAGGTGCATAAACTCATATTTACATCTGTCCACATTATTCCGAGGCTTCTCCGCGATAGACGTCTAACCGAGAGGCAGAGTCACACATTCGCAGGCTCCGTTTCTATGGCTCGGCTTCAGAAAAGGACAGAAGGGGCTGGTGGGCGGACGTCGATGCTGGGATGTCAGATTGAAGTGAACTGCTCCTGGCGCTGTGTGTGGATGGTTTGTGTGGATAAATGCCCAGGTGCGAGGGGTTGGAGTCTCGGGGTTGAGCAGAAAGCTTTTTTCCACCGATGGATTTGAAAGAACAGCCTTCACTAATGGATTATTTTCGGCGCACGATTCAGGTTTCACGTCGTGTCTCCGTTGTGAGCACATTCTTCTCTTTCAAGCGCTGAACCTTTTGGTTTGCAGTGTTCCATCTACGTATTACATAAATCTGTCTATTTTTGTCAAGGAGGGCTCTGATGCGATCTTAAATCCTTATGTCTCCTTCACAGTGGAGCGTCCCGAGCTTTTACCTCCACGTTATGTTACAAGAAGAGAACACTGTTGAATGTTTCTAACGTTAGAGACGGCTGTAGATCAACTCTCACTTTCTGACAACATTTAAGAGTCATCCTTGTTCTTTTTCAGTTCTAGAAGCATTAGTCTGATTCCGGTTGATCTGAGTTTGATTTACACGAGCAGAACAAATGGAGGCACCTCTGAATGTAATTGGATAGACAAAAAAAACAGATGCCTTCTTGAATCTGGACTGGTTTTAAAAACATACAACCAGCAGAGAAACAAAGCATCACATAACGCCTTTAACATTTAGGATAAAGATATCAGGAGACTCTTTTCACTTTGCACCAGGCTGCTATAAAGAGAATAAAACTTTAAACCCAAATATTTGATCAAAACTATTATGCACAATTTCAGTAAATATAAAGACAGCAACCTACAGTGCATTATGTGTTTAGAGCTGTTTAGAGGCTTTTATAAAATCATAAAAAGACATCTTTAATTGTAATCGGAGACGTAAGATTCAGTCTAAAGGTGCTACTCTACGTTGATGGTTCAGCCATAACTAATTTAAAAAAAGATCTTAGTTTGCATCTTTGCGTAAAGTTAAAAAAAAAAGCCTAAAGCCTTTTTATGATCTTTAGCCAAACAACTACAAATTTACATCACATTGTAAAAAAAACTCTGGCCATTTCATAAGTTCTGACAATTATTAAAAAAAAATAGTTAATGTCATTGAAGCCAATAGAAATGAATTCTGACGCAAACACGGCCACTGTCATTTTTAAACGAAAGCAGCTTATTGTTTGCTCTTAATGCTCTTAATGCTTTTGCACATTTGTGACTCAAGGTTTTCAAGGTCTTCTCTGTTTTAAAGACGGCGGTCGTGGTCGTATTTATGACTAATAATGTTTAAATGAATATGAATCAAAGCGTTTTGATTTTTATTATTAAATTGGAGTCTGTTAAAGGCCACGATCCAAGGTTTTGAATGGAAAGGCTTAACTACTTGATTCAAATCGTTAAAATGTCGTTGTATTTCTTTTAAACTTTCATTAAACTAACAAAACGACCCAGTGTTTCCTCAGATTTGATCGTAATACGTTCACTTCTGGCCGTATTTGTATTCAGTCTCACTACTCTCTGCCCGCTGAACATTATTCCTCGTCAGCTACTTATCACGAATCATCACATTGTGCTTAGGAGGCAGATGCTAAACACACATCATCCCTGTCTTTTCACTAAAAATAAGTTCAGTGAATCATTTGCATCTGACACTAAAGCTCCTGTGAATAAACGCTTATCGCAGCAATATCTCTTCAGAGGCTGCGCTCGAAAAGTCACCTTCACAACCCGGCATTTTCATTCCCATTGACGCGTGGATTTGAATCATATGGAGTCGTTTTAGTCCATGTTAATGTATTTATTCTGCTCCGGGAGTTACGTGCAGTCGTAGTAGTGACAACTAGAGCGAGTCTTGGCAGCCCTTTTCCTGCGAGACTTGTTAACTTTACACCTTTCTACTGGTGTCACGTCTTTAAATATGGACTCGAAGCTCATCAGATGCATACATTACGAAGGAAGCGCTGGTAAACGCCGATCTTGTTCTGTCTGTTCTGTGCAGGAGTGGTCCGAGCCTCCAGTATCTTCCCCATCCTCAGCGCCATCCTGCTGCTGCTCGGAGGAGTGTGCGTCGCCTCCAGCGGCTTCTACAAAAGCAAAAGGAACATTATTTTGGGCGGAGGAATCCTGTTCGTAGCTGCGGGTAAGAGGGAAGCTTTAAAAGGAGACAGATTTTTCTATCCGTACCAACTCAGCGCCTTTACAACGGTGCAGTCGGCTAAAGTGCTGCACAAGAAATAAAATAAATAAAAGAGATAAAACACAAAAACTGTAGAGGACATAAAACAAAATGAAAAAAACATAAACATGAAATTAATAAACAACTGAACAAAAACATGAGTTAAAACAACAAAAAAATAATAAACAATGACTCACTCTGAGCCAAGAAAAAGTGAGTTTTTAAAAGTGATTTAAAAAAGGGCAGAGATTAGACCTGTCTAAGTTCTAAAGGCAGATTATTGCAGAGTTTTGGAGCAATAAAGTTTATATTTTGTTTTGGGAACCATAAGCTGCTCTGAGCTGAAGGCACAGGACGGGACGTAAGGACGGATCAGATCAGAAAGAACAGAGAAAGTAAATAAAAGTATCTCAAAATCATTTCTAAAACGCAATGGCAGCCAATCAAGTGAAGCTAAAGTTGGTCATACTTGAGTGTTCCAACTTAGAAACTTAGAAATAATTACTTAGAAATCATTTGTATTTAGATTATTTATCTATTTTTATACTTGGGATTTATTTTATTTCTATCTTCTACATGGCATTCACTGTGGACAGCAAAGAAAGACTTCCGTTGAAGAAGTCCGTTTCTATTCTGTACATATGACAATAAACCTTTTGAATCTTGAATCTTAAACAAATGTCCAAAGATCTATCTATGGATGGATCTACAGATTTATTTCTAAGGAGCTCTTACAGATGTGCGTTATTCTTTTGATCAGGTCTGAGCAACATCATCGGAGTGATCGTCTACATCTCGGCTGCTCTGAGCGACATCTCTCCCAAAAAGGACGAGGACAAGAAGTGGCACTACTCGTACGGCTGGTCCTTTTATTTCGGGGGTCTGTCCTTCATTTTGGCCGAGATGGTGGGCGTCCTGGCCGTAAACATCTACATCGAAAAGAACAAGGAGCTGCGTTGTCGCTCGCGCACCGACCTCTTCAAAAGCACCACCCACGCCGTGCTGCGCCTCCCCAGCTACCGTTTCAGACGACGTTCCCGGTCCAGCTCCCGCTCCACGGACCCACCCCGCTCCCAAGAAACCTCCCCGATCGGAGCGTCCAAAACCTTCAGCCTGCCTCCGTCCGCCCCGCCGTTTTCTGTCGCCACGCTCCCCAACCCTCACCACAGCTCGAGCGCCGGCAGCGGGGGCGATATCTCCATGTACACCCTGTCCCGGGACTCCAAACTGGGGGCTCCTCCTCTTTACGGCACCGTGGACCGAGCCACTCTGTACCAACTCCACAACTACTTCCCGAAAGATTCGAGCGGCAGCGGAGGGGGAGCGATAAACAGCGGTACGCTCCCGTCCCATTCAAAGTCCAACCTGGCGACAGCGGCCGCCCAAAACACCGCCCCGTTAAACACCTCCACCTCCACCGCGGCTACCACCCAACAGGCCCCGGTGTCCACGGCCACGATGGAGCGGGACAGGGGCAACGTGGGAACCCTCGACCGCCTGACCGCCAAACGGGATAGGGATAGCAACTCGGACACACTGAACAGGAAAACAACGCCGGTTTAAAGCCTCTGAGGGGGTAAGAAGGGGGTTTACACCGAGGAACAGCCCAGTCACCAGAAACGAATAGTTATGGGACAATTCGGACAATGATGATGTGTTAAGTTCTTAGCCCTCCACACTTTGGGTTCTTAGTGAATGAATTTGAGAATTTAAATACTGAATCACTGCACAACTTTATTTCTTCCTTGAATTACTAGAAGCCATAAAGTTGGGTAATGATTTAAGAAACTCTGATCAAACCCTTCTTAGTTCTTAGCTCTAGTGTGTCGTTATAGACCCTTCGTCTTTTCATTCGTCTGTCCCTTTGTTGTTGGTCCATTCCTTTAGTTTTTCCTTTCATTTTCCAGCTCCGTTGCTTTGTGCCATACTTATTAAGCCTTTTGGATGTTCAGAACCAAAAGTGGTGTAATGACAGAAGAAGTAGCACCTACGGGGACCACTCTGAACTCCTTTTTTCCGCTAACATCTTGGTGCCAAATCCCACAGCATTCTTCAGATTTATGGTTGACCCCCAGAATATATTTGACTCCTCATATTACATTTAAAAAAACTTCGAGAGGGATGATTGTCACCTTTTCTGGAGATGCAGAGATGGGGGAATATCGTCAAAATCTATCCTCAAACCTTTTCAATAGCTTGTTTTTAAATGACTGTGTTGTTTCTGGTGACTGAGTTGCTTAAAATTAGAAGATTTTGAAGGGAACTGTGCGGGGAACACTCAGACTGTGTCTCTGTCCCGGTGCCTGAGGAACACAGCTGCCATAGATTGTGAAAAGTATCATAAACAGTCATAAAAAACCTGATCTGGAGAGGTATATAGCATGTGAGGCTAATAGTAGCTCAATAGTTGTGTTTCAAACAAGACAAATCCTAACCTCAGATCATTTAATTCTGTTTGTTTTCTTTTCTTTGCTTAGTTCTAGTGTCAGAGTTAACCTGTCTTTCCAAAATAATCCTGAGCTAAAAATCTAAAGCCCTAGTGACAAGTGGAGTGTCAGCCCCGGGTCAACACCACCCATTAACCTCTGTCCTGAAAGAGCGACCCGAGCCGCGACGGAAACCACACACAGCGGAGTGACTTCAGGGAGGGCTGACAGAAAACAGACCAGAGCCGGTGTATTTTTCGTGGCGTGTCAGAGGTAATTACAGTGACAGATGGGAATTCTCCACAGTTTGGAGACGGAGACGGCGGCGGATTTATAGACGCGCCCTCAGCCTCTGTTTCGCCGCTGCCAGGTGTCAACAAAAACATCCATCTGAACGAGGGAATCCATCTTAATTCAATCTGCGGCGTTTAGAAAGATACTGTTCGTGTTTGTGACGCCGCGAACGTCAAAACAAACGAATTAAACTATGTCCGTCAGACTTTAGCCTTACTCTGACACTGAATTTGGGATGATTTCACGTCTCTTAAAGATTTTTTTAATAAGCTGCAGGCGTTTTTGGAGGTTCTCACTCGTCAAGGACATATTTAATTTCAGGTTTCAAAGAAGGTGTTCATTATGCTCCTATTGTCCATTAGCATAACTACTCCCTTCAGATGTTCATGTACTTTTAGAGTTTTACACAGTTTCACTCTAAAAAAAAAGCCTTTCCCCTTTAAACCTTTATCAGGATGCCTTCTTTTCAACCTTTTCTTTTAGAGCATGGTTTATTTTTATTATTTGTTGTCACGTAAACAGCCTTTTTAATCTTAGATGTAAATTGTTCTTGCAGCAATCAGTCGCCACATTAATCAGACCCCACTGGAGCTCTCTGATAGAATAATAGCCTCGTAATCCAAGTGATTAAAGCGATTTGTCGAGTGACATTGAACCTTACGCCACTGATGAGCAGATTTAACTGGGAATAGTGATTTCCTTCCGACTAAAACTACTTCAAAAAATGCTCACTTTCATGATTATTACACGATAGATGTAGTTTTTTTATTAACATGGCGTATAATTTTGACATATCATGAAGATTTTGTTGGAATAGACTTAACATTATCTTAAAAAAACAAATAAAAACACTCTAAAGAGACAACATTATAGCATAAAATCATCCTTTCATTTTCTATTTCATTTTCATATTGTTTTTTTAATGGAAGCAAACTAATTCAGACGATTATGACTGTTTATGATGGTATTATTTGGTTCCGAAGGCTACGGGACATTATCCGCAGAGTGTCCCACGAAAGGGCTGTAACCGTAGGCAACAGGGCGCGGGGCAATTCCGTTTACACTCAGGGGGCGGAGCTACAAATGTAAAATCCCACCTTACCCAAATCCAAGTTATAAAACAAAAATATAGACATAAAGCACATTACTGTACACGGATTGTTCAGAGTTTGAAACGGACCAATCAGATTTGACTTTACTGTGGGGTTTTTTTGGGGGCAAATGAAACATATCAAAAGGGAAACTGACTCTGTTCTGGATGTAAATGTTTGAAAGAAAAGGGGATGCTTTTTCTTCCCCTTTTCTTCTCTCTCTTCTTTAGCGCTAACTAGGTATATACTATTTGAAGAACTAGAATAATAAATGTATTATTGAGTATTCACTTTAACAGAAGCACATAACGTCTGTAAATGGTAACTTTTGGGTTGTCTTCATTCAAAGTGATCATCTCTCGGTTCATGAGATTGTAAAACCTTGAGTATTATTATCATTATGATTATTATTATCATTGTTGCTGGTGTTTCTAAAATTGTAATGGTTATTGCAGGGTATTTATACATTTTTATATTCCCTTTTCTTTCTTTCTCTTGCTTCTAAGTGGTGTCACGTGGAAAGCATGTGCACTAAAGTCAGAGTGTCCTCTTTGTGGTTCGATGTACGGTTCGTTCTGGGAGAGAGGACAGTGTGGAGCGTCTCCCTCGGACTAATGCCTTGCTCAAAGTGTCCATTTCCCTCGTTCGGGTTGCTACAGCCATATTACACAAACCGACAGGCAACCTTCCTCTCCACAGTGTTTTTAAATTCACGTTTGAGGATGTTTTGTCGCTTTTATATTCACGTTCAGACCTGGAATAACGTGGGGTTTTGGGAGGCCGGACAAGAGTCAAACACATTTAAAAAACAGACTTAAAACCAAACATAAACTCAAGGTACGTGTAAATATTTGTTCTTTAAGTGCACGGCGTAAAGTTTAAGGCAGAGCAGATTTTACGGTAAGAAAATAAACAGTAAAATTCAATTCACCTGCAGCTTTTAATGCAAAAACAGCAGCTTATGCACAGAAAATACACTATATCTTTCTGTCCATTTAAACAAGCCCATAAAATTACAAAAAATATTAATCATAGTCAGGGTCCATTGCCAAAAACTGCCACATCACACAGATTTATCAATAGTTTATACTGGAAGAAATCAATAGTTTATAGTTTTGTGATTCAGAGAACAGGTTTAGTGCTTTTTTATTCTTGTAGAGGAGACTAAAACAGTTGATTTTATGTAGAATCCAACTGAACTGGTTTTTAATTTGTCCCAGATTAGCATCTCCTTAAACAATGTGCTGCACAAAAGCTAAAGTATGTGTTTAAAGAAATAAATGTCGGGTTAGTTTTCAAAACGAAAACAGGAGTGATCCGTGATACCTTCAGATCTCACTGTTTTTTATAGTATCGGGTATATTATAGCTTAAATAAAATGTTGGCAACACTGACTCCACTCAGAGGACATCTTGTTGCCATAGAAACGGCATTTAATTTTACACAAAATGAAAGAAAAGAAGGAAAAATGCTGCATTAATGTGGTTTAAAAACACACACAAACATAAACTCAAGTCGAGAAAAGAACCTGGGATAAAAATATCTACATGATAGCAACGCTTTAAACACAGAAACATAGTATTTAATTATTGGGAATACTACTAATATCTATAACTGGCTGCACTAAACCCACTGGATAATTAATTGATGATAAAACTATGAGCTCTTCATTGGTCAAACTTAAAAACATGTTATTGCAGGTCACTTCATCGTTTTTATGAATATTTTGTCTTTTATTTTAGATAAATATTGTCTCTTTTCTACTTGTTTTCACTTAATATTTACACATTTGCTTTATTTTCTGCCATTTTGTATTTGACGGTTTATTTTTCATGACCAACGTAGCCTAAAATACTGTGTTTTATAATGTGGGGACTAGTGTGTATATCTGTAGGCAATAGACTTTATATTAATCTATTTATTTTGGTGGTGGTATGTGTAGATATTCTTGTCTTATTGTTTCTACAGCTGTATCTTTGGGCTAAAAAGACCTGACTGTGACGTGGTCAGAGGCGTCGCTCAGTAGTCTACGCCCTCACGACGCGAAACGTTAAAATCTCTGCAGCAGATTATTTGATTTGTTCTAAAATCCCAGAAGTGTTGTGTTATATACTCTTCTGTAAAAGCCATTGTGAGCTCTCTTTGTGAGCGCTTAGACTACTGCCGACAATGAAACTGGTGTATTTCCACACACACTCGTAAAGGACATCAAGAAAACGGGAAGCAATACATTATTCTGATCCTCACAAAAAACACCAATATAAGGTATATTCATATATATATATAAATATATAGATATATTCAATAAAGTTATATATGAAACCTTTTGTGTCATGTGCATTTTTGGGACCATTTATTGAACATTTTCCATTTTGTAAATTGATTTAAAAAGCATTCTTACTTTACTGCATAACTTCAGACCTGTCTAATACTTTTACACAGTACTGTAGCTTAACACCATCACAGTGTGAATGTGAAAAATACTTCAGGTGCCCAAGAGGATAGAAAAAAGTGTTATATAATCACACGCTATTCACAACTTATGTTTAGTCTTAGCTAAAACTGTTCAACTTCAACATATAGTAGTCAACTGAACTGAAATAAACCAGATTTATATATTATTTACTGACATTTACACACTCTTTTATAAATATTATTGTAAATGTGTACCAAGGATAGAACAGAGCTGCAGGTTCACTCACTTTTATTGGTGATCCTTACTTTAAATTCTGAAAAAATATCTTTGAAAATATGTTTCTTTAAATTAAAAGACATCAAATAAACGATACACTTGACTCTGTCCATCTTTATAAACATCTATGTTGCAAATTAAATGCAGATGAATAACATAAATGATTGGTATAGATTTACATGATGTGAACTGAGGTTGAGGCAGATGTTTTGACGGACGAAGAAACTCAAAATCAAGTCGAATATGAATCATTTCAGAGCGTGACGGGCTGTAATTAAGACGGTGTGGTCCCTTAATGACACACAGAGACTCAGCAGAGAAGAAACGTGACACTTTTTAATCCCTCTGACTAAAGAAGCGCTGCTGGAGCGAACGGGGACTCCTCTGTTTGCTTCAACTGATCTGGAGTCAGTTTTAATGACTGCAGAAGAGTTTTTATGTCTTTGTGAGCGGCTCGACAGCTTCTACACAGAAAACACTTCTCCTTGTCTTGTTTTAACATGTACAGAGTCTAGTGTTGGGTTTTAGTGGCAAACAAATGTATAATGTAATGTAGTGTATGATGTATAATGTTTCTTTCCATTATAATAATATTTATAAAACATAGTGAGGTTAGTGTTAATGTCTTTCTCCTCATTTCCTCGTATTTCTCTGAAGAAACCTTCCTTCTTTTATCGATGGACCTTTGATGTTTTTCTCAAACGCTGAGTCGACAAAGCTCTAGATATGGGCTTTTTTTATTTTTTTTGATGATAACGATGATTATTTGATTCCTTAGAAGTAAATTATGACTGAAAATGTTGAGAATAACGAGGGACAAAACACCAACATCTGCAGCAGACAAAAAACATGCTTTTTTTTAAACAGTTAGTGTATTTTGAAGGTCAAATAGTTTTCTTTATTTATGAATGAATCATTTTTGAGGTCTATTGAATATGTGTTTAATAAAAAAATGCATTACAAATCCTGCATGTTGTAAAAACATGGCTTAAATATCCATGTTTTCCTTGTAATCGGTCAAACACGGGAAAGACTTGGCTCTTTTTTATTATTTATTGGGCCTTACTCCAGTCCAGCATTAGTCCATAAATACAACATCTGAATGGCAAAGAACTTTTTGTTGTTGTTTTTTTATTAACTTCATGTTATTTTGCCTTATTTTTCAACATTTTCTTTTTAAATCAAGGCTAATTAAATGGCATAGTCTGTTGAAAAAACAAAAAGACATAAACTAAAGTGACTAAAATGAAATGAAGAACAAAGTAAAAGTGATTATTTCCTGCAGGCTGCTCAGTTTTTTTTTTTTTATTCCAGTTTTTTTGTTTTTTTATAAAAATTATTTCCTTTTTATTATATGTTATGTTAAGTCATGACACAAAGTGAATCAGAAACATTTCCCACTCATTGATGTTTTCCGTCATATTTCAGACCAGTGTTTCCCAGTGCACCTTTATAAATGCAGCAGTATTAAATGTTCAAGTGTCAAGAGGAGTCTGTGAGTTTCATTTGCTGACAGTCCTACTCCGGTCTGTCCCGCGGTGACGAGCAGCACACGTCTGCAGCCGCTGATAACGACCACGGACTCAGACAGACGCCCACGAGCCCCAGAGAGGACCGCCACTCAAGATTACCCCCCGTTTCCCCCTGTTTCCCCCCGTCCGACTGAGGAGGAGCAGCGCTGTCAGAGAACAGACCGGTATCAGACGAAGAGACGGACGAGGAACAGATTTACAGACAAATATCTTCACACAACAGATTATCTGAGTGACCTGGAGCTGGTCAGTGACATGTATTTTCAAAGAAAGTGCATATATTGGCTCCAAAGTAACCTCTCCTGCTTCTTTTATTTAAAAAAGGTAAAAGCCGGAGTAATTTTTCACCACAAAATACTAATACGTTATATTAAATCAAAGATTAGAGCTGATTTAAAACTTTTATCTTTGGAGTTTACTATTGTACACCTGTAATTATGCGTCGAAGCATTGCCAATATTTTTTTGGGGCAGAGATTATAGTGAATTTAAGTCAAATAATATCATTAGGGTTGAAGAAAACTTTACAAAATCAGATACTTTTTAAAGGTCTTTAACTCAAACATTTGAAATTTGCTGCTGTTTCTCTATTTTTATCTTTATTGAGCTGTTTCTCTGTAAAATAAGTCATATTTTCAACAGAATAACCCATTTCCTTGGTTTATTTCCTCGTTCCTTCGTTGTTGACATCAGTGTCGACCAATGGGAGCGCTCCTTTTTACCTGAAGTGAGCTGTGATTGGACCAAATCCTGCTGTGGACTGATCATTCTCATCTATTAAAATCCTTCATTATAAAGACTAGATCACGTCTTATTTTTTCACAGATGATTCCTGTTACAATAAACTTTAAGAGATTAAACTGTTGAACTAAATACAACAGGAAAAAAATCAGGAAATGGACTTTTAAGAATAAAAAAACAACTTATTGCCACTTGTTAAACTCTACAGTGCCACAATTTTATGAATAAACCTTTACTTCTTCACAATCTTTCATGGAATATCTTTTCTGACATTGAGAAGTGGTTGTCAGTTCTATTTTTAATCAATTGCTCCTTTTAGATTTACAACCTGCTCTGTTTTCACATGTCGGTCTAAGCATGCATCAGTGTCCGTATCTGTTTCAAGACGTCTTTGGAAATCCCAGCTAACATCTCCAACACCAAAGAGCTCTGGGGCGAAGCCAGTAAAGCTGCAAACGTTTAAAGGCTCACTATCAGTTTTCGTCCAGTGCGGTCTTCACATGTCGGCCTCTGATTTACGAACTGGAGGATTTTCTTTCCCGTGGGTTGGATGACATTGAGAGAGGATGACTTTTGTGGCTCGGTTTCTTCTGTCGATACTAAACGAAGCTACAAATGCGTGACCGCAGTTTGCATGGGATGTGTTTTATTCTTACTTTTGTCTTTTAAATGCTTCTCCGTACGACTGAATGTGATCTGTTTTGTGCTCGGCTGCGTCGGTCCTATTGGCCACGCTCTATAATTAGCCGAGAGGTCGCAGCCAAACGGCGTGGGCCTCTCCAGAGACACCGGCGGGGGTCTTTGAGCTGAAAAAAAATCAAGAACCGGACGTAACCCTCCATCACAAACAAATATAGTTCTGTCGACCCTGCAGCTCTTAATTGCACCCAATCAAATACAGTTTTAGAGTCTGAAAATTGCTCCGAAGGTGTTCTTGATGAATCTGGGGGTGTTTTTCTCTGTGTTTGAGCCACTCGTCGACATGCAAATGAAGTTTTAGGACAAGAAAATGTATAAAAATGCCTTCCAAAGCTGACAGAGAAATGCGCAAAGACAAAACGGAACCGATTGTTCTTTTGAGTAAATGAGCAGCACATGTTTTTATTACCCACTGCATAAAGAAAGGTAGTATTAAAATATCTTCATCTGCACATCTCTATAAAAGCTTAAAACAAGTCTTGGAGATATATTTGTTTCCACTGTAAGAGAAAACTCAGGTTTATCAGGTTTTAATTCGTGTTGAAATTGATTGTTTTACAGAATTATAACGACGAAAATGATTAAAACGTTAACCTTTAAGCTCAAAAAAACTCAAAAACATGGCACCAGCGTGGTTTTAAGTGCTTTGTTTTGTCTCTGCTGCATCTGGAGTTTTTCTTTTTTTACTATTCAAAGTGCTGAAAACTCAACTTGTTTAAATAAGTGTAAATGAATACATCCAGGACCTACATTTACAACATAAATCAATCAGGAGCAGTGGTTTGTCCTGAGTCTACCTTCAGAGCGATGAGTGTCTGTAAAGCAGGAGTTTTATGGCGCAGCGGTGGTCTGGAAAGTATCTGTATCATGTGACAGTAAGTAACACACTGCTGTTTTAGTTTAAGAGAGGTTTGTTGGTCTATAACTTACTCAACATGTAGTGTACAGTTTAAGGAATACATGCGGTAATAGGATTAAGTAAAAAAACAATGACGTGATGCGGCAAAATAAACTAAAACAAAAAAATGGCACAAAATGGAACATTAGGAGCATGTGCAAACAATATAAACATCTTTATGTGTATTATATAAGGTTCACTGAGTACATACTGTATTTATATTTAGTCTTTTATTGGTTGAGACATTGTTCTGCTTCACTGCAACCAATAAAAGCATCTGGACAAAATAAAACCCACGAGCCAAAAGGTTAGTGGTCAAGTTTGTTTCAACGTCTTGTTTTGTTTTCATTCATTTTCTCCACTTTTTAATCTGTTAAACTGTATTTACTAAATGTTTTTTGTTGGGTTGAATGCAGTCAGTGGACATTAATTACCTTTAAATGTGAAGGATTGTAAGATTTCTTATTTTTATCTGTCGTTCTGAGGCATATAACAGAAAATTAGATATAAATAAATAAAAAAAAAGGTTAAACTGGTAAAGATCAGGTTTGATTTTTATATATCTCTTGCAGTAAATCTACCTGTTCATCTAAAACTATCAGCTGTTTTTATTTCTTTTTGTTGGAAAACATGTCACACAATTATGATAAATCAGAAATGACCAAACCACTTGTTAATTTATTATTTACAAATCAATATAATTGCTCAAATCTGTCTCATACTTGGATCTTTATTAAATGGCCATAGTTCAAAGCTTCCATTCCTAGATATTAATAAAGTAAAAGTAGTGGTTTAATAATCATGATTTCAGTCTAGTAAAGGTTTAAAGTGTGAAATATGTCGGTCTTTTTCCTCCCTTTTTTCTAAAAACGTGTGGAGAGTGGACAATAAGAGGAAAATGAAACCCGAGAGACGCTGGCATTAAATATTCATGTCATGTTTAATAATAAAATGAAGTCATTCGCACTCAATCGATCCAGTTGAAAAAGTAGAGGAGACAGGTTCACCTTTCACTCCGGCTCCGCGTCCATCCATCAGCCGACGGTAAAACAAGACTCATTTAAAACCCTGTTAACCTTTACACGGAGCTGTTTGTAGAACACGACACAGTATCGTCAGGTGTGATGTGTGTTTCCTTTTCTCACATTCGTCAAATTAATACAAATATCTGTCGTAAAATGTGGAGCCTGACTGTCTTATTCACAGTCAGCCGCAGAAATCTTAATTGTTGAGTAAATAATGAATGAATACTAAACTTTTTTCACAGTTTGACATTGAGATTTGTTGTGAACAGCACAATACATCGTTTAAAGCAAATAAATGAAGCCCTAAAAGAATAATGGGAAGTAAAATAGTCTAAAATATTAGCACTAAAACTTTTAATTTGGCCTCCAGCTGCCTGTAAATGATTTAACTCCTTTGTTTTTGTTTTACCAAGAGCTTCAGAGGTCTATTTACAACGGGAACAGGAAGATTCAAGAGCGTTTTGTCCAGGCAAGAACATGTTGTGAATACTAATGCTCTTTTTATGCAGCATCACGAAGAACAGAATCATTTGACACACAAACAGTAAACAAAAAACAAAGACAGAAGGCACATTATTCATTATGTTACATCACTGAGAGAAAGCTAGCTCCTGTTTGGTTCATTCATTAAATAAACCAAATACTTATTAAATACAGTATTGAACATTAGCTGTAAGACATGGACTGTTTCTGAGCCAAGACCAACAACGATATAAACACAATATACTTCATTTCACCGCACTTTTACTGAGAATGACTAACAAAGAACAACATTCTGGGCTTTTCCAACATAAAAACAGAGACTGAGATTCAAATGGACAGTCCACATGTGAGTATTACTGTCACAGAGGCCAAACTTTACAGTGTGGATAAAGACTGAGGCACTTGTTGAACTGTCGGTAGCTGCTGATGGAAACCAAAGCGACACCTGTCATCACAACAGACTCGGACATGAACACGTGTTGGGTGGATTTGTGCAGGTTTTAGCGGGATTTAAGCAAGTTCTAGCTGTACTTACATGGGTTTACGTTGCATTTTAAAGGGCTAAAGGTGGATCTGAACAGCTATTATTTGGATTTGGACAGATTGTAGTTGACAATCTGTCGACAGAAACATATACAACTATTGAAACTACTCTTACATGAATAAATACATTAATTTCTATAGCTTATCTACAAACCTGGTGATGTGGACGGACTCTTTGTTTTGATACTACATTAAACTCTAGCTGGAGACGTACGGACCAGGACTCGTGTGACGTCTTTGGGAAACCTACAACCCCTCCTCAGGTTCAGTGCAGTGAGTCCTCCAGGCCACTAGGTGCCACTACTGCTGGTGTTCTTCTGAGGCAGGCAGCGCTGCCAGGGGCTGTAGGGCAGCGCTAACAGCAGGAACAGGACCCCTCCCACGATCAACACGGCCCCCGCACAGCCGATACACGACACGGACCAGGACAGCTCATGATGGAGGGGCACCGTGTGGTCACTGGCCAAAAACGCCAGGACGGACTGATGGAAAACCAGCAGAGACAGAAGGACCAGGACACCTGCACAGGACAGGTGTTTCAGTCAGAAGACATGGTCAAAGGTCAAAGCAGGAGTAGTCACTGGAAAATCTGCTGAAACTTTCCACCATTACAGTTTGTTTTGTAAAATGGAACATGAACAGCTGCAAAATCTTACTCCAGATGCCTTAGTGGCTCATGTTGCATCTTAAAATATTAAAATAGAGATCATAAATGAAGTCTTTTTACAAGTAGTTCCTCCAGAATAAGTGGTGAGTGCTTCTGGATGGAACACGTTATCTTCCAGTGATATTTAACCACAGCAGACACTTAAACGACCCAGTGATATTTAACCACAGCAGAGTTATTATAACACTTCTAATGACTGAGTGATATGGTCATGAATATGTGAAGAGGCCTGGTGTTGGTGAAAGAACTGACCTGACAAGATGAAGCAGACTGAGGCTGGTTTGAGGAAGAACAGGATCTCTTTACTGAGTGACATAGTGATGCAGATGGCCCCCATCACCATCAGGAACAGGCTGAACATGGCCAACATGGCCGACGCCATGTTCAGACCTGGACAAACAGACAGAGACTCATTACAAACAATGAGCTTCAGTCAGAGACACTTTTCAGCATCAGTCAACAAGTGTTAAATGGATTTGTGCAGGTTTTAGTTGGATTTGACCATTTTAACAGGGTTTAGATAGATTTGAACAGGTAGACTAGATAGATTACTTCCTTTTGACTGATCATTTTAATCTTCCACACACTTAATTTAATATGATATTATAGACACACAAGACAAGACTTTATTTTTGTACCAGACACATCCCCTGTCCTTAAAAAAACAACAAAAACAATAACCCAATAACCCAGTGGGAACAAAGAGAAACCTCAGGAAGAACCACAGAAGAAGAGACGGACAGAGATGTTTCTAATAAACCATTTGTTTGTATAATCATAAATGTGTATAGAAGCCAATATATACATACAGTTTAGTTATATAAGTGCAAAAGTCTCAATAATCTCCAGTGGTTTCTTTTGGTTTGTGATAATTATTTGTTGATGTTGCTGCCGTCTGATTCTGAAGAGACGACAGGCTTCAGAAGCTTTTACACACAATCTCAATAATAATAATATAGTGCATACAATCCTTTTAAGTCTCTACTCAGAGGTGTGTCTGGTAACACTGATACGGCCCGAGTGAACAATGACATTTTAATATATGCTTTTCTCTTGGAGAGGAGGGTCTGATCTTAATGCCTGATGGATGTGTCAGTAAAACGAGACACTTGAAAGCATCGTGGGTGGAATAAATCTCCAACACTTACTGCACAACGGTCGAGCTGAAAGAACACAGGACACAGACGGAAAAGAGACGGCTCGCGGAGGAATAAAGACGTGTCAGAAAAATGAGGAAGGGGCAGAGGGTGGAAAAGGTGGGACGGCGTCTGACAAACAGCGACTCACTTCTGTGCGTTGTTTTCTGAAACATCACAGCGCTTTCTCCCGTCGTGAAAAACTTGAAGTAGGTGCAGTTTGTTTCTGGAAAAAAGAAGAAAGAGTGAAGAGTGGTTACCCTTCGCTAGAAATAGAAATATAATGTCCCTGTAATAACTGTACTGCACAATATTAACCAAAATAATGGCCATCTCAGTTGAATAACGAACTGGAAAACAGATCTTCAGATGTTGTTTTCCATCTGTAATTATTGAACCAAACTTGAAAGTCAGATCAGAATCTTGTGTAGACCATCGTTGGGTTAGATTTGTGTCCAGTAAGAAACCAATGTTATATCAAGGACATTATAACAACACTGGAACATCTGAAAACCAGACAATCTGTTCCTTTATTGATCCATTAAAATGACCACAGGATATGGAACCGTCTAGTTTTGGTCCAGTTTTAGAAATTCCTGATGTATTCGTCCAACTTTCCACAGATCAACAAACAGTGGCTGTAAACATTAGCAACATCGCACAGAAAACAGAAAACGTGCAGCTAGTATTTTTCCAACCCCATTACAGGTAATAAGACTATGAAACTGGCAAATGGTACGTAAAAAGTTATTTAAGTCAATGGCGTAACAACAAATACGTGATTTACACCATTTATGTCTAACGTGGCATAAAAACAGCACTTTAATGAGTCTAGAAAACAAAACGACTCTGATTTTCAAAGAGAAACCAGTTATTGTTTCAAGTTTTCAGCTTTAAATCGAATTATTTACAATTTAAAGTGCTCCTATCTGATCAAACATCAAAAATGAAGCCCTATTTATGTTTCTTTCACCTTTATTTGTATTTTAATGATATGTCTCATCTATACATTTTCTTATTTCTTGTTTCACTTTACACAAATGTAACTTGAGCCGATAAAATGGAGCATCTTATTGCCATTCAAGCAAGTCTCTGCATCCCTCTGTTCCTCGCTTCAATCACTCCCCGTCGAATATAATCATCTGTGAGCGTCAAAGACGACCTCAAGGAGACTTCCCCATCCTTCTTGTCCCATTAGCGTTCGGCTGTCCCCTCCATGTGTTACAGTAATTAGAGCGGGGCCGTCAGACCAAACGTGACGCCTCTATCTGTCCTCGCGCGCATCGGTCTTCGTTAACGTGATCAAAGACACATCCGCGGCGCGTTCGGCCCCCGCGAAAAACACACGGGAGCTTTCTGCGGCGAAGAGGAGGCGTTCGAATCAATAACAATTGTTAAAGAGACGCTGATGGGAAGTCACATGATGTTTGGACCTGTTCTGATCACATGAGCACACCACGCTTTCAGGTTTATCTGCCTTTTTTAAAATAACATCACATAGGTTTAAGGCTGCTCTATAGAACATTCTGTGTCCAATTTGCAATACATCTTTTACTAATACGACTAGTTTGTTTCCTGATAAAGTGTTGTCAGCTACAAAAGCTCCACCCAGCTTATCTTTTCATGAAAATGATTAAAAAGCAAGCCTTTAAAAAGATGCATTTCCATGAGTTACAATTAAAAAGAGAACTGCTGTAATAAACGGAAAATGGAGAACTGCACACCTTCCTATATTTTTCAGAAGCTCACAATTGTTTAAAGCAAAGTCGACAATAATTCCAATGTTTTTACTTCAAAAAGCAAGTTATCGTTAAAGATAAACAGCATAGCGTTTGAAAACAGCACATTAAGCATTAAAATATGATTCCTTAAAACTAGAACAAGACCAGATTTATTTGACAAATGCTGCTTGTTTTGTAATTTTCCGTGTTTGTTGTTGTTTTTGTTTGTTTTTGAGTAAGTAGCCGTGTTTAAAGGTATGGTTTGGTACATTTATTTGTCTATAAAACACCTTCCAAGATGAGCTAAAACTAAAATAACACTATTTACTTTAAAACATTTCATCTTACTTTAACACTTCTGTTGTAAAATTAGTAAATTAGTCAAATGATATGAATAGAAATGAAATTAGAGCCACTAAAGGTGCAGTATTTCATGTCAGATCCCATTGTCCTCAGCACAAAGTGGACTGTTCTGATTTGTCTGAGTCACTCTTGAAAAGGTGAGTCACAAAAGTACAGCTCTATTCTGTGTCTTTGCCAAACAGCCTCATAATCAAGCAGCGTGTAATTATAGTATCTCTACTGCGACTTTTACTCTGTCCATTTACAACTACTCGGCTCACAGTGTTTTTTTTTATATATTAGTCATTTCTGGTTGTGTTTAGGCTGAGCTCTGCCCCGGGGACAGTGAAAGAGACTATTATTTTATCCGTTGAATGTCCACGATCACTGCAGCCTCATTTTGTGACTGCAATGTGCCATTTTGTAAAACACCCTTTGATCAAAACGCCGTCTCTATCAAAGGAACTCCCTGTTTCTTAAATCAGCGGCAACATTTCCTTCCTTTGAAAGACAAACCGAATCCTGTCACTGCCCTCGTATCTTGCTTTCATTACCGTTTTCTTTTTTCTTTCAGTACAAATCAGCGCTTTCTACAAACACTGTGATGCTTGCATAAGACTGAGCGGTGTCTGTCTCCATCAAACGAATCAATAAATCATTTTTGACACTCACACAACATGAGTCAGAGCAGGTAATGACTCCTGAGCACTTGTTAGATGGAAAAAAACCTGCTCAAATGGGCCTAGTTTTGCTGTAATGTGAGTCAGGGGACTAAAGCTTTAAATGCATCACAAAATAAGAACCTAAGAAGAAAACCTGAGCTATATTTTAGTTGACAGCGCATCTAGGATAACTTTAAGCCCTGAACATTCATCCGTCAGGTTGCACCGTTACTCATGCGTCTCTCAGAAAGATCGAGCTCCTCTGACAGTTTGACAAACATCCTGTCGTCCCGTCAGTCCGTCAATCACGACCTCAAAACGTCCCAGAGTGAAGGGTATGCGGGTCACCTCCGGGCAGCTCGGCCGGTCCGCAGCTCTCTCGCTCCGGGTCGATGTCCGCCACCCACAGCGTCTTGGTGCAGCCTTTCCACAGGCCCAGATGAGCCGTCAGACAGGTCTGCACGACACGCAAAGGGATTGAAGTGAGCTGTAGCGGTAGACGGCATTTTGGCTTTTAAGGAAACGCACGTGTCGAACCTGGTTGTTGTAGAAGTGCTTCGGAGGCGCCAGCTCCACCCAGAACTCTGTCCCGACACCGAGGACCGTCAACACGACTCCGACGATGGCCACAAAGAAGGCCAGTTTAATCTAGAGAGGAGGAAAAAACATGTTATTGGATTTTAAAATGGTGGATAGTTTGCTTCCTGCATCAATTTAGGATTCTACTGCTCTCATAAATTGACCTAATAGTTCTTTATAGCTGCTTTGGAGGAAGCTGGAGATAAGATTATGTGTTTAAATAAGAAAAGAGAGTGTACTTCTCCTCCATCAGCGCCAGGAAAAGAAACGAGAAGTAATTAAACTGTAATTGAACAATCGAAGCCAGAGAAAAATGGGACACTGTCAAAAACAATGTTATAAACTAAAGAGTCAGAGTGTTCTTCTGAAATACTGGTAATTAGTGTTTCTAATGGTGACACTTTACACATACATCCTTTTACAGAGTGCACCTTTAAATGTCCTCTTCTATTTAAAGGAAATGCTCCCAGTTTGTCTTTTTTCTGTCCCTCTCTGACATTGAGCTAATCAGTTTTTAGTTTAGTTTATTACAAATTATTACAAAAGCCAATAGTTCCCTTACATTTGTGTCTTTTACGTAAGACGTTTGTGAAATGGGACACCCTCAGAAGCCAATTAAAGTTTATAATATAATACTATTGGCTTTGGTGAATAAACTAAACTCAAACTGACTTTAAGCAGAACCAACCTTTCCCTCCTGGGCCTCGCTCATGGCTGACGTCGTCCTGCGCCGTTTATTTCCTCCAAAAGTGCTGCGTCCGCTCATGAGGTTGGACAGTCCCGCGGGGCCCTGAGGGGGGCCTCCTCCGATCGGGGCCCCGCCAACCTGCACCCCTCCCGGAGCCCCCACAGCACGGCCCTCCTCGTCCGTAACGAAAAACGTAGACCACATGACGAAACGGGACCAGAACAATCAAACGTTCAGTTCGGCGGACGTGAAAAACAAGGAAGAGGTAGAAAAATAAAAATAAAATATATCCTAATAATGTTGAGCCAAATGGATGACTACAAAAAAGTCATGATGGACGTCCAGGTTTTTACAAAAAGTCCCGTTGTTAGTGGATTTCACCTCACAAAGGAGCAGCAATCAGAGCCATTTTTAACAAAGGTCCCAGAGAAAATGGAGGCTTTGATAACAGACAGTGTATTGATGTCTGAGTCATGACTGAAACTAGAGAAAATTATAGAAAAAACAACTTCCTCCGGTGACAGTCAGGAGCCTAAAAAAGAGGAGAAGTCTATTAGAAGCAAATAAAGGCCAATTCACTTTGTGTGGGTTCAGAACTGGACTTAATCCGGTTTAAGTTAACGAGTCAAAGAAATGATGTGGAAATGAATAAAATGATGAAATGTCACGGCAGTTTATCAGAAGAAAGAGAAGAAAAGACAGAATAAATAAATGTGAGAGCTGCAGATGAAACTGAGGAGTTAAATTGACATTAAATCTTTAAAAGGACTCGTTATTGACCTGTGCACTATATCTCCAAATCATTCTTTAGATTTGATTATCTTAAATTAAAATAATGTCTCTCTAACGAAACACTGACCCCTCCTTGAGTCTATACCAAGGGTTCACATACTTTTACCCTTTAAGAACCAAAACAGAAACGTATTACTGGACCACGAGCCAAAAAGAAATATCTTTTTATGTAAGGTTTGTTTAAAATGCCTTTTGTGTGTGTGTTACTCCATTTTGTTCTGATTAAAAGCCTGTGAACTTTTAAAAATTCATGTGCAAACTTGAATTATCTTATATTTTCCTGTGTTTTCTTTTTTAAGACCCGTGTTTGAAGTTAATGTGAGTGCACTGGGGTATATTATAGATCTATTTTCACCTTTTTAGTGGAATAAACCATTACCTTAATTGTGCTTAACTGTCATTGCAGATTAGGACGGTGATTTTGGTCTATACTAGGTACATTTTAAGTGTTCCCTGGACTCACATTAGTGTAGGTTAGTCCAAACTGTGTTAGTGTTGCTGTAGTTTATCTAGAAATGAGTAAAAGGAGATAAAGTAAATCTAAAGTGAACATAAAGACATCACTCGATCCTGTCCAATTATCTCTTTCTAAGTGTTTTCGAAGCACTCTCTGTTTTCTATTTACAGATGAACAAACACAACCCCGTTCTCTCTTTTTCTTTCCGGTGCTTATCGCTCCACTTATCTATTCTGAGGGTTAGTGGACGCCGGAGTCACGCAGAAACGCTGGCGACGGTTCCAACCCGAAACCCCCGGAGAGTCGAGCCCAAACCAAAGCAGCTGTCCCGCCGCGTTCCACAACAATGTGATGACAACAGACGGGACACGCAGCCTCTCGTTAGTAAAACAGAGACGTTACCCCCAGAGAGAGCGCTCTATAACTTTTACTTTTCACAGACTCATTAGTGACTTCTTTGAGGGAAGTTGTCTACAGGCAAAACAGAAAAGAAAAACACCTCTTTGATTTAAATATACCTCACATTTTTACATAAACACAGACACAGATTAACAACTTCACGTCTCTGCAGAAGAATCCACTTAAAAACTATTCCTTTTTCCTATTTTATTTTGCATAAGTATTAATTACATTTGTGTTCATTGTGTTCTTCTTTCGCAATACTCCAGTTTAATAAAAAGAGAAGCAGATTTCTCTTTTCACTGTTTAATAAATGTGTAAAGCTTCTGATAAACATTGGTGAAAACTGTTTCTAACTCATGAAAATGCAAGTGAACTCTTAACAATAGCCTCCTTCAGTCACTTTGGAAAATAATACAGCAAAATACAAGGTGTTTGTACGAATAGTCCACACTCTGCACGACATTTACAAATCCAGATGCATTGACAAAGTAGAAACAATCAAATCAAATCCCAAACATCTATTGTTCAGTGCCACAGGTGATTGGTTCAATGAGTAAATTTAAATACTAACCAGAAACAATCAGAGCATGTTTCTGAAGAGGCTGCTTTTTATGGTTGATTTAAATTGAGTTTGTGTGATTTAGTTTGATGTTTTTATTGACTGACAAACCTTTTAATCTTCGTCAAAGTCAAATGGTGTTTTTTATATCCACTGGAAGTATTTCGATCAGTGAGATCATTTCATAATTTCATAAACTGCAGGTATGTGATTTAAAGCTAAATAAAAAGCTGTGTTTTAACTTGTAATAAATCAAGCTGCAATAAAATAGACTGAGTTTATGTTTGAGTTAAGGCAGAATATTAAAATATGAAGGATTTGAGTAAAACAATGCAACAAAAAGCCTCAAAATATCAATATTTGACCCAAAACCTGCAAGTTTTTTCTGGATCTCTGCAATAAACCGGTTTTTAAAATAGTGAAAAAGTGTCAAAAGTCATTCTGTAAATCTAAGTAAGTCTTTGGCTTATAGCTTTATATTTTCTGAACACACTTACAAGAAATACGAGCCCAATAAAAGCTCTCAACCCGACGACTTTATAGGACAAATGTGACTCTATAGGTCACGCTCTAAAAGGCAAAAGCTCATAAATCAACTCAATACAAAATGAAAATGTGTGAACTCTATTTTTATTTGTCGATATTTCACTTTTAACTTAGAGAAAAGAGCCAAATGTTAAAACACAAAGGCACCGATTGGTTGAATAAATGGTCACAAAGAGCACATTACCTTTTAGGAATAATAAAAAGTCCTTAGTCGTCAAAATCGAACGCAGCGCTCCTTAAAAGGCTCCCGGTCGGACACAGTTAAAAGTTGAACTAAAGCAAAAGGAAGAAGCTCATTACAGAGAGCGTCTCAGACTCTGCCTCTAACTGGATCCAAAAATAAAAAGGTCCCGGAGAAAGTTAGAGAGTTAAATCAGACGCACGACAAAGTGGACTCCATTAACACCGGTATCAGTTGGAACCAGAAGCCAGCAGCTCGGAGCACACACACGGAGCCCAGATCACTCACCGCCTCAAATTAGACACATGTTTTTTTTATTTTTTCACGCTTTAGCACGTGCTTGGCTGCTGCCGCCATTTTACAAACATCACAACAATGAGATTAACAAGTCGCTGACCTGGTTTTTGTGTCGTTTCTGCTCGGTGTCACTGAGGAGGCGAGTGAGCGACAGGTGGACGGGCCGGACGGGGCGGACGGGGCTGGGGCGGAGGGGTGTGGGGTTACAGATGGGGCAGAGGCGTACAGTAGATACCACCGGCCCGGGGCAGAGAATTAGAAACAGACCCCAGGACGTGGTGGTCACTCTGAAGCACAGAAACACTGAAATTGTAAAAGTCCTGATTGAACTTTGCCTGGATTTTGACAAGAATTCAAAAGAAAAAGTCACGTCAACACAATTCTGCAAGATTAAAGTTTGTTCTGAGTAAATCCACTGCTTAGTCACAGGTTTTTTTGACAACGAAGACATAAGACATTAATTATAGCAAGTAAAAACAGTGGGAAAAACATGCACCTGATGTTATTATATGAACAAAAACCTCAGGAGATTGATTCATTTTCACAAAGAACAGCAACATGAATCCAACATCTTATTTTTGTTCGTCCTGAAAAGAAGAATTTAAAACACACCTGGACCTAAAACTCTGGTCTATTCAGAGACTCTTTATTGTAAGTATTTATTACGGCTACTGCCAAAAAGTTTATAAAGATTCAATTTATTACTTTATTTATTGTTTAGTTATCAATGCATCAGACTATTTTATTCATTTTAAATGGTTTTTAATTGGTAAAAGTAGGCATTTCTTTAGTAGCTTTTAGTTTTGAAGTGGAGTTGTTTAGCCTATTTAGCAATCAAAATTCAAGTTAATTTAACACCTATTAATATCATTTTACACAATTAACCAAGCACTTTGTAGAATCAAGAATCAATGCAGTGTCTGTTCCGTGTTTTTAGTGTTTTTATTCTTTTACACAGTGCACCTTTAACGTCGTTTGTACATGACATGGTTCAGAGCTGAAATGGAATCCTTTTAAATGACTTATCCTCCAGTATTTATATTCCCTGCCCTGATGTTCTCGAGGAGATGAAAAGTCTTTTTGTCCTCATGAATGTAAGTACGCGTGTGTAGGTTATACTCTGGGCTTCCTGACCCCGCTGTAAGTGAATCTGTTTGTTTACGCTCACGCCGACAGCACTGCTCCACGACGGTCTCAAATTCAAAATGTACTTGTGTGAAAATCACCCAGCCGTGTGCGTATACTCGGGGCTATTTTTACCCTCCACCTGTTAATGACATTAAAGCCGACCCCGGGGGAAAGGGCTTCGGGTCTGGCCGCGAGGCTCATGTCTGCGGCCGCCGCTTCCCGAGCCGCTGATTGAAGAGGGAACTGTAGCTTCAACACCTCTAAAACCAGAGGAGCTGCTGGTTGGACGCCGTCTCCTCTCACATGATCCGACTGGAAGTGAAAACCTGAAACCCTTTACGGCCTGCTGACACCGGGAAGGAGCTCTTTATACACATTCACTTCTAATAACAGCTGCTATAATCGTAGATATGTCTATTTTAGATCTTTATAGAGAGATCTGTGACTCTCAATTCAACATGAGAAATAAATAAATCACAGTCCAGTTTCTCCCAGCAGACTTTCAGCTTGTTGTAAATTATATTCTACTTTTCAAATACTGTCTTTATGTTAATTATTAAACATCCCCAACATTTTAGCAAAAGAAGGAATGGCAAAAAAAAAAAAAGTCTGGTGCATATTTATTTTTTTATTTTTTTATTTATATGTTTAATTAATTATTTATATGTTTAATTAATTATTTATTTTTTATTTTTTATTTATTCATTTTTTATTATTATTTATTTATTTTTTATTTTTTTTTTTTTTTTTTTTTTTTTGTGTCAATAATTTTCAACACAAAACACAATAATAATAATAAAATATATATATATATATATATATATATATATATATATATATATAAAAAGCAGACATCATCCCAATCATAACAAATGAAAAATAAACAGGAAGAAGATCAGTCTCTTTTTTAGCCAAATCATCTGCAAATAATAATAATCAATAATGAACCAATCATGAGACCATACTCCTCCCATTTCACCAAAACGTACATTATTTTGTCTTTTTTCATTTTCTTAAACTTAGTTATACTCATTTAAAAACAGAGATGAGCATGTTTGGGTCAAAGGAAAACAAAATCTAACATTTTTTCATATTTTATTCATTTTATTCTATTATAAACCACTTTGCCCGTATCTATTTGTATTTTATTATTTTACTCGTGATTGTGTCGACATGAACCAATCACAGTTTAAGGAAGAAAATATGAGAGTAAACCTGGATTTGGATTTTAAACAGTGATAAGGACCAAAACAAAGAGGAATGGAGTAAGTTTAATTAAAAACATAAGTTAAATTGTATATTATATTAACTTAATACTCATTATACACAATAGGGCTTTGTTTAATAGAAGCAAACGCAACAGAATTTCATTTTGTGCCTGGACTTTTTACATTTTCATTAAAGTAACTGGTTTAAATCTATATTGTGGCTGTTCTTGATGTAGATTTAAAACACACAGAGCTTCCTCGTCACGAGCCAGGTTCAGTCTGCGTGACTTTAGTCTGATACAATAATCCCGGAGTCAGATTATGAGATTATAGAGCCACAGATTCTTGTCATGACACATCGCTCCCAACCGTCCAACGACAGTCCATCATTTATAATTGTGCTGTTGTACATCTCCAAAAAGACACTCATATTTTTACACCGTTTGTAAATTAAAAGCTGCTGTTTATTCCTGTTAATTACTGCATTGATTTTTCTACCTTTTAGTCATTGTTTCACCATCTTATTAGAGTTATTTTCTACAATTTATGTGATATCTTGAGATGAATTGTGGCCAAAATAATCAGAACGTTTGACATATTTGAGAAGTTTAAGATGTTTTTTGTTGAATTAACCATTAAAATACCTATAAAATCCATCTAAAACCTGTTGAAATCTGACTAAAACCTGTTCAAATCCAACTAAAACCTATTGAAATCTGACTAAAAGTTGTTCAAATCCATCTAAAACCTGTTGAAATCTGACTAAAACTTGTTCAAATCCATCTAAAATCTGCTGAAATCTAACTAAAACCTGTTAAAATCCAACTAAAACCTGCTCAAACCAAACTAAAACCTGTTGAAATCTGACTAAAACCTGTTCAAATCCAACTAAAACCAGTTGAAATCTGACTAAAACCTGTTCAAATCCAACTAAAACCTGCTGAAATCTGACTAAAACCTGTTCAAATCCATCTAAAACCTGTTGAAATCTGATTAAAACCTGTTCAAATCCATCTAAAACCAGTTTCCATTAAAAGGAGGAAATGATTGCTTATGTGATCATTTTTAAAGACTCAAATGAAGATGTAATGTCAAAATGTAATAAAAGCTATGGTTATAGTCTAACTAAACCTTTTAAATCCCATTATAAAAACAGACTAAATGAAAGAATATTGATGGAATATTGATAGCCTTTTTTAAAATATTAGAATTATTATATTAGAATATTATAAAAGAGACGAATGAGGGAGGTTTTTTTGTTTATTTGAGCGTTTGTCTGAACTGAGGGTCATTGTTTAGAACAAGCGAGCACAAAAATACTGCATTCAGATGTGCTCTGCATCGTGATCAACGCCGTGAGAGAAAACAAGAAGGGCATGAAGAAGGGCACGGAGGCGAAAACAGACGAGAGAAGTAACCAAGAGGGAGAGAAAGAAGAAAAGATGAAGAGAGGAGAACGATGACGGACGGCAGACAGTCTCAGACGGTTTCCTCGGAGCCGAGTCTACATTAAAATGCAGAACACGGCGAGCGGGACAGACAGGGCTGATGAGGAGTTATCCGCTGATTACATGGCGTCTCACAAACAAGCGGCCTCAGGACTCGGCAAAACGCTCCTCAAACCAAACAATTATATGAATACTTTACTTGAGTTATGCATAAATACAGATTGTGTTTCTGTTTTTTTGGTGAAGCTGAATGGTTTTGTTTGTTACGCAACGTTTCTTTTAAAGCCCCGCAGCAGGTTTTTTACTCCAGACCTGATCATTGTACACAGCATTTCCTCCACTTTTTTCAGATTTATGGCAGAAAGTTGCAGGTATCTTCGAATGTTTCTTGTTTTCTGCATCTTTTCTTTCTCAAACGATCTTCCCCAAAGGTTTTAAAAGTGCTGCAGGGTTTGTCAGAAGTGAAGACGCTCTGTGAATCTGCTCAAGGCTGTCCTGAAGTACACGGGTATTTTTATAAACTGATCTACCTCCAAGAGTGTTTTTTAAATAACTCTGTGCTTTCACAGGTTTGACTCGAGGGAAGGAGAAATAATAAACCAGCAAACAACATTCAGATTGAACTCATTCATTTGTATAAACCTACAATAAGGTATAAATGTTTTAACATCATAAAGGTACATTTTTATTCTGCCTTTTTCCAATTTTATCCTGTTAATGTTGTGAACTTATTATATATTCTCCAATTGTTACTACAGACTAATAATTTAATTGTACAAATGACAATAAATGCTTTAAATCTTGAATAAAGTGATAAATATTGTGGTGAATTATAAACCTACATCCGACAGAAAAACTATACTGCTTTAAAATATGTATAAATTCAATTTTTTTTGTTTTTTTATTTAATTATTTATTGCTGTAGCTTTCCATAATTATCTTTTTAACATTAAATGTTCGGACGCTATTTAAAACGTGATTTCAAAAGGCAAGAAAACATTAAAGAAGTAAATATAGTCACGTTAAAACTTTAAAAGGACTAGACTTGAGTGTTTTATTGCTATAAAAGCTGTGTAAAGGTGGTACTGGGTGTGAAAAGTTTTAGAAACACTGCTGTTTACGTTCAGTACAGACTCAAACTTTAAACTTCTCTTTAAAACAACACAGAGATTTATAAAAGGAGTTTATAATAAAGCAAACCTAACCCTAAGCTGCAAATCAGAGCTGTAGTTTTATGTCATCCTGCTTCCAAAAAAACAAAAAACAATCTTAAATTTGGCACCAAAGGGATGTGGGAACAAAAGGAAAACACCTCAATAAATGTCATATTAATTTAATTTAATTTTATTTAATTTTATTTAATTTAATTTAATTTAATTTAATTTAATTTTATTTTATTTTATTTTATTTTATTTTATTTTATTTTATTTTATTTTATTTTATTTTATTTTATTTTATTTATACTTAGCTCCATCAGGACTAGATTGTCTCGCTGTTTTTTTGTATTTAACCCGTCCATTTCCAGAGTGACTGATGGAAAACCGTCCCGAACAGTGAGCAGCCTGATCCTGAGACTGCATTGACTGAATCATATACATATTTTTCAAGGTTTTGCTCAGCGCAGCATAAAAAATTACAACAAAAGCGGTTTCCTCGGTTCCTATTTTAACGCACCACCTTCAGAGACTTCAAGGCTAGGCTTAAAGGGTCAGTTCTTTTGTCGAGGCTTAAATCTCGTGATGAATTATACAGTGGAGGCGACGCTGGCTGTTTCCGTTTCTCATTGTGTTTGGTTGAAGGACACGGCGAGTCCCAGTGAGTCGGTCGAGCTAAACCTGTGACCTTCTCAAGTGCAGACTCCATACCAGCGTTAAATTAATATCTTTAAAATTACATAACCTTTCATGGTCCAGTCTGAATCCTCAGAGAAATGTTAAAGTACAAAGTGTGTCCATGAACTTGAGAACGGGGTAGAAACTTGTTCTAGTAGTTTTTGAATGAATTAACCCATTGACTTTTTCCATTTTGATAAAAAAAACCTCTCCATAATTCATCTTCTGAGAGCTCGAGTCTAGTAAACATTCATTTACATGTATTCATATTGTGTTTTATTGACTAGACTTGATTTGCATTTTGATTTATATGATTATTTCACATATTGAGTCTGGGATGGATCCTGTCACAGTTTGTTTTCACTTTTACTTTAATTCAGATTAATCAGTTCACCTTTACATTCATGTCTTTACACAAAGAGAGGAAGAACAAGTGCCATAAATGTAGCCTATACTCAATAAAAGTAATAGAAGACGTCTCGTTGGATCATCTGGTAGAGTGCATAACACATACTCGAGCGACACGGGTTTGATTCTGGCTCAGGTTCTTTGCTCAATGTCATTCCCTTCTTTCTCACACACTGTATCAAACTAATAAAGGCAAAAGACCAAATAATTTTATTTTATTTTATTTTATTTTATTTATTTTTTATTTTTATTTCATTTTATTTTATTTTTTATTTTTTTTAATTTATTTTTTATTTTATTTTATTTTATTTTATTTATTTTTGTATTTTTATTTTTATTTCTTTTTTTTTTTTCATTTTACTTTACTTTACTTTACTTTACTTTACTTTACTCCATCAGGGTGAGGGGAAAAAAAAGAGAAAAAAAAAGAGCAGAATAACATTATTAACATTATTAATAAATACAATCAAATCATATTCAATTGAAATTCAGGAGGACACAAGTGGAGGAAACATACAAAATAAGAGTTTAGAGCCAGACCCTCCGTCCCAGATGCCGCAGGAGCCACAGAGGAAGGTGTCGAGTCCTCTGCCCTCCTCTGGGTGGCGTCAGCGAGCAGAGAGGCCGTCAGAACCAGAGGGAGGGGTTTGAGATGACTCTGATCCTGCTGTGATCCTCAGACCAGCCCTGAACCCTGAACTTGAGCAGCGCAGTGAGTTCTGATGAGATTAGCGCTGCACCAGGAGCAAAGAGGATTTGTGGAGGATGTACGTCCCGCTGCAGAGTGAAGTTCATGTTTTCAGACCAGTATCAACGCTCCCGCAGCCATTCTCACATCTGATCAAACTGTGTAAGGATGGACTCGGTGAAGTGAGCCGGGTTTATTTACAAAACAGACTTCAACAGTGACTATGAGAGCGTCACAGAAAGAGAAAAGACCAAGACTTTAATGGATCCAAACAGTTCAAGACAAGACCAGTGAGATATGAGAAATAAAAGACTAAATCAGTGATCTGGGGCAAATAAATCAGCTGCAGTCTTGTTTGGTTTTGATTTAATAAATAATAATTAAATAAATCCCCAAAATTCAGTGTTGGAGACTGAGAGAACACTGAGTAAATATTAGTTGGAGTCTAAAACAAGAGATTTAAAAAGTCCTGACACCAACACGGGACAGATTTTAATACAACACTACAAATTTTGAAAAAAAAACAATAAATAGGCACAGAAAACACCTAATTAATGTGATTTAATGTAAATGAGAGTCAAAAGTCTGTCTTTAAATAATATTCCCTTTGGATCTAAAAAAAAACACTTCAAATGATTAGTTTTGAGGTCAATCAAAGCAGAAGTAAGTGATATTTTGGAGTGAATAAGAACCAAAGAGAGAAGAGTACCTCGTACCCTAACCTTGACCCCTGCACATAAAGGCCACGGTCATGTGACCCCCGTCGGAGGGTCGTCCCGGGACACAGATATAGTATAAGTATGAGATGTAAACAGACGCTGCTGTAATCCCTGCAGTGAGTAAGTCGTCTTAGAAAGTATTATCCTCTGAGTGGACATTTTTACTTTTAAGTTACTTACACGGCACGATATCACGTTCATGTATTTAGATGCTCTTTAAATGCTACAGAAATATATGATTATAATATTAATCAGGCCCAAAGAGGATCTGTATTTGGAGGAATTGGAGAGAATATTAAAAATTTGACAATTTCTCTGAACACGACTTTATTTTGACTGTATTTAAACCTGGATTTGCATTAGATCAGCCTCTGGTAATACTGTATATCTTATAAATGAACAGATTAAACCATAAACAACCATGCTTTCTGTTATTGTTGTCTGTTTTTTAACTTCTTCTGATGTAAAACTCTTCATTAAAGATCACATGTGCAGATCCCAGTGTCTCTCTGTCGCAAAGTTAATGAATTCCAACGTGATTAAGAGCAAAAGTGTGATATTTTACTGCTTTTATGAGAGCTGCTTTGGTTAAAAACACACAGAAGTTACATTAAAGCTGGATATTTGACTCTTGTCTCTCAAATAATAAATCAATGATAGCTCACGAGAAGCTCTATAACAAAGAAAGAGAGTAATACCTTTCACCAGAAACACTTTGAGCTCTTTTAAAGAAACAAAAGGTGACTCAAACTGTTATTTTACTCACACTTTTTCAAACCACCAAAAGCACAAACTGTACTTTCCTCCATTTTGTTCTCCCTTCTCCGACCGCGACCCTCTCGTCCTCCGTCTTCATTGTGTGAAAGACAATTAGACTTAATCATCCGTCTGCATCAGCGCTGACCCACAGGTTACGCTCTGAATCGCGCTCCGTGTGCTTCATAATGATGTGTTACAGTAATTATAGCAGAACAAACTGGGGCAGAGACGTAGGACGGAGGCAACAACGACAAGGTTTACTGATAGTATCATAAAACTCAACGGGAAATGTTAAAGGCGATTGTTTTCTTCGCTGTAAAAGTTTGTCAGGAAATAAAAGCAGGTAGAAGATGAACTACGGGGCATGAAAAAGTCAAACATAACGTTAATAAAACTGTGATTACGGCACAATTATATATATTAGAGTTTGAGTGCATGCAGTAAAAGACTTGCCCTTGATGCAAAAATATCCTGAGTAAGCACCCAACTGTCCTCAAGCACTGACTGTAACTGAATAGGTTTTATAATATTGACTTTTTGAACTTATTTTGCAGGGTCATACTTCATTTCAGACGCCACATATAAAGAATTAAGTTTCAATAATCAGCTGTAAATAGTTTTTGTCTCTTTTTTGTCTTCAACTATCACAGATTCCAATGAAAGACGGATACGTTTGTTTACATTTCTCTCTATATTCATTTTTATCCGGTTGTTAAGTTCATGATACTTTAGCATCAATAAAAGACCTGTGTGTCACTAAAGGTAAAGGATTATAAAGCTGTTTATTGCATCAGTTTGAATCTTTTGGGACTATGTTTATTCATTGAATTTGAACATGTTTTAAATGGTTTTGATTTTTGCCTCAAAGATAAATAAAATCCGTTGAAATCCATCTACTAAACTTTACGATCTAAATCAGTGTAAAATCTTTTGAAATCCATCTTAAACCTGTTCATATCCATCTAAAACCCATTCAAATCTGACTAAAAGCTGTTGAAATCCATCTAAAACCTGTTCAAATCCATCTAAACCTATTTAAATCCATCTGAAAGCTGTTGAAATCCATCTAAAACCTGTTCAAATCTGACTAAAACTTGTTGAAATCCATCTAAAACCTGTTCAAATCCATCTAAAACCTGTTCAAATCCATCTGAAATCTGTACAAATCCATCTGAAACCTGTACAAATCTGATTAAAACCTGTTGAAATCCATCTGAAACCTGTTGAAATCCATCTAAAACCTGTTCAAATCCATCTAAAACCTGTTGAGATCCATCTAAAACCTGTTGAAATCCCTCTAAAACCTGTTCAAATCCATCTAAAACCTGTTGAAATCTGACTAAAACCTGTTCAAATCCCACTAAAACCAGTCTCCATGAAAGGAGGGAATGATTGTTTGTGTGACATTTGTTTGACAGAAAAAGAAGATGAAATTGAATAAAAGCTTCCAAATGTCACCATCTTTGGCCCCTGAGAGGATTCTTATCTCTCGGCCCCTCACCATTTTGAGGTGTTTGCTTGATCTGCTTAAAGATAGATAATTGTTGATAATTATTACTCGATAGGAGCCACATAATGTCACTTATTCTTTACACAGTCCATGATTTCCACAATAAACCAGATGGACACAGACGATGCGTTTAAGTGCGACCCCAGACTTCCTCCGTCGGCATTAACAGACCTCAGCTTGTATTTCTAAATATCTCTGTATGTAAAGGATTGTTGCCATGTGCTAAATGCTTTAATCCTTACTACAGCAGCGAGCTAATACCAGCCCGGCTCAGACTAAGACCGCTTATGGGGCTCACATCGCACAGACTTAAGGCGGTAAAAGCATGCAGACTTTAAATCGTGAAAATCATTACCGTTCTCATAATCAATTTACAAAAACATGACTTTTCGAGAAGCCTTTTTCATCGTGTTCCTGGTTTCTCTGCCGTCTGCCGGGGTTTAATGTGCACTTATGTTATTCCGGGAGCTGTTCGGTGCCATTATTCCACTGAAAGCCTTTCGCCGCGTGAAGAGCATTGTTTCATTTTGGCGTGAATGCATCGGGAGTAACATCATTTGCGACATCTATCATTGAAGAGCACTCAGAAATAAAACAGTCGTCTGTAAAAAATGGGATGCATTTGGTTCGACGCTGCTTGTCATTTGCTTTTTTCATTATCTGTGATTTGGACAAAATGTGGAGGATTTTTTTATGATTACGCTTCAGAACATTTAGGTTCAGCTTTGAAAAATAGGATGTGGGTGAGTGTGAAGATATGTGGCAGGAGCTCAGTGCTATTATGGAAATAGAATGGAATATGATCATGAAAAATGAGGGAAATACTATAGTAAGGATAATATAAACACGGATGGAGTTGGTATGGGTTTATACTGCGTAATATCTCAATGTAACATGCTATAAACATCTGTAATTACATGAAAATACCTGATAATCTGAATTATTGTGGTATTACATGTTTACTGTAGTGTTATAACCCGATTATAACCATGAAACTGACACCGAAAGCTTTTTAAATTAGTGAATATTTCAAATAAAAGCTCTGTAAAGTCCCAAAGTCACAATTAAAAAGAATATTCTTAAAGGTTTCAGCTCTTTTAACTCTCGATATTGTTCACTGGATGTTACATAATGATGTCATTGAGTAACACAATGGTTTTATTATTGTTCTGATAAATCTCAAACTAGTTTTAGATGTGGCTAAACATTTCCTTGTTCTCGTTCTGGCTTAATCTTCCTAATATTAATGAAAGGAAACTCAGTTCGTTACAAATCGTTGCAAATTATTCTGTTATTCATGTTTAGTTTATGTTGTTGATCGAGTTTAGTGGAAGGATGTGATTTAGTTTAGAGCCTTTACACAATAAAAGTCTTGCTAATAAAGATGTATTGGATTTACAGGCAACACAAGACTCATAATCAGTCGTTTTTTACTTTGGTTTTCTTTTGGTTTTGCTAAGACTCACTGTAAAAGTAAAAGTTTTAATCCGAGGTTGGAATGACGGTGTTTACATCAGATAAATCAAATGTTCTAACAACAAAAGCATGTTAAAGCAAAGATATTTCATTATATTTCATGAGCAGACTTCATAAAACTGTTCGTAAAAGACCTTTGCTCCGACGTTTAATAAATGGTAAAAGTCTAACTCGAAAAGAGGAAACTGCTCATTTATGAAATCCCTTTGAGGAGTTTATAAAAAGCAGCTTTACATTTGACTTTTCTTTTCCATTAAGTGCAGTAAGAAGCTTTGCAGACCCCGACTAAAAGGTTTGTGACATTTAACACCAGCTGAGAATCTGAAGATAATGAGTCCGAAGTCAATGAGATAATGACTGTTACATATTTGGAGCTTCACTCTGTTTTATTAGTCTTTACACGAAACACGATGATTTTACCGCAGTAATGTGTTTATGTTTACTTTCCTTTGTTGAATTATTATCAGCTGTACTTCAGACAAAACTTTAAACCAAACTAAACCAGCGTCATGTTTTAAATTAATCCAAATTGATCTGTAAAATCCACCATTCACTGAGACTTTTTCCTCCAAATATGAGTTTCTTTGATATTTTCTGTTTGTCAAAAACCATAGCCTAGCATTTTCTGTTTAAATCTATTTGTTAATTTGTGTATTCCATTGGGACATAACCGATAATTAGGCATTAATCAGTTTAATTATCGTGAACACCCCACAATATCACAATAAATATCTTGTCATAGAGTTAATACTGTGATAATACTGCAATATCACATCATTACATCCCTAATATTTTATACAATATATGTTATAATGTTCTTTAACTAACTTTACGAAACTTATTCTATCAATGTTTCATAAATGGCTAGTCTTTCTATTTAAATGTAATGTAAACAATGAAATAGATTTGAAAATATATATTATAACAACATTTTGTGGCATTAAAATCATGTATGTACCGTAATGTTTCTAATAATGTCACACTATTATTTTACAATAAAGAATCACCTCTTCTTGGGTTTTTTTTGCTTCAAATTTGACAAGATTGTCTGTGTTTGTTTGTTCTAACACTGTTTTCCAACGCCTCTCCTCTAATGTGATAACGCTGCTGGATTAAGAGCATTATTGTCACAATAAAAGCTGCGAGTGCTGAGGTTAAACCCACAACTCTAAACACTGTCTTACCACAGACATATTTTTAGCCCGTTGCGATAAATGACATAATGGCTCCACTACGGTTACCTTACACCGAGGTTACAGGAGTGTTTGATGCCAGTCGTCAGCGTGGGGTAAAACCTGGATTTAACCCGGGGTCAGGAGGTCACACCCTGATGGATTATGAAACATGATTAAAGAGAGTGAGCTGTGAAACGGATCGACGACCTCTGCTCCTTCGCACGACATGAGGCAGGGTCCTCACGCAAACCTGGAAAACATGAACTTGAAACTTGAAATGAACTGGAAATGTGTTAAAATACCATCCAATTAAAGTATATCGTCCAGGAAGCTCTTCACATCTTTAATAACGGCGCTGGTGCACATTTTATTAGACATTTAACGTTTGAGTTTTGATCCTCCGAGGCTGCATTTAAACTAAAGCCGAAAGGAAAAGTCAGAGTAAATCCAGGTGATGAACGCTGCACAATAAGAAATAAAGAAATAAAACACTGTCTGGACACAAGTATTAACAAAACAATGGTAATCTTTGATCTGGTTGTTTCTGTTTCTCTTTTAAATGATGATTCCTGAACTTGTCACACGCTCAAGATCACATGACACTTGTTTTTATAATTAATGAAGACTTACTAGAGCTGTGCAATAAATAAACCAATCATCACAGGAACAATTAATGTACATCTCTTCATGATCCATTGAATTTTCCCCTGAAACAGTACTTTACTCAAAGCTATGATGGGAATAGGATATTATTCATTCAAAAAAATCTATCACAAAAAGTCCCTTTTATTCGACACCAATGACCCTCGAAACCAATATGAAACACAGTCTGGAAAACATTCTTTATATGCCTTTAAATATCAAGAGAAAATGGTTGGGTCTCAGGAAATGCAGCAAATATTCTCATAATAAAATCCATTAACTCAAATCTGTCCGTGACTATCAAACTGATTTTACTTCCTTCTTTTAAAGGTTGAGGTTTGCTCAGTCTTATAAGGTTAAGTGAACATCCTTGTTCACCTTAATCCTCAATTAATTCAGCATCAGATGCCAAAGTGACAGCTCCAGTTTGACCCAGCTCTGGGATTTTGGAGTCCTATCCCTCTAAGACTCAGGGTGGTTCCTTGGATGTACTATTACACCATTACACCCTGATCCCGGGTCAGTTATGATCAACACTGATTTATTTTGACATTGGTTGATTTTAATTAGATTTGCTCTTTGGTGCAGATAAAAAAAGAAAAAAAAAAGTTTCTGGCTTCCTTTATGCAGCTGAAAGAGGACAAAGCATTATTTTTAAACTGTTTAGAGGATTTTAATCAATGAAAAAGTACAATAAAATACTTCTTAGATATTCTTATGTAGTCCTACTATTACATACATTACAATATATACAGTAGATGGTGGTGGTTAATAAGAAAATATATATATGGCTTCACTTAATTTAAAGCTCATAATTGAGGACAATGTGAATCCAAGTTTACTTTGAATAAACTTCTGTCATTTAGTAAGAGTTTCCTCTTTTCTTCTGTGAGCTGCACACTGAAAAAAATGCTCCTCCAATGTAAATAAAGGATTAAAATGGAAAAACACAGAGGTCCATATATTGTAATGTGAGCATTTTTGTTTATGAACTCTGGATCTGTTTGTATAGCACCATTTATTGTGAGGGTTGTCTTCAAATCATTGTTAAAACAGTAACTTCTCCTCAACAATAAATGTGTTTTTACTGTAAAAGCATTCCTCTTCCATTTATCAGAGGTTTTCAGAAGGAAAAAAAAAACACATGGAGTAAAAAGCAGTGATATTACAAACAAGATTCATACACCTCACTGTAAAACAAGTAAAAATATGAATCACTTTGGTTAAAAATGCACTTCCATTTCACTCCTTCTTGTTGTGTCTCGATTGCACCACACTTTGACGGCTCATGAAGAGGTGTGCCTCTGACTAACGCCGAGAGAGCGAGTTAAAATTATCTCCTAAAGCCAATCCTCTGAAGCAGATCAGAGAGGTGAATGGACTACAGCAGCTCGAGGACGCCAGACCTGCAGCAGGTGAGAAAACCTATCGCTCTTTTGCGGTTTTTCTTCTTTTACACAATCAAACTGGATTATAAAGTTACACTGGGAGCAAATTAGACGTCTTTTTGGTGAGTTTTTGCATGTTTTTGAGAGTAGAGCTGTTGTAGTTTGTTTAGACTGATGCATGTGATTTGAGTTTGAGAGAAAATGTGACTCTTTTTGAAATGTAAGTTTACTTTTTATAGTTTATATGAAGGGTTTTCTCAAAGCAGTAATCTTGACAGGACCATAAGCTACAGCCCATAACACTTTATATGATTCTTGGTGAAGGATAAATGATTATTGTTACTTAAAGCTAAAGAAGCACTTATGTTTTGCAAAAGACTATTCTTGTAAATCTGAATTCTTCATTTAGTTTTAGGTTTAGGCAAAGATTTAACAAACTCTAGAGGATAAAAGTTTGATTAAAGTAAAGCGTTGCTAAACCCAGCTCTGTTATTTAATTTGGTTGAATAACTCAAAGCCTGTTGATGGACACTGGAAACTGGTCTGGACTGCAGCACGAGTTATAACAGAGATGTTTATGTAAAAAAAACACACAAACGATGGAGGAAGGTTTGTTTCTCTCTGTTGTTGTCACGTGTTATTGTTTTGATTGAAGCCGATAACCCTTTATTTATAACAAAAGATCTATTAAGTATTGACCAACACACTTTCTTTTATTGTAAACTGCTTTGATGCTTTATTTGTGATGCATTTTGAAGCTACAGCGTTTATTTAAATGGTTTAAATTGTCATAAACCATCAAATCCTTGTAAAGTCTTCAGTGTGGCATAGTTTTCAGTCAAATCTATTCATTTAAAACCCAATGACAGAAACAAAGCCTAATGAAGCTTTACCTGAAAACACTTTCTTTCAAAGTAAGACTAGTTTAAGTTTGGTAATGATCCATTTGAGGCACATATGCAGCAAATATGACATTAATAACCAACAATCTGAGGTCTTTTCCTTTCATTTCTGACACGATGTTGTTTTATTAATGGATAACATTTTGGTACGTCATCTGTCTAATGAGTGGATTAATTATTTCTGCGTGAATCGTCCATGTGTCACTGTGCTCCCGTCTTCGTCTCCATGTGCCGCACCTTTAGACCTTGTTAAAATTCAGCATCGTTTTGATGAGCTTTACGTCACGTGTGTCTCCGATGTGAAAGTAATTGGCCTCTACATTTGACCCGTAAACAAATGTCTCGTGGCTTTTAACTCCCACCAGAGCCCTGCAGGTGCTAACGTTCACACGAGTTTGGGAAATCAAGGAAAACATGCTTCAACCGTCATCAAAATCCAATAATATGTTTCATCATTGACCACAATCAGACCAATATGGTAACAATAATCACATATCGGTAGTATATAGCAGAACAAAACGGAACAGATCAGTCAAAAGTGCATTTTAACGCTGTGTAATGGCCTCAAAACAACACAGTGTTTGTGAATATTGGAAAAATCAGAAAAAATTCAATTAAAACTAAAAAGAAAAACAAACGAAACTTCTATTACTGTGTTTCTACAGATGCCCAGAGAGGACAAACTGAGCACTACTGAAAGAGAATCAATGTGTGCTCATATTTTTTGCAAAAGTTAGGTCTACTTCTGGATTTATTGAAAATAACATGTCCCTGCAAGACTGTCATAGCTGTTCACATGCTCTACAAGTGTGAGGAAAGAATAATCACGAACAGATAAACTAGACTAAACTAAACTATGCCCCACTTCTTTAAAAATAAAGTTGGATATGAAGAAAAGGGATGAGTCGAACACTTTTCTGCTGTAAATGGCAATAATGGGCCAGACAAAAAAGAAAAGAAAAGACCAAAATCAGAATAAAGCTTTTAAAATGAGCAAATTCTTGCTGAACTATGACTGCAAAGGCGTTATTTGAAACTCACAAACTTGTATTTTGTCATTGATTGAGTTTAAATTACATTAGTTTTGGCAGAATTCAGGAAATAGCTCCTCAATGACGTCCTAAACGTTCTCTTCTTCTTGTATGAAAGGAAATTCAAAATGTCACATGTTACTCAGTAGAAATCTTTTTGTCAGCCTGATTTCGGCTGGTTTTTGTCCCGTGTCTGGTGCTGTTGAGCTCATGTCCCAGTCGCTGATGGACCTAAGCTCATTTAGATGCACAGAGGCCAAGGCCGGCTTATAGCAGTCGAACAAAATGTCAGGACATCCCTCACCTCACTCCATGTAAACAATACTCATTATAAATAGTTCTGACTCCATTTTGTCATCATTTTACACGGGACGAGCCTAAAAGCAGTGGGACCGTTTCCTATCACAGCGCTCTGACTCTAGCCGACGAAATGATAATTAAAGCACTTCAGTCGGTGTTTCAAAAGGTTTCTGTTTTAAAGGAGTTGAGTGCAGTTAAAAGAGTGGAGTGAGTTGACTTGTCTGACTCATGGTTATCTCACTGAGGGGCTTCATTGACAAAAACAGGGATCATGTACAAGTGCCCAGGCCTGTTCTATTTGTTTGGATTGGTTTGGTTTGTTTTCACAGAGCCCTTGAACACACCAAAGGACTTTTCCCACGCGTCTACTCTTAAATCTGTGAGTCACGTCTTGTACCTGACGCTTGATGGTTTATGATAGCATTAGCATCCATCGGCTCTGGGCTAAGTGTGTCGTCATCTCGAGCTAATTCGTGTTCAAACCGCACTAATGAGTATGCACTAATGAGCAAACCAGACTTTAGTTTGTTTTAACCTGAACGTACCTTTAGTAGGAGCGTGACAAAATACAAATTCAACAAGACGAGACACTATTTTCGAGTTGTGGAGAGTTGAAAGCTGCGATTGTTCTGTCTCTTTACATTGTGCTCGTGTTAGCTTCGGTGTACGCCATTGTTTTCGCGCAGTGTTTACAGATTGTTTGTGTCTTTATCGCTTTTTCACTGTTTCTTTTTTCCACTGAAAACTAAAATGCTGTCACAAAGCAATAGGGGCATCTTGAATACTCATTTCTCTGTTTTCATCTCGTTGTCACACCCCTAACTTTTAATGTAAGCACATGCCTCACATTTAGGAGCAATTCTTAACATTTGGATTTTTTATGGTGCAATCTAGCAAATTATTAGCTAACAATTTACCTCTATGACTATTAACGTGCACAACATTTGTAATAAAACTTGCCTTAAAGCAGAGTCAGAGAAAATGTATTTTGGGAACTGTAAGAACTATCCACCATTCACCAGACGAAGTGTCCAAATGTTGCTTGTTTGATTGTAAATTACATCTAAAGCTCAACATTTTGCAGGAGTCTGTGAGTTATAATGGACTGCTGTCTCGTCTCAATAGGCACTGGTCCAAAAAATAGATGTGCTGTTTTTATTTGAACAAGCATCCCACTGAAATCTCAATGTGGCACCTTTTAAAACTGTACTAAACTCCCACATTGTCCCACAAGCCCCGATGTCTTGCTAATATTTGCCACAGTGAGCAGCTCTAGCTCCTCGGCTCAGAGTGACACAGAATTATGCTTCTAATGAACTCATAACGAAGCACACGTTCCTGTCCTGCTCGGACACGTGTGACAACAAAGGCCTGACTTTGTGGGTCGGCGCTCGGACCCAGAGCGTCTCTGCTGGGACCGGGACCCTGCACTCAAATCCTGGTTCAAGAGCATTAAAGCCAACCAATCCCATTAGACTGTCACCCTTAAGAGGGGCAGATAGGAGCAGATAGCAGAGGGGAATATGGTGCCTATGAACCACTGTGGAGGGTCTGGAATAAGAATCAGTTTGGCTAAAAGGCACTGACAGGTTATGGAAGGAACGCAGTAACTATTGAATGAAATAAGTCATATGACAGTATTATTAGCTTTACTAGTGGCTTTTTACGAACAAGGACTATTCCACCAGAGAGTTGAATGTTTGTTTAATGAACTAGAGTTAAAAGTGACAAAGTAATTGAGAGGAATGACCTGAGAGAAAACGGACGGATGAGAAGGAAGAGGAGGAAGTGGTTAAGAAAGAAACAAACTGTGCTAAAAAAGGTTTGAAGTGTGGCCTTGCTTCAAAAGTTAAGGAATTAACTTAATATGTTTTGTGCAGGTTATTTCATTTAATATAAATGTTTTACTTTTCCAAGCATTAGTTTGAAGTGGTTTTTGCAGTTCTTCCAAAAGCCATGAAAAGACAAATGAAATTAAAAGCAAACCAGAATGTTGTAAATTTTTATGTCTTGGCTTTATTTTTCAGTTTACTATTGCTATTGAAGAGGTTGAATCATCTGGGGTTAGTTTGATCTTTGTCGTAGTTCACTAGAAGCAACACAGACCTGCACAGTTTTGACATTTCTAAGTTTGTAGAGGTCTTTAAAAGTCTCTGAGAGTCTCCTGCAGCCTGGGATGTGCTCTGTGAGGTCTTGTGCAGCCACACGTGTTCACCGAGGTGTCACGGCTCCAAACCTCAGTCGGTGTTGTCTTTAAGTATCAGACGCTGACAGATTAGCGTCCTCACCGGCGGCTGCACGCGCTACTCTAAACTGCTTCATTAAAAGGCTCTCGGGGCATGACTTTTGAAAAGGACAGGACAGGGTTATCCCTGTAATTCCTCTTAAAGCCAAAGAATCAAAGGATCATGAGTTTGATATCTTTATTCTTGATTAATTCCATATTACATGCTTGAGACAGAAAAAAATGGACAAATGGCTTAACTACTACGTATAGTACTACTAGTATGACTCGGAGGCTACAAGGCTTTCTTGTAAAAGTTTTGCGTGTCATTTCATCCCAGTTGGTCCATAAATTCTATTTCCTTCCCTTAAACTAAAAGCAGACATTGACATTGGTTGTAATCTGAACACACCAGATAATCCATCTGTCTTTGCCATATGGTTGCTCTACACATTTGTTTCTATCAGTTTACTCCATCCTGCGTCTTAAGTTGTGTCATATCAACTGTAACTTTTCATGTCAAAGTTAAAATGTCTGTGTTGTTATTCTGGTTTTACCTTGATATTTAGCAGAAGAAGTCCAGGCTTGTGGAGGGTTTCTCTACAGGTTTTAGTGCTACATGAAAAAAACACGGTATTCAAGAAGCTTGGACAATAAATGCACTTTGGTTACAGTCACGAAGGGAGGAATCACGATAGTTTTGGGACTATTCTCCAGTTAAACCCATCCCTTCCCTAAATGCTCTACCAGGAAACAACCCTCTTTTCCAAAAGTCTTAAAGACTTAATTTCTAACCATTTCCTCTCTCTGTCCTTTAGGTAGAAGCGCCGGGATCTCAGCAGTGATTAGGAGCTAAAGTTAAATGGATTATGGTTGGCTGTTGAACAGAGGAGAACCTGTGAGCCAAACAGGCTGGCAGGGCCCCAGCTTCTGTCCCAAAGACATCAGAAGTCAGTAAAAACCTTTAAAGACCTAACTGTAGACAACTCCTAATGTTGCCAAGGAAGTTTATGTGAAACTGTTCAGTCTGAAGGTGGAGTACTCTTTTGGAATTTGTATCAGATCCACTGAGTTTCTCAATGCCATCGTGGAGGACAGTTTATCATCACTTTCTGGCCTGACATGCTTCATATCTGCTTCCACTTCAAGGCAAATGACTCTCATACATGCTGGAGTTCAGTTTAAGGTTGAGGAGGACTTTTATTTGTCAAGGAACATTTCTGATGAACAGTTATGGCCAGAGACATCAGTCTTCTGAGCCTCATGCCTGTGTTGGCAAGGCACCAAAAACTAGGAGCGTCTTCGTTAGTATTCATCTTCCCAATCTCTCCTTTACGCTCTTTAATTTTCTTCTACTTCCTGTCGTGCGCATCAGGGAGCTCCATGGACTATGGCATTAGCCCCAAGTTTGTTTGCACCCCAATCCCCCCAGATGCAGACCCTAGCTGCCACTCCCCGCCCAGTGTGCCCCACGGATCCAGCAGTAACAGCGGCGGGGGCAGCGGCTGGCGCGGGACCATGTCGGACGAGGCCAAAGCCACCATTTTGCATTTACGCGAAAGTCTCGTGCGACAGAAGGAGACCATTCTGAATCAAAGGGAAAGCATTCGGGAGCTAACCGCTAAGCTTACATTGTGTGAAGGTGGCCATCACGGCAACGGTCACCATGACAACCACCGCGATAATCACCACGGCAGCCATCACGACAGTCACCATGACAACCACCACGACGACCACCACGACGACCATCACGACGACCATCACGGCAGCCACCACGCGCCGTCGCCCCTGCATCACGGCCCCTCCGGTTACCATAGCGGCGACCATCACTATTACCATGGCAACCACAGGAAAGGTTCATCTCATGGAAAATACAGCAACTTCTCTCCAGAACAGACGGGGAAAACCCTGCAGACCCTGAAGGAGCGACTGGAGAACTTACAGGTACAACTGGCATCACAGGGACTGGTTCATTTACTTTAAAAGATCTTTTGTTTTTAAGCTTTCTAAAGTCATGTATGTTTTATTTGTAAGCTTCAAACAGATGACAGGATTTTCTGTTTTCTAGCTATTTCTGAAAAGGCAGAGGGGAGTTTGAGGTGGATAATATAATAAAACAGTTCACAAACAGGTTTTATATGAATCTGTCTGATGCCATGTTGGAGTTGCCATCTGTTGCTGTCATAGTGTGGTATTATTTAATGTTTAAATGTTTCACATAGGCCTAAAGATACATACAAAATTTACTAAATTTATTTCTGATTGGAGGTGTGTAGATACTGGGCTTTATCACTTTACATGTATCAGTCCACAACACGTGTGTTCTCTACAAACAGATGATTAAGTGAACATTGAAGCACAAACAGTGATGGACCAGTCACAGTCTGTGGTTAACCATAAATTATATATTTTTGTAGTTGTGTTACTGAATAAGCTATGACTGATGATGATGAGTTAAGTTTGTTAAATGTCCTATTGGCTCAGTCTAATTGTTCTGAGCCAATTTAAGTCTGTAGAAAATTCAAGCTGGTGATAAGCTGCAGGTAAACAGCTAATGTATTTCATTAATTTGAGAAAATTAGTTTTTAAGCTGCTCATATTTGGTGATATCTGTCTCCTGCAGACAGTGAATGAATTAACATTTCTCAAATACCACCTTCTGTTTATGTTTGCACCCATTTGGTGCAATGAAGTGATATTACACTTATTTTTTTTAAGATTCAATGTGGATTTAATTAAAACTGCAGGATGCTGCGGGTTGAAAGGGTAAACATGTTGTATTAGAGCTCCCTGAGGACAATACATGCTGAAAATACAGTTTATTTAAGTGAAAATAGTGGTGAGTCAGTCCAGAGAAGCTCAGCAGGGAGGCTGAGCCTATCAAGGGTTTGACTTAATTGAGGTCAAGCCTTGCGTCACTGAAGGTCACAAGCTCATCCGAAGAGTCAGCGCCTTGAGAACACTACGGCCAAAAAACACAGTAATAAGGAAGTATCTCATCAGCGCAAGACAGTTACTTACTGTGAAGTGATGTCCTCTGTTTATGAACCAACCCTTTGTTCCAAATTTAACACATTTGCATTTTTATTATTTCTTTTTTCATACTCAAAATCCCTTCTCTACAGCCACCAATGAGACTAGTTGCTGTGATAGACAAGCTGGGATCTTCCTGAATCTAGAGAATCGTCATAATCTTCATACTATACATGTCAAAAGTGATTGCAACATTTCATTTTCTAAATTCAAACCGCTAATATCGTCTTAGCATAACCAAAATCTTCAAAATTTTCCCATCAGCTTCCTCTTAATATGCAAACTCTGATATTCATTTTGAACTAAAAATGTACAACCTTGAACAGGAAATGTAGAGCTCCAGTTTTGCTCTGTGTGGTTTGCATGAAACTGTACCGTTCTCCATCATTTAGAGATATCATCCATTACATGTTCCTCATGTGCAGCATGGACACACAGTGTAACCTACAGCTCAATACCACATCTATCCCCTTCCCTCTGTACATATGGAATATATAAATGGTACAAATATAGAGAGGTGGTCTCTTTACTCAGAGAACACTGGTTACAATGCAGTTGCCTCCAAGTTCATTAGCCCTTGACCTTAAACAGCCCCCGTCCATCACATGATGGAGGTAAACGAGTAGAGCTTAGAGAGGCACAAGAACTGGACAAGAAAACTATAACTAACTAAAATTAAAAGATATTCATTTTCATGTGTTTTATTTAAGTGAATACATTTATGGTTTGATTATTTTTTCAAATTTCAATTAATCCCAAAAAGATTAGTCTCATGAAGCCTAACCAAGACTAAAGCAGAATTAATGAGAGCCACAACGCTGATGCTATAATTTCAAACTGATCAAACTTCAACACAAATTTCATTTAAAAATTGGGTTTGCAAATGTACAGTATGTATTTTAGAATTAAAATACATACTGATGCAATTTTGTATCAGGCATATTAGACTTTACCACAAGACAACACAGTTCACGTTCAGCCCTAGCTTTCAACTAAACTAAAAACAGCTTTTCAAGTTCAAAAGTACTTGGGTGTGTTTGACATTTTCTGCCCTAATTAAAAGCTGTGCCATAAATGTTTTAAACTGAAAGGGTGAGCATTAGACAAATATGTACTTACTTTATTCATGCCCATGACATATGACATATTTATTCATGACATATTCCTGATACTATGAGAGTGTAGTCTGCACACGGTAAAGCCACACTGTCAGTGCAGGTGGGCTTAGGCTACACTCAGGAAAAGCACAGCCAGAAATCCCCTTCAATCTCCATCCAAGGTGTTTGTGAGACAAAACAAAGGCAGAGCCAGGTTTTATCCTGCATCGCTCGCTGCACTAACAGGATGTCTACACTGGGGGCCTCTGGCCAACCTCACCTTCGATTAGCCTCATCCGTCCTGACGAGGCTATTAATCATGGCGTGCACTGGCAGGGAACAAAGTCGGCTTTACTGGTGAGGAAGGGGAGGATGACCATAGAAGAGTAGAGAGAGAAACTATTCAATTACAAATATACAGCAGTTTGTTTTATACATCACAACGCTAAATCAGAAATATTAGAATTGAATTTGAACTCAAAGTAAGTAATCCATAAGGCCAACAACAATGTTGATTTTAGTAAATCATTGAGGCTGTTTACAAACTAAAATGACTTATTTTCTGACACTTGATCCTCAGGAGGAACAACTTTAACTGTAGCATTACTTTAGTTTATTAGTGTGGTACTTCTTGAGACTGGGGCAGTGTGAGCCTCATGTTTCCTGTTTGTTTTTAGGCTCGAAACTCCACCAGCTCCTACTCCAGTTCTCTGAGAGAGCTCCTGCAGCGAAAGATCCACGCTCTGGAGGAACAGCTGCACAGTTACTACCATGATCACCATGACGACCACCACGACGACCACCATGGTGACCATCATATCACTCACCATGACGACCACCATGACGACCACCATGACACTCATCACGGCGTTGGCCACTACACCAGCCGTCATGACAGTCACCACGACGACCATCACAGCAAGGGCCATCACACTCGCCACGACGACCATCATAGCAACGGCCATCACAGCAGTCACTATGACGACCATCACCACAGTCGCGGTCACCAGGACAACCATCACCCCAGTCGCGGTCACCATGATGACCATTACAGTCATCATGACAATCGTCATGGAAACCACCACTCGAGTCACCGAAGCGGCCATCACGACTCGCATCACGACTCGCATCACGGACGGCCTCACGAGTATCACGGACGACACCACAGCCGCCATAATAACCATCACAACGACCACCACAACGATCACCACTATGATCACCATGACGACCATCACGAGGATCACCACGGCGACCATCACAATGATCACCACGGCGACCATTATTATGACGACCATGACGACCATCATGACGACCATTACAATGACCATCATTATGACTATCATAAGGACCACCATGGTCTCCATGACGATCACCACGGCGACCATGATGACCACCATGACGACCACCATGAGGACCATGATGACCAACATAAGGGCCATGATCACGACCATGACGACCATGACGACAACCATGACGACCATGACGACGACCATGACGACCATGACGACGACCATGACGACCATGAGGACCACCTTGAAGACCACCACAAGGACCAAGACCATGACCGTCATCCTGGTCACAGCAAACTAAAAACTGTGCTAAACCAACTGCGCCACAGTCATAGTGACAAAGGTATGTGCCATAATACTCTATGTTTATACATGTGTGTGTTGTCATCAGTGGGACTGGTCTGTAGGCATCTCTCTACATCAGTGTAATAGCCCTATGTTTATACATGTGTGTGTTGTCATCAGTGGGACTGGTCTGTAGGCATCTCTCTACATCAGTGTAATAGCCCTATGTTTATACATGTGTGTGTTGTCATCAGTGGGGGTGGGGTGTGGGGACCTCCCTCTTTATGTGTAAAAACCCTTTTTTTTTTTTTTTTGTGTTTTTTTTGGGGGGGGGGGGGGGGGGGCCCCCCCCTACATGTGTGTTGTCAACAGTGGGACTGGTCTGTAGGCATCTCTCTACATCAGTGTAATAGCCCTATGTTTACAGTGTGTACATAAACACTCTAGTACTACACAGGATCTCATATTTACCTATTCTCTCACAGAAGTCACTCTCCCAAAGCTGAAGAGTCCCAGTGCGTTCATGCTGGACTTCCCCATGAGGACCAACTACATGCACGCTAAGATGAAGCGCTCAGTGGTCACTGAGGTCTTTGCTCTGACCGTCTGCCTGTGGCTGAAGCCGGGGGCAGGACCAGGTCTGGGGACACCCTTCTCCTACGCCGTCCCAGGACAGACCAACGAACTGGTGCTCATCGAGTGGGGCAGCGACCCGATGGAACTACTCATCAATGACAAGGTAAAGGAGTTAAATGAGTAGCACTTATGAGTCAGAGGGAGGTAAAAAGTGGGAAACCTGACATAACAGAATAAGTTTAAATCAGTTCAACCGAGACAAGCCTTTTAAACAAATAACATCATCCAACACAAACAAGGCCATTTCACTTTGTATCTTGAACCTTCAAACCCGGTGTCCTCAGATAACACTCACATATCCACAGTGTGAGTAATCTCTGAGGTGCTGAGGTGTCCCATTCGGAGTGACAGACGGGAGACCTCAACACAGACAGTGAAAGGTAGAAGGACAGGACAAAGGCTTTACCTCAATGTACGTGGATGAATCACTTTGTAACACAGTCTGAAGACAGAATTTATACAGCCATGCTTCATCTGAACAAATCACACAATGAAAAAGTAATACTCAGCAATAAGTAAAGTCTAAAAGAAGAATATCATCAATTTTAAAAAGCTCTTTCTGATTGAAGGTGACCTGTAAGTTTAGGTAAAACTGTGAATTAGTTTCCATCCACTTTGTTTCCTTTTGATAATTCGATTACTCTACTGACCTCATTTTATTACATTCTACGAAAAGCTGATCACGTTTTTTCCTTTAAACGGAAGAAAGACGTGCTTCCTGTTCCTCCGCTGCCCCCGCTCCGGGTGAAAAGAGCTCAACACACAAATCAACAAAGCAGCTAATCTGATTGTCTTAATTGATTGGGCTAATGGTCTATGGACGTGACATTGGCAACAGGAATCAAATGTCAGCTTTGTTTCCTGTGAGGCTTTGGCTTCAGACTAAACAATGACATCATTAAATGACTGTGTTTTCTTGTTCTCAGTTCAGCACCGAACTAAACTGATTTAAATTGATCCTGGACAGTAACCTATACTGGAAAAGTTTCTATTTTTTTTTACAAGCTCTACAGTCTTTTTCCAAACCATAACCTGGTGTAGTTCTTGTCTAAGCATAATTATAAAATGTTATTGGCAATATGTCCCTTTAAAGGCTTTTATTTTTACAATTTCTGTGCTGCAAACTCACATGGAGCTGTTATGATTCATATTCAAAGATGGAGATTAATATTGATGTGACAAATTCTTGCAAGATTTGTTTTCTTGTTTAGGAAATGTCATTTAGTACATTTGTGTTTTATGTTTTTTTATGTAGGAATATGTTTTGGAAATTGGTAAATACTATTATTTCTGTCTATCTTCTGTGTATTTAGGCGGTGACCCTCCCCATCACGATGACTGACAGTAAATGGCACCACGTCTGCGTCACGTGGACGACCCGTGATGGAGTCTGGGAGGTTTACCAGGACGGACAGAAGAAAGGCACCGGACGAAACCTGTCGTCCTGGCACGCAGTGAGACCGGGAGGAGTCTTCATCCTGGGACAGGAGCAGGTACATAACACCATGATACTGAGGACATGTCAATAAAGATTTGTTTATTGTTTTTAAGCCCTTAGTTCTTCTCCAGTTTATAAACAGTCTATTTTTACTGTTTGTCTACTGAACAAACAATTATTTTAATCCCTCAGACAGACATGACATTACATTTTTCTTTGCACTGACTAAATTCTTTAGAAATGCTGCCTGCTGTTGTTTTTTTATGACCAGGGTAAGAGACAGTGCTGACATAAAGGGCACATACTCATTAAACTATGTGACCACAAATAAACGCATTGGGAACTACTTAATAATTAACATTTATTACCTATTAATATCATCATATTTTCCTACTTCTGTAAAACCTCTTTTGCCCTTTTTACCTCAGTATATTCTATAGAGACCAGTGTTTGATGACCTTTTGCTCTCTGCAGGACACCATTGGAGGCCGTTTTGACGTCACACAGTCTTTCATGGGACAGATGTCCGACCTGCAGTTCTGGTCTCGAGTCTTGACGCCCACTGAGATCCACAGCCAGGCCACCTGCGGAGGTCACCTGGTCGGGGACGTCCTGTCCTGGACCCAGGAGGCGGTGGAGCTGCACGGAGGCCTCGTCGAACTGCCCTATGAGCCCTGCCACTAAAGACCAACCCGGAGGAGAACAGTTTATCTGCTGTAGCAACTGGATAATGTCATGGATCAAAGATGGAGGATTAATGTTAGTTGCTCGAGTTTTACATCACACCAGTTTGAGGAGTTTTAATGACTTTACTGAGGGCAAAAAGCAAAGAAGTCTGTTTGCTTTAATATAATTTTGCCATTCCCATCAATGTTCTGCCTTTCTTCCTAAACCCTCACATGTTCGCTCTGGTGCCCAGCAGGATGACATTAAAGGCTCCAAAGAGCGCAGGGCTTTGGCTTTACCGCTGTGTGGATATGACGGCCCGAGGAGTGCAACATGCATAAGAGGATTTACTCCCATCAGGGCACGGCCACTGGTTCCTGTTGGTGTTAGCTCCCAGCGCTGTAGCTGCTACTCAACATAAACATTACATCATGAGGCTGAAGTCGACATGGAGCCTCATGCTCCATCGATGTCGGAAATAATGCAAAATGCAGTAAATAGTAGATGATGTACTGCGAGTTTGGAGAAGCAGAAATGAGACTGACCACTTTTTTCTATAAACCCGCGCCACTGAACAGAATCATTGCAGAACATTACAATGTCAATTTTTTGTATTATTTCATAATATGAAATTCCTGCCACTTTTTTTTATTTTTAATAACACAAGAAATAATCTTTTTTTAGGTTTCATGCTGGTTCTCTGCTGTCTGTCTCTACAAACCCCAGAAGACAGTTCAAATCTACTTTTGCTAATGCTCAGAATATATTGAATGAAACAGAGCTGATCATTGTGGTTTTGCATATTAAGATTTTGGAATATTTTATGTTAGCATTTTAAATCACTAGTTTTTTAATGTAATGGGACAGTTTTTGGCAGATGAAATGGTGGTGTTGCTGTTGAACTGATCGTAAGCGGATGTGTTTCTCAAAAGGAGGTTATGTAACAGAGAGCAATGGCTCAAAGACACACCACGCTCAGGCCACGAAGCACCTGACTCTGTCCAAACGACTGGAGCGCTCCTCAACGTGTCACGGCGCTAATGCTCTCGTCTCCGCGGCAACCAGGGGCTTAGGGCTGGATTTACCTGTGGACACCTGATCTGATCCTGCCTATTCCTGTCCCGGGACTGACCACAGGGTGCTCACGTCTCAGGAGATAAAGATCTTTGTTTAATGCTTTGTAGATGCACTTTGAAGTTTTTATAAAGTCCATTTGTATATGTACATAGAACTTTTTAATTAAGGAAGAATGTATGACTGTATCTGTCACATTGTAAATATGAACATAGCACTTTTATGATCCACTTTGTATCTTTGTACAGTAACCACTGAGTGGAGACGTGGCCCTGCTCAGACCTGACAATTACACTTCTTATCATGTCAGAGAGCGTAATTACTTCAGGAACTGGTGTAATTTATACTCACGTCATATAGAGGAAAGAAGATTGTTAAAGTTTCATTGCAAACCCATTGTTCAGTTAAATTGAAACATGCCCTAAGCCCCTGTCAAACTGTTCAATTTTTGTTCTTGTCAACAATCAACTAATTACTCACAACAAAACTGTACATTGTGGCTTAATATCAGTTTTATTTCATGGTTTAATAAAAGGTCAAAGTCATGTGACTAAAAATGTGGGGAAAAAAATGTAATCAGAGCATTGCACAAAGCCTGTCCCATTTCAGATCTAACATTTGTGATTCGTCAGATCATGTTGAGCTCAGTGGAAGTCTAGTTCCAGACCCACTTATATTTGTAAAGAAAGTCAGGCTGGGTCTGGCTGGCCGGTCACTGGCCCAATGACTGAACTATCCATTATCAATACCATTGAATGTCTATGTGTTTGCTCCTCGATCTGCCCTGAACTGTACTGAGGGATAAATAAAGTGATCTGAACTGAATCAAATCTTTTGCTGGTGACAGAGTCCAGGCAGTAATTTTACACAATTGCAACAAATAGTGTGTTACTTGGGCTTTAAATGCATTCCTTAAATTGTGACAGCTCATGTTCCCAGTAAGATTTTGGTCAGATCTGAACAGGGCCCGTGTTGTTGTTGCCATGGTGATAGCATCTTTCAGGACCATGTCGACCTTGTTGAGCTGTAAATAACTGTTTTCTCGATTGTAATGCCAAGATGAGCAGCACTTTGAGCTTTGTTCTTTTCATAGTGGGCCAAACGGACATTGCTGCTGTCTACATTAGGAACGGAAACTGACATGGTGTTTTTAAATCAGACTTTTATAAACTTATACTGTTATATATACCGACTAGCTGTTCATATGTGAATGTAAAAACTTAATGCACTATAATATACTTGCTTATTTTTGCCTTTTGTGCTCATTAACTGATGCATAGTTACCTTTATTTGTGTCTTTGGCTGTAAATATATTCTATTACAGTGTCTCCAGTCTCTCCCTCATGTGTAAGCCAAATATATATAACCATGTAAAACTTGAAAGAGGATAAATACACTCTAAATGCTGTTTAATACTGTACATATGTCAGTTTTCAATAAAAGTACATTTTATGAATTCAAAAACGACTACAACGGTGTATTCATTCATATTCTTCCACCTATTCATGATGCTACTTGTTATTCTTGTCTGTGTTGGAGCTCAGCCTGGATCCTGGACAATCACAGGACAATAGAAGACTGAAAATAATTGATTTTGGCTTCTCTTGACATGAAAACAAAAGGACTGAGTGCCCCTTTGAGGCCCTTTCAGACCGTAACTGAGTATTATAAACCTGTGCAGCAAGAAAATATAATGTAATGTGTCAAAAAAGGCATCGTAATTACCTTTTGAATGCTCTATTAGGGTCGTTATGAGTGGTTTCTTGCTCAAAAATAGGCTGGAGACTGGTTTATTTACGATTAGTTTTGGTGTTGCTACTCGAGGTGAAAAAACACACAAAAATCCCAATAAGAATCCCTGTAGATACAATCAAACGTAAACAGTGAAGAAATTGCCCTACTTTTCATCACACTTAATCACTGAAAACTTATGTCGATATAAAGCTGCACTGTGTAATTAAAAATGCTGCATGTTTAGTTTTAAAACTACCTACAACTCTCAAATTTTTACAGACTCTTCCTGTATTACATAAGGCCATACTGTACAGAGTAATTCCTTGTCTTTTTGATGGGATTTGAGGACAGTAGACCAAATCCTTCCTTGTGGCTTTAAAACCTTTCAGTTTTCTCTCGTTACAGAAGTCGCCATACGCTGCTCACTCTTTCTATATTTTTTTTCTGACTCCATATCTTCAGTGGAAGGCACAGGGAGGATTAACGCTCTTTCAGGTGTCATCTTTTATATTTCCCTACGGCTGTCGGTCGGCTTGTTTTGTCCCTGACACATGCTTTATTTTATACCGTTACCATGGAAACAGGTGAAGGGTCGGCGAGTGCGGCGGCTACGTCTTAATGTCGCCTGTTTCTGAGTGTTTGACTTGATGGAGCCGCACTTCACCTTCGTGTTTCAATCAAAAATCATCCAAAGACATGTTTTTTTTGTTTTTTTCACTTCTTGTCCTGCTCTTAGCCATCACCAAAAACAAATTATACAAGAACATACAGGACGTTTTGGCTGTGTTGTGCATTTTATTTTAACTTCATTTCAACATTTTAAGTGACAATACTTTGAATGAACAGTTAAATAGTTGCACACTTGAATAAAAACAGATATAAGTGTACAAGAAATCATTGGTTTACAAAGGATAAAATGGTGCGACACTTTTTGACTTTTCATGAGTAATTTGAATAGTAACAACCTAAAAGATACACTAAGGCATTTGGCCTTAAGTATGAACTGATAATAACACAAGTTAAAACAAATAAACGAATGAAGGCAGACCAGTTATTGTAGATATTTACCAAGACCAATATATTTAAGTCTGCACTTGCTGCTTTTCAGTCTATTGTCGCTTTATTATGGGTTAGTACTATAAAATGTTCTTCCAACATGTACCTACGTATGATTGTACCCATCATAGTGTTGTCAATACTGCTACAGGACACTGGAGGGCACTGTGGATTTGAACAGAAAATGAGCAGGTGAGCAAAAGAAAAGTCTTTTCCACAAACCATTCAACTTGTACAGTCTGGAAAAAAAACCCATGAGGCAACGTTTTGACCCAGGGCTGGACAAAGTAAAATTATATGATTTGAGTAGTAAGTTACAGCAGCTACTTCTCTGTTAATTTATTCACATTAGACAAGGCAAATTTATGTAAAGACAACAAGCAATAGAACTAAATAAAATAATATTTATAAATGTAACTAGACAACTCGTTTATTTGTCCGTTTACTTCACATTGTCTCACTTGATTTTTTTTATTTTATTTTGCACTTTTTTAATTATTCCTGCAGATGGCAGTACTTTCCTGTCTTTTTGAGCCTGACGCCAGTTTACGCTTCACTACATTTCCCATGATGCACCGCGAGAGAAAAGCTGACCGCTGAGATTAAACTGATCCTATTTGTAAGGTAGGCTAAAACGTAAATTATTTTATACATTTTCACGTTTATACACATTACAATGGCTCGTATTATTTGTTTTTTATCGTTGTAAACCTTAGTCAGTTGTTTTTGTTGTAGAACTTTGTGGAAACTAGTTAAATCTAGTTAACTGCACGAGATTAACGTAATGTTAGCTAGCGTTAACTGTTAAAATGTCAACGTTCAATCATCATTTTTAAGCTAACTAGCAACGAATATTGTGTAAAAATCTAGATCTTCAAACATAATATATTAATTTAATAAAATAATAAATCAATGTGTTCAAACGTTGTCATTGGGCGTAATTTAGTCAGTCATAAACTTAGCAATTTATTCTTAATTTATCCACTTTTTGTGTTAGCCAGCACTTTATAGTAGTTTATACCCACAAAATGTTGCTTAATTTAATTTAATTTATAAAAGGTACAATTCAGTGGCCATAGTTATTTTAACTGGGCATTGGTGATGTTATTTTATTCTTTTTTTTTTTTTTTTTACATAAGCATTCATCTACTGATCTAAAACAAATAGGCCTAACATGGAACTGAAGTTTATCGCTCACTAATTTTGCTCTATAATGCCTTACACCCTATAATTTATATAATACTACAAGGAAATATTCTATAAACCTGTTACAGAGCATGAATCATTTCATAACTATGTCTTCCCCACAAAAAAAAAGCAAAAAAACAAGTGTTGTGAATACCTTAAACTGAGCTTCCATCCTTGACAACTTTATTTTCCCACAGGTTTAAACCACTCACTGCGGCCTGGTGTCTTTCTCTCTTTTTGTCTCTTTTTGCAGATCATCTAAATCCTAAAATGTCTGACCACATCGAAGAGAAGATTAAAAACTACAAAACGGCTCCATTTGACGCCCGTTTCCCCAACACCAACCAGACCCGCAACTGTTTCCAGAACTACCTCGGTAAAAAGGGAAAACTCATCCATTTAACGTCAACTCCTGTTAAAAAAGACAAAAATGAACTAAAATACTAATTGACTAAGTAAAAAAAACAAGTGTGATTAATTGTAATTCCTATTTTATTTTAACTGCAGGACATTTAACATTTCCTACTGCTCTAACTTAACACTAATATTACACCACTGTGCTATTATTGTACATTGTGGTCAGTTTTAACATTGTATTTCTTACATATTTCTTTCTCTTCAGACTTCCACAGATGTAACAAGGCTCTGTCGGCTAAAGACCAGGACACGGCGCCCTGTGAGTGGTACCGGAGGGTCTACAAGAGCCTCTGTCCCATCAGCTGGGTCAGTCACACTCACATCATGTCTAGACAAAAATATGATTTACAGCAGCTGTGGTTCAGTTCATAAGCCCCCTCTACTTTAACCAGACTGAGGAGTGTTTGTAGAGGCAACTCAAAACCCCATAGAATCAAATACAAAGCAAAAGAACTGCCAGATAAGTCCCAACATGTCAATAATACACGAGGAAGTTAGGTTTAAAAAGCCTTTACGATATTGGCTGGATTATTGCTAAAAATGCTACGTTTTGTGTATATGTTGGGAGGTGCAAATACATGAAATATAAAATAAAAAAAGGGAAAAAAACATCTTAAAATGGACAAAACAGACTGTATTTCTGGATAAATGTACAGTAGACAGTGTGTAATAACAAGATAATTTAAAGCTTTAAGTGTGTGGATCAAGAAAGCTTTTTAATTTTTTAATCTGTTGCCTAAGATTAATAGAATGACATATTATTTTGTGAAAGAGACTTACTGTTGTTATGATTTCTACTAAAACACCAGACCATTAGATAATCCAGATTTCTGAAACCAAGGGCACACTATACAAGCTGTACACTATACAAAAACAAGAGTACATGATGCAATGTTACACCATGATAGCTCTTATTAAGATTATATATTGTATTTTTACTTTATATTTAAGCCAAAATAAACCAGCCATTAATCTACGATGTACTTGACGATGTACAGTGATCAAAATCAAAGCCTTTTATACACTTTTAAATACGTTTCTAATGTTTATCTTTTCTTTTCCTTTTTAATTTTCTAATGTTTATCTCTTCTTTTTCTTTTTAATTTTCTTTTTCTTGCTGCAGGTAAATAAATGGAACGATCAACTGGAGAACGGCAACTTTCCTGGAAAAATCTGACACACAACACAATACTTATACATATTTATTTGTTGTTTTCTTGTAAAACATCCTGCTATTTATGTACAAAGTTATTCAAATAAATAAATAATGTTATAAATGATTAATGTAGTTCACTTAAAAGGATTCTATTTGTGGATCAGACCTATTACTGGTGTTATATTCTGGTTAGAGTCTGGAGAACATGAAGGAATCCTGATTTGTGCTTCACGCTCACTGTTTTAGTAAATGCAGGGCCATATACCAGACACTAATAATAAACTGAAATATGTATCAGCATTTTTAATTATTAATGGCATTGGAATAATAATAATAGTCAGTATAGACTCTGAGGGTTTGAGTTACTTTACAGAACAAAGGTTGGAAAAGTAAGTGATGCTTTATTTATCACATTCATTTTAATGGATTATGGCATAAGCATAAATAATCTATTAAAATAACCCAGACATGTGTGTACAGATGGAAAAATACTGACAATAAATGCACATACAACATATTCAAATAACTTTAAACTGGAAAATGTTAGAACAAGTAACGGTACTTTACATAATCTGTTTGTTTAATACTATCTTTAGAGTAGTGTGTGTTTACAGTTTAGTATTTTCTGTGTGCCATTACATTATATAACATGATTGACACTTTATTCATAACAGAAAAAAGAGTGTTTTCTGCTCCTTGTTGTTGCTAGGAAACAAGAGAGGTTTCAGAGTCAAGTCGTGTGCAGCTGAGAAGTTTTAAATCAGAGTCAGAAATAGAGTTCGGTGTTATATAATCACATATTTAGGCTAATCTCCATGACGCACCATCAGCTGACCGACTGTGTGACATGAGCATCCTCACGAACTCCTCCAGATGCGTCATCACGACTCATCTTTTACCCCAACCAGCGCATCCTCACCTGGACGTGTTGCCTTGGTAACACGCCATCATCCGCATCTTCAGAATCGCCGTCCGCGTGAAGGTCAAACAGAGAAAAGTACGATGCGCATGACTCCGTTAGACGCATGCGCTCAACATCTCGACCGACTAACCGAGTAAAAGCTCCTCGCGCGGCTCAGGGGTAGATAATCAAGGGGCGGGGCATCCCAGCATCCTCCTCTTTCCCGCCCAGTGGAATGGACGCGGCGTAAAATAAATAATAAAGCGGCTACGTGGGTTACGTGCGCCTTTCCGCACAGCCAAAAGAAGAAAGGCTGGAGCTGAGGAAACCTGACAGTCTTTTCTGTCTCGCGTTAGTCACGACAGGTAAGAGCAGATTTATTTCTACACATCTCTGCCACCTTTGCACGCTTCAGGGTCATTTAAGACGAAGGGGTGCGCTTTAGTTTGATCCACATTTAGGAGCAGAAAGCGCGTGACTGACAAACTTATGGGGCGCCTTCGTCTTGTAACCGACTATAAACCCTCTCATTGTGTTTTTACACCGAATAAGCCACGAGTTTTGCAGTAAAACGAGATCGTGCCGTGAAGGTTTGTGGTACCACGGACAGCGGCTCACGGTGAGTTTGTTTCCTTTCAGCTGCCAGCGCCGCCGGGCGGGTCCTCACCTGATCCGAACCACCACCTGAAGATTTCAACCGAGTTAAACACCGCACTAGGACTCTAAACATGGAGGAACAGGTTAGTGAAGCTGGGATTTCTTATCTGACATCTACAGGGACCATTGCACATGCTCTGTTTAAGCGTGACGTCCCCATTTGAGAAGAACCACGTGAAGAGTTGGTTCAGGGAAAATGGCGAATAAATGTGGCTTTTCATATTTAAATCAAACAGTAAGTTCAGTTGTTCCAGTGCAACGTTTTGATTGATAAAGCAAATGTAGTATCACTGCAGCATCAACATAATCCTCATAATATCCACATCACAAAGACAGCGTTAACTGTGATTTATTGTATTTCTTGCGTGTCATTGTGTTGTCCAATCATGTCCTTAAGCAACAACGATGCAACCAAATGAAAAAGTGTGGTCAGTTTGTGTGACCTGTAAAAAGCACAAAGGCCAAATGGATTACAGGAGGCCACAAAAGTCTAAGGAGGATTGTTGTTTCGTATGTTGCAGTGAGTGTTTGTTAAAATGAAGATAAAACTGGGACTTTTTAGTGTTTTTGCAGGTATTTGTTTGGACTAGGACAGTATCTTAATTAAATCATAAAGAATGTGTGGATAGTAAAACATTGGAAGTCGTTGCAGTATAGCCTAGTAGATATTTACAGTATGTTTGCATGCTTTTTTTTTTTTGCCTTCAAAGCATTAGTTGCCCCAGAGTGTTGTCATTTGCCTCAGGAGCAGGTAATAGCTGTAAATAGCTGTATGTATTGTAAAGAGAAAATACAAAAGGTCTGTCAAATGTCTTTTTTATCATTTTAGCTTGTGTTTATTTGGAAAAGAACAAGGGTAAGGATGTGACTGAACAAAGAAACATGTGTTTGGATAAAAAAATAGTGAAAAGTAGAAAAGTCTTTGCACTGATGTTGGCACAAACACAAGACAAGCTTTTCTTCATGAACATATTCCAGGATGGTTATTAATAGGATTGTTGAATAGCTGTCCAGGCCTGAAACACAAAGGAGGCCAATGGAGGAGGATTAGAGTGATGTGTTAAACTGTTACTCCAACCACATCCTGAGCTGGAGCCTCGGTTAAAAGTCATAAATAATCGAACGGTAGCTGCTGGGAGATGATTTACTTCTTTACACTCTCGCTAAGTGGAAAGACTGTGGCTAGTAGTAGTTTTAATACATACAATAGATAAACAATGATAACTGTGTCTCTATAAGTAAAGTCTTTATATCTCTATCGCAGAGTCCATTTGTTAAACCAGTGACGGTATTAAATATAGTAAAAATACAGCAGTATATCACAAAAAATATCGTCATTAATTTATATTAGCAACACTTGTTACTTGTATGATAAACATTCACAGTTCACTTGTCCAAAAAATGCCAATCACAGCTTTAAATCAATGAGGTGCAACCAAATAATTAAATAGCTTTGTCTGGATTTGATATATTTTAAACTTTTACCATGAGAAGAGGAGCATCCATTTAGAAAAAGTCGTATTTTCACAATTTGTAACATTCTGGGCACATATTTCTTGCTTTTTTTTCCAATATCATACAAAGATATATATAGTATACAATTAAATCAGTTATTTTTTGAAGATTTCTGTTGTTGCACTAGTCTTTTTATCGCTTAAGTGCCACTTTATGGTATTATTTTAGATTGACAGCCGGCAATACACCATTTAATTGATTAATGGATGAAATAAGCTGCTGTGTAAAACGTTTTCTGGAGTCGCAGGCTTTGAATCCCGTTCGTAGAGGCCTTTTCTGTACGTCGTCGGCTCAGAGTGAGGGGGTGGTGTTTGTAATCTCCGTGAGTCACCATCAGCTCCCTCTGCTGTGTTTGAGCATGTATCTAATGAAAAGCGTGTGTAGATGTCAGGGATTGCAGTGTTGGAGCTGCGTGACTTGAATACGAGAGCGCTGTCTGAGAGCTGCGTGGCCTTTTAGAGTCGTGGAGCTTTGTGTAACCGGGACAAAATGTTCTGTGGAAGGAGAATAAAACAGTGTGTGATGATTACCTTTCAGTGAAGCTTCAGGTGTGAGCTTTTTGTCTAAACTTTAGGATCCTCTCTTTATGGAATAGTATTTAGTTTGTGAGCACTTTTTATAACACTGTAGTTATTTGGTCTGATTATCAGGGACAAATGAACAAATCCAGTGGAAATAGGTCTGAAGATGTGTTCCCAATAACAATTTAGAAACAAAATCAACATATTTCTCTAGGTTTTTGTGTTAAAAAGACACCATTTGTCCACTATTTTGAGTTGTGTGAACAGGAAGTAATGTTGAAATGTTTCTGTAGAGTTTTAAATTAGATTCAGATCAGATTAAATGATTAAAAATGAATATAGTGCAAGACAAAGTTAGTACAGAGTCGTGTATTACTTTATAAAATCCAGTTAACTTTTAACGATGGCTCAGTGGATCGTTATTACAGCAGTTTTCAACACTGTTATTGTATTTTTTCCTCAAATTATTCATCTCAACTTTAAATGTATATATGTTGTGTTTACTCTGGACATTTGTTTGACCTTGGCTTGTGTTATTGTCCGCTTTTGAGACTCGTATGTTACTTGTCTACCTCACTACGTAACAGGAATCAGGCTGAAAATTAAGACATTTTATCAGTTTAGGCCTTAGAGAAACTGCTGTGGTTGATCTTTGCTTGTGGCTTTGGGATTTTGCCTTTCTTTTATCTGAACTATAATCACTTCACTCACTTTTATTGCCAACTATTCATATCTTCTTCTTGAAATGCAGATGTTCCCTTCAGAGGCAACACATTTTTTAACCTTTAAAGAAGCTCCTCAGTTTTTCTCAAACAAAGAAAGGTAACTTCATCAGCCTTTATCTTGACAAATAATCTTTAAGTAGACAGCTGCGAGTCAAACTAAAGAGCCATTTATAACCAAAAACCATTAAAAGTGTAGATCAGATCGTTGCTGAAAATGCATGACGTTGGTTTAAAGTGACAGAAAGAGAAAAGCTTTTAGCAAAACTCATCATGACGCCTGAAAACAGTGCTGACAGTCTCCAGCACACGCCCATCACCGGAGGACAGCTGTATCAGCCCCAGCCTCCCTCCTCGGCCTCGAACACTGGATCTATTTCTGTTTTGTCACCGTGACTCAGTAGAAACACAAGGTCAGACGACTTTGGCACCTGGAATTCAGGATTAATTATCTGAGATGTTAGACATAATGCAGTAAAATAAGTTGATCATCAGCATCAAAATAACACTGAAAGTAATAATAAGGGCCTGGGCTGATTACAGAATCTACAGTAAAACCTAAATACTCCACTGAGTCTGTCTTGTCTCTGTTTGACCAGCTTCATGTGTAACATTGACACCTGATATTTCAATGCATTCTCGTATTTGATCACTTTATTTCTTTTCTATTTTCCTTTCTAGGAGAGTTTATTTTGCTCTGTATAAGCTACTGGTACAATAAGCAGACAGGCAAACCTTGAACTTCCTCTGATTTACAATTAGAAATCTTGTGACTCTAATGACTCTCTATGATGTAAAAGCTAAATTAATGATCTGATTTTATAGATCCGCTCCTGTTAATGCCGGTATAATAAGAGTTTCAATACAATCACGTGTTTTTTCATCACGTTTAGGCTTAAAAACACAATGTCACTGTGGAATAAAGTGTCTGAATCTGACCCAGGACCATCCAAATGTGCCCCAGATCCTCTCAAGGCTGGACACAGTTTGACCATTTTAGAGAAATGTGTGATTCAAAATTAAAAATAAAAATAATATAACTTTAAATACTGTTAAAACATGCCTCTTTTTGTGCAATGAGAAAAGAAACACAGAGACACAGATGTATATGTGATGCTTAAACGGTCTTTGGAGTTATATAAGTGTCAAGCCCAGAAAATGTCTCCAGTTTAATGAAACCAGACCTGAACTCTAGGGCAGTATGGATCATTATCAGTTACTTCCACATTTACTTTAATCACAGGTAATAAGCAAACACAATTTAACTCCTGTCAACTTGTGTTTATCTTGTTTACTTTTCCTTCAAGACAAAGCAGTATGTGTTGATCTAAGCCACACGAGTCTCTTTAATGCCTCCATTTATCACAAATCAGAAATAAAATAGCATTTATCTATTGAATGTACCTGTAGTTGTTTCTGTCCTCGTTTGCTCCGATTGGTTTTGAAACTACTCCCGTCGTTATGTAACAAACTACTCGACAGAGTGGAGCGCAAATTGCATTAAACTCTGGACGAGCTGCGGCCTGTCGCAGCACTTCCTGAACAGATGCTGCGTTACTATGGCAACCACGTGCATTCGGTCATTACTGTTCGTCCTCGTGAACTCAGCACCGGCTAAAGTCTTACAAACAAGGACTAAAACGAGACTAAACACAGGTCTGAACCAAGGACTAAACCGGGAAAGAACCAGGAATAAACCAACACTTAAGCAAAGACTAAACTTAAAACTAATAAAACCTTAATGAGCACTAAACACACAATGAAACCAGTAAAGCAAAGGGAAATGCAGGATTAATCGTATTTTTCTGATCTTACCCCAAGACTGAAAAAGGACTAAACCAAGACAAAACCCAGACTAAACCTGGAGGAAACTAACAGAGTTTAACCAGGATTAAAGCCTAGATTAAAGTCAGGATTTTCTCATGAAAACCTAAGACCAAACCAGTAATGAACTAGGTCTAAATCTGGGACAAAACTAGAGGTAACCCAGGTCGAAGGGGTAAACCCATATAAACCAAGGTAAACTAGGGTTACATTCAGAACTAAATCAGGACCAAAGCCAGAATTAAACCAGGAATAAACTTGGACCCACTGAGGACTAAACTGAGGATTACACTGGGACTATTAATAAACTCCAGCTAAGCCAGAACTAATCCTTGGAACCAGGATTAAAACCATCTGAAAACTAAAAAAAGGGCTTGGTCTAAACTCAGACTAAATCCACACAAAGACACGGCTTAATTAAAGACTATATTATGATTTAGACTAAATCCTGGACTATACCACGACTAAACTAAAGGCTGAAGTTACCAAACGACGCTTAAAGTGACCTCCACAGTCCAATCTTCTCCATCACTGCTCTTTTCTCATTAAAACTATCTCTGTGTCCATTTGCCTGAAGCCCTCCATTTCTTTCCCTCTTACCATCCGAGACCTTTTTCACTCTCCCCCTCCCCTTTTGTCAGTCTCCTTGGCAACGGCCCGAAGGTGACAGTTTTATTGACACAGGCCAAAGCGACGCGCTGCCATCTGCACGTATGCACTGGGCTTTAGCGTGAGCCCGGCGCAGTACGGTGAAGTAAAGCCGGCTGTACGTGACCTACATCTGCTCACAGCCGGCACCGACTCACAAATCTGAGCCAATCACGTGCAACCAGGAAGTGGAATCTATGCATCGAGCTGTTCGGGGCTGGATTTATTGACATTGACAGGGTTTAGTGGCGTGCCGATGAAGAATATGATCGATGTGTGGAGGGAATGGTCAGATATGAGAAAATACAGCGTGAAAGGAGAACCCCAGGGACACAGGAGGAGATGAATGCATAAATGTGATGCATTAGAGACGTGTTTTTAATATTTATGCAAAGAAATATTGTCTTAGTCACTGCAAAAAGTAAAAAATATACTAAAATAAGAAAAATATTACTGAAAATAAGCAAAATTATCTGCCAACAGAACAAGAAAATGTTACTTATCAAGATTTTTACAAAATAAGTAAAATGTCTAGCCTCTCAAAACTTAAAATTTGTGTTTTTCTACTAAAAATAAGTCAATTTGTCTTTCATAAATGGCATGGATAAGAAATATTGTCTCAAAATCTAGACATATATACTAATTTTTTCTAAATATTTGTACTTTTGCCTGGAAACAGAAAAGTGTTTAAGTGTAAACACCTTAAAACAACAACAAACACATTTTTCTAGAAGCTTTTTACGTAAAAATGCTTAATATAAGAATTTAATGTGAGACTATAGGCTTAAAACCAGAATGTGCCCTACATTTATAGTTTTATTTATTTAGGACACATGCTTTTTTTGCCCCAAAATATGGAGTCTGAAAATGATTACAATAGCCTTACATTTATTTTGACAGAGACACTAACCCTTTTGTTTAAAGAGTTGTTAAAGAGTCATTCTCATGTATTTTTATGTTTTCTGTCGTACAAACGGACACTGCATTTTCTCATCGATGGAAGAGCGTTTGACTTGGACTCGGGCCATACACACAGACCTTTTTAACATCACTTAAACAAGGCAGAAGTGCGTGTTTAGATTAAATCCCCATTAACAGAGGATTTGTCTCCACGTAGATACAAGTCTCCTATATATCACACGTCGCACCGCTGCTGAGAGGTATAATCAATACTTTACGACGACTTATGCACTCCCGCTTGACCTGACAATTTAAACACCATGCTTATTTATTATGCGGTCGATAAACTCTTCGCTTATTTCTGATTATACACTTAAAGTAATTGCCTGCTGTTACCCCCAAACCCAAAACAAATGTCACTTTTTCATTTACAAAAGAATAGAGCCTCAGGACACAAAGGCAGGGTTGCTATTCAAATGCATGAGGAGATAACGGCTTTAACTTTAATGTAAAGGTTTCCTACATCTGCGCCATTTACAGCTCACTCTTTTTCTTCTCCTCCATCTGCAGTGAGGCTTTAAAATCGTATTGATCGCTCACAAATGTCACCTCGGTCCTGAGAGAGAGCGTAAACAAAACAGAAGAGCCCTAGACACAATGACAACGCTAACCTTTTAGAGCGACAGAGGACAGGTGTGATTACTGTGAATGTGAGAAATTAAGCTGGACATTTATTTCTTGCACAACACCGTAAGGCGTTGTTCTGCTTTCTGAACTGATTTAGGTCAAAAGAGAACTTCTAATAGCTGTTGTGAAGCATAAAAATGAACATAACATGGAAGAGAAAGGGCTTAAAACACAGAAAAGTTTAGTATTTTGTTGTCTCTGTTCAAATAATTTGATGTGGATGCTTTGAAGTTTCTTGTCTCCTGTTCCGAGCAAGAGTTTGTTTTTGTGTTTTCAGTGTGAGGCTGTTGCTTTGTGAGCAGCTTGTTCTTGTGATGTTTATTTACAGTTACAGCGAGATGGACGATCAGGATCCTTTTGTATTCATTCAACAGCTCTACTCCAAGCCTAGTCTTAAAATGTACCTTTTTTTGAGGTTCAAATTGTATAAAACACTATTTTTATAATGATTTTGAGGCTCCATTTTGAGCTAAAATGTTATTTAGTGTTGCCTTTAATTTAAAAATGAAAACGTTATAGATAGATATCTTACATTTTTATATTCTACATAGTGTGTAAAAATTAGCTTCTTTTTTGTTAGCTTCAGAGGTATTTAAAAGCCGTACATTTCACTGTAAAAAGTAAATGTACATGTAAGACATCTATTAAATTACCTTATTGTAACAGAAAAAAAGCTAGCTATTTAAATTAATGGTGCCGAAAACTGAAATTAGTTTAGGACAGTCTTTTTTATTATTGTAGGACTAGGCACCGTCCCAAATCAGTTTCATATTTAGATGAGTTTGATTGTTGATCCGTTGTTGGATTTGTAAATTTGACGTGTCCGTATTTAAAAATCTAATCATCTTTGTTTAACGGCGTCCCGAAAAGTGTGTGTTTTACTTTCATTTTCATTTGTTTGCCTTTGCACGGACTTCTGTAACAACCATGTGCAGGTCTGTCACAAAAAATACTGTTTGTAGATGACGTTACTATAATAATTAATACAATAAACTGGCACGACACTGACTGAAAGAAGAAGACATCAGCGCTAAACTGGTAAAGTTTATAAATTGTTAATGTGTTAATATAAAAAATTGTTTAAAACTCAGGAAAGGCCATTACCAAGTTACTATAAAGTCTTACAAGTAATAGATTTAAAGCTGATGAAGATAGAAAGTATTAATTAGGAGTTTTATCAGGTTTAATGCCCCTAGTGGACAGTGGAGGTATCACATTTTAAAAGTAATATCAGCTCTTAGTTCAACATCCGGAGGCTTTATCCTTTTCTTTTTTCTGTATCCAGTCTGTACGCTCATGTGACCCCTGTCTGTGCTGTGATTGGTGGAGAGCAGCGGCCCAAAGCGATGCCAATGTACCCCGTCTGCGTGTGTGTGTGTCGGTGAATGAAGGGCAGTGGGTCACCTGATGCCCCTCTCGAATAACGGGCTGAGTCAGCAGAGTCACTGACGTCAGCGAAAACAAAGTCAGTCGACTCATTTCTCCGGCTCTGACCCTAAATGCCCCAAAACCTTTTTGAGAGACGAAATTTAAAGATCAGGCTTTAATATAAAACACGTGAATGACAATAATATGGACTGGTTTGGTTCAGGGAGTCCTTTGACATTTAAAATAATACAGTATTTTGAGAAAGAAGTTTATAAACAGGTAACATATTCCCTTCACACTTTTATATTGAACTATATCTTAAGTCACACATGTCAAACTCAAGGCCCGGGTGCCAAATGTGGCCCTTTACAATGTTTATGTGGCCCTTTAATACATTTAAAGGGTGATATTTTTTGCCTCTAGGTTTTATTCATTGAATTTGAGCAGGTTTTAGATGGATTTGATTTTTACTACAAAGATAAGTAACTAAAACCTGTTGAAATCTGTCTAAAACTTGTTCAAATTCAAACAAAACCTTTTAAAATTCATCTAAAATCTGTTTAAATCCAAATAAAACCTGTCCAAATCTGACTAAAACCTGTTTAAATCCATCTAAAACCTGTTAAAATCCAACTAAAACCTGTCCAAATCTGACTAAAACCTGTTTAAATCCATCTAAAACCTGTTAAAATCCAACTAAAACCTGTCCAAATCTGACTAAAACCTGTTTAAATCCATCTAAAACCTGTTAAAATCCAACTAAAAACCTGTCCAAATCTGACTAAAACCTGTTTAAATCCATCTAAAAACCTGTTAAAATCAAACTAAAACCATTTTCCATTAAAAGAGGAAATTATTGTTTGTGTTGTAACTTTTGTAAGATGAAATTCACCTTCAAAATTTAATAAAAGCCTCCAAATGTCACCATCTTCAGCTTCTGAGAGGATTCTTATTCACTTTTGCAGCCCCTCACCATTTTGTGCTTGACACCACTGCTTTAAAGTGACTTTTTTTCTTTTTTGGTCAAACTTTGAACCAGTTTTAATGGAGCTATGGATCAGTCTGAAACATGTTTTTATATTTACATACACGGTTTCAGAGCTGCAATCCTATGTAGTAATATTATTCTTACAACCAAAAGCCTTTTATATTCTGGGTATTGTGTGAATCATTTTGCTGTACATGTGACAAAAAGCTTATCTTGTGGTATTTATCTTATATAACGAGTCTGTGCTGATCATGTGAAGCCAGAATATTAAACACAAAAGCCAGGCTGGGATCAACTGAGCAGCTGACACCAGAAGAAATGCCATAAACCAAAACAAATACAACGCCAGATAAGGATATTATGTGTTAAACTGTTTGAATCATCGTTTACTTGCTGCCTCTAGCAACTAAACTTCTGGATGGAGTATATTAACGAAGGAGAGAGGTAGACGGAGACAGGAGATATAAACAAAGAGTAGATTTTTAAAGTCTGATGTGAAGAGATCAGAGAACTGGGATGATATGTTTGTGTTTGCGACATTTTAAAAGAAGTCTGGCTGCAGCGTTTTGGAAAAGCTGAAGGTGTGAAATTTGAGATTTGGAAATACAGCAATATAAGGAACTGTAGTAATCGAGTCGAGATGTAACAAACGCATGAACAGCCATTTCTAAGGTTTTAGGAGGAAGAGAGTATCTGATTTTTGACATTAGACGAAGAGAGAGAATAACAGAGAAAATGTGTTTATCAAATTTTAAATATGGTCATTCAGAGTTGTCTTCATTTAAAAACAGCCACGTTTTAATGTCCTCTGAGCATTTCTGAAGAGAAGCAAATGCTGCGGAATTGTTTCTTTTGATGGGAAGATAAATTCGAGTATCGTCCGCATAAAAATGAAAAAAGACATCAATTTCCTCAGAATGGAACCCAGAGGCTGCATGTAGAGGGAGAACAGAGAAGGAGCTAAGGTTGAGCCTTGAGGAAGGTCACAGGTCAGAGGTCAAAGGTAAAGAGGTAAAAGTACTCTGCCTCACTAAAAATTCTCTGTCAGACAGGTATGACTTAAACCAATTAAGAATGGTAGCTTTTAGATCCACCCAGGACTCTAGTCCAGATAATAGTCTATGGTGTCAAAAGCAGCCGATAGATCCTCGTTCTCACTCTTCTCATTTAGCAGCGGGTCTGGGACGTCCCAGAGCACTCACCAGTCCTCTCACTGAGGTCCCTGTCAGCTGCATCACAGCAGAGCCTGGATTTATTTATTTATTTATTGAAGATGATAAATGGACATACAGCCTGTATTGAATGTCCACACGCGCACAGACACGCGCAGACCTTCACTCACGCGCGCTCATTCCCCGTTTACTCCGCTGTTTCATTAATACGCACCGGACACACAACTAGCGCCTTTTTCCCGTTTTCCCGCCGCTTTTATGAGAGCTTTTACCTGAGAGCGTTAGCCTCGTTCATTCACACCTGCACTCACCTGTGTCTCTGTGTTTCCTGACGCTGCGTCTCATGGTCTGAACCAAACAGAGACATCACTTCCTGATGGTTTAAATGACGCTGATCGCGCGCTGGAGCTGATCACGTGATGAGGTCACCTGATCATAAAACATTAGAACTGCCTTTTTTACTCATTCTTTATTAATTATTATTTATGTTTTGTTGAACATGAGAACACTCCACATGTTTATGTTGTAACAGATTATTTATTGATTTATATTTTGTGTATTTAGTGAAGCCCAGTGGGAGGGGCCAGAGGGGTATTTAGAGGGGTATTAGAGGAGCCATGTCAGGTCTGGGGTCAGTCTAGTCTGGAGCAGGTACAGTACAGGTAACTGACTGGGACCACTCTAAACTCTGAACTCTGAACTCTGAGTTGGTGTTTTTGCAGAATTCATTACTAAACTTGTCTTTCATTTTTGTTCATTTGTAAATACATTTTGATGATCTTATTCACTTTATATATTTTTGCACTTTTTGGCTGTTTTTGCTTTGGACACTGGCACAATCGATACCACCTGAACACTCATGTCTGACTTTGCCTGGGTTTAACTAGAGCCCCGCCACAAGCAACATGCATACACTGGATTGAGGCCATGAGTGTAGCTTCGAAATCCTTCTAAACCACAACTGAAAGCCAGTTCATCATAAATTGCATTTTGTTTTACTGGGCTCATAGATCTCTGGGCTGTGGGTGGTGGTGGTTGAGGTGTCTGTAACCTGCCCCTCCTGCTCAGTCTGGACACACAGACGCCTCCACACATATTGAACAATCACATGCAGCTTTGACAGAAAAAAGATGATCATGAGCCGCTTCTAAGAACCAGACCAGACCACATTTTAAAGGCTTTGTCTCTGAACTATTTGAACTTGTTCTTGCTCTCACTCACAGATAATAACAAGGCTCATTTTTACTTTAAATTTACTCTGAAAACTAATGATTTTCCACATAATGAGTCATTCAAATATGCCTCTCTAATAGTTATGGGAAAACTATTTAGTAGCTTTGTCCCTGAAGTAATGGAGATGATGCAGCATCTTGAACTGAATTAGATTATGATAAAGACACAGGAAAGATGTTGATTCAGTCTAACTTCAGGATCGTTGCTGCTTGGTTCTTGAACAGTTAGTCTAGAGTTTGTATGTGTGTCCTTTTTAAATGATTGTTCCCTTGTCACTCTCTGGTCTCTAAAAGTCTCTGTCATGGTCTTGGTTTGTGTGGTTCCAAATGGATTATTTAATTGCCTCTAATCCGTTGGTCTGTTTCTCTGTTTGTCGATTTCAAAACAAAAGCATTTGATTGAATTATGACATGGTAAAACCTTTTGAACAGCTCCAAATTTCTAAATCCAGCTGTTTTTCCATAAAAAGTTTCTATTTGTGAAAGAGCTAATGATATCTATCTGCACAAAGTGAAGCCAGAGCGTGTTTTTCTCGGTTGATCTCGTTACAGAGATGAATGTATGTCATTAACTCGTAAAGTAACAGAGGCAGCAGAACACACTCGGGATCCAGTTGCATCTGTATTGATCTGATTTAGAAAGAAACACGATCTATTGGTGATGTATGAAGCTGTAAAACACTGCCCAAAGCGAACGGCAAGAATAGTGTGTTTTACGGGAAGTTTTTCTTTTATAAAAGGCTCAAAAATGGCTTCATGTTTTTATTTATGTCCCTTTTCTTGTGTCAGTGACCTGTCTGTGAGTTTTATTACATCTCCGGCGGTGATTTCAAATCCCATTATGAGCTCGGGTTTAATATCGAGGCCTCTGTCGTTTCTGTTCTTGTTGCCGTTGGTAACAGTGTCTCGGGGCGGGTTCAGGCTCCTCGTGGAAAACCTGGAAATTTGGATTGCTCTTTTCTAGACGGAGAAGTTACCTGGAAAAATGTCTAAATGTGGAAATAGTATATTGTTAAATGGACAATTTTGATTCTATTTTATCCCTGTATGTTTTTATTAATGCAACATTTGTAGATTTTAAGTTGAAACCTCAGAGCTTTGACCCTCTGAGGCTTCTGTAGTGTTTAAATGGATGTGTGAGCTCTATGTTAATTGAAAATAGTCTTTAAACTGCTTTGTCGTTTGTTAATTAAAGACTGGACATAACTCTAATTGCAGCTTCAGGAAATATCTGTGTTTTTTTGTCGAGGAAAGCTGAGCAGAAAACAGAGAAATCATTTAAATATACTTTAATAACGTGTTCAGAAGATGTCCTGAAGCCGGTGGCGTCTGTGTGTGTTTCAGCAGAAGCAGGTGACGGGTTACCTCCTGTTCTCTTTGGCCACGGCCGTCATCGGCTCGCTGCAGTTCGGATACAACACCGGGGTCATCAATGCTCCGGAGCAGGTGGGTATCGGGAACGGTGGGGGCAGTAAAAGCCGTATGGAGGTCAGCTGTTCGGAACTGGGCGTGTAATTATAGCAGGAAATGTCTATAAAATGTATTTATTTATATAGACTAGTCTGAGTCTTTACTAATAATTAGTTTCGTCCCTGATTTAAATTGGATTTCCAGAATAAACTGCTTCTGTTTATCACAAAAGACCATTGTAGTGTGCATTATATAAATATCAAGATAACTTAAAAAGTTCTGTTTTTTTTTAAGCAAAATAACAAATATTTACTAACGTTAACAGAGAAACAAATTGAACTAATTAAAGATGTTTGTCAGACAGTATATAAAGATTTCTTTTCATTTCTTGTTTATGGCGCCAATTTCTTCTTTTTTTTCCTTGAAATAGCTATAATTAACATTAAAATCCATTCAACATTTTACCCAAAGCATCAACATTTTTGAACTCAAAACATATTTATTTAGCCTGGCTTCATGTAGTGTTTTATCTCACTTATTTATTTATTTATTTATTTACTTATTTATTTTATACATTTGTTTTAGTAAAATAAAATGAATTGAAACAAAGCTACCACTGTTTTTTAAACTGTTGAGTTGCATTAAGGTGTATGAAAAGTGCTAAATACATAAATAAAGTTTGATTGATTGATTTACAAAAGTATATCAACAGCTTATTTGATCATTTTCTACTAAAAAGCCTGGCATTTCATTAAAACAATCTGAATTTTTAGTACATTTTTTCATCAATCATCTTCTATTTGACTTCGACAGAGTTAAAGCCGCACTTTTGTCCCTTGTTCTTTTTAGAAACTCCGCTCTTTCTTCAACGACACCTGGATGGAGCGATACGGCGAGCCCATCAGCCCCGGCGTCTGCACCGTCGTGTGGAGCATCTCGGTGGCCATCTTTAGTGTGGGCGGGATGGTGGGCTCCTTCAGCGTGGGCGTCATGGCCAACCGCTTCGGCAGGTAAAGCCCTTTGTGTCTTGAGCTGACGTAATGGTCCTCGTCTCTGTGTTTCCTGTTTGGTTCAGTCTGTGCCGTCACAAAGCATTAGCACTAATGGGTTTTATGAAGCGTAGTCGTCTTGAGTCCACACAGCGCCGTTAATGTTCCCCGGAGTCGCTCTGGTTTTCTCTGTATTGTCTGTGTTGAGGTTATTCGGCTTTTAAAACACATCCTTTTAGTCATTTCTAGTCTCAAAGAGTCAAACAGGAAAATGACAGACAGCAGCTGATTCATGTACAATACTTTACTTTGAATTAGTAAAACTTTGTCAGGATGCAAACCAGAGTATATTAAGAACAAGAAAAAACAAGACTTTCAGGAATAAAGTAAGAGTTAAGAGCAGTGTTTTGAGGGAGGTACATCAAGATAATCATAAAAATGAGGTGAAAAACAAGGTGTGGTCTTGGCTAGTCTTGAGTTAAAATTTCAGTTTGATTTTACTTGTTCTTTGAGCCAAATCCCTGGATATTTTACTCAATAAAAAAGATGCCTTGCTCTCTTCACAAGGTCTTTGCCAAAGGAAAACCATTCAGTTTCCTTTATGATCACGAACAATAGAGATGGGGCAATATACCGGGATGATAACCTCGATATAACAGTGAAAAGGCTTTTAATTTTGATGTAAAAGAGACATTGGCAAAGTTTGTTGTCAAAAAAACATTAACTCAAATGAATGAAGGCAGGTTTTAAATGTACTTTCTCAGTGTAAACTCAACAGCTTAACTGAATATTTTACACGTCTAAATGAGAGTCATGGTCAGGAATAAAACTCAGAATCATAAATGTTCCTAAACTTCTCGTGTTGATGTTTTCCAGGCGTCGCTCCATGTTCCTGGTGAACTGTCTGGCCGTCATCGGGGGTCTGCTCATGGGCTTCTCCACCATCTGCTCGTCCTACGAGATGGTGATCGCCGGACGCCTGGTCATCGGTTTGTTCTGTGGCCTCTTCACGGGACTGACCCCGATGTACGTGGGCGAGGTGTCCCCCACTCCGCTCAGAGGGGCCTTCGGGACCCTGCACCAGCTCGGAGTGGTCGTGGGCATCCTCATCGCTCAGGTCGGTCGCAGTTATCGACAAATACGTAAGCCTAAATACTCAAAACTAAAGCCTCCTTGTCTCTGTAGATCTTCGGTCTGGAGAACCTCCTGGGTTCGGCGAAGCTGTGGCCCCTGCTGCTGGCCCTCACCGTGGCCCCTGCTGTGCTACAGTGCGTCCTGCTGCCGTTCTGCCCCGAGAGCCCACGCTTCCTGCTCATCAACCTCAAACAAGAAGAGCAGGCGCGAAAAGGTACATGTTAAACACAAAACCTGGCCATTTTTACAGCCGTTTTCCAGAAATAGAGAAACATTTTTCACCTGTGTATTATGTGTGCTCTTCTTTAAAACCGATTTTAGCTGTTTTAACTTAAAAGAAACATATTAAAGTGTCATTATGTGAGTGGTTGAAGAGTAAAAAGAGACCTGGAGAGAGGTGTTCTTACAGAGACAGATGGTTTTGACAGGTTCGAACAGCACCGTCGACTCAGACAAGAACACAACATGAATCTGACTGCTTCCCACTTTCAGTTTGTAAACCACTAAAATAAATCATCATCAACTAAATAAAACAGGGCTGTAACCAGGAAAATAGCTTTCTTTAATTAAAAGAGGTGGATGTTTGTTGGTAGTCAGTTAGAGCAGCATCTAGTGGACATCAGTGGTATTACATTTGAACAGATTTTTAATAAACTTTAAGACTATAAATTATATTAATCGTTTAACAATAACTTTTACAGCACTGTTCATTGTCAAATAAATCAAGAAATATGCAGAACTGTTGCAATAGTATATCATTTTAACTTAATACTGCAGTTTATCTAATGGTGTTCAGTTTATTTTTTTCTGATACAGCAAAAGCTCTACTAAAAGTTATGTTAAATATTCTCACAAAGTCATAAATTCGTGTCTTTTATTTCCCCAGTTTCTCGTTCTAACTAAATTCCTCTCAGCTTTCAAAAACAACATCATTATTTCCTCAATTACTGCTTCTATGAGATCTCAAGTAAAGTTTCCTGTCGTTGAGTCTGTGAATAGAAGAGCAGGAAATCCATCGCAGCTAACTTCTCATAACTCCTCTTACTGTCGTCTTTCCATCTCACCGTTAACTGTTGTTTATTAATCGTCTGTAAATGTCTTTCTCCCGTTCGTCGATAGCACTGGTGCGACTCCGCGGCACCGAGGACGTCACTAAAGACCTGCAGGAGATGAAGGAGGAGAGCGTGAAGATGGCTCTGGAGAAAAAAGTCACCATCCCTGAACTGTTCAGGTCTGCCATCTACAGACAGCCTCTGCTCATCGCCGTCATGTTACAGCTCTCACAGCAGCTGTCGGGCATCAACGCCGTGAGTCTAACACTGCACGCCGGAAAAACACAGTGAATAAGTCAAGTATTCTGTACATTTATGCTTCTGGATTTACGCTGTTTAGAAAAGTAAGAGAACATTTAAGAGTTACTAACAAGAAGTTGCTCAAGAGAGGACAAAAACAACAAAAATAACAAGTCTGAATGAGTGTTGAACCTTTGAACCATTCGTTAAAGGCACAACATGCAGGATTTCCAGTTAAATGTTCATCTAAATGTGCTCCAATGCTCCATTCTGTCTTATTGTGTTGAGTAATAAACCATTAAGAAGGTTTTTCAATGCATTTTGAACACATATCACGTGGTTAAGCCTTAACTATGAGCCTTTGTCTGAGTCTTTGTCTTAAAATCTTGTTATTTATATGTCACTTTCTTTGTTAAGAAGCTTTAGCAGGTGTCTTTTGGTGTAAAACTACAAAAAAAGTGGGTGCATATTCATTTATTTAGGTCTGTCTTTGCTTTCTTTTGTTTTGTTTGTGGCCCTTCATCACAAAAAAGACAAAAAATCTGGAATATAGATGTTTTTTTGCTTGTTTTATCCATTCTCTGTGTCTTTTTAACCATCCTGCCAGTCAATACAAACTTAAATATAAATGCTTCCTCAGGTTTTCTACTACTCGACCGGTATCTTCGACTCAGCCGGAGTCAAGCAGCCGATCTACGCCACCATCGGAGCCGGCATCGTCAACACTATCTTCACCGTCGTCTCTGTAAGTGTCGATAATCTCTGTTTTAAGGCGTTTTGAGTCTGTGTGTGTTGAGAGGCTCGTGACCGCTGCCCGTCTCTGTCCCTGTAGCTCTTCTTGGTGGAGAAGGCGGGTCGTCGGACTCTGCACATGCTCGGTTTGGGAGGAATGGCCGTCAGCGCTCTGCTCATGACCATCTCGCTGCTGCTGGTCAGTGATTTATATCAAATACTGAGCTTTTGGAAAACAATTGGACTAAATAAAACTGAAATAGTGAGGTTACAATGGTACACAGCTACAGTCTCAATCACTGGGCGTCATTTTCAGATAAAACATCATTACTTGAGTGAATGTACATGCTTTTCCTTCCTTATTAACGTCCATTTGTGACATAATTATTGGCTGAATACAGGTTTAAATCAAACTGAAGTGTAAAAGTTAGTAAAATTAAAATTAATCCTGAGATTTTTTCTTTTAAAATTGAATACAAACTAATTTTACTCATTTAAATATAAAAATATACTGTGAAAACTCTTGGCTACAGCGTGTATCTTCATATCTTTGGTCTAAAAATGTCTAAAGGAGTCAAAAGTGCAGGGAATATGTGAAGGAGACTTTGAAGGAGACTTTGTAAACCAGGTCTGAATACTGAGAGGTTGTTAACACAAAAACAGTCTGATCTAACTGCTTCATCAAATTATTCATGTTTTGGTTTTGGCAGCAATGTTCTTGTTGTTCTGTGGCCCTTCAATACATTCAGTAGGTGATATTTTTGCCACTAGGTTTTATAGGATAAGCCAATTTTTGCAACAAAGATAAATAAAACATGTTAAAATCCAACTAAAACATGTTAAAATCCAACTAAAACATGTTAAAATCCAACTAAAACCTGTTCAAATGCAACAAAAAAACTGTTAAAATCCAACTAAAACATGTTCAAATCCAACTAAAACATGTTCAAATACAACAAAACCTGTTCAAATGCAACTAAAACCTGTTCAAATCCAACAAAACCTGTTCAAATGCAACTAAAACCTGTTCAAATCTAACTAAAACCTGTTAAAATCCAACTAAAACATGTTCAAATGCTACTAAAACCTGTTAAAATCCAACTAAAACATGTTCAAATCCAACTAAAATCTCTTCAAATCCAACAAAACCTGTTCAAATCAAACTAAAACCTATTAAAATCCAACTAAAACCTGTTAAGATCCAACTAAAGCCTGTCCAAATCCAACAAAACCTGTTCAAATCCAACCTTCACAAAAACCACACAAAACCAAAAAAAAGGCCTTTCAAAAACCGCGCCTGACGCTGTTTGACCGGCCACCTCTCCCACTTTCTTGAATCTTGTAGAATAAAAACATACTTTACGTGTATTTTTACCCTGAAAAAGTTTGAATATAGACATTTAAATGTGGTCTTATGTGTTTTCAAGACTTGTGTAATATCTATGTCTAGCTATAATTCTCTCTTTTGTCTCTTTGTGTTCAGAAAAACATCCCTGTCATGAGCTACGTGGCGATTCTGGCCGTGATGTTGTTCGTGGCGATGTTCGAGTTGGGTCCCGGGCCGATCCCGTGGTTCATTGTGGCGGAGCTGTTCTCTCAAGGCCCTCGTCCCGCTGCGATGGCCGTGGCCGGCTGCTGCAACTGGACCGCCAACTTCCTGGTCGGCATCAGCTTCCCCAAACTAGAGGTACGTAAGAGACGGACCGGGGTTAGACGCAGTTTTAGGTTTGTTCCTCAAGGTGCAACGTGTAAAATGATGTTTTAAACTGAGCAAAATGAAAAGATATGAGTCAATACTAAGTTTAAATAGAATAGCTCCAAATAACACTCTTTCTGTGTTAGATACTGCACCCTATTCACTTTATTTCACTGTAATTTAGTGGAAATATAGTGCCCTCAAAGTTTTTACACATTAAAGTAAACAGTAATTGTCACTAGACTCAAAATAGTGAAGCTTGAATTTTAATATATTGTTTTTTAAGGTTGTAAAAGGATATATTTTTGGATAAAGTGCTTGAAAGTGCATGAAATTCTGAATGTGTTGCTTAAATAATAATTCACGATCCATGTCTGTGCTCCAAAGTATTCAACAATTTAAAAGTCTTTTTTATGCCACAATGGATTTAATGAGAAAAACTACATAACTACAGTATTTCTATGTCAACATGTCATTTACCTCAGTTGTAAGGTGCTTGAAAAACATGAAAATACACCTTGAAAGTTAAAGTTTGAACTTAGAAAAGGTGTAAATACCCTGGTGTGAGTGCTTGTGTGTTAATGATGAATGAAAGCTTGATGTAAAGTGCTTTAAATGCCCCAAAAAGATAGAAAAATACTATATAAAGTCATGCCATTACCATTTACTAAAGCACAGCACGGCATCATAATAACTAGTCATTACAATATAAAATTAAAAATATTTGCTTTCCTCACAGTGTACCTTTAAAACAGTCTTGATCATTCATTTTAATTGAGTATAATACATTTGCTAATTATGTGTGTGTTAATATGAGTATCATGGGATTAAGAGTAATGGAAAAATATGCATCAAATACAGAGGAAACAAACATGTTTCTTAATTATTATTATATATATATTCAGATTTAGTTTACTCTAAAAGTTAATTCATTGATTTTATTTATTGTTAGTTGTGTCACTGTGATGTCATTATTTGTGGACAACATTAAAGGAGCTAAACAAGTCCCTTTTTAAATCGTTGATTCCTTCTCTTCTTCTTCTGTTTTCCTCAGGAGCTGTGCGGCCCGTGGGTTTTCCTCATCTTCACCGCTTTCCTCATCTTCTTCTTCATCTTCACGTTCTTCAAAGTCCCGGAGACCAAGGGCAAGACGTTCGACGAGATCGCCCAAGGTTTCGGCGGCGCTCCTTCCTCCTCGGCCGCCGCCTCCTCGGCCCCAGAAGAGCCTCCGACCGGGACCGGCGCCGTCACCGTCACCATCGCCTCGTCCCCGCAAAAAGAGAAGGTCCCGTTGGTGGAGGCTCCTGCCGCCGCCGCCGCCGCCGCTCCTGCCGCTGCCGCCGCCTCCGAAACCACTCCACTCGAGGATAAATCCAAGTCTACGGTCCAGGAGAGTGTGTAGAGCAGGTTTAGGGATTTAAAGCAAGGAGCAATCACAGAAAGTAGATTCAGAAAGATCACATTTTAATTCGTTTTAAGCCATAAACAATAGGACATCAGCAGCTTCGGCAATGACTTTTTTCTGTGATATCTCCTTTTGATGAAATAGAAAAGTGAAGCTTTCACTGCAAAACCAGAGATTTAACTGAAACATTCCTGCAGAGTTTTATTGTGAAAGGGTCTTGCGTGAGACATACGCACGTCTCAAAGTTCGGGATTTTTCCGACACAGCTGCAAATCCTGCGACAACGGGAGGAATTCAGACAGATTCAGAGAGATTTTTAAACGAACGTGCAATGAAAGGGATGTAGATTTTGTGAGTCGGGTTCAAACGTCAAAAAGAAATAAAAAAAAAAAGTCTGAACCAAGATGGAGTGGCCAGACGAAAGACAAATTAAAGCAACACTATGTTACTTTGCTTCAATTTGTTTATTTTTGGCTTTTGTGGCCCATGTGGCTGGAGTTGGCTCCTTGGACATTGGACTAAAACCAGAGGAATAAAAAAGATATCATTTATAGTTTAGTTTATGTTCATTTGTGTTATTGTGACTGTTAAACCAGGAGCACTCTGTTTTTTCAAGTTTTTTTAGTGTTTTAATCAAAATTAATGTATATCTTTAATGCTTTTTCATTTACAGTTTGACATTTTGAGATAAAAAGTCACATAGTGTTGCTTTAATCACATTCAGATTCACCTTTCTCATGTAAATTCCACTCTATTTTGGATCTTTTCTCATGTGTTGATGTGGAAAAATGGCCAAAAATTCGAGTTTGGCCGGAAATTTGCGTTCGAAATTTAAAACAGAAAATGTACAGGAACCAAAAAACCTATTCCTGGTTTACGTTTTCTTTTGCTACTGCTATGGACAGCGCCCGCTCACATAAAAATGATTCGATTCACTTTAGATTTTAGTGCAATATAATATAATAAAGTATATAATGTTAGATCTATTTATTTATTGCGATTTCAGTGTCAAATACAGGTCAAAGAAGGGAATCAGAGCAAAGCCAAAGTACTGTTTCATCTATTAACCTCATTGAACTGCTCTGTGTTTCATTTGAGGTGAAAACTACTGCTTAAACTGGAGAATAAGGCTGTAATCCACAATTTTTCCTCATGATTAGTTTAACAATACTGCATATAGGCCACAAGGGGGCACTGTAAACAACATAGAGCTGTATTTAGTGCGACATAAAGCAAGTCAAGGTAGTTTAATAAAAAGGACAATCCATACAAGTGCTTTAGAAAATTAATACGACAGATTTGAAAGTGTAGACAATGTTAAAAAGGAAAAAGTTTGGATTATACTGCTTTTAATCACATTATGATGGATCTACAGAGCAGGATATGTGCAATCGAAACATAACCTAATGGTTTGTGATCTTAGAAATATCTAAAATGTTCACACACACTAAAAAAATGGTGCCATATGTGTCTTAAATGTAAAATCAGTGCAATCTCTGAAGCATTATAATATAGAAAAGACAAGCTTAAACAACAAAATAACACGAAGAAAAAAGTATCTTAGATTTTGTTCGTTTGTAAAACACTTACAACTTACAAAAAACATGTTTGTATCTGTCAAAAAACTGCATTTTATTGCTCAGTGCTTCCTTCAAACCAAACCTGAACCGTCTGCACCTTTAATTACATCAAAACACGCCATTATCAAATAAATATAAATAAATATATAGTAAAGAGACGGGAATATTACATACATTTCTTGTGGATTATGGCTTTGTTCAATTAAAGACTGGAAACAGTGGGAAACAGTGCAATTTACAATAGTGTTTATTAACTTTATCATAGTTTATTTCTGTATAAAAGTCTATTATAAAAGTTAAAACACTGGAAAATATAAACACTGAAATCACTTTTATTAACGTTTAGACGCACTTTGTCGAGCAGAAGGCAATAGAGGCACAATCACTCACAGAAAAGGCATTTAGCTCAGTAGCGTAAGTCAAAATATAACACTATTCACTCACTATTCACTAATTCAACTCTGTATTTACCTTCTGCTCTTAGAAAAACAAGTGCAACGAGCGTAAAAGCCTAATTATACTAACAGCTAATAGAGATTTTAGTAGGAAATATTTGCGGGGAAAGTGCTAATATTGTGCGAATGACAAGAAAAATCCATGCTACAATTAGATTTTATATTTTTATTGTAAACTAAATTATAATGTTACAAGACCTATGTATTTAGAGAGTTATTAAACATTAACCAGCAGCGCCACAATCAGATATTCACAGTTTTTTAATAGTTATTTAGATTATTGTAAATGTGGTTCTATTAGATACATTCGGAGCTTATTTATTATTTAAAGTAGATATTTGTCAGCACAGTCTGGAGAAGCAGACAGGAGCAACACAACAGAGATTAAAATATATGATGCTGCAAACAGGCTAGTCAAAATAATATAGAAAAGTTAAAATATCTATACATTTTAAGGCTGTAGGGGGTTTATTTATGAGGATTGGACAAAAAAAACGTATGTAAATGGATTTTGAGCAACACACAAGAGGTTTTTGAACACTTCTCCTGTCTGCTTCTCCAAACCATGTATGTGCTGACACTTATCCCCATTTATTTCTCCCCTTTTTACAAAATACTCCCAATAAAATGACTTTATTACGGTCCAGACTCAGAGAACCGGGGTTACTAAACAACACTTCTTTTCTTTTAAAACCAAATACATTGTGGTTTTGCTTTTGTTTTGTTTTGTTTTTTTCCTTAAGAATGTATCTGTCTCAGCTTCGCAAAAAGCTCGGTGGATGTTCAGCCTTGCTTCCTGTTACATAGTGATGTAGACGTGTAACATTATAAGGAGAACATGGGCTTAAAGACACAGACAGTGCAATACACACCGATGTGGCTCGTGGATGAGAAGTCCCGATAACCTGTTCTGGTAAACCTCAAAACAGTAACGTCCCTTTGGTTTTGTCGTGTGCGGACGAAGGGACCTTTAAAGGAAACGCTGAACTGTTATTCCTGACTGACTAATCCGTTTTTTGATACAAATACTGATGTAACTGTGTGTTTTGAGGATGCTTTAATGATGTGTTGTGTATTTGGAAAAAGTGTCTCTGTAAAAGTCCTGTCACTTTCACGGCCAACACAACTTTACGGAGGGATTTGTTTAAAGCCGTAGAGAAAGTGAGGGTCTTTGACAAATGAAACTGTTCTGTTTTGTGGCTCTTTCTGGTCTTTTATCTGTGCGTAGCATTATGTATGATGTATAAATGTATGACACAAACAAATTCTGTATATTTTCCCAGTTTTATTCACGCATTATGTACGGTTTATTTTTGGTACACTAAGAAATATTTGTCTTAATCGACTGAATGAAGAGTTTGAGCGTGGTTTAAAAAGATAAATATTTCTTAAAGTTAAAAAGGACTGGTGCTGTGACGTGGTGCTGTGGAGAATTATGTGTCATAGTTAATCTTCTTCCAAGGTTAACATTTGTCCACTGCTCGATGTAAAACCACCAAAAAACTGGGTCTAAAGTGGGTTTAAAATGCTTTCTGGTGCAGTACTCATCCTGTCAGGGTTGAATTAGTAGTTTAAACACTTAAAAATACCCATTTGGTCTTCTTTAATGTAGTATTTAATGGGATGCCTATTTAGGTGGAGCAGCAGGCCTTTCTGTGTGAAGGTTATACGGTCTTCTTTGGTTATTGTTTCCAAAAATGTGCAAAATATAAAAACTATGGCGCCACTTCTCGTCTTAAAAGAAGTTTTACAATCTCATCAGGATCTTAACCTTTCTACCTTCAGCTTTCTGTTACGTAATGAGGTAGAAAAGTAACAAAATAGGCTTCTAAAGAAATGAGATGTTGACAAGGCACAACAAAGCTGGCCATCTCTCCAATCAGAACACACTTACTTAAAGAAAGAATAATATATGTTTATCATTAAAGCTTGAAATCTATTCTATTCTATTAAATAAATTGATAAAAATAACCCAGACAATACATAGTGATTATATTTTTATCTGTTGCTTGAGACACGATAAATGAACCCATAAAAACCAGCTGCTTCTCATTTGTCTGTGTCTAATCTAATTGTGCAATAATGTGTTCTTGTGGAGAAGCTTTTCGAATGCTTTCACTGTATCACTTTCACGTTTTGGATGTATTTATGATATATTTGTGAATATATTGTAAAACGTGTGACTTCTGTGTTTGAAACCAGAAAGGATTTGACTCTAACTCATGGACCAACATTGCTTCAAACCATAGCCAGCCATTTTACTCATTCACTGTACAAAATATAGGTATTTGTGTGTAAATAATATTTATTTTTAAAAAAAATTTCTATGTTGACTTGCATGGTCTGTATGTGTTTTTATTTGGGGTGCACATAACTTCTTTTGGTGGAGAATAGGTTTTGAGTTCAAGCTCCTTTCAGCTCCTTTGTGCCTAGAACTTCACTCTAGACTATATTTCTGTCACAAAAACATGTTTCCACAAAGCAGTAGAGTACACTATGGATCACAACAGACAAAATAAGTGTATCTTAAACCACTTTCACTCTGCTTTACGGTCCAATAATGTAGTTTTTAAAAGGAAAAAGTAAATATACAACACAATTAAAATGTTTTCCCAAATAATGCATGTCTTGTTCTTCCGAAAAAACAAACAAAAATGCTTAAAAACTCTGCCTACATCACATTAAACAGGAGCAGAACTTGTGACATGAAATAGTAACTCCTTAAAATGTAAAGAATTGCCGCAGCGCTCTGAATTGAAAGTGTTGAAAGCCAGGAATAAACTGTTAAATATAGTTTACCTTCAGCCTTTCACTCTGCTTCACACAAGGATTTACTCTTCTGTTTTTAGCCAATGGCAAGGCATCTTTATTTGCTTCAAATATGATTTATTCCCCGCTTGTGTGACGTATTTCTTTACAGAGATCACAATAGAAACCCAAGCTTCTTTATGGATTACCAAACCACAGCCCTGTCCTGTCCTGCTCAGTGGAAACATGTCTAAACACATTCACAAAGCTTATAACACTTCACAAATCATTAAAAGTGCTTTTTTTAGTGTTTATTTATAAGTTAAACAAGGGGTCGCAAAGAAACGAGGCCCAGAAACAGAAACTAATTTATGACTTTGCCGTTTCCAGTAAAATGTTTCAGTTTTAAATGTCTGACTTTTATATTTCTGGCTTTCGGAGACGACTGAAATATACCGATAACACTAAAGATTCAAGAAAGAGGGTTTCTCAAGTCTTTTAAAAGTCAACACTAGAAAAAAAAAGATTTATAAAACATAAAAATGGCTTCGAAAACACTAATATTATTCTGCAAATGAAGCCGGAAAATGCCAAGTTGTTGTGATGTAAAGAGAATATGGGTTTTCAGTGTAAAACTTGATTAAGTATTGATTAATTAACAGCCATTATTGGAGTTTAATGTCAGATTCAAGGGAGAATTTCGAATGGGCGAGTTTCTACCTAGCAACAGCCAGCCAATCGAATTCAGTTATACATTATTATTCTTTAAAAGTCACGTTAAATCAGAAATATTGATGTGAGAGCGTGTGATAAATGCTTCGGTGGCTGCTGATCGTCCTGTGCTTTTTCCTGACGGTGTGTTTTGTGGACAGTGTGTTGTACGTCGGTTTATTGTAGTTTATATCTGTGCCTCTCGGACTGAACCTCACTCTGACTGTTATCTTCCACGTGCTGTCGCCAAAAACGTGCTTTTGTATGTTTAAAATCGCTCACTCAGTCACCGAATAGAGACCAGATGTGATTATCGAGTCTGGAAACCTTTAATTGGTTTGATGAATGTTGTGAAGAACAGTTTAAAGTCTCACAAAACTACTTCTGACGTTGTTGTTCTCTGTGTGCAACTCACTGATGTGCCCCGGATGTTTTACTTTATGTATTTGTACTGTACAGAGTAAACGTTGATAAATAAAATATTTATCATCAACACAATGTGACTGTGGGCATTTTTAACTATTTATATTTTGTACAACATTTATGATCAAATTTAGTTTTACAATTGCGAATCTGTATTATTATTATTATTATTATTATTATTATTATTATTATTATTATTATTATTATTATTATGTTAAATGTTAGAAATCCAAATATTAAATCATAACCTCATGGAAATATTTAGTGAAGGTATGAAAACAAAAATAAAAAATGCCACGTACAATGTGAATTTGAGCAAAAAATGAGAATAACCTGTCACCAGAACAATAATTTGTATGAAAAACAACATGAATTCATCGTGAACAAAGACAAAAAGCAAAGATAGTTACCTTAAAAGTCACCAGATTTTGTTTGTTTGTTTGTTTTATTATGAAAATGAAGTAGAAGGATGCAGTGTGGGAAAGTAGTAGTTATTATTATTATTATTATTATTATTATTATTATTACTATTATTATTATTATTATTATTATTATTATTGATATTATTATTATTATTATTATTATTATTACTATTATTATTATTATTATTATTATTATTATTATTATTATTATTATTATTATTATTATTATTATTATTATTATTATTATTATTATTATTATTATTATTATTATTATTATTATTATTATTATTATTATTATTATTATTATTATTACTATTATTAATATCATTATCATTGTTGTTGTTGCTGTTAATATTATTATTGATATTATTATCACTATTGTTGTTGTTGTTGTTGTTATTTTTTCTTTCCAGTGTCCTATACTGGTTTGTTTTCTCTAAAATGACTGGTTCCAGTAGGTGTCTGTCCCTGGGGCCCCTCGGAGCCTCCGTCATCCCGTCGCGCCGGAAAAGGCAGAGCCCCAGAAGGAGGCGTTTCCCTACGACAACACATCAGCTGCAAATTTATGCAAAACACCAAAAGACCCACTGCTTCTTCTTCTCCTCCTTCTGCGAGCCGTCCCGTGGAGCTGAGACCCCGTGTCCCGCAGGAAGAGGACCCGGGAATCCGCGGAGGGTGCGCAGCCGAACCAGCGGGCAGCCGGTCCACAGCAGCCCGAGGAGAGGAGCCCGTTCGCGGTGAGCGCTCGGCCAGACCTCGGCGTTAGCCCCGGAGCCGCTGTCTGCTGCTAACGAGGACGCACCGGAGGGGTAGAGGGGGGATGTTATGTGGCTAATGCTAACAAGCTACGAGGGGGGTCCGGGGTGTGTATCAAGGGTGGGTTCGGAGGGGTTTGGAGGCCGGGGGAGGTGAAGCACAGGCCGGGGGTAGATGTGGAGATGGGACGGGTCGGTGCACGGAGGAGGAGCGGTCATGAGGCTCTGCAGAGATCTGGAGGTGAACAGATGATCAGGACGAGACAAAACAGATACTTAAACATGTGAAATGATGGGGGGAGAGGTGTGTTTAGGGAGAGGTGGTGGAGGATGTGTGTATTACCCTGTTATTACTGGGTTTATGTGGGAAACACTGGAGCTGGAGCATAAAGTAAAGGTTTAGAGCAACAAAATGTGCAAAAATGCATGCACACAATATAAACTATAATCAAAGAAATAGGCCTGTAGTAGATTAAACTGCAACAGGCGACAGTTTTCACAACAAAAACAGATTGTTAACAAGGTAAATGTGAAATAAAGAAAGATTTAAAAATACCCAAGGGAAATAACAAAAATAGCGCTGTATGCAGGGTTTTAAACAAACCGAGGTACAAAAACTAACTTGTGCAGAAGGATTTGAAGGTGTGAAGATAGTGTGGTAGCCTCTGTTTAAATATATATATAAATAATTAGGATTCCTGCCTAATTGTAGAAAAAGCAACATGAATTCAGCCAAGATAGTTTTGAAAAGGAATGGCTTGAACTGCAATAAGCTTCAGTATTCACACGACAAAAGCAGATAAACATTAGTACCTGTGTTAAATGATTGAAATTCAAGTATTAAATCATAACCTCATGGAAGTATTTAGTGATATTAGGTCTTTATGCAGAGTTTTAAACATGTTTAAACGTGTGCAGAGGGGTTTGAAGGAATGAAAACTAAAATAAAATGCTATGTATAATGTGAATTTGAACAAAAAATGAGAATAAACTATCACCAGAACAATAATTTGTATGAAAAACAACATGAATTCATTGTGAACAAAGACAAAAAGCAAAGATAGTTATGTTAAATCATCAGTTTTTGTTTGTTTTATTATGAAAATGAAGTAGAAGGATGCAGTGTGGGAAAGTTTTAGTGTTTATTTTAGTGTTTAATTGGAATAGTTTTTTTTAAATAGCTGCATTGTCGTGGTTTGTTTGTGAAATGTCTCGAGTGGATTTATGTTGACACCCACATCAGTGCAGCGGTGGAGGTCTGGATGTAATTAGTGGCACTAGTTAAAGGATGTTGTGGGATGAACACAAAATGAATAGTTAGAGTAAATGGTCCACCTACGTTTAAAACCTGACAGATGGATTACAGTTTCCATTTTAGCCTGATGTGACAAAATATAGATAGATATAAAAACAATAAAACACTTTTGGAAGAAAGAAGTGCAGTAGTTTGACCTGGAAAACAATTTAAATTTCCCAAATATCCATAAAATAGTGTATATTATCCTCTTAAATTATAAGTATGTGCTCACAGTTTGTTAAATTGCTTGTGTGTCCTTTGTTTCATGTTTAATTTGAAACATATCTAGCTTTCTATGAACAAACCAAGCAACAAAGCAATTATCTTCTATAAACTGTGCATTTTAAGTTTGACTTTTGACCCTCTGAGGTTGCTGTAGTTTGTTGAATTGAGTTCAAACTAAAGCAGAGAGGAATAATCTGAATAATGCATGTGATGAGTACATATGAACCCCTTGAGAACAAAAAAAGAGAAGTATGTGGATAGTTTTTTAAGGAAAAGCGTGCCCTGAATTTCAACAAAACCCTGAATGTGAATGTGAATCCCGGAAATATTAACAAAGTTTAGTCAAATTCATGTCAAACTTAAGTAGCTTCTCAACTATAAAAGCTCGATAAAATAAAACAATGTAATTCAATGTTTTGTGAAATTAATTGTAATAAGCAGTGTCTAAAAGGTGATTTTGTTAAGTGCATAAAGTGGTTCTTAATGATTAAATGTGCACTGTTCGAAATGATAAAGTAAAAGAGGTGAGGTTTTCAAACTTTACTTAAAATAAAGCTGCTTTTTTAACTCAGAAACTCCATAAACCCACAGTAAAAGTCAGGCTAGAGTCCGACAGATGAGATTTTGATAAAAGCTGGAGTAAATCTATATTTGTCAGTCACTGCTGTAACGTTGTGTTTGTCCGAGTGAGCGATGGAGGCTGCCACGAGCTGCGACCCGCTGCTTTTCATCACGACCGAGCGTTTGACTGATGCGCCTCTCTCTGTCTCCTCCGTAGCCATGGAGACGGACGGGGAGCAGGGCCAGCAGAGGGCCTCGACCAATGGGAGCGCGGCGTCCGGGACCGGCTCCCGCCCCTCGGCCATGAACTCCATGTCTCTGTACGAGAGGCAGGCCGTGCAGGTAACGACTCTGTTGAGTTTGTGTCGTTCGACGGGCTTCTTTTTTACGTTCAGATTCAGATTTAGAGAAAAGAACTGACTTTATATTAAACGCCAAAACACTCTTAAGACACTAACATTTTATATCAAACTTTCAATCAAATTTTCAGTTTTAATTTCGATCACAAAACCTATGTAATCGAGAAAAAAGCGATGATTTATTTGTTTTTATTCATCATTTTTCGGCTATTTATTTAATTATATTATTTATTTTAAAGAGAATTCACATTTTTGTTCAATAAATCCAACATATTTCCAAAATGAACCAGTAATCGTGCAAAATAATGATTTCAATAATGACCAAAATAACTGTGATTATGATTTTTTTCCATAATCGAGCAGCTCTAATCAAACTTAAAGCGAATATAACCCAAAAACAACGCAGATCCTGTTTTCTGCTTTAAACAGACATTGAGATTGACTTGAGGCACAGCATTAATGAAGGACAGCAGCTACAGAAAATCAATCAAATGTCATCAAGAAAGGACAAAACACATTATTATATTCTGTCCTTGTAACGCTGTGTTGTATCTATTATTACACTGTTTTTTACTCAATATATCACTGAAATATATCGCAATAAAAGCCCATGTATCGCACTACTTTCCATTTTTTTTCCAGACAATTAAAACACAGAAGTATAAATAAGTAAAATGATATCATTAAATAGTTATTCCCAGAAACCCAGTGCAACCAAGAGTCAAGAGTTGTGCAAATGTCTTGTTTTAAACTTTGCCTTTATTCAAAATAATTGCAGCACAAGCAGAAGTCAAACAGTGGTGCAACGAAAAGATGAAAAAGTCCAGGCCTGATCCTGTTTAGTTTTGATTTAACCAATGGAAGTTAATACAAATCCTTGTGTTTCTGATTAAACCTTTTCTTTCTCAAACGTGGATCATATTCTTAAATTGAAATGTCATGTTTTCCCGATATTGTGCAGCCCTATTTCACACAATTCATTATTAAACTTATCGATAACCCAAGAGAAGATGTAAATGAATATAGTTGTAATAATTAGAGCAATCGAGACCATTCATTCATTCTGTAATCTTTGACATCATTCGTAATCCTCCCCGCTCCTCTTCTCTCTCCGAGGACGTGTCTGTTTATATTTACAGCCTTGATTTACGGGAGGGCTGACAGTTTTGAGCGCTCGGCGGGTTTAAAGGAAGGCAGCAGGATTCATGGAGGCTGAGAGCGACTCTTTCAGCCATCTGTCTCCGTCGCCCGGCGCTCACTAATCTCAGCCGCCGCGCTCGCTTTCATTCCCTCGACTTATTACAGTAGCAGCCGTGGCTCGTACATCAGGCAGCTGGCAAAAAAAAACTCCCACTTTGACGCAGCGGCCCTCCCTCTGTCCTCCCTGCCCTCGCTCCTGTCTTTTTTACACCCTCTTGTCTTTTTCTACCGTTGTTTTTCATCCCATAAATTCCACGGTTGACACACCTTCTTGTTGCAGCTTTATTCTTGAGTTGAAAACGAACTCTTGCCACATTATGCTCAGTTATTTTGGAAAACATCAATTATTTTACACGATTACTCATTGACTTTGGAAAAATGTTGGATTTTTTGAACAAAACAGTGAATTCTCCTTGAAATAAATGATATATTCAATTAAAAAATAGCTTAAAAAATAAACAGAAATAATAATTAAGATAAATAAATAAATAAAAATATTGTTTTTTTCTGGATTACGTAGGTTTTGTGATCGTTAGGAACTGAAATTCAAACTGAAAATTCGATTAATTGCAAACAAACAAACATACTTTAAAAACTAGGCCTAAATCTAACCTAAACCAAAAAAACTAAACCGTGGCATAATTTAGGATTAAACCAGAACTAAACCAGGTTCATACAAAGACTTTTTAAACCTTTCCTTTGGTTCAGTTTGATTTAAGGCTGATTGAACCATTGTTGAAGGTAAATAGTAAATGTCTGACCATAATATTATTGTGATACTGCATGAGACTGTTCTTATAAATGACTATTGTCTCTGTTTCGTATCAAAAATCCATTCATAAATACATTTAAATCGTTGGAAAATGAAGAAAATGTTCAGTTTTTCTGGAAATAATGTTAAATGTCATGAAATATAATAAGAGTATAGTAGCTCCTCATATCTTTTGCCTTAAACTTTGGTCAGAAAAACAATCCAACATCACTGAATCCACTCCTCAAACCCAAAGGTAGTGTAAAGTTTGAGTATTGACCCTCTGAGGCTGCTGTAGTTTGTGAATGAATCCAAATAATTCTACTGTCAGTGTCTTTTTTACATAAACTCTGAGATAAAACTGAGTTGGAAATTCTATGACCGTTATAAGAAAATTTGGTCTTGAATGATCATAAAAGTCCTGAAAAACAGAAAGAATTTTGGGTTGACATGTGCAGAAAAGCTGGGAACATAGTTATGAAAAAGTAAAATGTGGATGTTTAATGTTAAATGTTTTCGTTTTGTCCTTTTGATCCCTGTTTGATCTACCATTGTTTTTAATATAATCATTTCCAGCCAGAAAAAGAGGAAAGAAAATCTATATTGATCATTTGTGTGGCCAGGACTCCCTTGAAAAGTAGATTTTCAGTCTCAATGTAATTATTAATGGTCATTGCTTGTGGATTCTTACTGATAATGTTCTGGAAAGGTCCTGCAAAAATAAATCGTTTTCATAAAAGAGAGCTAAACCACTTCCCTCTGGTTTTTCCATCTTCATCTGTCTTTGTGATTTCTGGCTCCGTACGGCGTCCTGTGGCGTGTCATTCTTCACTCTGACATATTTCTGGTGTGTCCGCAGGCTCTGCAGGCGTTACAGAGGCAGCCCAACGCCGCGCAGTACTTTCAGCAGCTCATGCTCCAGCAGCAGATCAACAACGCACAGCTGCAAAACCTGGCCGCTGTGCAACAGGTAAAGGTGCGTATTATTTACCAGGAAGATAACTCAAGGACTGATCCGCTGGGTTTTAATAATAAATAAATGGATGCGACGGGTTTGAGCTTTTATTATCGACGTATTTAAGAATAGAAAAGATGAAAACAGATTATTAATTCAACAGTGGTGTCAGATTAGTCTTGGTGAATAAAAAATAAATAAATAAATAAAAGTGTTTAAAGCAGTGTTAACCAGAGTGAGTTAGTATTAGTGCAATTAATCGACTTTTCAATTTTAATTTCTGCTCCCGACGATCACAAAACCAATGTAATCGAACCAAAAACAATTATTTATTATTTGTTTTTATTTACTACTACATTGTTGATCTTATTTATTTATTTTAATTATTATTTCTTTTTTTTTTAAGCTATTTTTTAATTTACACGTTTGAATGTATTATTTATTTTAAGGAGAATTCACTGTTTTGTTCAATAAATCCAACATATTTCCAAAGTCAATGATAAATCATGTAAAATATTTCAATAATGACCAAAATAATTGTGATTATTCCATATTATTTTTCCGTAATCGAGCAGCTTTACCTTTTAATACATTTATACCAAAAATAACAACAGGTTTCCATCTTTTTTCATTTTGGTTACGATACATTTTACAAGGACTTTTTAAACCTTTCCTTTGGTTCAGTTTGATTTAAGACTGATTGAACCATTGTTAAAAGGTAAATAGTAAATGTCTGACCGTAACATTACTGTGATACTGCATGAGACTGTTCTTATAAATGACTATTGTCTCTGTGTCGTATCAAAAATCCATTCATAAATACATTTAAATCGTTTTCTGGTCATGTTCTTGATCTGGAAAATAAAGAAAATGTTCCAGTGTCTGTGTGAGAAATTGACTGGGAGTGTCTAAAGTAGAGTGAATTAGTTTGTTCTTACCTTAAAACTCAATTAGAAAGTGTAAGTATTAACGTCTCCTCTCTTTTGGTCAGGCCACGCTCGCTGCCAGTCGTCAGTCGAGTCCGTCCAGCAGCAGCTCCTCTCAGACCACCAGCACCACCTCCGTACGTCTCTCTCATGAAAACCTGCTCTAAATCTATCTCATTCTCTTATTCTCTGTTCACGTCTCTGTTTGTCTTAAAGGCCAGTGTCACGTCTGGGTCCGGCTCCGTCTCCAGCAGCCGACCAATCAGCGCCTCGGCCACGTCCACCATCAGCCAATCGGTGCTGTTCAGTGGAGCGGCCGGGGGTCAGGGGCAGATGTACCTCAGGGTGAGTCCTACACCTCTCACAAGGCTCCCACGGGGGCTTGAAATCCTTGAAAGTGCTTGAAATTCTGATTGTGTTGCTTTAATTATAATTCACAATCTTCACAATGAGTCATTTTCTTCTTATCCTTCCCCAAACTTAAAGAGACGAATAAATTAACATCTTTTTGATCAAACAAGTTTCATTTTCCCTTCTCTGTTCTCCAAAGTATTCAATAATTTAAACAATTTAAGTCCTTTTTATGCCACAATGGATTTAAATGAGAAAAACTACATTCGGTGCTTGAAAAACACCTTGAAAGTGCTTGAAAAGTGCTGGAATTTGAACTTAGAAAAGATGTAAGAACCCTGCTCTCGGTAATAAATAACATGTCATTTGTAGTTTGTAATTTTACATTTGTCATCCTTGTTTTAGTTGAATTATTATATACGTCTACGTCGACAAAATGCAATTCAACCTGGATATTATCAGTAACAATTAACATAATTTACAGATGAATAGATAGTTTTATTTACTTTAACTTTGGATTGTGCAGCGTTACAGGAAAAATAGTGGATATCGGTTTATAATTAATATATAGACTGTAGCTTTACATTAAATATTTCAAATTAATCCTAGATGTTGTGCAGGATTAAAAAAAAGTAAGTAAATGGATGTAAACCTTTGAAAAGACAGACATATAATGGTTATTTATATTTAGTACAGTGTGAAAATAGATGATGAACCAATTTATTTTAAGTATTTGTGTTTTACATTTGCACATTTCATCCACTTTTTTGGTTTATTGCATTGAAGCTACTTTTTGAGTTTATTTTTTTGGTTGTAAATACTCTTTATTTACGCGTTGTGCTGTGATGATGTGCGCAGGGGTCCTGACTCAGCCGTCGATGGGGGCTGAGTGCTGCTCTAAACAGAGACAAGTGGTCACTGACAGAGCAGCACGACACGGACGCAGCACTGAGCACAAATAAAAGGGTTAAATGGACAAGAAATAAACTGATTTAGTGATAGTTTAACCGCCGTGTGATTCAATGCTCATCTAAAACCTAAATCCACTTCAATAAATGTCTAAAAAAGTGTCAGAGTTCCCACAGGTGCTTGAAATCCTTGAAAATGCTTGAATTTTAGTGTTTTCAAGGTTGAATTTTGGATAAAGTGCTTGAAATTCTGATTCTGTTGCTTTAATAAAGACACTTCATCCGATAAATTAACATCTTATTGATCACACAAGTTTCATTTTTGAAGTATTCAACAATTTAAACAAACTTTTTTATGGATTTAAATGAGAAAAACTACATTAAGTATATGTATCTCAACTTGTAATTTATCTCAGTTGTAAGGTGCTTGAAAAACATTAAAAACACACCTTGAAAGTGCTTGAAAAGTGCTGGAATTTGAACTGAGAAAAGATGTAAAAACCCTAAAGTTTTGGCAGAAAAAAAACAAAAAACAGAACATTATCCGTTGTTTTGCCCAAACCTCAAGCCTCTAAATGTATCAGGTTAATGTCCGGTCGTGTCCCGCAGGTGAACCGCTCCCTGAGGACCCCCATCTCCCCTCAGCTCATCTTCATGCCCAGCAGCACGGCCCCCGCTGCCGTGGCGACGGTCACCCAGCAACCGCAGCCACAGCAACAACAGCAGCAACAGGAAGTGGCTCCGACCTCGTCCAGCGGCCCGTCGGACAACGAGCAGGTCTGTGAACGAACTAATGAAGCTTTAATAGTTCAGAAGGAAGTGGCAGCTCGTTAAGAAGCTATTTTCTGGACTAACAGCTTCATTAGTTTATGATTTATTCCTTGTTGTCTCGTTTGTAGGCACAGAATCTAGCCATTCGAAGTGCACCTACTCCCAAAACGGTGGGGGTGAAGACAGAAGCCCCAGACAGGAGCGACTCTGGTGAGGCTGGAATATTTAAAGAATAACAGAAAGAAAGATGCTGTAATAGAAACATAGTAGTTATTGGAACATTGAAGGCACGCTAATGTGTTTTATTTGGAATAGCATCACCATAATCATCACCATAATCCAAGCATAATACAAAACAACAATAGCAAAGCAGCAGCAGGCAATGTGTTTTTAAAATAAAGCAGTTTAGGTTTGATTTTTTTCCTTGACTTATTTACACAACACACAAAGACTTGCCAAAAGACACTAAAAAGTGCTTCATTAAATCAAAGTTAATTTGCATAAACCAAAAAGTCCCCAGTGGCATCAGTGGTATTTTTAATTTCCTGATATTTTGCTAAACCAAGACATAATAGAGCTACTATGACTTAACTTCTCTGATGATATTACTCATATTTAGCGTCTACAGCGTGTTTTTTTCCATAAGAACCCTCCATTCAAAGTCAAATTTTCCAAAATACTTTGCACAAATTATGAAGCAACATTTCCATTCAGAGTCTTTTCATTAAACATATTTTTCCTTCAAGTCTTGGATATAAACGACTAATCTGTATTTCTTTTATTTCCAGCTCCGTTCTCTCTGGTGCAGCCGTCCCACCAGTCGACCCCTCAGTCCCCGACCAAGCCCCACATCAAAATCCCCACTTACCCCCAGCCCACGAACCTCAAAGCCCATCCCGCCTCGTCCTCGGGCTCGTCCTCCTCCGCCTCCTCCATCCCTCTGTCCCAGCTGCTGCTCCACGGCCCCAGGACCCTCACAGCGGTCACCTCTGCGCCCACCGGGGCCCACATCCTGGTCCAGACGTCCAACTCTCAGTCCCAGCCCCACGGGTATCCGGTCGGGACGGCCACCATCAAACCGGCGGTGAACGCTCAGACTCTGGTGGTCCAGCCGCTGCAGAAGAGCTCGCTCGGTGCGGAGAAGTCGGGTACAGACCCATCCCGTAACAAACCCATAGAGGGCTTTAGTGAAAATGCTTGGCCATATTTTAGTTTAAAATTCAAAACAATTCATTTGACAGGGTTCGGACGGGTGCTTGAAGTCCTTGAAAATGCTTCAATTTTAATATAGTGTTAAATAAATTCTAAATTGTGTTGCTTTAGTAGTAATTCACAATCTTACTGAGTAATTTTCTTCTGTAATCAGCCAGTGTTTTTGGAGGTGCGCCCCCTGGTGGAGCGGAGATAAAAACATGCAGGAGGTTGCTGTTTCAATGATCGCTGGATTGAAGGAAAAATATTCATTTTTTCTCTTAAACAAAAAGCTGTTTCAATGATCGACCTCGCTGTGTTTGGGAGACGCTCAAAACTCAAAGATTTGGTTCTGAATCCAAACAAAATCTGAGACTGTCTTCCATAAAAAGAGACCAAACTTAAAGGGACACTGCATCTATAAATTAACATCTTTAACATCACTTCATTTTTTAGTGAACTATCCCTTGTCTGTGCTCCAAAGTATTCAACAATTTAAACAAAGTCTTTTTTATGTCACAATGGATTTAAATGAGAAAAACTACATACGGTATAATATATATATGTCAACGTGTAATTTACTGCAGTTGTAAGGTGCTTAAAAAACATGAAAACACTTCTTGAAAGTGCTTGAAAAGTGCTGGAATTTGAACTTAGAAAAGATGTAAGGTGAAGCTTTCATTTTCACACATGAATATGAATTTTAATGTCTGTCCCGTCCCGTCCCGTAGGTGACGGCCCCCACCTCCTCTCGGCCCAGCTCCACTCCCGGCAGCCGCTGCAAAAGGGCTCATTAGCGGACAAATCTGGAAATGGACCGGTCCCGATCCAACCCAAAACCCTGCAGGGCCTCCGTCTGCCGCTCCAGCTGCCCTCCAGAAACCCCCCTCCCATCCTGCCCGCCCCGCCAGCCTCCAGCAGCTCCACCCACCAGCCCCCGCACATCCCCGTCCAGATTGTCGGGGCCAGGCCGAGCACTTTGGGCAGCGCCCAGGCTCTGGCTCTGGCCCGCGGCAGCTGCAACCAGGACGGGACTTCGGTTCTGAGCAGCTCGTCCAGTCTGCTGACGATGGTGGCGTCGATAGCGTCCCGAGAGAGCGGGGTCGTGGGGCGAGGGGTGGGGCTAAAGACGCTGCAGTCCCCGCAGGAGGCTCCCCCGTTGGCTCAGGTGTCGCAGGTGCATCCTCAGACCAATCAGAGCGCGGCACAGAGTCAGAACGGACACCTGGCCTCGAGCCCCGCCTCTTCCTCCCAGCCCCCCTCTGTTTCCTCTTCTTCAGGGATGTCCCGTTCGGCGGCGCCCCTCACGGCCGACGACCAAAGAGGAGTGGCCAACGGGGACTCGGGGGGAGGTCACGCCCCACAGGTAACACACCTCCGTTTATTATCGAAGTGTTTCTTTAATTCTAAGGAAAGAAAGATCCATATGTCTTTTTTTATTTCATTTTTGTGAAATTTATGTAGAGTGCCAGGCCAAGAGAAGGGGGTATTTAATATTTAATTTGGATGAACAGGTGCAGGTATATTTTACTTTTGATTTAAAATTTGCCTGTAATTTTTTTAACATTTTTTTTTATCTTTACTTTACGCAAAGAGCTCAGCAATAATAAATTAATACATGCTTAGACACTACATACATGTACATATATATAGAGTACTTGCATATAATAGTGGAAAAAGAAAAGAAATAAAAGATGAAAAAAATCTAAAAATAATAATAGCAAAGAAAGTTATGAAAAAATTTAAATTGAATGTTTACAGATTTCATTTGGTTTTATTAGGTCAGCAGTTAATGAAGGTTATTTAATGTTAAAATGTTGTATACGTTGAGGATTAATAATCTTTTAGTATTTTCATATTTAAATCAAGCATAAGAATAAATAAACAATTCTTTTTTCTTAAACTGTACTGTTAGTGTTGTGTTGTCAGATGGTAAGGGGCGGCTCGATTATGGAAAATAATAATTACAATTATTTTACGCGATTACTCATTGAGTTTGGAAATATGTTGCATTTATTGAACAAAACAGTGGATTCTCCTTAAAATAAATAATATATTCAAACGTATGAATGAATAGCTTAAAAATAAACAGAAATAATCATTCAGATAAATAAATAATGTTGTGCACTTCAACAATCTCGTGGAAAACAAGGAATAAATAATCGTTTTTTGTCAGTTATATAGGTTTTGTGATTGTTGGGTTCAGCATTAATACAATATTTAATGCATCTATTTCAGTTTTTTCCAAAGTTTTTAGATTAGCCGTTACTACCTATTCTCAGGAGACATTACACTTGGCCTTTTTTCTGTCTTCTCATATTTATTCTGTCATTCTTTCTTCTCTGTTTTAGGTAAAGCAGTTGTCTAATTCCCTTAAAAGAAAATCAGAGCCTAATTCAGCCAACGATGAAGACGGCCCCTCTCCTCCACGGCTCCAGCCAATCAGAGACCACCACTCAGCCCTCCCGACCAATCAGAATGAAACAGGTGACTTATACTGCTATTCATTCATTTTGTTGTTTTTCTGTTTTTCTGTGGGATATTCCGTTATTGTGTAAACATATTTTTCTCTTCCAGGCTCCGTTTCTCCTCCTCGAGCCTCGTCGGTGTCCCCCGTCCTGTCGGTGTCCCGCGGCGGCTGTAGCCAATCGGAGCGAGCCCCTCCGCCTCAAGCTGTGGTCAAACCTCACGTCCTCACGCACCTCATCGAAGGCTTCGTCATTCAGGAAGGAGCCGAGCCGTTTCCCGTGAGCGCCGTTCGTTATTAATCCGAGCTCGCGTTAATCGTACGAGAGTCACGTGACAGTGTCGTGTTTGATTGACAGGTCTGCGGCCCAGTCAAAGACTCGTCCGCGGAGGATTTAACTAACGACAGTCTCGACAACAACCAATCGGAGACGGCAGCCACAGGTAACAACCTTCCAGATGTTTTTGAGGAAGCGGGAAATGACTGTTTTCATTTCTCAAAGGAATTTCAAACAGGAAACGCCGGTCTTTTCTTCTGAATCGTAAACAGTCAGCAACTCTGAGACGTAATAAAGAAGATTATTTGGACTGAGGGCTGGAAGTTTAGTATAAAAATGATTAAAATGTCACAATGGGGGATGTTAAGTTTGAGTTTTGACCCACTGAGGCTGCTGTAGTTTGGAAAGTGGAGTTTAAACCAATCAGAAAGAAATACTGATAATAAGTGACGTCTATACAGTATATGCCACCTTCATAATAAATAAATAAAACTGAAATTAGTTAGAATAGCTTCTCCAACTACAATGAAGTGAAAAAACTAATAATCAGATAACATATGCTGGCAATTATATTAAATTATATGGCAATTACTTAGAAAATTGTATTATAAATTGTCAAAAAAAAAATAAAAAAAGCTTTACATTCATTTTCCAAAAGGAGATATGTTTGATTTATAAATTCTCTGTGTTTTGCGACAGCTTGAGACTAACCTGTCAGTGTCTAGTGCTTTTGTCTTTCAATAAATATATAAAAAGAAAGTAAATAAAGCAAAAACAGACATTAAAACACAATTCAAAGATCCTAACAAACTATAACCTTTCAACAAAAACGCATTACATTACATTTTTCGTTTAATTCATAATGATATTCCACCTGGTAATTATAGTATTAAAAAAAAGATTTGCATACAAATGACTCCATAATAAATATAGACACGTATAAACATAACCTGAAACAACAGAAAATATGACGGAAGGCTTCTCGGTGCAAAAACAAACCTCTGTTTACTCTCGACTGTGTCTGACTGAGCCGCAGGAATGTACTTTAATTACAGCTGAGAATTCCCCACCTCGAAGTGACAGTGAAGTAGCACCGCAGTGTAACAACGTCTGGAGTTTTGTCAAAGATATAAAATAGACAGACTACTTTTCGACGCTCTGATATGCCTTTGTTACTTTAAAGGAGAAGGAAATGGAGTAAAAACATAACGATGGTGTGTGTTTTTCTTCCTCAGTGTTGAAGTGTGAATACTGTAAGAACTTTGCTCCAGCGAATCAGTTCAGAGGCACCAAACGCTTCTGCTCCATGTCCTGTGCAAAGAGGTACTTCACCCTGCATGAAATATAACACAATATACGACAAAAACCATCACAGAATTCACAATAAGTCCTTCAGAAACGTCCTAATCGAATGTTTTGGCCGATTTTGATCACAAAACTTCACCTAAGCTTAAATCATCCTTCCATATTTGAGATTATTCTTGATTTATTCTTTACAATTTACAAACTAATAATAAATCCACTGGTTTGACTGGAAAGTGTGAATCTGTGAGGCTTGAGCTGTATATTCAGCAGCATGTGTGCTTTTTCTGTCTATGTTTATTACAGGAATGGTGTCGTTTATTATTTATTGTTCATTTTGACACATCGGGGCGTTATTACACGTGGTCCGCTTTAACAAAACCAGACTCAAGGCGACTTAACGTGAACAAATAGAAAGAAAACACAGACCTTTTCTCATTTATATTATCAGTTCATTCAGAAATGACTCTCTTTCATGTCTGCAGACGCTTTTCTCTGTTCCTCTTTTAGAGCTTTTAGATTATTACTCCTTTGAATTGCATTATGGGTACTTCTTTTCTCAGAATTTTCTCATTCAACTCGAGTGCTTATCTCATTGCACATAGAATGACATTTTAGTACGTTGTCTGTGCACAGTATAAAACTAAACTGCAGAACACTTACAGTAAATATCAACAAAGAGTAATAAATATATAAAATAGCTTTGTCCTTTTTGATTCTGGCATTAAACAGCTTTGCACAGACTTTAATAATGCCCATAAGAGCACTGAAAAAGCAGCGTTTAGTTGTATTTTTCATTCTTTTTATATAGTTTTGTATTATTTCTTGCCTCTATCGATGGATTTCTTAATATAAGCCCAAAATATGATGGTTTTGATGAGTCTGAAAGGGACCAACTGTGAAAACTGCCTTAAATGTGCGCCATGTAACTGTGTAATTTGCTCAGCATCTAAACAATGTACTGCTCACATTGTTTAAAGTATACTGTACATTATATTACGTTTGCTTCTCTGTTCAGTCCCTTTGCCCACTGTATTTTGTAGTTTTAAATACAGCGTTTGGAGCAAAGGCAGACTGTATGTGATGCTCGTCCTGCTTCATTTCCGTATATGTCACTCTTTGTCTACGATGCAGTATGTATTGGTTCCCCAGGTACAACGTCAGCTTCAGGCAGCACTTTTCAACGCGACAGAGTCAAAATCAGGACCGCTCCAAGGACCAAGACCAGGATCGAGACCAGGACCAGGGTCACGTGACGAACTCGGACGAGGAGGGGGCCACCGTGAGGAGGAGAGTCCCTCGGAGAACCAGCTCTGAGATCGCCAGCGCCAAGATCGCAGGACGCGCCGTAGCAGACAAGGTAATGAACACTTCACGTCTTAAGAACATTGCAAGTAAATTAAATAACATTACATTAACATTATATAGATTTCAAAAGCCAAATATTACTACAATTGTATAAATAATAAAGTCCTTAAAAGGCAATCACCTAATTTTTTTTCTGTTGCATTTAGTTTTTCAGTGTAATCTCCTAAAGTTTATTGTAACAGGAATCATCTGAAAAAATGAGACCTTAAGACGTGATCTAGTCTTTATAATGAAGGATTTTAATAGATGAGAATGATCAGCCCACAGCCGGATTTTGTCCAATCACAGCTCACTTCAGGTAAAAAGGAGCGCTCCCATTGGTCGACACTGATGTCAACAACGAAGGAACAAGGAAATAAACCAAGGAAATGAGTTATTCTGTTGGAAATATGTCTTATTTTACAGAGAAACAGCTCAAAAAAGATAAAAAATAGAGAAACATTAGCAAATTAAACATGAGACAGAGATAATTATAGCGGTAAACTCCAAAGATAAAAGTTTCAGGTAAACTAATTTTATGTAATGATTTAATGTAACGTATTAATATTTTATGGTGGAAATTTGATCCGGTTTTTCCTTTTTTTAACTAAAAGAAGCAGGAAAGGTTACTGCGCTGCTGTTGGAGGAGAGTGGAGTCTGAAATGGTGTCACTGGAGCTTTAAACGTTACCTCTGCTCTCCTTGCCCTCAGTGCCGGTCCGAGTCCAGTCACTCAGAGGAGGAGTCCAGCCCAGAGGAGGATGAAGATGACCCCATGTCCCTTTCACCTGCGTCGTCTGCGTCCTGTCACCAGGCCCCTCCCGCTCCCCAGGCCCCGCCTCCCGCTCCGGTCCCAACCCAGCCTTCGGCGTCCAGCTGCCCCCCGTCCAGCCCTGCACAGTGGAGCGTCCAGGAGGTGTCCCAGTTCATCTCCTCTCTGCAAGGTACCGGGACACTGGCCTTTTAAGATCAAATAGACCGGAGATATATGTTTTTTGGCTCTATATTTTATAGGTTAAGCCAGTTTTTGCTACAAAGATAAATAAATCTGTTCAAATCCAAATTTAATACCCGTTCAAATTGAACTTAAACCTGTTTAAATCCAACTCAGATGTGTTCAGATTGAACTTAAACCTATTTAAATTCATCTAAAACCTGTTGAAGTTCTACTAAAACCTGTTCAAATTAATCTAAAATCTGTTTAAATCCAACTAAAGTCTATTCAAATTCTACCAAAACCTGATCAAATCTGTCCAAAACCTGTTCAAATCCAAATAAAAACTGTTAAAATCCCACAAAAACCTGTTAAAATCCCACAAAAACCTGTTAAAATCCCACAAAAACTTGTTTAAATCCAACTAAAGCCTATTCAGATTCTACTAAAACCTGATCAAATCCAACTAAAAGCTGATAAAATCCCACAAAAACCTGTTAAAATCAGACTAAAACCAGTTAAAATCCACCTAAAACTTGTTCAAATCCATCTAAAACCTGTTCAAATCCAACTATAACCAGTTTCCATAAAAGGACTAAAAATAATGTTGAAGATAACTCAAATGAAGATGAAACCTTCCATTCTAAATTTAAATAAAAGCTTCCCAAGTGTCACAGTCTTTGGCCCCTGATTAGGTTCTTATTTACTATCGTGGCCCCTCACCATTTTGGGTTTGACACCACTGTCTTAAGTAAAGCAGGTAGTATTTCACGGTTGTATTGTTTCGGTCTGTTTGCAGGTTGCGAGGATCTGGCGTCCCAGTTTCTGTCCCAGGAGATCGACGGCCAGGCGCTGCTGCTGCTAAAAGAGGAGCACCTGATGTCCACCATGAACATCAAACTGGGTCCTGCTCTGAAGATCTGCGCCCACATCAACAACCTGAGAGACTGAACTAACCCAGACTCAAAAAACAAGTGACAAGTGTGGGCTTAAGTGAGTTTTAACCAGAAGTTCTTTGGCCAAAAAGCTGTATTTGAGAGAAGTATTCTTTTAAAACAATGTTAGCGTCAGTATTTTTTGGGGGGAAATCAATCCTGGATCCCTAAGTGGTTTTATTTTGTAGATGGACAATTTATAAAAAAGTAATTAAACCCCTGAAGTATTTAAAAATGGAGAATGTCAAGGAATCCGTGCGCCGCTTTGAAGCACGTCAGTCCAATTGTTTTGACAGTTTTGACGTTGTATTTTAGTTTTATATAAGCTATATCACACTTTTATTTTGCTGACAGAAAGAAGCTTCAAAGTAAAATATGTTTTACTTAAAGGGATAGTTCAGTATTTTGAAAATGTGGCTCAGTTAGATACTTTTGGAGCTAACTTATTTCCTGCAGTAGACTCCCTGTTTGGAGAAGCAGACAGGAGCGAGGCCGCAGAAGCTAAAGTATGTGCTGATATAAATGGGGCTAGTGAAAAATGGCATTGAAACACTTCACTTTTAAAACTTTATACTACTTTAATGTCTGTTTAAATGTGTGGTTTATAGAGTATTTCAATTATATAATGTTTAGAAATGGCCACAATGAAGTTTTTACAATTTAATAGCATCCTCTGTGGTCGTATAAACAAGGAACAGAATGAAAAGCAACAAAATGTCAAAATAACTGCAGTCAAATATTTTCTATGTGGCATCTACTTGCAATATTTGTAGTTTTTGAAGTTTTTTAAGGCGTGTGTGTTTTCACTGGTCTCATTAGCTGCCATTTATTACAAAAAAGCCTCTGTCATTGCTCCTGTCTGCTTCTCCGAGCCAGAATATATGTCACATTTAACTATTGTAGGGAATAAGTTACTATCCATAAGTATCTCAGAGACAAAATACTGGATTTAAAGTTAAGTTACACTATTTGTTTCTGTAGATATTATTTAAAGGACTAGAATTTAAAGCATTTGAATCAGCACTCACTATTGTATTTAGTTTGAAATAGTTGCACTTTTTGTTTTGGGAATGTCTTCTTTTATTTTGCCTACATTACAGGGTACAGAGAGTGTACAGGGTATTGGCTTCAGAAACGCCAAATAACGCCCCAGATACAATCCAGTCGAGAGAAAAGAAGAGTAAGAAATTATAAAGAAGTTAGTGTTTCCGAGCTTTACTCTAGCAACTTCTGCTTCTTCAAATTATTATTCACTTAATGTTTTCAGTGAGATCTCTTGTTGTTTTGTTCAGACTTATTTATATAAAGTTACATTACGGTACAATGGCTGCTCCTCATTTTGTTAATGTTAAGTTTGGTTTGATGAAGTAACTACAATTTGAAGCGATTAGGAATGACACAAAGGGCAAAAACTGATTTTGAAGCATTTGAAGCTTGTTTAAACAGCCGCATGTGGACCTACTCTGATGGACTAAAAATCCTTACTGTATGAATGAAAGAATGAACGTGTAATCCTTAAAATATACTGTAATATGTGTAATATTTGCCTTTATATTTAAATGCACATTTTGTTGCTGGACTGCCTTGTTTTAAGCTTTTTACTGTAGACATTTTCTCATGTTCTTCTATTTCTGTGAACTTTGTGGCCTTTTCAATAGGTTTAGATGAGGATTGTGTTTTTTAAAACTGCTTTTCATATCATTCCTTTTTATATTAGTGCTCACTTTTCTACTATTTTAAACTGACATCCGTTGCCTTTTTCCAAAACAGTGACTGGATAGTAGCTACCTTCATAAGGAACTTCTCTTCTCTGTCTTCCTCATAGCTCTTCACATAGCGGTGAAAGTATTTAGCTAGATGCGTTTGCCTATATTGTTAGTGAATGTGGCAGTATTTTCTCTCGGAAATGATAATCTTTGGTAGTTGTGTATTTATATTTTAAAGCCAACTTAAGATTTTGACGTGTTAAAAATACAACAGTTCTCAGCAAAGACAAAAAGCAACAACTTCAAGGACATATCTTTGCAAACGCGTGTTTTATGACATTTCACTTGAGATGTTCATGTTTTGGTTGATTTTAAAAAGGACAAAAAAAACAAAACAATTTTGGATTAATCAAAGTATTTGTTTGCAATAATCAAAAACTGTAAAATCTCAGAGGGACTGTTTTGGGAAGTGGTTAACTGTACTATCATGCAAATAAATACTCAAGCAACTGTTTTGAATTTGTATGAATGTGTTTTCCTTTAAGACAGATGAGGCAACAAGGACACACTTTTTCTGTTGCTCTGCTGTTTCTTATTATATCGCTTTCAGGTGTAAATCTGAAGAGGGACTGGACACAACAAAGGGTAATATATTTTTGTTGGTGGTGTTTACATAGTGACCTGTCTGCTTATATGACGCTGAAAAGGAAATCCAAGTCACCAAAACTGTAATAAATTACATCAAACTGAAATTTAGCTCTTACCTTAAACTTCTGTCTCATTTCAGCGTCAGTCCGATGCATTTCATCAGTCTTTGCGTGAATACATTTCTGATAATTATGCGCTTTTCTCTTTACTTCCCTTCTCTCTATTTATGTTTGTCTTTTTTGTGTTGTTTAAGCAGATAGAGCCAGTGCTGGAACAGAAACTTTTCCAGTAGGATTTTACGTCGCCATTGATTCAATATTGACAAGCTGTGTAGACCTACAGACAATGGAAGTATACCTGACGCACTTATATTTGGGTATGCGATTGACTAAAGCTCTATCACACTCTGAACACTCTCATATATTAAAATCTTTCATATTAAAACCTAGAGAGTGTCTTATGGTCTTGTTTATTCACTGAATTAAAATGTTTTCTTCGGTCAGAACAAGGAAAAAGTCAAATACTGCAGTTTTTATGCACCATTAAGTATAAAATCTTAACTACAGACTAGATATTTTTGATTTAGATTTAGTTATTTTAAGTTGTGCTTTACTTTAGGACCCATACAATTTAATAAGACTCAGATTAGCCCAGTGACACATATTACAACACAACCTTCACACAGACCAACTGTAGTAAGGCTTTTTGTACATTACCCCATCCTTTTATCAGTCTGTGTCACAAAAAAGGTAATGATTTTAATCTACTGTCAATCACACCTGCTCTCTGGGCTTAAAAATAAAAAGTGCAATAAACAGTCAATAGTCACATTTATTTACAAGATATATATTACTTTTAAATATAAAATAAATGTATTTTCAGTTCCAGCAGCAATACATATTCACATCACATAAAACGATTTCAAGTTTCTGTCAAAAGTCCGTAGAAGCAGTCTTCATTGTAAATACAGGCAGTTCAGGTTGTTTTGTGATTGACAGCCCTCTCAGCCAATCAGAGCACAGCATACTCGAAGGCCTCTCCATATCCCGCCTCCTGGTGGTACTTCCCGATGTCTATTGGCTCCGGGACTCTCAGGGCCGTGCTGCCATTGGCTGTCCGCTCTCCAGACTCCAATTTACGGATCAGTTCGTGCAACGAGGTCCGCTGCTGAGGATTCCAGTGACAGCACGATTTAATGAGGGAATACCTGCAAAAAGTAAAAAGGGAGTCAGTTAAAAAAACGTTTAAAGTTTTTGTTTTGTCGTAAATTGTTGTCTGATAACGTACAAAACACGTGATTAGCATTAGCTTAGCTGATAGCTGATTAACGGTTAACTAAGCTAACGTGGCTCACCAACGTGGGTACGTATTTTTTTGTCTTTCTTTTTTTTTTTTACTTTACAGAGATTTTTTTTTTTATAGATAAGGGACTAATGTGTGCAGCTGTGTTTAATGTAAAAGAATACATACATTAAAAAAGAATTAATTAGTTGTAGTTCTGCTGTGTCTAGCGTTGTCATGGAAACGGGCGTTATATCGAAGCACATGTTTGTTCTTGTAAATAAAATATTATAAGGTTATTAAAGACATCTTCACAAAAGTCTTTAATAATTAAAAATGTATTTGGTTAAAAAAAATGAAAATATTGGCTGTCTGTGCTTATGTGCATTCAAAATGATACATGACCTAATCCTAATGATAACAGTTCCCTAAAGCCTTTGTAAAGGTTGTATTTTGCAGAATATCTTACAGTGAGTTGGAGCAGGTGGCTGGTTGTTTGAGAAACTTTCCTCGCTGGAGATACTGCAGTAGCTCTGTGGACAAGAGCTGAGCAAACGGTGGATCTCCTGAGATGCACATAGAACATAGTATGAGACTGACATATTACTTTCTCATTTCTTTTAAAGTGAAACTCATAATTCAAGCTTTCATATCTCTCACCGAGTGTCACCATTTCATAGAGAAGGATCCCAAAAGACCATCTGCCAAAAGAAGGAAATATGTCAATGAGCTCAAAAAAGAAATATTTATTTAGGATTGTTTATGAACAATTACTGCTATTATATTATTAGCTCCTTTTATGCTCACTTTGGTCAAGGATTTTCCTGTTTTTTTAACAATTTCCCTCCTTATAAAAGATGCAGTCCCACATTTATTGGGTTTTTATGCAAATTAGCCATGTGCTATTTGGTTTTGAGTTCACATAGTACTTTTTATGCTTTTTCAAGGCATAAAAGGGGACAGTGGCTCCTCTTTTCACTGTTTTGGAGCATAAACTTAACACAAAGATGATTCAGACTATAATACACAGGAGAATTAAAGGGTGTGTTGTGATATTGTTGCAGAAGGCTCACTTACACATCACTGCTCTTGCTGACTTCCTTCCTAGCCAATACTTCAGGAGCCTGCCACTTCCTCAGCTCCACGGTCTCCACTGCTCCGGCAGAGTTGGCCTGCGTCCTCCTGCGATAAGCCGAGCCCAGTCCCCACAACTTCACCGTCAAATCTTGACCGACGAGGACGCTGCGGGCGGCAACGTTTCCGTGGATGCACTGCTGAGTGTGCAGGTAGTCCTAGAAAATTAAGAACAATGAGGATAGTTTAGGATTGATATTAGGGAGCATTACGTTTATTATCAAAGCAAGCAAACCTTATAAACTTTAGTAGGATAATGTAGAAATGGTTGTAAATAATAAAATAAAACTAACCAGAGCAGATGCCACTTGTCGTGCCATGGTGTAGATCCTTTTCTCTGTTATATCACATCCAGGCTCTGAGTTATCCTGTTGACAAAAGACAAATGATTTTATGCATGTTTTTATTTGCACCGTGAAATGTAGGTCTGTGAAAAGTGAATGGAAATAAATGCCTAAATAAAGCTTTAGCTAAATTATTGTTGAGCATTAGTCTCTGTCAATAATCAATAGCAACTTTTCTAACAAGTCCACATCACAAGTTTCATAGGACCAAATAAATAAAGCATTTAATTTTGAAGTCACACAACTATATCACTCAACATTTATTATTTAGTTTCATAGACTATGAGAGAATAAAATGTCTTAAGTCTTCATGAGTAAATAATTTGATTGATTTGTACCTGTCTGCATCTCCAGAGGAAACCCAGCAGGTCTCTGTGCTGTAGCTCCTCTGTCACCATCATGAAAGGAGGCTGCATTGAAACCACCCCCAGCAGCGACGGGACGAACGGATGTGGCCCCAGTCCCGACAGGAACGACGCGAACCCCAGGAACTGCTGCTTTTCACTCTGAGTCGCTGAAGCTGGCCCAGACAAGTCCAACAAGAGGTTAGAAGTAGTCACATACACAAATAACACTGATTTTATTAACGAAAGAAAACTCTATACTATCATAAAATCTAATTAAACAAAGTAACATCCTATTTCCAACGTGGCAGAGGGGTATTTACCTCTCAGGACTCTCAGGACCACGTCTCTCTGGTCCATACTGGCTCTGTAGAAGGTCACAGAGTCGTCAGGTTTAATGAAGAAGGTCGTGGGCAGAGCAGTGATCTGACTGAAGGCCTGGTGCTGCCTCTCTGTGGTCACTCTCGGTGCTGCAGACAAATTGGGTTTGGCATTTTGTTGCGCGGTGTGATGGACTGTCATGGGCAGCTCCTCATGTTCCAGTGGATTCAACCCATGTGGAGCTGAACAGAAAGACGAATAAGGATTGAATAATTACAGCTTTTAAAAGTTTAACAGTTTTTAAAAAGCTTATAGTAACTTTATTTAACTTTTTTGGCACCTGAAACTTAAAGTGTTTTTAAATTAAAGTGAGACTTTCTCAAAATACAAGGCACACAAAGCACAAAAATGTTTGACTGCTGTTTTAAACTATTCATTTGACATAAGTAATTTGAATGAATAATTTACTAGTAATTTATTATACCCCAAAACATATATATAAACTTACTCTTCGACGTCTTCCTAAAATAATGAGTAAGTTAATAAGTCATAAGCCAAAATTAAAATAACATGTTAGGTTCAATAGACGATGTATTTTACCAGAGATGGCAGCATCATGAGGAGATGATTTAGGAAAAAAAAAATGTATTTAGCAAAAAAAAAAAGACTAATATTGTAGGAAGATGAAGGCAAAACTGAGAAAAACAGAAAAACCTTTCAGCACTGCATTGACCTGCTGTTACCAGTCTTCCTGAGTGTGGTATCTGTCTCTATCAAAACAATGGAGGTGGCTCTATTGTCTGTCATTAAACACTTGACAGATTTGTTTAAATGGAAAGGATTTTACAGTAAATCTATTTTACAGGAGGCTGGATTTCATTAAAAAGACATTGAACTATTCCTGCAACATTTTATTCTTTGCCAAACTTAGTCAAAGACGGATGATAGCTTTTACTCGTTATGTATTCTCACCGTCGATGCCTTGCAGCTGACTCCTGTGGCTGTGCCTGGGTCTGTGTGGTGAGCTGTGGCGATGCTGCTGCTGCTGCTGGTGGTTGTGATAGCTGTAGTCGTGACGGAGGTGGTGCTGAGGAACAGTGGTCCGGGCTCGGTTCCGTTCGTCACAGCACCTCAGTGAAATCAGTGCTATTAGTATGAGCAGACTGGAAAAGAGCAGCAGAGCGGGGACGATGATCACGGCCAGATCGTGCTCTAGAACAACTGGAGAACACAGAGGAACACACTGTAGTTTCAACAAAACACTAGAAAAGAAGTATACGTAATATTGACATTTATATAATACTGACATTACCAATAAGAATGAATAGAAGCCAGAGCAACATTTTCATTTCTAATCTCATTTCTTCTTGAACACATTAAACATTTCTTGAGGATCTATTAAGGTCCCTGTTCTATTTTCTCGGTACATGCTGCCATTAAGGTCAATTATCACAAATCATAACCTGTATTTTAATCTGTAAGCATTTAATTTACAAAACTATCAGTGTGTGGTGAAAAATTAGCAGTTTCATAACACAACATAGAAAAACATATCAGCAAGCTTTTTTCGCTTTGTTTTTTTAGCAAAAGTAAAGCCCTTCTTGAGCCATGTTTTTGTTAGTTCCTGGCTTGACTTTAGCAGCATGTTTTATGTCGGAGTTGGCCAGGTTCTCTCACCTTTAGCTTTTACAAAATGGTACTGTTCAAACAATTGGACTTTTGTTTATTTGCAGTAGTTGATCCTGAACTCTGTAATACTCTTTTAATTGAGTTGTGTACCATTACTGACCTGCTTCTGCAAATTAAAACTAAGCCTTATAAATAATAAAGCCTTATTTTCATGGATGTTTTTGAGCACTTTGGTCAAATCTGGTTCTTGTAGAGTTACCAGGTACAGCTCAGTGAATTCAACCCAACCCTAGCACATACAACAGCATTCACCTTTGCACAGGATACTCTCATGTTAAAAATATCAGTTCCTGCATGAGCTCACACGCCTCTTCAGGTTAGAGAGACAAAACTGGACGGCTGTAAATCTATTGTACCTGGTAAACGTTACAGGGTGTAGCACATTCTTTGGTGTGATGAACGATATATAGTATGTCATTAATCATTTGTCATATTTTTAAGCTGCTTTGACCTTTTCCAGTTTTAAATTCACAAAGTCAAAGTACATTCCCTTTCCGTAACAAACCTGTTAGTCATGTCGATATACTTGATATTTAGTCATAACAAAACATAGTATTACAGATATAGTTGTCTGTAATTATTTATAATAGAAGGAAGTGTCTGACGGTAAATTCATGCATAAATAGATCATATGGAAGAAGGAAAAGCGATAAAATGAAGAGAAGTGTGAGGTTCTTACTGCAGAGTTTGTCGTTTGCTGCACACTCAGTGGAGTTGGATGACATGCTGTAAAAGAAGAGAAGACACAGATCAACATAACTCACAGCTACAGTCAGAGATCAGCGTTACATCTGCTCAGCACCAAACCCAAAGCCTTTAAGCTCATAACCGGTCTCTCATAACTGACCTCGCGTTATGAGCTGAGCTGAAGTGGCTCGACGAGTGATGTTAAAGTAAACTCTGGGACTGACCCGAGGAACATGATCTAAAGCGTGTTTGTAATGTGTTAAATGCCAAAAGAGGAAGATATTCATAATTATCTCACTTATGAACTTTGACCTATCCAGTTCAGACTAATTTATTGATAGATAATCACAGGAAAACCACATTCTATAAGGACATTCTGAGTATTTGAGATTATTTATGTTGAGAGCTGGCAACAAGTGATTTAATCGAGTGAGTCCTTTGGTTCATGAAATAACCTCAAAATCAAATGGTCTTTACAGTCAGCTGAGAATCATTTAATATTTTTCTTCATAATCCATGTCCAACATAAAGGAATTTTGATGTTTTCTTTTTGAACAGTGCCTACGTAACATTGATAAAATCTCTAGACCGGAAGCCAATTGTGCAGATGTTTAAAGACTAATGAAAACCAGCAGAGCGTGACGATGGGAGTTTCTGTGTTTATTTGAACGCAAACGCCTGAACATTTAGTGCTGTGTTTTGGAGATGTTGGCCTAAAGCCAATGTGAAGCAGCACGTACATCACTGAGTCAAATCAGAAAGTTCAAATGGTCTCACTGTTTGTTTTAGACAGGTCGAGGCTTGTCAACTACCCTCTGTTTGATTTGTTTAACAAATATAGTCAGGGGCAACACTAGACTGACACTTATCTAGATCACAAATGGATCTGACACAGAGGTAAATCCTTATAGCATCGACAACATAAGCCCTGTGTAAGACAATAGTAAAGTGAGACAGAAAAGAACAAGTGTTTTAATAGTTTTACTTCATTGCTTATTTGTTCTTTTTGAACCCACAGGTTAAACCTAAACCTAAATCCTGTCCTTAACCCACTAGTCCATAATAAGAATTGATTTAGGATTAAGTCCCTGTGACTGAAAGGAATAAAATATATTTTAAAAATGTATAAAACGGTTTGTGTTATTAGTCTTAATTAGCCTCAGAACGCTCTGATGAAGGCTTAAGCTCCCATCAAACACTATCTTAGCCAATAAAACAGTCAGATGTGAGTACTTCTGTCCATTTGATTTTTGTGAACATAGATGTTCTACCCTTTCACAATTGACTTTGAAAGAACAACTTTTTTCTTTTTTTTGATTTTTTTAAATAACAAAAACATCCATCATTTTTTTCCTAAATACGACAGAATCATATTTAAACACAACTTTTTAAAAATAATATATATAATTATTATAATTATTATAAAATAGTTTTCTGCCTACCTCGTCTCAGTCTGTCAGTCTTCTAACGTGCAGAGTAAACACTGAAGCGTTTGTGATTCATAAATTCTCGACACTATGCCTTTACTGTAATGTCTGTAACATTTTACTCCTGTGACATAGTTGTGCCAGCCTCTCAGATCATTGACAAATCAAAAGATAAAGTGCAGACTCACGCTGACACACACCTTGAGCTCACAGCAGCATGTGGTAAGCATTTTTAACGAGGGACACATGTTTTTCTATTGACAAGATAAATGCCACTGGACCAGTTTTACTACATTACTCTGTGACATTCAGCACTTCACGTACGTCTCAGACACACAAACAGCTACTGGCAAAACAAAGGCTCCAGCGACACAAGACTCACTTCAACAGCAGGTGCTTTAAGTCAGACTCAGAGTAAGACAAACAGAACAGAGCTAAGATACTGTCAGATACACTGGGAGTGGCCTAAATAATAACGTTTTTGCCATTTCTGCAAAAGTTAATACATGCAATAAAAGTTTTCAGGATGCAGATAGTTTTCCCATTTCATTTTCTGCAAACCGGGTCAACATATGTAACAACAGTGACTATACACTACAATAATACCAAAATACAACCAATCAAAGTCATATTTAAACACAAAAATGATCATTATTATAAAATAGTTTTCTGCTGAGTCTGTGTCATATCTGAGAAATAATCTGGATAAGCCTCGTGAACATGTTTACAGCCTTGAATTGGCTTGTTTTGCATTCATTTTAGAAAGTTTAAATGATTTCAATTTAATCAACACAAACAATGGATGATCCGTTCCATTTCCGGTTCGTCTCTTACCTGTTGACACTTGTCTATTCGGGCGTCCCACTCGTCTCTGTCCGAAGCGTGAATGAAGTCCTTCTTATTGCGAGCCGTAAAAGAATAAAATAACATAAATCCGGCTCCCCGTCCGTCATGATTCCCAGTCTGAGTTCAGTAAAACGCCTGTGTGCTGCAGCAGATCCATGTCACTGAAGCTGCAGAGCGGTTTGTCTTGAACTGTTTTGTGTCGTGACTCAGGTTTGCCACACCCTCCACTTTAAGGTTTCCATTGTTTCACCTGCACACTCCAGTCCCATCACAGACCGACTAAAGCATTATTCAACATGTCAACATTAGGCTTTTTGTCCTTTATCTCTTTAAACCAAACAAATTTAACAATCCCAGGTTTGCTTTTGTACTGTTCTTACTTTTATATCTTTTTTATGTACTTTTATACTGTTTTATCTCAGGTTTTACTGCTTCTTTTTATTTATTTATTTAATTTGCTACTTTCTGTATTTGCACAATTATTTCTGGATGAACAGATCTGTGTGGCACTGCAGCCCAAGACAGATTTCCACTCGGGGACAGTAAAGTTTATCCGAACTAATCTTACAATTGCCTCAATTTAGTTAAAAACATTCTTAACAACACTGTTATTTTAGGTGGGGCACTGTTTTTGTAGATATTTAAGTTAATAGTGGAAACTGCAATTATTTAAATCTATTTGTATTATTTGAATTGTATTGTTGTTATTGTTTTTTTACATTTTTATTGTTTCAATTAAATGATCCGTGTACTTTACATATTCAATTTCTACATTTTGTACATTTCTAGAAAAAAAAAAAAGTCAAGAAGAAGTCATCTGGACGTAGTTTTTAAAGAGAGAAAGAAAGTTTTGAATAATTCTGCATTCAAAAACTGTGTCCACGTGCCTTCTTCTTAATCTTAATGTTTATTATTGAAGTGTTAAAGGTAAATCAGGTGCAGGAACATTTATTTATCTACACTGCAGCAGACTGTGTGTCGTTATGTAAGATCAGTGTTTGAATTAAAGGTGTCACCTGTGGCTGAAGTGTGTGTTTGATCAGAACGGAGTTGAATAATGTCGACCTTTAACCTTAGCCTCACCCTCGTGTGTGGGACACGCCTCAAAACGTTTTGGTTTCACTCAGTGTTTCTACAGTTTTACATTAGTTTCATTAGAAGCCCTTTGTCGGAGTGAACTGTAGAAAGACCAGTCTTGAAAAGCACCAGTTACATCATTGTTTATTGTCTTTATGTAACTGTTATTACGTGAATGTCTGGTTTCACTCACAAACACTTCCACGTTATATCATTTTATGTCAGATTAAATCATGCCTTTTGATTGTCTTGAAGCACTCACTTGTTTTTTTTTTCTTTATCTTACTTAACTACGCATTTATTTGGTATTTTTAGTCAAAATGGAGTTAATTATGCTTTCTCTGATATTTTAATTAAAGGCCAGACGCTAAATGCAACAATTTTGTCCGTCCTAGGAGTGGATCCTCTTTCTGTAGATCTTCCTGAAGTTTCTTTTTTCCACGGCTGGGTTTCGTTGTGAGTTTTTCCTCGCTCTGATGGAGGTCGAAGGACAGGGGACGTTGTCTGTTAAGCCCTTTGAGGCAGCTGTTGTTCTGATATGGATATACAAAAATAAATGTCTCATCTGTTCTCATTCATACTCTAAGACACTTCAAGGTGTGAAGTGGTGAATAAGTACTTAAATAATTAACATTTCAAGGCAAAAAAGTGCAATAATGCCTTTGATTACAACAAACAAACACAAAAAATGAATCAAAAGGCAAGTTTTTGGTTTGTGTGATACTATTGTTTCCGTACGTGTGAACAAAAATGACCTTTCCATCCTGCTACATGTGTTTTGTTGAATAGATTTGATTAGATTGACTGAAAGAGACACTCTTTAGGTAACTTCTGTGTGTCCCAGGTTGAGCGCAGTATCATATTTGTTTGTGAGTGGACGGTGAGAGTTTACGTGTGTGTATGATATGTGTGTCCGGTAACGCTGAGACCCACGGTGAGCGGCCCGGTTTATTTTTGGGTTAGTGACAACGCGTCAATGGCCGCAGATGCATCGGAAAGAAAGGCTCTGAGATACAAGCAGACCCTGGTTAGTCCTCCTTTATTTTCACTATTTCTTGCACGATTCTCTGGTACTTTCCCAATGGCCTGACGTTTTTCTTACACCTCTGTCAGATTTAGATGCTTTCGTTTGTGTTTGTGGAACAATCAAAAGCGTGGTGTTGTTTTTTGAGCTGCTGTGTGCGGGTCTGTGCATGCTGTCGACATGATAAAGACCTATTAGCGGATGTTTAACAACAGGGTCAACAACAGGTGCGTGAGCGGCGTGCACCTCCTTCACCCCTGCTCTTGGCGCGATCACTTCCACCTGTTTGCTCCCCTTTCTTCGCCTCATTTCTTTAGCACTGCTCCGTCTTAACACGTCCCGGTGACTTGTGCGTTATGTGTAAAGCAGGTTGTCGTCTTAATTGTATGTGACAAAGTGTGTAAACATTGTCAGTTCGCAAATATCGACCGGCAGCCCGCCTCCTGAGAAATGTCAAACCTTTTTTTGATGTTTTGGCAGATTCCTGACGTGATTTGGGGGCAGACGTTCACTCGCTCTACAACATTTTAAAATAGTTGAGCAGTCAAAGCCTTACATCAAACTGTGATTCGACTAAAGGAAGTTAGTGAAAGTAGTTTGATCTAAATTCAGCTGAACTTTTGTGATGTTAAAGCGGGCTTTCAAATATCCAAGACACATCATTACTGCAATATTCACAAATAGTTATGGTTCATTTTCTGTTTTTTTTTCTTGTTTTTGTGTACAGCCCTCGTTTACAAGATGATTTAATTACTTTTAAATAGTAGAAAACCTTTGATTGGCTTTGATACAGGAAGCTAACTTTCTAGATTTATATTTAATGAATAAATAGCAGCTCTGTAGCTTTGCAGGATTTTTTGTTAAAGTGAATTCGATGTCATTTACTCAACACATTTTGCCCAAACGCAGCCAGCGCTATTTATTATATTTTGTAAAAGCCATTCCATAAATAGCCCAAACTTTTATAATGTGAAGTTGCAAGTGAAGAAATACAGATGATGTATGATTACCTTGAGGAAAAATATCTTAGTTTGTAGTTGTAACACTTTCTAGATTAATGGGACAGTTGTTATGAAAGGAAAACACAGATAGAGACATTTTTTTTGAACAAATGAGTGCATTTCTTTACGACAGCTCACCTCAGTCTTTAAACAAAAGCGAGTTTTGACAACAGCGACTTTAATTTGTGAATGTTTCTTGTCTTGTTTCTGGAGCTCTTATTAATTGTATAAACAGTGTGTCGCGGACATTTTAAAAAGCAGTCTTTCCCATGTCTAGTCTCTGCAAAGTGAGTCTAAAGTACCATGAATCTGCACATATTCCACCTGCTTTCTTTGTGCATCTGTGACTTTCTGAATCATCTCACGGAGACACGGGTTGGATCTTCTTGAACGGAGCAGAAACGCGTCTGTTCTTTTGCGGCGGCAGTAATAACGAGCGTCTGTGTCATTACATATCGCTGCAGGAATGTTCACTGAGCAACTGGAAAATCAGAAACACCTGCAGGATGTAACATTGATACGAGTGATATGTTTCAGCGTCGGGAGTTTCACAATGTGTCCTCTTGATGAAAAATGTCGTGCAAATCAACCTCATGGAAGTATAACACAAACATACACAACATTGTATTTGTTTGCAGTTTGTCACGTGCTGTTCTAGAGTTTTATTATTGATCATGAGTCTGTTTCAATTAAATCCAAATGTTTAAAGGTGAAAGCTGTCGTAAATGCTTATCCTCTCGTGTCTTGTGAGTCATGTTGGGTAAAGACTAGTCTGAGCAGCAGCTGAATGTGTTGGTGTTGATTGGTCGGTATGCACGGCCCGGTTATTACTGTGACCTATAGAATTTAACAGTTTTTGAAACCCTATGCGTATACGCTGTCCCGGTGTAAGCGGCGTCATGTAACCCCTGTTTATGTGCGGTAGGTTTTGTAAGGCCATCCGTGTGTTTACTCATCACAGCTCGAATTAAAATCAACAATTTAGACTGAGCGTATCGTGGAAATGGGTAATAAACTGAGCAAAAAGGCCTCGCATGTTTAATTCTTCATGTGAAAAGAGTGTTTAGAGGGTAAATTTAGGTCGGTTCGGAAAGGTTCGCTGCTGGTCAGAGACGAGAAGAGAGGTGAGGGATCGTGTAATGAGCAATATTGGATCCCCCTGATTCTAATTTTAGCCAAGAGTAGTATTTCAGGAGCAGACAGACAGAGGTGGGAAGAAAGCAGAAGGGAAATAAGGATACAAGTGATTTTCTCGCTGAGGTAATGAAACGAAGTGGGTGGGTCCTTCTGTCCCGGGACAAAGCAGGCTCTTGAAGAAGTTCAGTCCATGGTCAGGGCTTGGACTTTGCGTTTTCTCTTCATGTCTAAGTGCTCTGGTTTCCACACTACACCTTAAAAAATATGCACACTATAAGGTGAGGGTCCAATGAATATTTTGACATGGACCACAGTTGGGGCTCAGTTTTCATATTTAAATCCAACTACGGCAAATGATAGTCAGATTAAATGCAAATAAATCATTTTCCTTTGGGATCATAAAAAAAAAAACTCAAAATAGTGAGTTAATCTGTCGATATGTTCACATGGCGCCAGGGAAAATGAACTATTACCTATTACCCCTAAGTTAAACACTGCTCCACATTTTACAGTTCTCTTTAACGTCCTCAAATGACTTGTGTCTGAAGTCAACATGGATTCAGATCTTTACTGTATTTCAAACTAAACACATATAAAAATCCATCAGGTCTAGGTTCTGTGTTGTTTGTTGACTTCAGTTGTTTAATTACTAACTGTATAGAGTGTATTGTTCTTCTCGGGTTTCATCTGCGTCCAGTGGCATTTAATCCCTCACGTCTGACCGGGCCACATGTCTGAATGTGTCCATCCATTAATCAGTCCGTCCCTGGAAAGGCTAAATCAGCAGCTGCTGAAAGGGTGACGTCCTGAAAACGGAGTGTCAGGCTTCACTCAGCTCCTCAGCCGTTTAAATCTTTGTGCTATTGTCCGCTGATGTTCTCATAAAATAGATCGTTGGTAAGATGCAGTGTTGGCTCGTAGTTATGCTTTGTGAAAAAGATTGTGATTGATGTGGCGGTTGAATATAGCTCTATGACCAGTTCAGGCTCCATTCATTGGTTCACACCTGACATTTAACCTGACACTTATTTGTGAAATGGCTCGTCTCAAAGAAAATCATGAAGACATCAGCTGAGTGGGGACTGAATAAATGTCTTTCCCACATGTTGGTTTTAAAGAGTGAGTCCTGAGGTGATAAATCTAGAGGCAGAGACCATGTTTCCGTTTCCATTTGAGCTGTTTGGGTCGACACGTGGTGCTGTCTATTTTTAGAGTGACACCTCTGCCAACAGGAGAGTACTACAACTGTCCGCAGCCCACCACTTCACTCAGAAAATACCTGTCATTAGACCTAATGAATAAATGCCGTCAAGGTTTTCACATAACCCGGGAAACAGTTTAAATACTGAACCGACTTCCCTTCCAGGTGGAATTCATGGGAAATCAGAGAGAAAATATGAACTAGTTTGGCTTCAGGACAGTGTTTTAAGCCTGAACATTGTGACACATGCTGTATGTGTCTGTTTTGGGCAGCTCTATGGGGAGTACCAGGAGCATCAGGGAGGCTCTGGGAGACGCGAGGCCACACGGCTGCTGACAGAGCGACAGATCAAAAAACATGGCATCCGCAGTTCGGGGCGCGCAAAACATGGCCACGGACGCCGAGGCCACGGACAAAATGGATTCCAGAGTCGCCACAGCCTCAGCAGACACCGGCACAGACGCCAGTTCAACATGGCAACCCCGGCCGACGAACAAGCGGCCGAACCGGAGTATATATCGTCTCTGAAGCAGAAACGCTCCTTCTCCAAATGTCGAGGTGAGCAGACACTGGAGAGGCTCAAAAGGAGAGGTGCACCGATCATTCAAACCAGTCTCATAACATACATAATGTACATTTCAGTAAAAAGACTACCCTTATTGACTGTTCCTGATTGAACCATCAACAGATTCACGTTAAAGCCAGGCCCCTAACACTTTAAGAGGCCCAAAAACATCAGGTAGAACAGTTTAACAGAAAAGATGATTAAAAGAATTCATCGGTGCATCTCGTGGGAATAGTAAGTACGCAGATGGAGGCTATATTATTCCCTTCTGTGAGTTGCAGTGTTTGGTTTTGTCAGACTGCGTAGCCCGGGTGCAGCGTTTTCTCGTGACGAGGCTGGGAGAGGACTGGATCTTTCTGGTTCTGCTGGGGATCACCATGGCCCTGGTCAGCTGGACCATGGACTACGCCAGCGCCAAGAGCCTGCAAGGTACACCTGCATTACCAGCATAACCCGGCCTATTTATAAAGCACTTTAAATGACACCCTTCTATCTGTCCAGCTCGACTCACTCTGTGGCTTTTGCACGTGTCCTTCTGAGTCTACATAATCACAATCTGCTCTCACTTTCCCTGTTAACTCTTAAAAACCCACTTCTTAACAGAGATCCTGGTCCATCTGGATTCATACAACCCAGACCACCTCCAAATGAACACCAAATGCATACCTCTGAACATTTATTGACTATAACATCTCGGGTTAATAAAGAAATGTTCATTCTTCTTTCCTCCATCCTCCATCCTTCAGCCTATAAGTGGATCTATGCAGAGCTGAAAGATAACATCCCGCTGCAGTATCTGGCCTGGGTCTCTTATCCTCTCCTGTTCATCCTCTTCTCCTCACTCTTCTGTCACCTCGTTGCTCCCCAGGCTATCGGTTTGTAGCCCTTTACTTTCTTGTCAAGCATATCTAAGACCTGTTATTCCATTATCATCAAAGAGACACACATTATTACATTTTTACTTTTACTTTCCTCTTCTTTGTCTGTTTTTGTCAGGGTCTGGAATCCCAGAGCTGAAGACCATCCTCAGAGGTGTGGTCCTTAAGGAATATTTAACTCTAAAGGCGTTTATTGCTAAAGTCATCGGCCTGACTATGGCTCTGGGCAGCGGCATGCCAGTGGGAAAGGAGGTGGGTCTACCTCTAAACGCCTCCCATTACTTATTTAACCTTTATTCATGTTAATCTGTATTTAAATCAGGGGCCGTTCGTGCACATCGCCAGCATCTGCGCGGCCGTTCTCAGTCGCTTCATGTCGTTCTTCTCGGGAGTTTATCAGGTAAGTTGATGTCAGAAGAGCTTTCCGTCGTAATTCAATTCACAATATTGATCTCCTCTTTGTATTTCATTTGTTTTAATCCGAATGTTTCCTGCTCCGTTCGCTGTGGGTCAGTAGAGCCCATACTGTTACACAGACATCCTGACTGTGGGCTGTGCTGTCGGGGTCGGCTGCTGCTTCGGGACACCGCTCGGAGGTAAAAATCACTATTTATATAAACCAGTGGTGTCAAACTCAAAGTTGTGAGGGGCCACAATAGTTAATAAGAATCCTTTCAGGGGCCGAAGACTGTGACCCTCGTGAAGGTTTTATTAAAATTTGGAATGGAAGGTTTCATCTTCATTTGAATTTTATGGAAACTGGTTTTAGTTGGATTTGAACAGGTTTTAGATGGAGTTGAACTGGTTTTAGTCTGATTTTAACCGATTTTTGTTGGATTTTAACAGCTTTTAGTTGGATTTAAACAGGTTTTGGATGGATTTGAACAGGTTTTACTAGAACTTCAACAGGTTTTAGTTGGATTCGAACATGTTTGGAAGGATTTTAACAGGTTTAAGTTGGATTCAAACAGGCATTAGAGGAATTTGAACAGATTTGAGATATCTTTGTAGTAAAAACTGGCTTAATCTATTAAATGTAGAGCCAAAAAATATCATCTTCTTAATGTGTTGGAGGGCCACATAAAACATTGCAAAGGGCCGCCTTTGGCCCCCGGGCCTTGAGTTTGACACGTGTGATATAAACATTCAATTATTTTTACCTTGAAGTGTGAACTGTGAAGTATATTTACATCTTTAGAGCTTTTGTAACATTCCTTCAGAGTCATAACTGCATTTGATTCATGAAAAGTCCAAAGTTGTCCATCAGTATTTAGTACGATATAGTTGGATGTTTCTTGTGTGTTTAGTTTGTAGTTTATGGTCATTATTAATGAGTTCTTTGTGTCTAGGTGTTCTCTTCAGTATCGAGGTGACTTCTACATACTTTGCCGTCAGAAACTACTGGAGAGGATATTTTGCTGCTACATTTAGTGCCTTCATCTTTAGAGTGTTGTCAGTCTTTAATAAAGATGCAGGTAACTTAAAACAACTATTCTTTTATATCATTCACAGTATTTTCTTTATTTCTTTATATATTAATCAAATGAAGTAATGAGACAGATTCAATATTTATTTTGTGTTTGCATCAGTCAGACACTAGATGGTGCACTTACTTTAATAACTGTATCAAACCATATCATATGTTTTCAGTCCTTCTAGTCTGCCTTGTATTATTAGAGATAAAGTGAATTATTTTTCCCACTTTTTACAGTGACCATTACTGCTTTGTTCAGAACAAACTTTCGGATGGATTTCCCCTTCGACCTCCAGGAGCTGCCTGCATTTGCCATCATCGGGTAAAAAAAACTACCAGAGTGCTCAGAATTCAGATTCCTTTTATCATAACAGTAAATTATACACAAAATAAACTAATAACCAATAAAAAATATCCAGGAGAATGACTGAACACTGTCCTAAAAGTGCTTAAAGGCATTTCTCCATTATTCACATCTACATCTAGACATTTTAAATAAATATCTGCTGAGCTTAAAAGTCCAACCTTATGCAAATGTAGCATTTCAAATCTGGAAAATCTAATTTATTAGTTCAGTGTGTGCCTCGAGGGAGACCTGATATGGAGCTAATTTATAATATGAGTCATGGTTTCATGGAGTTTCATTTCAATCTATTACTGGTGCTGTTTTGTATTGTTTCTATGGAGTTACTTTCCCTTCAGTGAATAATCCTGCAGTGAGTAAAGACTCTTATGTTCCTCAGGATCTTCTGTGGATTCCTGGGGGCGTTCTTCGTGTATCTCAACAGACAAGTGGTGCTCTTCATGAGACGACACAACGCCATGACCCGCTTCCTGACCAAATAGTACGTCTCTGAAAACAATATGTCACATGATTTCTGACCCAGTTTGTGTTTTAATCAACGGAGATCAGTTGTTTATGGCTAAGGTTGTGTCCTCGTCTTTTCCGTCTTTCTCAGTCGACTGATTTTCCCAGCGGTGGTCACTCTGGTCATCGCCTCCTTGACCTTTCCTCCTGGTTTTGGACAGTTCATGGCAGGAGAGGTCAGTGTTCAGACTCTGTGATCAACTTTAATCTATTAGTCTCTGCTTGTGGTAATCAAAAGCGCAGAACAAAAACGTTCCAACTTAAAAGGAGCAGCAGGCACTAATTTACATGTTTAAATCTCCGCGTGGAGGATCCGAGATAAAACGCACCTGCCTAAAAAAAACACAGAACAAAGCGGAGTTGTCCTAATCTCTCCCGGGGCCGAGCTAATCAGAACATCAAAGCACATTAACGGCACATTGTGAAGTCGCTGTTAGACCGGCTAAAAGTTACACACTAATACAAATTCTTCCAAATAAATAAACATTGTCTTGTGCTTTTAAAGAAACTGTTCCACCAGTTGCAGTTGTGTTAATTTGCATCCATTTGGCCAAGTTATTAAAGAGAAAGCTTTACATTTTCTGGTCTTGATCTGAACAGTATGTGATGCTTTTAGTGTCTTTTATATCACGATTACCCTCACACACTTAAGTCTGAGTACATTGTGAATGGAAGAAAACTGCACAAAATAAATATTCAGTGTTTAGTTTGACAGATTTAACAGCATTTACCGCACCTATACTAGTATAAATGTGTATTGTATGCTTTCAAAACTACAGTATGAGCTCGTAATCAAAGCTATAATCTTCATGTGTTGTTCTAAGTCTCAAAATAGAAACTGTGAACTGCTCTGTCATAAGTCTTCATCACATCCATCAGGATCAGTCAGAAACACCTCACATTGTCTGCCGTGCCCTTAGTGCTTCTCTTCACACGTTTATTCTATAAGAGACACATTTTTTAATCAGTGCTGTGGATTATCTTCATGTATCTAATTAAAACCTGTTCATATCCAAAAATAAAAACCATGTGCTGACTGGATGCAGTGTATGTGACAGATATAGGCTTTTGAGGAATTAAATGCTTTATATTCCTGCTCAGAGCACAGTGCACAGTGACAGAGGAGGCGGCAGAGCAAGAGGGGATTTAATGCTATACGGGTTGTGAACCAGACATGAACCACAACTTCAAAAAGGAACAGGAAAGCCTATTACTCAGCCCATCTCCTCCGAGGCCTCTCCTGCAACAGATACTTCAAATCTCCACTCAAACCCACTCTGTTTCCCAATCTAATCAAACTAGGAGATGTTTTTCACACAAATAAAAAGTCAGGCTTCAAAAATAAATGCATTAAACAATTTAACAGGCCTAGCAATAAGAATGATGTGTAAGAATAATACGTTAAGACCTCTTCCTTTTTATTACGTATTAGGATATACACTGCTTGTCAATGAGGAATCAATAGCAGCAGAAATTTACATGGAATTATTTGCTTTTCGAGCTCTGGCTTTGACTTTATTCAGTGAAACAGCCCGAAAAAGGCAAGCTAAGTGTATTTAAAGTGTATCGTCTGACCACAGCACCTTGTATTTAAAGAATATAGTCAAAACAATCAAGGCTATGTCTTTAATTATGCTATAAATGCGTCTGGTATTGGTAATTGTTTCGTTTACAGTGGACTAATCAAGTATTTATTAATTATATCACAGTAGTAGCTTCAAATACCCATTCACAGTAACATTAGAAAAAATTGAATATATGTAAATTCTTTTTGAAAGTGATATTTCTTTTATTTTTTTAAGAGATTGCTTATATTATAGTTCTGTTGTCTTATCTTTTCACTAGTCTTGTCTGTAACAAAAAAGAATTTCCGTTTGGGGATAAATAAAGGAACTCTGCAGTGATTCAGAGTTAGATTTTACTCCAAATTAATCTAAACCACTATTTCTGGAGCTTAACCAACACAAATTAAGGTGAAATCCCAAACTGAAGTGTCTGTTTGGTGTTTTAGTGTTTTTTCTTCTCAGCAGTAGAGTTATGCAGAGTCAGGAGTCGGTTCAGTTAACATCTTTGAGGCATCGTTGCAAATGGGAAGCAAAATGCAAAATGTCTGAAGAACATTAGTCACTTATGAGTCACCTTAAACATGTGAGTCGTTAAAAAAGGCCACCACCGGCGTCTGCTCTCGCTGCACTGGGACACTTCTGTTTTTCTCCTTCACTTTGACTTTCTTCCTTCACTTTTGTGGCACTCGTGTGTCCTCGAACGTCCTCGAAGCCTTCCACTCTCACCCACACACTCGAGTTTTCACTTCAGCCGTCCTCATCTCTGGTTTGGGCTTCACTCCCCTCTGTGTTACTGCTCTTATTACACAGAAAAAGCTGCCATCCTGGAAAGATCTATACACTTCAAATTGTTTTTATGTCACCCAATGCTGGAATTATTAGCAACAAGAGGTTTTTTCATATACCTGGAGATCTGAGGTATAAAGTATAAGTGACTTTGACAAGGGCCAAAGGAGAACCTTCGCTGCAGCAACCTGGGAAATCATCCTCTAATTGTTTTGTGTTATTAAAAAACCTAAGAGACGAGGCACAGGGTGAAAAGAAGAGACATAAATTATTGAAAAACAAATAGATTAGATTTGTTTTATTGTCATTCAATATTTATTTCTTTTGTCAGGTGTGAATCAGTCTGGCAGGTTTTGTGACTCAAGGGGACAAGGAAAGGAAATTGTCATGACACACACATACTCTGGCCTTCTTTATGTTGTATACTGGGATTGGAATGGATAACGCAATAAATAAAAGAGTAATTGAATGAAAGACGCGCCCGACATGACTTTTGGTTCAGTCTTTGCCCTAATTTTCCCTTGATTGTCTTCAAAAGTTCTCTTCTCTTGGTAAAACATCCAGATACATGGAGAGTTTTGCCGTCATTGAGAGAGATATTCATAAAACACTGTATAATATTTCAGAATCTGCCATGTTTGCTCTAAATTCAGCCTTATTTCCATCCTTTTCTTTGCAGCTGATGCCGAGGGAGTGCATCAACTCTCTGTTTGACAACTACACCTGGACGAAGCTGTCGGGATCCGCCCCTCCCCCGGGCCTGGGGCGCTCGGCCGCCTGGTTACACCCTGACGTCAGCGTCTTCATCATCCTGCTGCTCTTCTTCGTTATGAAGGTCTGTGAGTAACCCCCGAGAGCGCGGCTCAGAGCGGCTTTACCCCAGCGTGTTCGTCGGGGTCCTCGTCTTCATTAGGGGCGTTTACCGCGGGTCCTCGTGTTGTTGTGTGTTAGTCTTAGGGACATCTGTTTGTGCGTCCGGCCCCTGCCTTTTCTCATCATCCAAGGTCAGCGCTCACTGGAACGCAGCCAGCAAGTCCAGCTTTCTTATTTTTTTCTTTAAAGCTCATACACCAAAGAGAGATACAGTTTTCTATGACTTCTGACTCACTTCCTTTAATATGAGTTCAGGAGCTGCTCTGAATTCTGTCTGTAGTCGGTGTTTTAGATTCATACATGGATAGGACTGCTCTGAGGAGTAATGGGCCTGGTGATATTTGTATTACCTATCTCTGTATGTAACTGGATCCAGGCTTAACTAGCCCAGCCTGCCAGACCCTTTGACCTTTATTTTGCTCTTTCTTAGTTTCAAGTTTTCAATCCCACTTGGACAATCATAGCCATTTATTAAAAATCGGGTGGTTTTAAGCACTTTTTGTGCTTGGTTGTATGTTTTTCAAATCTCTTTTTATGTATTTGTCCTGCCTCCTGGAAATCAAACTGAAACCGTGAGGGACCAGACTGATTCTTTGTATAAAATAGAAAAGAATAAGGATGGCTGTCCAGGCTAAGGCTTAACATGCAGCAAGTCGTTTCAGGAAAAAACAGAAAAAGAATGAAAAACTGCTCCATCTGATCTGACTATGATTCTGTGACTTTTATATCATCATTAAGTGTCTGACTCACTGTGAATTATCAATAGAGATAAAACCCAGGAAATACTTTGGACAAACAATGTGCTCTGACTGTAATGATATGCCTTAATTGTGTATTTCTTTTTCCTTTAAAACAAAAAACACTAAAGACTAAGCTACAGCACAGACTACACTATACTCTACGTGATTCTAAACACAAATAACCCCAGATATTAATAAACCTAACAGCATGATATTGTGAGTTTTTGATCTTTGTCAATCTGTCAGCCACAGAAACAGTGCGACCAGAGCCTCCAACTGAGATTTTATTGTTTGAGAGTCTGCTCTAAGAGAGTGAGAGAGAGTCTGGTGTTAAAACAGACGACAAGCTGCTGTAGCCTCCTGTTCACTCGAAGTCTGGAGCTTCTCAAGTCTTCAAGCAGAGAAAAGAGAAGAAGCAACTTCAATAATAATGAATTTACCGTCTTTGATTCATGTGCAGTTCATACGTTTCAAAATAAGTCGAACAGAAAAGCTTACACCTCATAAATAATGCTTTTTTAAGAGTTATCTATAAATGTTATTTGCTGGAGTCGAGTGTCGGGTCAAATGATGCATCAGTGACACAGAACTAATCCCATGAACAGGATCTTAAGGGCTGTCAGTCACATCCTCAGTTGAACAGAGGCTCCCTGCAGCGAAGACTGAATTCAGCCAAAACCGAGAGCAGCTGGCTCCTAACATTCCTCCATCAACACATTTTCAGTGCTTCTGTATCTGTCTGTTCAGCTGTCAGACTCTTCCTCTGCCTCTTAATGCGCCTCACTCTTCTTTTCTCCTCAACTTCTCTCTGTAATGAGTTATTTCACCATGTTCTCAGTGCACAGCTATTCCCTTCAGCTGCATGCATCTGTGTCATTGAATTATATTACAGTTAAGAGAAAAAATATATTGAGATTGACATGCTTTATATATTTTAATTAGACTGTAACCGGAGCTCTTTGTGACACAGAAGATGAATATGGCCTTGCTGGAAAATAAGCAGGATTACTGTGTAAATACATCATGAATTATTTAAATGTCTATTTTTCTGACTTAATTAAAAGATAACCACACTTTTTTCTGCCCGTCTCCTTTCAATCAACCTTAAGTTTATAAATCCTCTGACAAAATGTGGTATTTAGACAGCTTTTTAAATGTATTGCATATTTTCTTTTAAAAAAACACGATTCCTTCATGTATTTTGGGGTTTAATGAAACTCCAAAAAGCATGACGAGCACTTATTGAGATCTTTCATTTTATTCCATCTTATTGTGTTTATTCCAATGCTCCTGAGTCTGCTTCAGATCAGTTTGTGTTTCGTTTGCAAAACTCCAGCAGCTCCTAATTGGTTCACACTATGCTTTTTAAATCCTTTAGAGGATCGAGACAGACTTGTTTCCTCTGTGTGTAAGTCGCCTGTTTATTAAGAGGCGTAGTCAGTGCTTAACTTCCTTTTGTGAAATTTACCTTTTTAAATCAAATATTAGTGCTGTAGTCAGGAATACACTGACCGAGACCAGAGAGTATCAAGAACGAGTCAAGACCAATTCAGAACACTCTAATAAATACAATGGAACAGTTAAATAATCTAAACAAGTCCAGTCTTAGACCAAGTCCAGACTCTTGGAGTTTAGTGTTCTGTGAAGGAGGCAGATAAAGTAATTGAGGTGTTCGTTCAATCCCCAAACATACAAATTTGTGGTCTTGGCTGGTTTTAAAGTCCAAGACCGAGTGAAAATGAGTTCAAGACCAAGACTTTTAGGGATTGAGACCAATTTTAATGTTTTCTCTCTGATGACTCTTCCATTTAAAATATGCGCTACTTTTATGGTTTTTTTTTTAGTTCAAACCAGGACATATCCATTCAATCCTCCACAGGGACCTGAATTCATCCAGATAAATTCGACCCAGGTCCAGTCTCCGGGACACATTTACATTCACATCTCGTTTTAAGACAGAGGCGATATTAGATTGGATCTGTTCTGGAGTCAGTGCTACATCAGAGAAGTGGCCCTGGCTGCGACGCTGTTAAAAGTGTGCATTGATCGCTGTGTTTAGCGTTAGCAGTGTTTTCCGTCAGTGTTAAAGACGAAGACAGTGAGTGCAGTCCTGGCTCTGTCATCAGTGTAGCAGCCACCCAGTGAGAGCGACGTGCTAATGAGTTTTTATCTTGTACCACAGTAATTAACTCCTCAAACGATGATGAGGACGGCGCGTAGAATAGTAATCTGGTCGCAGCATTTCACACAAATCCTCTTCCAATCAGAGCGAGAAAGCCCAGCATGTGTACACACAGTATCCACAGCCTGTGCAAAGGTGATCATTACGACTGATGAGCGCAGCACAGCAAAGAGAAAAGTCTGTTATTACCAGCTTTTTTCAAGGGACTTAAAGGGAATGTTCAGCCACAAACGGTTTAATAGACGTGTAAAGGCCAGTTTCATTTCATCACACAAGTGTCTACAGCTTTGTTCAGTCAAGTTCAGTTGTTCAGTGTCAGTTCAAGTATTTGAGGAATGGCGCAGCTTTAATCATTTGCATTTACATTTGATCAAACCATGACAGATGTGGACAAAATGCTGAGAGTCGATTAACTCTGCTTTTAAGGAGCACAAACACAGCATCATGATTTATTGCTATAAACATTAATAGAGTCCTTTTTGTGGCAGAACAGAATGTACTGACTGTCACGGGCCACTGAAGGTTTGATGGCTGTAATTTCAAAAAGTAAATGCCATTGTTTTGTAAAAGCTTTTTAATTAAAGCTAACAGTCTACACTTGTGGCTTTATTTCTTTCCAATAATCCATACTTCAGTCACTGTCTGATGGCCCTCCTCATGTTCTCAGACTCACTCAGTTGCCCTCGTCCACCTGGGATCCACCCAAAGCACTGCAGCGTCACTGAGCAGCTGCTGATGAAGTGCCTTGCTCAAGGACGTCCCGGGCTGATTGGTGCCCTCCCCCACAGTCTTTCTCCACACTCCGTGACGCATCGAGCCGTGACCAAATAGCATCTTTTTTTTTTTTTCAAACTCAAACACAGACAACGAGCCCAGGGCATAAGGACTTAGATCGCTCTTGTTGCTATGCAACACCACATCTTGCCAGCCATCTAATTAGTATTAGGGGGGTAACCTGCAGCAGCAAACACATTTTGAAGGATAAAAACAGAAAATTCCCTCTGACCTGTTCTGACATTGGTGCTTGTTTCAGTGAGAACATGTGACAGGAGTTCGTCCAGCTTTTGGTGTAACATATCAAGGATTAGTCTTCAGGACTTAAAGACATCTGTTTACTTATGTTAAAAATGCTGCTACTTAGCTTCTTGTTAACATTTGTTGCCTTAAATTGTTGCAGTGTTTTGCTTTGTTAGTGCTGTTTGTCCTGGAAGCAGGTCGTTGAGTGCTTGGTTTGTACAGAAGCCCCAGAGTGAAACTATAAAGGCCTGAAAAGGTCCCACTCTATACATTTAATGTGTTCTGTGCTGGAGTTGCATAGTGCACCAAAGGACTTCCCCAGTGTCTCCATGTTGTCAGAAAAGGATTTAGCCTCTAGCATTTTAACCTGAGGAGGGCCAGGCCTTATTTTGCTGCATGCATCATCACCCCTGACATTCACAACTAGAGGCAGAGCTGTGAAAACGTGCCCCTCATTTCTTACTTTATATTAGCCTCATAAGTTTTGAGATTTATAAAAGTCAGAAGGAGCCCTGCTTCTGTTTACTGCTTTATATGCGCAGCACTGACGTGGTTTGGCATCAGGAGCCTTTAGCACATTCTCACATGACATTAGAGCGACATTTGGCTGTAATGCATCTCTGAGCTGCTTTGCCAGGAGTGACATAAAAACATGGGGGTAGACACTGTAAACACTGAGCAAGAAGGATCCAGCAAGTCACTGGCATCTGTTGACTTTCAGACTGGTAGCATTTAAAGCTTTCCTCCCCTTTGGGTTTTTTGGTTGCACATAAATCCTGCTAAGTCCCAAGGCCAGAGGGAGATTACAGCAGTTTTTTTTAGAGATTGTATATTTTAATTTCTAAAAATGTGTGCTGTTACGTCGTGAGGTAGATATGTGACACACAGGGGCTTTAAGGAGGGCTTTCATTTGCAGTGAAATGGGGAAAGTGCTTGAATTAGAGGTGAATTATTTCAGTGTTTCAGGAAAAGCTTCAAGGATGAAAGGCTAAATATCTTCTATCTTCAAAATTATGTCCTTTCTTTTGTGTTAACCTTATTTTATGACGACCTGGATGACTGAGAATCTCCACAGACACATACTGTTTTAGGATAAATGAGGAATAGGTGACTCTGATCGAGTTTCACGGCGTTCACTGGTGGTTTCCAAATTTAAAAATGGCTTCTCTAACAGAATACTTATTGAAGTGTTTAGAAATAGTTAAAAACGGGCATCATCTACGTATTTGTTTAATAAAAACACGAATTAATTATTATAAAAAGAGCAGTGTTGACCTGCTGCTTGCCAAATAGTGAGCACAAAGGCAAACAACAGACCTATTTAATGACTTATCAATGGAAACTATTTATTTATTTGAATGTGATACAGATTTTTAGTTGGTTCTTTTCTCTTTCTGCTGGTGTAGTTCTGGATGTCTGCAGTCGCCACCACGATGCCCATTCCCTCTGGAGCCTTTATGCCCGTCTTTATTCTGGGTGAGTACGATAAATAATAAATAATAGCATCATTACTACTGTTTAATTACACAATAAACACTTGTTACTAATATTGTGGACACTCAAACTACTCTTGATTGTTGAATTATTCATGGAAGCCTGCAGTGATCATTTTTCTCATTAGATTTCATACTAGATAAGACTGTGAAAATCATTATTATTATTCATTTTATCTTGTTTTTTTGTTGAAAAGCTTTGGAGTGTGACCTTTACAGACCGTAGCGTTAAAATATTCATCACTGGTTCCACTCTGTGCTGTGTTTTGATTCGTAATATGACCGTTGACTTTATCTAAATCTTGTAAAAAGAGAATAGATTCAGACTAACTACTCCTTTTTATCCTGTGACTGTGCAGGGGCTGCGTTTGGTCGTCTGGTGGGAGAGATCATGGCTTCGTTGTTTCCTCACGGCATTGTGTTCGATGGCATCCTTTATCGTATCATCCCCGGAGGGTACGCAGTCATCGGTCAGTCTCCCTTCCTCCTCGATTCACATTCCCTTCCCTGCTCGCTTTGTTATTGTTTTACACATCTCTTTTTTTACTGTTATTTGATGAAAGAAGCCAGAATACCCAAAACTATATTTCATTAATATTCTGTAGAAAATATGGTGATCATTGTTGTTTAATTTGTAAATTTAAGAGTGATAGGAAAAAGCTATTTGGCCAAAAACACTAGATTTAATGTCAACAACATCAGTATATTCAATTACATCTCTTTATTTATTAATTACAATAGTAAAACCTGGAGTTGTAGCCAAGAGCCCAGTAATGGTGTAACATTTTCACACTCTATACTGCTTTTGCACGTCACAAAACTTACTTAATTACTCTCCTAACCAGTTTTTACTCTTGGACACAATTCCCACAAATACAAAGGTTATGAGGGAGTCTTTGTCTTTGATAAATACAGAAAAAACAGTGCCATTTTAATGTCTCAAAGCTTTAATAGATCTGGGCTTAACACTTTTAAGGATTGACACTTAAATTAAAACCAAGACCATTGTGTAAAATAAAATAGATCCCAGTGAACAGTTATTAAATCCAAACATTACAAACAAATCCAGCCCAAATGTAGACAGATTAATCAATGGTGGTCTTGGTCTGTATTGATTTGAAATCCCCAAACCCTTACGTCTGTGTCTGAGATGAGGGCAAATAAAATCCAGTTTGAGTCCAAGATGAACCCACGATCTTCAAACAGCAATAAACTTAATTCGTAAAAGTGCCTTGTCCGCTTTTAACAACGAGAAAACACAAAAGTATGGAGTTTTATTCTTATTACATGAATCAAATCCAGCTCGTTCTCTTAATTCTGTCCCGCCTTTACTTCATTTGTTTGCCTCGTCTCGTCAGCAGCGTCCAGTCTGCCCTCCTCTTCCTCTCCTCTTCCTCTTTGTTTCCGCCGGTCTCTTCCTCGACCGAAGCATGTGGTGTCTTTGCTTTGACAGTGAAATGTCAGTGAGGCTTCTCTTCACTGTCCTCAGCCGCTGACCCAGAAACGTGGCCTTCCCCGCGTCCCTCTCATCTCGCTCTACAAAGCCCATCCATCCCTCTGTCCCTCGGCCCCTTCATCTTTTTATCCCATCCTGCTCTTTACTCTGTTCTCTTTTTACCACATTTCCTAGTTCCCAGTATTTTTGCAACTTTATAGATTGCGTTGGCGCAGGGGATAGGACTTAAAACCCATGAGTTTGCCGCCAAAATGCATCTACACAAAGGTCAGAGTTACATTTGACTCATAAGCTTTAGGCATGAAAATAGTTTTGGTTTTGTTTAAAAAAAGGATTGAGTTGCACTTAAAAATAATTTTGGTTATGTTTAGAAGGTCTGGTCGTAATTTTCTATTATTTAAAGGACTTAAAGGTTTACCTCACCATAATCACATGTCATTTTATATTGTAATAACCACATAATATCTTCCTAAACTAGTCTAAAATGTGATTAATTAAACTATCTTTATGTTTTTCTTTGTGCTTGTTTTCCTTGTGACAAAAAGTGGTTTAATTTGGAATGTCTTTTTATCATTTCCGCAGATAAATTCAGTTCAGTTTTATTAATTTTGAAGGTGAAATTCAATTGTTAGGTCTCTTCAAATAAATTAAAAAGCAAACTACTTAATTCAGACTTTATCTTCCACAGACTGATGGATTGTACAGTCTTGTGGCAGTCGGCAAAAAGAGTTCTTGTGTCGTTCTGTGCAGCTCATCCTCTGTTGTTCAAAAGCCCAATGCAGGGGATGGTCCATGTTATTCAGTATAGCTTCTTTCCTGTTACACGTTTTGACCCACTGAGAGTCTCCAAACTAATTCCTATCGTTTATTCCCCTGTTTCCTAAAAATAACCACACATTGTTTATTTATTTCCATATTGCACTGGTTTCTACATCTTCATTCTCGTCTTCCTCCCGTCCCGTCATCTTCTCTTTCCTCGTCCCGTCTCAGGAGCGGCAGCGCTGACCGGGGCCGTGACTCACACCGTGTCCACAGCGGTGATCTGCTTCGAGCTGACGGGGCAGATCTCTCACATCCTGCCCATGATGGTGGCAGTGATCCTGGCCAACATGGTGGCTCAGGGCCTTCAGCCGTCCCTCTACGACTCCATCATCCAGGTCAAAAAGCTGCCCTACCTTCCTGAGCTGGGCTTCGGACACATCAGGTCTGTGATTCCAACAACAAAAACACATGGGATAAGGTTAATTCATTACATAAGCTGGTTTTACACACACTATACGTATAAGAAATGACTGGTGTTGTACCTTTTTTGCTTTGTTTCCATGATTTTAAAAGAACTTTCTTGTTTCTTTGTTTGTATAACCTTATAAACTATAAAACCGGCCTAATACATTATAGAAGATTAGTCCCGATTCAAAATGAAAGAATCAAAATGGCATTTTTTTCCTGCTTTTGAGCCTGAGACCCTTTTATTACGGAGCAGTGCTGTCACATAAAGCTCAAACCTGTCATTAGTGCTTTGAGTCACTGCCATGTGGTAATTTACTCAAACAGTGCACTCAATTAAAGCCACTTGACAGCTCAATCTCCGCACATTTTTCCAAACTATATGAGTATTTAATATTGTTCTGCTGCTTCACCTGTGTTTACTTCACAGCCAGTACAATATATTTGTTGAGGACATTATGGTGAGGAAGGTGAAGTTTATTTCCTCTCAGTCGACGTACAGAGAAGTTAAACATCTGCTCGACTCCACTTCATTGAAAACAATCCCTTTGGTCGACTCTAAAGGTAAAGAACAGTCAGATGTGTCTTATTTTAGATCACACGTGTCAAACTCAAGGCCCAGGGGCCAAATGCGTCCCTTTGCAGTGTTTTATGTGGCTCTCCAATGCATTTAGTAGGTTATATTTGATATTTTATAAGTTTTAGTTAGTATTTGAATCAGATTAATTTGTTTATGAAAATTTTAAACCAGTTTTTGCTACAAAGATATATATAATCTGCACAAATCCAAATAAAACCTGTTAAAATACATCTAATAACTGTTCAAATCATATAAAGCCTGTTCAAATTCAACTAAAACCTGCTCAAATTCAACAAAAACCTGTTCAAATCCAACTAAAACCAGTTCAAATACATATAAAACCAGTTCAAATCCAAATAAAACCAGTTCAAATCATATAAAACCAGTTCAAATCCAAATAAAACCAGTTCAAATCAATCAAAACCTGTTCAAATCCATATAAAGCCAGTTCAAATCATATAAAACCAGTTCAAATCCAAATAAAACCAGTTCAAATCAATCAAAACCTGTTCAAATCCATCTAAAACCAGTTCAAATCATATAAAACCAGTTCAAATCCAAATAAAACCAGTTCAAATCAATCAAAACCTGTTCAAATCCATTTAACACCTGTTCAAATCATATAAAAACCTGTTCAAATTCAACTAAAACCTGTTCAAATCCACTTAAAACCTGCTCAAATCTATCTAGAACCTGTTCAAATCCAAATAAAACCAGTTCAGATCAATCAAAACCTGTTCAAATCCATCTAAAACCTGTTAAAATCATATAAAAACCTGTTCAGATTCAACTAAAACCTGCTCAAATCCATCTAGAAACTGTTCAAATTCAACTTAAACCTGTTCAAAACCAACTAAAATCAGTTCCCATAAACAGAGGAAAATAATAGTTAAAGCTTACTTTTGTAAGACTCAAATGAAGATGAAATCTCACATTCCAAATTTAACAAAAGCTTCCAAAGTGCCACCATCTTCGGCCCCTGAAAGAATTCTAATTAACTATCAGGGTCCCTCACCACTTTGAGTTTGACACCGTTTTAGATGGTATTATTGTACAAAGATCCCAGTTAACAGAGATGTTTGTGTTTAGACTCCATGATCCTACTGGGCAGCGTGGACAGGGTGGAGCTCCTGGCGCTCTGTGATTGGTGGCTGTCACCTGAGAGGAGGCTCCTGATGCAGGTGAGGACAGTAGACAAATAACATCTGTAAATATAGAAACACTGTGGATTATTAGGACTCACAAAATGCAGCCTTATACATAAAATATCAAAACAAAACCATGACAAAAATCCGTAATATTGACAGTAAGGACACATCTGTTTTTATAATTATCCTCATCATAGTCTCTACTCGACTGACATTAAAATTATCTGCATGAATTCACAAGCTGTACTCGCTCCAAAAGTATAAAAGCGTGTATTTTTCAGGGTCGCAGTTTGCAGGAACAGACCCAGATCCAAAGACACAGCTGGGAGTCTCTGGCCTTCGTTGATGAAGAGGAAGAGGACGATAAAGAGAAGGTGCAATTATATTAAAACTGTGTTGTCAAATTGTTAAAAGAGTTAAAGCCTTTTTTGGATGCTTTATTTTAAAATGTGACTTATATTCTTTACGTTTTATGACAATTACATCAAATACATTGGTGTGTGCAGGGCGTCCCAATCCTGGAAAAGAGAAATGGCCCTCTTCCTCCTTCAAGACCCCCAGAGTCGACGATAAACCACACCAGCACTGTTCCCGGTGAGATATAACAGAAGCATGTGTGTTAGTCTGTAACCATGTCCCATGTCGGTCTTTGGGAAAATGTTCCAAAGCCTTAAGCCTTTGTCAAATGAAGATATTTTCCACATAAATTGTATCTCTCTGAGCTCTAAACAGCTTGTTGAGCGTTCAGCCTGACTTCCTCGTAACTCTTGAAGTAGAAAAGGAACACAATGGACCTCCAGGGAAAAAGAACAAATTAAGATGTATAAAAATGTAAATATGGATAATTTATTCTCCATTTAAGGTGTTTTTTGGCCGTAATATGTGGCTCTTCTTTAGCTCCATTACAGAAGACATGTAACGAGGAATAAAAGCCTCGTGGTGTTGTCGTAGTCGTACAAACGTCTTCAGACAGGAGCTGCTCAACAGAGAGATGTATTATGAGTCCGCCCTTGGTCTTTGCACATAAACAGCTGATATGAAGAGGCTTTTAGTGGGAGCGCAGATGGTGTGTGGCACTCACTGCAGCGTTCCTTTAATACATTAAAAGAGACGGACACTTTTAGATGCTATTTATAAAACATTGTAGTGTCAAACAAAACAAGAGAGAGATTTCGTGTGATACAACAAATGCAAAGGGTGTATTCTTATTTCATCCAGTGCAGCTTTTGTGTGAACCTGTTTGTAATGATTTAGGCTTTTTTTCCTCCAAGTTGAAACCAAAGTGATTTATTCATAAAGTTTGGAGGCACAGCCCTGACAGTAACAAGTCTCAAGCGGCTGGTTGCAGAGGCTAATTTACTGCTCTGTTGCAAATAACAACAATGAAACTGACTGTAAGAAAATTTTAAAATAAAGAAATACAAGCCAGAAACACAATCTGTCAATACAGTTCAAGATTTATTTAATGAAACCAGTGCCAAAGACCACTAATGTTTACAATAATACTACTTATGTCGGGGTTCTACCATCATGTACTTTTACTTTTTCAAATGACAAATAAAAAAATCCACGTCTCAAACACTTTATTTTGTCAAAGTCTATGTTTATTTAAGCTCCTTCTTCCACAACTAGTCTGCTCTGATTGGCCAGATCTGCAGATGTGATCTACAGTGATATTTTTGTCTCATATAATGTTAATAAAGTCTTAAAATAATAATATAATACCAGATTCAGCCATTTCAGGATCCAATAAATAATCTTACAATGAAAGACTGGAGACAGAGAACTGTATAAAAGTCCTTTATTTGAATGAAATCAAAAGACAAGGTGACTTTTTAATTTTTCTGAAACCATTGCCACAGTCCATTGTGTCCATCGCCAGGAATAGCAGCAGTCCTCTGTCTCCTGCAGCTTCACACATGTCCTTGACTTTAACATTCAGACAACTATATTTTATTCATGTCTTGTCTCTAAAACTGAGCTTGATTGTACGTATCTGCTCCAAAAACAATTACAACCCTTCGCTGTGCCATGATTACCGGATGGCACCGCTTTTCCTTTCTCCGAACCAGATGGTGTACGTTCTCCATTAAAACCGTCTCCAGGCAACAGCAAAAGGGTCCAGTTGGGGTATTTTTACAGTCTCCGAACGTCCGTTTTTGCCTAAAGTTAAACTATTAAAGTGGGGATCATTTTTTAACCTGTTGTGTTTGTTTGTTCTCTCAGATAAAGGTCCTCTTCAGACGGTGAGGAGCGCTCTGAGCAGCGTCTTCAGTCCCAGGACGAGGCAGACCGAGGGACCGTCCCAGGTGTGTCCCTCTACATTTACATATCTGCACTGGGAGCTAATGTGAGGGATAAAAACAGTACTTTTCATTCACAATTTCTTCTGCAAATCACCCATAAAATCATAATCACAGTTATTTTGGTCATTATTGAAAACAGGATTATTTTACACGATTACTCACTGACTTTGGAAATATGCTGCATTTATAGAACAAAGCAGTGAATTCTTCTTAAAATAAATAATGTGTTCAAATGCAAAAATAAATACCTAAAAAATAAACAAAAATAATATTTAGGATAAATAAATAAGATCAACATTGTCTCTCTCTTCCTTTCTTCTTCTCTCTCTTCTTTCTCTCTTCTCTTCCTCTCTTTCTTCTTTTCTTCTCTCTCTCTCTTCTCTCCTCCCTCTTATTTCTCTTCTTCTTCTTCTTCTCTTTCTTTCTTTCTTCTTCTTCTTCTTCTCTCTTCTTCTTCTTCTTCTTCTCTCTTCTTCTTCTTCTTCTTCTTCTTCTTCTTCTTCTTCTCTCTTCTTCTCTCTTCTTTCTCTCTCTCTCTCTTCTTCTCTCTCTTCTTCTCTCTCTCTCTCTTCTCTTCTTCTTCTCTCTTCTCTTCTCTTCTCTCTTCTCTCTCTCTTCTTCTCTCTCTCTCTCTTCTTCTTCTCTCTCTCTTCTTCTCTCTCTCTTCTCTCTCTCTTCTTCTCTCTCTCTCTCTCTCTCTCTCTCTCTCTCTCTCTCTCTCTCTCTCTCTCTTCTCTCTCTTCTCTCTTCTTCTCTCTCTTCTCTCTCTCTCTCTCTCTCTCTCTCTTCTTCTTCTTCTCTTCTTCTCTCTCTTCTCTCTCTCTCTCTCTCTCTCTCTTTCTTCTCTCTCTCTCTTCTCTCTCTTCTCTCCTCTCTCTCTTTCTTCTCTCTTCTCTTTTTCTTCTTCTCTCTCTCTCTCTCTCTCTCTCTCTCTCTTTCTCTCTCTCTCTTTTTCTCTCTTCTCTCTTCTCTCTTCTCTCTCTCTCTCTCTCTCTCTTCTTCTTCTCTTCTTCTCTTCTCTTCTTCTCTCTTGTCAGACCTCAGTTTAATAGTCTTTGGTGAGGAAGCACAGGTTCTTTAAACAGTCCATGTATAACTTGTCTTTGTCTTTCTGTTTATGTCCAGCAAAATATAGTTTTTAATCGGGTGTCTCTGTAATGGTCCTATAAATGTTGTAGCTAAATGTATACAGCTAAAGAGATTTATTTTTTTGCCGATACCGTCTTGTTTGGTCAGAAATTGCAACTTTTGGCTATTTTGGAAAGAATAAACTTGTATCTTATTTCATTTACACCAATTAAAGGGTTTACAGACTGTGTATTTAGGTCATCCTCATATGTAGTGCATTTTAAACCCGAAATAATTACCTTTAGGGTAACAAATTAAAAGGTCAACCTCGATATTTTCTGCCAAAAACCTTCTTGCCGGGGCTTTCCTTTTTTTAATTTTTGGTTTTTAATTTACCCCGGGGGGGTTTTGTTTTTCCCTTTTATGGTTTGGACCCCCTTTTGGTTATTTTCTCCTTGCTTTTTTTTTTTTTTTAACCCAACCTCTTTCCCTTCTCCCTTTTACCACAAGAAGAATTTGGGGGGGAAAATGGTTTTGGGGCCTCTTTTGGTTAATTTCAAAAAATTTCCCCTCTCCCCTCCCCCGACCCCGGCCCCCTCCCCCCTCCCCCCCCCCCCCCCCCCGAACAGGGGGGGGCCCCCGGCCCCCCCTTTTTTTTTCAAAAGCTGTTGTCACTTTTGTAACCGTTAGCATCGTAAACACAGACAGAATTTTAAATGTCCAAAGATAATGTGAATTTAAGCATCGTAGCGGTGTCCTCTGCGGTTTCTGTCCCTGGACTTTCTTTGGCTCCTTCCCAAAAAACAGCCCATAGCGTTGCTCTGTAAATTGTTCGGGATGGCTGCCCCCGTCGCTGCGGACCGAGGCCCTCAGGTAAAAACCATCGAGGGGCTAAAAGGTGTCAGACGTCCTAAATCTCAAAGGGACGTGTGTGACAATGAAGGACACTGTGTTTCACCAAACCCTCTTCTTTAGCAGCAAAAAAACCTCCATTAATGTTCTCTGAAAATGTTCTATTAAAGCACAAAGTACGAAGTTAAACACAAAAATTTAATTTAAAAGATGCATATAATATATTTAGAGCCACATGTCCACAATTATTGGTGGCTTTATTAAATATTTGGCCTTAATTGCTTCAAAATAAAGTCAAATATATCTGCAGTGTTTTGTCTGAAATTGATTTGAATTTGTTGTAAAGTACTACTAAATCATTAATACTGCACCTATCAGTGGATTTATATCTTCCATGTGAAACTGTTACACAGATTTAAAGGTGCTTTGTGGGAAAACAATGTATATAATAGAACAAAATGGAACACTTTAATAAAAAATTTGTTTTCAGCAGTTATAATGTGATGTAATATAAAAATAACACTCTAGGCGTTTGTCTGTTTTTAAAATTTGAGCACTAATTTATCAACTAATTAGATTTTTTTGTATTGAAAGCTAAAACCCCATCACACCTTTTCCCACAGGTTTGTTTGTGTACAACAGCTTGTCCCTTCTGGGCTACCGTAGGAGTGTAAATACATCCTGAGCTTTTGCCACAAACCTAAAATACCTGTCCATCTTTTACATTTTTAACTTTCTGTTTGGTTTCGTGTCTAACAACCAACTGCTCGAACAATTTACAACAAATCTAGTGTTTTCCATCAGAATCAGAATCATCCTTGCATTTTTTTCTGTCCATTTACATTAATCACTGAAGGGTTAAATGAATGTAAATGTAATCATTCGCTCGCTGCATAAACCATCCTTGAACACTTCCATATTTGGCCCCTGGGAGTAGCTTCTGCTGATTCCTGAGAGTGACCTTGCTTCTCTTTCGCTGCTGCAGATTAAAGCGTGGGAAGAGGAAGAGATGGACAAACCGATGGAAATCGATGAGATACGAGTGGACCCTTCCCCTTTCCAGCTCGTCGAGAGGACTTCATTACACAAGGTCAGAGCGGACAGGGATAGGCTGCCTTAAATGGAGCCACAGAAAACTTAGTTAATTACAGTTTATATTTAAGTAAATTGACCTGAACTGTATTTTCAAACTACAGCTTTTGGTTTAGTTAAGATCTCCTGTTCTGCTTTTAGCTGTAAGTAATGACGCAGATAAATTCACATCATATCAGTTTAATTCTATATTTAGGCATCAGACGATTACCATTCTCAAGGTATACTGTATATTGATTGAAAACTTCAAATACTGTGACATATTGTAATGGGATTTTGTTTGAGAAAGGATTGAGAGAGACAAAATAGACAGAGGCAAAGCAAATTGGGCGAGTACTGCTGCTACAGAATTAGCCTTTCTTTATTGATCCACGATGGGAATTATTTAATGTCTCTGTCAAAGTCCTTTCTCTCAAATACTTTGTTGTAGTTGTGGCTAAATAAATCCACCAGAAATACCTTTGCAACTAGTGTAAAAGTTAGTTTAAAGCCCTGACTTAATGGACTGCACTTAAAGGATTGCATTTGGGTTTGAAAATGATCTCTAGAAAATAGTGTGAGCCATGTGTTTGCCAGAAATAGAGGTAGGTTTATTTCACTAGAGGCCTGTTTGCCCAGTAACATCCCACATAATAAAAGTGTTCATGTGAAAAAAGCCCCGTGTGATCATGTTTTTACGCTGACGATGTCCTTCAGCTGCAACATTGGCAGAAACGCTGACGCACTTTCTGTTTTTGGGGTTCACCTGACGCCCCCGGACAGTTCTCTCTCCGACATTGTGTCTAGTGCTCACATTAAACCTGTAAATTGTCTTTTTTGGAGACAGAAAAGGAGTAAAGCGGGATGAGACCTTTCATTTATTTCTGTCCTCAGACCCACACCTTGTTCTCGCTGCTGGGACTGAGCCACGCCTATGTGACCAGCATCGGGAAACTAGTGGGAGTCGTTGCACTTAAAGAGGTAAGAAACTCTGGAAGGAAGAAAAAACGGTACATAAAAAGCACATTTCAAAATACCTCATACATTTTTTATGTTTGTATATTTCCTTCGTTACATGCGCTACTTCTAAACCACAATATTCAATCTGAAAATGGATTGTAAATAAAAACAAACACTGAGTAAAAAGGCCAGTAATTTTCTCTCAGTAAATCCTGTTGTAACTGCATTTAAAATAGGCTTTATTTGGTTCTCTTGGTTATGATTGTGATATAATCTTAATCCATAACAGATGCTTGTGCAAATAACACGCTATATCCAAGTTTACACAGCAATTGTATCGTGTTAAAAATAGAAAAAGTCCCATTTCTGACTTTATGCTTGTCATTTAAATCAATAAATGAAAGACCAAGCAGCTTTTAGCATTTATTTAGCATCTTTAGTTACGTTCTATGTTTTATAATCTAATTTAAAGTAGTGTAACAAACTTTTTTTTGTTAGAAATGATAAATTGCTTGCACTGATTTGCTTTTTTCTGCTTAGTGCCTCCTCTATGAACATTGTTTTATCTTAAATTAGCAGATGAAACCCAATCTTTAGTAACAGAAAGCAGTTAGTTTTCTTGTTTTTTTGTCTCTTCTTTCTGGTTCTGATTGTACTACAACACTTGTCCTATCTTCTTCTCCAAACTGTATTCTTTTCTCCTATTTTTCTTCTCCTCCTGTCCTTGCCCTTTACCCTTTGCCCTTTGCCCTCGACCCGTCCCCGTAGCTCCAGAAGGCCATCGAGGGCTCGACCCGCTCCGGAGTCCGTCTGCGTCCACCTTTGGCCAGCTTCAGAGACGTCGGCCACAAATCCGCCCGCAAATCTCACCCCGGCTCCACCTCGTCTGCCCCGGCCTCCCCCGTGTCCGTCCCGCCCCCCAGCGCCGTGCCCCCCTCCCCTCCTCCCCCTCCCTCAGACCTTCATCACCACAACCATCATCACCATCACCACCACAGCCCCGAGAGCGAGACTGAGGTGTGGATCGAAGGTGTTTCTAGAGAACTGGACAATAACAGCAGCAGTAGTCGTAGCAGGAGTAGTAGTAGTAATAGTAACAGCAGTACGTGTCCCACTCCGCCCCCCGTCCCAGATTCGTCTCCCCCGCCGCTCTTCATCCCGTCCTCGGCCTCGTCCTCTCCTCCGTCCCCCGTCCCTCGATCGCTCCAGAGACTGTTCGTGAGGGAGGAGGGGGACAGCGACGACGAGGCCACGCCGGTGTAATGTCTCCTGTTTTTTATATTTATTTTTTATAGATCAAGATTATCATTTGTTCTTGTTACGTTTTTGGTCCTCGTTGTGTGAAGAATTAAGAAGAGAAATCTCAATCTTGAACTGAATCAAAATGCAATTTAGCAATGAATGTATTAGGTTCCAAGAGTTTGTCTTAAAGCTAAACTGAACCAGCTTTCTCTTGATGAAGCATGTCCTGTAGAAAAACATGGACAGAGCAGTGCCCACAACAAGTCTTGGCTTATTTCCCTGCATCTGGAAGAGAATTAAGTAAAAGTACATCGTCTTTGTATTTCTCGATCTTAAAAATACACGTTTCCTCATCCGGTTTCTACAGTTGTCCAAAGCAGACAGACTCACAGTGAAAGTTTAGGACAGTTATAAATTAAAACTGATTTAAAGTGAAATCAGGTCTAAAACAGCATTTTTTCTGCAGGGTTACCATAGCTGTTCACATGCTCTTAAGGAGGATTGTGATGAGTGAACTTTTGCCTTCAGATGTCACTAAAGACGCCATAAAACTACAAACGCCCATCTTTTACCAACCGCGGAAAGTTTACATCTTACTTTTCCTTCTACACATAACATCGACACTAATTGTATATTTTCCCTGATCTAAACCATGCATCTCTTTCATCTATTTTTCTTTTTCACATCTGCCCTGTCATGCTGCCTCTATTTCCTATTTCTTTCCTTTTACTAATTGTTATTTTACAGTCTTAGCCCCATATAGATATGATTAGTGTGTGTGGAAGAAAATCTGGACAAAGGGGATTAAAAAAGACCAGAAAGAACCATTCGTGTCAAACTGTGGTATCCTCCATAGTTTTTAATGACTTGTACTGCTATTATTGTTAGCATAGAGCAAAACAAAAGCATTGCCTTATCCAAAAAAGACTTGAAGGAACAACTGTAGAGTAGACAAATCAATAAATGGTCCCTGCAACTGATAAATGTCCTTTTATCAAGTCATATACTGTGCCCTGTTCCTTCAAATGCATTATTTTAAACACAGCTGCATTGTTTTTTGTTACTTCCATCCCTAATAGAAATACAGTCTTGTGTAATATTTTTACAACACAAATGTGTAAAATAAAACAAGACCAAACAAAGGAAAGAGCTCAATTCGAACGGAACAACTTATAATAATCAGTTTGACGTGAACCCGGTAAACCCTGAGTCGACAGCTCATTTACATCTCCTTAAAGAAGACAAAAGGCTGTTATCTGATGAGATGAGGGGCTATTGATTTTCTGAACCGAGCAGAGCCTGTAGATGGCAGTAGACAAATGGAGCAGCTGGTCCCGCGGTGGACGAGACCAAAACCCCGGAACGACCTCCAGAACCGGGGCTGACCTTGTGGCTGCCGCCTCCGAGCTCGTCTCGGCGCGGTTTAGTTGATAGATGACGCAGCGAGGGGCCGCTGACGACAGAATAAACCCACTCACACAGCCTTTGTTTCACACCCAGAATACTAACGAGGAGCCGCCCACGACAGGGATTTAGGACTCATCTCAGAAACAAGTAGAAACACGAGCTGCTGACAGAACCACATCCAGCATCAAATTCCTTTATCACACACATTTTAATCCCTTAAAGAAACATATATATATATCACTTAAAAGCTTGTTATATGACTTAAACATGACAAAAGACATGTTTACCTAAAATCAATTTGTGAATAATTAAAAAGGTTAAACTCAAAGGTCGTCTATTCTTCAGAGTAGGTCACTTTAAATCAGTCGCTTCAGGATTTCAATGGCATTTTTTTTGTAATTGTTGCTTAAAATACCTGAATCACTCAAGCTTTTACAAAAAGTTTAATTTAAAGTAGCATTTTTTCCTGTATAATTCACTTGCAACTTGTACAAGGAAAAATAAAATTACACTGCAACAGAATTTTAAACAAAAATATCCAACTAAATGTGGTTTATTTAAGCATTGTTGGATTGTCTTTATTTATTTGTCTATATCTCAAAAATACACATTTTGGTGGCTCATACCAGATTCTCATGCGACCCTGGTTTGATTCCTGCTCGTGTCTTCTGCTCAGTGTCAATCCCTTCTCTCTGACCCCATTTCCTTGATCTACTATAATATAAATGCAAAAAGGCCAAAAAATAATCCATCAAACGCTCAGTTTTTGCTCTAATACAAACAATACTCATGTAGTCATTTTTCAGCTCATAAAGTCTTTTAAAGCATGTTATTCATTTAAAAGAGCTCTGTAGAAAATCCAAAAACACCAATAATGAGGTTATTCTTCTGTTGAACACTGAGCCGACTCCATCCAAAGATCAGACAAAGCAGACGTGCAGCAAAAAGTTGCTCTAATTAGTTACAATGGTTCTAAATTATTATAAAAGCTTTAATTATGTAGCTTCAGTGTTGTTTTAGGAGCAACCTGAGCAAGTTTATTGTAAAAACACACTGCCCACTGACCTTTACTAGTAGATGCTTGTCTGTGTCACAACAACAAAAGAGGAAGAGGCTTTTTAAACTCACACCACAAGCTATAACTAATATTTACACTTTTTCATTCATGTTTTTGCGTTTGAGTCTTCTCTGATTGATCAGTGAAACCCTTAAAACCCACCTCGGAGAGACCTAGGCTTCTCTTTCACGTCAATATGTCACTTCTTAAAGAACTAAGAGATGCTTAAATGCTTAAAAACAATTATATTTTAACTTATTCCCATCACTTTTTAAAATCTGAAACGTCACAATGTTCTCAGGTGCCACCTTCAAAGTCTTCAAACTTGTTAAATGTATTTTTTATTGTATGATATTGTTGTGTGTTTCTGTCTAGACCTGTTCTCGCTTTGAAACGAAGTATTGTATTAGGTATTATGTATTTCAATATTATTTATAAAACTTTGACGTATGCAGCTTAATAAAGTAAATTTCATAAAATGTTTCTTTGGACAAATTTGTGAATTTTATAGCGAAACGGAAGCAGCAGATTGATTAAAAACACGAGTCGTCTGAAGGTAGAAGACATTTACTGCTGAGATTGACTTGTTTTATCTTTTTGATTTACTTGAAGCTGTTGGTTTTCTTTAAAAGGCTTCCCTCCCGATCGTCAGACGAGTCTTGGTTTGCTCAGACGTTTTAGCGATTAACAGGATGAGCTCAGAGCATCGAGAGGACGAACAGAGGACAGATGATTATCGCTGACTTTGGGGCCATCTCAGGTCTGATCACATGACTCAATGTCCTTCCCATCAGAGGCAGGTACACAGCTAAATGACATTATGCTAATCATGTTACATCACGTTCAGCTTTTCCTCCATGATCGGAAATAAAAGCTAAGGCAGGGCTCTATTGGTAGGCCTATTGTTGAATATGTGCTTATCTATTGGTTTTATTCCAGTGGGATTCATTTTGTTTAAGTAAAAGGTTTAAAAGCCACACTGTGTTTCTGTCAGCTTCTGAAAGATCTAGTTGGATGTTTAGGGTGTCTTATTGTTACATAGTGAGGTAAGTGAGTAACACAATGGGGAGACAATGTCAGGGGTCGTCTTTGGAGTTACATAAAGGTTCCAAAATTCAAAGTATTGCAATTAAAGAGAAGAAAGAAGGTAATTTAATTTTCTAGAAGACAGAAAATGTTATTTACAGTCAGACTATTGTGGCCTTTTACCAGTGGTTCTCAACTGGTCTCATCATTGGACACATTTTTCACTGAATATTTAGCTGAGACCCTCTAAACAAAGTAAATTTTGAACATTAAACTTGTAAACTTAATCACAGTCTGGTTTTTAACACATTTCTATCGCCACATATTCATATAACACATTGTGCTTAAACATTTTGTCGTCAAATTTAACCTGTCCTCCTTTACACTTTACTGCTGTTACCATGGCAACAGTCAGTAAGCTCAGTGATTGATTTTGCTAAACATTAACATTTACCCATTTACCCATTTATTTATGTATTTATTTTTATTTTTTACCACACATGGACCCACTGAGAACCTTGTGGGACCCACTTTTTAGGTCCCGACCCACTAAGTTTGACTGAGAGCATACGTTAAAGCACAGTTGACGAGTAAAGAATCCATTTTTTTCCAGATTTTGTTGTGATCATGCGCTTTAACTCCTAAAGTCAGAGTGTTACCGTTGAAATGAAGCAAAGATTACACAATCAAGTAGTTTATTAGCATTTTAACTCTACAAACACGTTTAATGTTAGCTCTTCTTCTCTTTTTAACAAAGGCTAAATGCTGTTAAATACCAAAGCCCCATGAATGCAGCATTAGCCTCAGAGGAAAAGACTCCTGATCATATAAACTCAAAGACAGAAGTCCAGTTAGACGTCTTAATGTAGTGATGAATACGGGCCATTTGACCAATCAGAGCAGACTGACACTAAACCATATTGTTTAAATAGAATGTGATGAACAAAAACATGATTATTAATCCATAAATGAGCATAACAGAGGATCTTTAAAGCACAAAACCCAGCTCAGGCTCCAGACGGTAAACAAAGACCACCCAAACCCAGGCTTTTATGGAGCTCGAGAGGATAATAGCACTAGAGCGGACAAGGGCACTTCTCTGTGTCCAGACGGTGATGAAGCCTTAACCGTGGCCCAGTTTAATAAACGAGCGCTGCTTCTGGCGATCAGCATTTTTCGGAGTGTTTTAGCCGAACTGATGACTACAAAGACTCCTCTGAAGTAAGCCTCTGACCTTCACAAAATGCTGCGGAAAGTCCTGCTCGGTCCACTCTGTATTACCTCAACATTAGAGTCTGCCACTTCAATTTCAGACGTATTTGAGTGATTTGGAGGTCATATTTGAATTGTTAAAGGGATGTCAAGAGTATTTTATTAAAGATTATTCCATTTTACTGGAGCAGGTACTCATTCAGATTTGGGTAAATTTAGTCCTTGGTCTTTGAATTTGTGAAATGTTGCTGTATTTCAAAACAATTAAATGAAACAGGAGGTCAAACAAGCAAAGAAAATGTATAAAAACAGAACAAATGGACATAGTTATCTATTTAATTCCTCCTTTTTATCTCCGCAGACCAGTTACCTGGACGCTTAACTGTCTCTGTCCTTAATCTTCACGTTGGTTTCTCTTTAATAAAATTCCAAAGGCTTATAGATTAATGTAGGGTGCTTGGTTTCTTTGCGGAGAAGCAGTTTTAATGGCTTCGTAGCATCGTTGGAGCAGCTGCAGTTATTTCAGACAGAGGCTTGGGGCTTGTGTATCACCTGTTGAGATTATTTTTGCTCATTTTATCTCGGTTTAGTGTGTGGCTCGTGGAAGAGCTGTGAGTGAAGAGGGAAACAGGAAGAAGTTTTCAAAATAAAACACCCGGATAATTGTGATTGTGTGTAAAGTGAAAATCAAATAAAACACTGATAAATGTTTGTTTTTGTGTGCGTCCCCGATTTCACAGCAGCTATTTTTATTACTATATACATATTTGAGTTGAAGGTTATGTATTATTTTTTATTTGCATCTTTTCTTCTGTGCGGCAAGTGGCTATATTTCCAAATCAATCAATCAATCAATCATACTTGCCTTTTGAAGTTAAATTTGAGATTTGAGAGACAATTTTAGAATATTTTACCCAAACGTTTATTACAATTAAACAGACTAAGCTAAAAGTCAGGCCTTAAAAATGACTAAAAACAATTTGTTAAATGATCAGGCTTAGATTTTGAGGTCTTTTCGTTTTAAGACTGTGTTGAATGAAGCAGTAGTCTGTTGTTTATTTGTCGTTTCCTGCGATAAACAGAAAAGCACCAAGAAGAGTGGTTTTCCCAGAATATATATATTTAACACAAACAGAGCTACATTCATACGAACATACATACTTTACATACTCAGTCAGGCTTACATTCATTCAAATACATGTTTGTTTATTGGGTTTTCCTTTTATTATAAAAAAGAAATTTGATATTATTACTTTGTATACTGTGTTATACTGTTAGGGCAAGGTCACTGTCAAAAAGCATGCACTTTTCTTTAGGTTGTGTCCAGAAAAAAAGGTTTTGCAAATGACTCCAAGTGCAGCAGCTTTGAGTATCAGTAGAATATGTACCGTTTAACTTTATGACATGGATTATTTTTGAAACTCCAAACCAGAGCCTGCCTTCATGACTTTTTATACTCTTTTGGCCAAGTCTAAAATGAGATATAGTTTGTTTTCCTGCTTCCAAATTAAACCAGGTGTGATTTTCTCTACATTTGATCATATTACTTTTGGTTTTACTCTGCAGATTTTAAGTCTCGTCAGCTGAACCCGTTAAATTTGCAAAAACTCTCTGTGAAATGGGATAGAAATCAGAAATCCTCAGACCGATTCTAATTGCTTATCTAAAATGGGGCAGGTTATCTGGGATACCTTGTACTGCCCCCTGGAAATTTAGCCTTATTCTTTCTATTAAGAATTTTATCCAGGCTCGGAGGCTTTTTCCAATCGACTATCATCTACATCATGACAAATGCTAGTTATAATTGGTTTGTCCCCAGGAAAAGTAGAAAAATGCCAGTTCTGTTTCTGGTCAAACTGAAGGTAGCTCAGATGTGATGGTTCTAAAGTCTAGACCAAACACAGAACATGCCAAAAATGTTTAATTGGTTAAATTAAGGCTGAATATAGGGATGTTAAAAGATGGTTCTGTTTGTCTTTTTAATAACTCGACGGTGATTGGATTTATCATCTGTGAGTAACCGCAGTTTTATCCAATCAGAGCAACGCCATGTTGTTTACATTAGTAACAGTAAAATGGCCGCTGCGTCATCAAACCTAAATCGTTCCCAGTGTGTGGACCTCTCTTGTCTCTGTAGGATTTAGGTTGTCATATGTTCGTGTGTAAAGTTCTTCCCACATATTCACACAAGCAGTGAGCAGAAGGTACTTGTTTAATGAGGTGAACTACTGCGACTCAAAGCACCTCCAGCAGACACTCAGAGTTATTTGCAAATGCTGTTAGACTCACGTCCACTTGTACATATTGGTTGTAAGTTGTATTGCACAGAATTTTGTTATAACTAGGCCCTGTCCGACTTCTTTTGTCCTTTTCTGAGAATCCCACCTGTTTGTCCATGGTTCAACTCTCTTTGGTCCAAATTTTTGTTCCTCCTCGTTTGCAGCAGAAGTCTAGTATTTTCACACAAAGAAATCCCACAGTTGCTTCCCACGTTATTCCATCGGAGAGAAAAAGCCTTTCCACTCGATTAAAGTGGTAAATATTTGGGAGGGAATGGGGTTGGAGTAGAATATCTTGGTTATTGAAGTAATTCTCATTCAGTTTTTTGTCTCTTTTGTGAGTCTTAATTAGTCACAACGACAACAATAGAGCCGTCGTCCGCCTCCTCGTCCTTCTCCTCCAGCGACTGGACGACACACGGCACGGCGTCGAACTGTAACCGCTCCTGGACAGTTTCTGCGCTCTGATTGGACAGTCCCGGGCTGGAGCCGCGGGTCGATGGGGCGTCCTCCCTCAGAGGCGACGGGGTCAAAGAGCAAGGCTCGGGCTCCAAGGTCAGTGTCACCTCCTCGACCTGAAAACACAAAGAGGAGGGACCGTTCTATCTTTATTTATTTTATTTTTACAGTTTTTTTTCTCTAAATCTGAAAAAAAAGACGTTTTTTTTGTTTTTTGTTTGGTTTTGGAGGTAGCATATAAAAGTTCCACAAAATCCTAATTGTATTTTTCTCTGCCTTGCTTTCTGTTGGTTTATGTGCAAAACCTTTATAAAAATATAGTAAAAAAAATCTACTTAACCTAACTTAACCTTAAATCTTAGCAGAAAAAGTAATCAGCAAAATGAAAAGAACAGATATCACTATTTCACATCTCAACACTTTATCTTTTATCAAACCATGTTCACTTTATAATCTCACTTGTTCGTCTTGTTAATTGATTTTCCATTTTGTCAGTCTTTGAAGAACGTGAAAACAGCCAAAAACATGAGGCTAATTCTTTATGCAGTCACTCTCAACACACGATCTACATAAATCTGTAAATAACATCCATCCCTCGTCCTTCTTGCTCCTTTAAACCGATGGAGTGTGTTTTTTTTTTTTTACCCTGGTCAGCTCCTCTTCGTCCTCGTGCTGCTCGGTGATTCCCTCAGATTCGGGCTCTGGCTCCTCTCCCACCGTCTCCACCATCGCTCCGACCATTTCAGCCATCTGTCCGCTCAGCTGCCCCACGATCTCCACCTGCAAACGGTTAGCACGCTCAAAATCTGCTCAAATCCACCAGAATATTGGGGTTTCGTTCACCTGCATAACAGCATACAGTGTTTTCAACCACATTCCCTTAACGTCTCAGAGCCCAGGAGTGTTAGAGAGATGAACACAAACATGGAGGCCATTTTTATCAATTTGAGATATTAAATAAAGTGTAATGTTTCAGCCGTTTGTACAGAATATTTCCACATGTTATGGGTCTGTTCCACGTTTCAGACATTGATATTTATTTTATGACTCTTGCCAAAGCTTTAGAAACCGATTACTTCTATTGAGATTGAGATTAATGACCTTCTGTTGTGTTGTACAATAATAGTACATAGTGCGATAGGTCACATGACACTGATCAGAGCCTGAGTTTAGTACAAATTATTGAAGAAATCAGCCAAAACTGTTTTAATAATGTATAAAACACTCTTTGCATTTGTTGATCTGGTAAAAATAGACTTTTAAATCTTTACAAAACCCAGAGAAAGAGGAAAGAGCCGTTTTAGTTCCATAACTTAATTTTCCTGTTCCTACAACAACTCAGAAAAGGACAAAATGCTAAATGAAAGTTCTATGATAGAAAAAACTAGTGCTGCCTTTTGACTTTAAAGTTTAAAACAATCTTTTTTCTACTGTTTACTGTCTTCTTTATTAATGAAAATGTTGAGACTAAAGCATCTGCACATAGTTCTGATGGTAGAGGACATTTTGTTCCTTATTCAGTGCTCTTGTTTCTCCTTTCTTCTTTATACTTACTGATAACGATGCATCTACATTTTTTCTTCAAATATGATTTATATCTCTATATTAAAACACAGCAGACACACAAGCCTTTCCCTGGATCAGACTGTGCTGAACCCAATCTGAACTAAGTGGAAACATGCCTTGAGTGGTTCACTTGACTCATGTTATTTGCTGAAACATGCATCACTAATGCACTTACATAATGTTGCCAATTAGTTGTTTCATAGTAAAACAGGGCCTCCGTACATTTATTTTTGTCTCTCTAAATCCACTCCGGGGCTCTATCAAACCTTTGTGCTCGTCAAACTAGAATCAAACAAACACTGCGGCAAAATCTGGTTTTCCCTCAAAGACAAGAGACTGTGGAAGCTGTAGATGCTTAATCCAAACTCCTTTGTTGCATGCTTCTGTAAAGACCAGGCAGACAAACATGTCCACTGTCCCGGACCGTCCACGTCCCACTGCAGGCCGTCATGCACACGTTTGGGAGCGCTCCATGCAGACTTCCAGCCTTCCTGTCTCCTACCTGTCCTCCTCCTGTGGCAGTCATTCCCTATAGATGTGTGCTAAATATGGCTGCTGTAGTAAAGCCGCATCGGAGAAACACAAAGCAGAGATAAATCAGAGGGTATTACCACAGATAACACAGAACCAAGGACTTGAAGTGACTGTAATAAAGGGCTTTTCTTTGACAAGTGTCTCAGAGATGGGATCAGAGCGGATAAACCATAATTTCTGATCACAGCCGGAGTATTAAAGCTGTAATAATACAACTGTCAGGGATGCAGAGACGTGAATTAGAAAGGAGATGCTTACCTGCAGATTCAACATAATTCAATGTGCTGCCATTGAGTGAGGGATATATATACAGTACCACCACAGACAGATCATAGAAAAACGACAATAAACATGTGGAAATGTGAGAAAACCTCAGATGAACACGTCTTTTACTTTTTGGAAACTCTTGTCAAAGGATAAACACATATTTCCTGCCTCTGTGACAGTTTCAGCGACAGTTTAATGCAATGCTTACAGACTGTCAGCTCAAATCATTCCCCTTTCATTCGGATTGTATAAATGCACAGCCACACATTGGTGCTAGAGTCTCTCTTTTTATATCTTTTATATCTTCCAAGTCAAGGACAAGCAACTGGTGAAAAAGAAAAGACTTGTAACAATCAGCCCTGGATTACTAACTACAGTGGTGGAAAAAACTGTGAAATGTTGCATTAAAAATGACTCTTTGATGTTTTTTTGTTCAGTTTTGAAACACATTCTCTGTTATTTGTTGACTTCACCAACAATGTAGAGGAAAGACATATTGAAACAGTCAAGAATTTAGTTTTGTTCGTTTTTCTTGTAAACAATAAACAAAAGAAATATATATCATTTCTATTTGTTTGTGTCTAATGCAGCTGCACCTTTTAAAACACAAAAAAGATTTTTCCACAAATATTTCATGATAATTGATGAGATTGTGTAAAATTTTAAGGGTGTCCAAAACCCTTTTTCCACCACTGTATTGATTTCCCAATGTCTAAATATTAATTAATTTGAGAAAACATGGACTTAGTTACCATGTCGATGTAGTAAAAAAGTATTTGTGGCCCTTAGAATAGATCACATTATTACAAACATGATGCCTTCAAAGCCAGTAGAAAAAAAGGTTTGTTTGCTTAGTATCGAACACTTATTTTACACATTTGCTTTGACCAGTTGTGAATCACTTTTCTTTCCATCCTGCCCAGTGTCATGTGACTGCTTGTATTTGCAGGTAGCTCTCACCTGGTGCGCCTCGATCTGCGCTGCCCCCCACAGGTCGGCGAGCCTGGGGTGAGTGGGAGGTCCCAGGCTGTGGATGGTGCTGTTGGGCGTGGCCTGCAGCGAATGGGAGGCACTGTGATAGCGGGGCTCCATAGACTGGACACAATAACAAGGAAATAAATGGAAATGCATGGTTTAGTGAGTACAATACTGGAGTAGTTTACCCCTGAGACCACCCGTTCCACGGCCTGTTTGCCCCTGAGGTTTCTTGTCATTTTTTACAGTTTTATAGGAGTTTTTTCTTCATCCCGAGGAGGCCCTTGACTCTACGTTTTAATGGGTTTGATTTTTGCTTCAAAGATAAATAAAACCTGGTAAAATCCTTCCAAAACCTGCTCATATCCAACTAAAATCTGTTAAAATCTGACTAAAACCTGCTCAAATCCAACTAAAATCTGTTCAAATCTGATTAAAACCTGCTCAAAGTAAACTAAAATCTGTTCAAATCTGACTAAAACCTGCTCAAAGTCAACTAAAATCTGTTCAAATCTGACTAAAACCTGCTCAAAGTCAACTAAAATCTGTTCAAATCTGACTAAAACCTGCTCAAAGTCAACTAAAATCTGTTCAAATCTGACTAAAACCTGCTCAAATCCAACTAAAAGCTGTTTAAATCTGACTAAAACGTGTTCAAATCTATATAAACCTGTTCAAATCCAACTACAAACAGCCTTATGTTCTTTTGTCTTGTTGGAAGCTGGACAAGTGAGGGATTTAAATAGAGATAAAGTTAGTTATCTAAAGGTCAAACCAACATCTTCCTGTCATAGGCCGATAATTATCATCCAGTGGCGTCCTTTCATTGTTCTCATTTTTCGTTTTGTTTCCTTCTCTCTGAAGACCTGCTTACTCCCAACAAAGCTCCTCTCATTTCTTTTCAATTCTAAATCCTCCAGTATTCTGAGGTTGTGGTCTGTGCATTTGAAATATTCCATGAAAGAATATGAGAGTTTTTGATCTGGATTAAAATGATGCTTATCACAATGGAGTGGACTATCTGACCAATCAGAAAAGACTGGGCTCGGAGGGCATTAAAAACCAATCGTACCCGTTTACTTCAAGCAGCAAAATGGTCTTACAATCCCTTCCTTTAACAGCAGTATCCACTTCAGTCATTTATCTAAAATGGGGCGTGCTTTACTTTTATTTCTTTTATTTTTATTTTATTTTGCGTCTAGAGGCAGTGTATTGTGTCTTTGTTGGTACAACCCTCTTGAAACTCAACTAAATCCACAGATACCAGATTAATTCTTGGTATAAAATAGAAAATAGAGTTAAAATGGCCAGGCTTTATTAGTCCTATTCCTGCAGAACTCAACAAGACTATTATTAACACAATGGCGATAATAGAGGCCCTCTGACTGGATGCCATTTTTGACTTCACAAAAGTTTGTTGGACTGACTTGTCTCTAGAGCAGCACAGCTCAACAGTTTCTTGAGTTAAAATTGTTCCTAATAAAATATACCACCCACTGGAGTTTTACCAAACAATATCTTCGCCCCTCGGCTCCTGACATTTTCATTTTCTCAATAAAGAACAGCCTTGCCACAGCCTCACAATACAGCCCCCTTCTGCCAAAACAATGACACACACAGAGCATTGTATCTGCCCAACGTGAAATACGCTTACGTAGGAGGCAAACTTCAGCAAAGAGCTTCCTACGAGTCTCTAATAACGGCTCTGTATCTCGTTAAGAGATCCTCGAGGGAAGAGTGACTCAGGCTGTTTGCGCTGATGGATGTTCAGGAAGTGACTGATTGAAAGGTTTAATCCGAAAAATGTTCAATTTGTCATTCAGCGAAGCTATAAAATGCAAAGTGTAACAGGATAGGGCTCATTTCCACAGCGTCTCGGATCAGCGCACCTTTTCTCAGACATTGCGGCTGACCTTTTCAAGTTATTATTTCATAGCCCCCCGTTATTTAATGAGCTCGGAGACGAACCGAAGCCGAGCGGCAAACGGAGCTTGAAAAAGTCTCTGGATGTCACAGTGACTCACCTCATTTGTAAAAAAAAAAATAAAAATCTCCCAGAAGCAACAGCTAATGATTTATACAACACAGGCCACACATTAAGGCAGTGTCACATTTAGAAGTGTTTATTGTCTCTGGGAGCCTGGTGCTTGTGTTTAATAAACCATAGACAAAGTGGACATTTGATATCAATTAGTCACAACAACATGATCGTCTAATGGTCATTATCATGTCGCAATAGATCTCAGGGATTGTGCTTGTTAGATCTGGCACCGAAATGAAAACGGCTCTGAGGCAATGACAGTCTCAGTGACTCAGGGTCAAAAGTTTGTAGATGTTAGTGGAAGAATTAAGTTGGAAATATAACTTTAATTATTGTTATTAGACACCAACACGATCCTTCAACACAACAGTTTAATGTCTAACGGCAAAGATGATTCTATTTTAAATGTTAAAAGACAAATATCCTCAGCAATAAATTGTTTTCAATTTCAATTTGAAATGTATTGATTGTTGGAGAACTTTTGGTCCCTGCACTTTTATTCTAACTTTATTCTAAGACATTTACCCTCATTATCTGTTTAACTCTTCACATTATCCTAGAAAATATTTGTCTTTCCAAGCACCACCTTTATGCCAATACTTTTAAGTTATTTTAATGGTTTTATATGAACACATACCTTTTTTTTTTTCTTTATAAATCACATTTTGCAGCTTTTTAAGAATCCAAACATTTAGTAAACTATTATAGAAAAGTTAAACCTACATTTTGAAGTTATCAGAGTTTCCCAAGTACCACCAGTGGGACCCGTACCACAGTTTGAGAACCACTGTGATAGACATTAAGTTGATGTTTCTCTCTTTTTGTCTGAAGTGTTATTCTTCAGGCTGTAGCTGAAGTGTCGGCTCCAAAGTTATTTGTTGCACAGAGAACTTCACTTTTAACTCTTCTCTGACAGATCTGACGCCTCGACTGGTCACACACATCTTGAACTGATGATTGGACTCGAGGGTTACATTTATAATCCCTGGAGAAACATGGTTGGTCTTTAATGTTACAGTTGAGTGTTTAACTGTCTCCAGGTCTGTATCATCCTTCTTTTTTAGTGTCACTCTCAGATCTAAAGACAGCACAAAACTCCCAACATTGTAATGGCAGTCTTCTGTGATAGAGCTGACATTTACATTTAGGATAAAAACAAATGTACAGAGCCTAAAAACTGGACTTGTTTTAGAAATGTCTAACAAATGTGTCTGTTTACTGTCTGTTTACGGTCCTGACTGACCTGTTGCTGCTGTAGCTGTTGCAGAAATTGCTGTTGCTGGTACTGATGGAGCTGCTGAAGCTGTTGGAACTGGCTGTGCTGCTGTAGAACCAGATGGGCCTGTTGCTGTTGGAGGTAACTGCCCACCGTCCCCTCGTAGCCCTCGCCCGGCGTCCCACATGCTCCGCTGCCTCCTGACAAAGACCAAAAAAAAAAACACTCATCATTGAACATTACAACTATTTATGCATTTTTTTAACCGCCACAGAGACTTGCCAAATGCCCGAAGCTAAAATGTGTTCGCGTTGGACAGTTTTCGGAGAGCGTACCTGCAGCCATGATGTAGGAGCCCGCCGCGGGGGACGCCATGCCCGACGGCTGGGTGGTGATGGGGTCCCAGGCGTCAGACGAGGACAGGCAGTACAGGCCCTGGGACACGTAGGTGTGGGGCCAGACGTCTGCAGACGAGTGGTGCAGCACCTGGTCTGAGAGTTCACACAGGAACACGTCACGGTGAAGCCCGGTCAGTCGCTTTAATTGTCTTTATATTCGACACCGAGAATTAGTCTGGTCTCTGAGGGTTTGAGTTTGATTCCCAGGAGGCAGTGTGACCTTTAGAGAATGAGTGTGTCATAGTAAAAGTCTCACATTAGATCTAAATTATATCTTGCCATTCTATGTATCCTATTTATTTCATTTTTTTTCATGTCCCAGACACACTTTTGGATCCTGAACTTTTTTTTATAACTGCTTTTAGTATTGATTGAAGCCTTTGCACAATGTCATATGTCTGACAGCTCTCCTGAAAGGCTTGTTGTAGTTCAGCTTGGTTTATTGTTACACAGTGACACAGTGGATTCTTAAGAAGCACAGAAGGCTCAGTCGAAGGAGCCAAGGACAGTGTCACTATTCAACACCGTGTCTCGGGTTGAAGCTTATTATAGTTGTGCAATATAACTAATAGTAAGATTTTTTTTACATAAATAGAGAGCCAGAGAAAGAGATGGAATAGCAATGGGGCTGAAAATTAGACATATTAGGCTATTCTAAGACCTTTAAAAATAGATTATTCTTTCACAGCAATAAAACCTGGAATATTATAGTCGTTTTACAGTCAATTGATCCAAATTCACTCTGGAAATTTTGGTCCCAATTTAGTTTGCAACACAAGTGGCTGCTTGATAAATGAAGCACCATCCTGTGAGCTGATGATGCAGTACTCAACACCTCCAAGAGTCTGGACCTGGTCTAAGACTGGACTAACTCTGCCTCCTTCACCAAACACTGACCTCCATGAGTCTGGACCTGGTCTAAGACTGGACTAACTCTGTCTCCTTCACCAAACACTGACCTCCATGAGTCTGGACCTGGTCTAAGACTGGACTAACTCTGTCTCCTTCACCAAACACTAACCTCCATGAGTCTGGACCTGGTCTAAGACTGGACTAACTCTGTCTCCTTCACCAAACACTAACCTCCATGAGTCTGGACCTGGTCTAAACTGGACTAACTCTGTCTCCTTCACCAAACACTAACCTCCATGAGTCTGGACCTGGTCTAAGACTGGACTAACTCTGTCTCCTTCACCAAACACTAACCTCCATGAGTCTGGACCTGGTCTAAGACTGGACTAACTCTGTCTCCTTCACCAAACACTAACCTCCATGAGTCTGGACCTGGTCTAAGACTGGACTAACTCTGTCTCCTTCACCAAACACTGACCTCCATGAGTCTGGACCTGGTCTAAGACTGGACTAACTCTGTCTCCTTCACCAAACACTGACCAGTTCTGATCTTGACTGGTCTTGACCTGACATAGTCTTGGTCTGAACTTGGTCTAGAAACTAAAAGTCTCGGTCTTGTCTCAACACTAAGGTAAATACCCTTTGATAAACCAAGTCTGAAGTTTGTGAGGCTGCTGTAATTTGTGAAGTAAAGTTTAAACTGAAGCAAAGAGGAATAGTCCGAATAATTTTAGAATATGGCTGCACATGAATAATTAAACGGTGTCTGTCCTAAAATGAGAAAATGCTGTCCTCATTGTTAAGAAAAAGTTGTTGGAAATGATTTCTTTAAAGAGTGAGAGCCCTTATTCATAAATATGTAAAACTGATCTATAACGACCAGAAATAAATCGACACTGATGGTAATGAATTTGCATTAAGTCAATAAAACACAATTTATAAACAGGATGTAGTTCTGAACTAAATAAACCCCAAGTAACAAAAGTCTTTTCCACAATGAGAGAAGTCCTTGAGTGAACCGTCAAGGGCAACCCCGTCTTCGGACTGTTTTGTGATTCTCTGCAGAAAAAAAATGAGGTGTTTACTGTGTTTCTTGCCACAACCTGCGCAGGAGTCCTGTTCTCAAAAGGATTTCATCTCATTTCTGAGAAAAGCGAAGGCGAACGGTGACAGTTTGTTTTGCTGCGTGTCGTACGGCTGCTGCTGTGAGGTCACATGGGGTTGCCTAATCTTGCCTGAGCAAATTGGTCCTTTCTCCTCCCTTCAGTGTGTTTTATCATCCGCTCAGCAGCTGAAGAGAACGGCCATCTCTCCACCTGAGGCTCGCGGCACAAAACAACATTTCTGCTGTCAGAGTAAATACATTTTAATTCGTATCCCCGGCTCCGAAACAATGACGGTTCAGAATGAAAATGTCAAGGAAATTACAAGAAGGATTGTTTCCGAATGCTATGTTTTGTGTGATTTTATGATGAGCTTTTTTCTTGATAGACAGAAGGATGTTTGAGGCAGAAAATGGTCACCTGGTTATCAAGAGAATTGTGGGTTTACACAGTTAAAGCTAAACCACAGCTGGTTTAAACCAATGGTGTGGCAGTACTGGAAGTTATGAGCAGGTTTTAGGTTTGACAGCATTGCTCTGATTGGAAAAAAAAGAGTTTCTTTCACCTAAAGTATCGGTTCTTTACAAATGCTGTCCACAGAAACCCTCCCCAAAGGTTCAGTGTAACAAAGAATCGGGCAAATCAGGTTAAAAAATGGGACTTAACCTTTGACTTTGCCACAAAACACCAAATGCCTGATGTAAAACTGTGGATATTAGGGGTAAATTTAGTTTAATATAGAGAAAGATGTTGAAAGTGGTTAAGAGGCATCAGAGTAACAAGGTCCTGGGTTTGAATCCAGGTGAGAGCGTGGGCTCCTTCTGTGGAGCATGTTCTCATTGTGTTTGTGGAAGATTTCTCAAGAAGACTCACTTAAAAAAGAGATTTGTAACCTCAGAGGGACCTTCCTGGTTAAATAAACTTGAAATAAAAGCTTTTGGAGGTGAAGATTTGGGTGTTTTTTGGTGGCATTTGGCTACGATTCCAAACTTTAAACTCCTTTTTGGGGGACATGCTGTTGTCTGTGAACAAACCCAGTAGAAATAGGTCTGATGATGACAAAACAGAATGCTATAAGTTCATAAATAACCGTAATGCTGGGATGTGTGCTTTTTTTGTCTTCTGAAACTCACAGCTCCTGCAAATGTGTTTTTTTACACATAACGCTTTTAAAAGTCCTTGTGAATACAGTCGACAGATATCAGGAACAAATCATTCAAATTTAAAATAATTAATGCAAATAAACGAAGCACATGTGAGACCTGAGACTGAATCTATTACACACTGCATTACAAAACACAACCAAATGACATTTTAAATAAAGGGAACATTTACACAATTACAAAATGTGCTCAGTACAATGTTCCTGTGAATTTATTTGACCTTTATTTAATCAGCCCCATTGAAGCAACCAACCTTTTTCAAGGCCCATAGAGGAGCTGTTGTGCATGTTTTTTAATCATAATGAAAAGTTTATTAGATGGGTAAATTAAATAGAATAAAATACAGACAGAAGACTCAATTTTATGTTGAAAATCAAGGACACTTCACACGTCATTTATTCGTACTATTTGCGTAAGATGCATTTAGACTTTTGGGTGAATTCTGCTAAGCTGTTGTCCTACGGTGATGTTATTTCTAAAGCGACATGTCACTGGGATGTTTTGGAGCCGGAGCCTTGCAGCAGTGAGCGCAGCTGCCGATTTGTGGACGTCCTCCAAAAGTCCTTTACAGCTGGTCGCCACAATCACTGACACGGCTATTTTTAGCAGCAAACAGGGCTCTAATTTTCAAAACCTGCCGCTAAGCACAACAGAAATCACAGTGAGGTGACATAACACTCAGGTTTAGAGCAGGACGAGTAAGGTCAGGTGATTGTTACTGCAGTATTTCTATAGGTGACATGTTTACCGGCTCCTCGTTCCGGTGTTAAATTAATCCGAGCCTCCTCCACAGCTCCTCGGGGGATATTGGGAAAAATATTATTACATAAGTTATTGAGCATGACCGCAAGATCAATAAGTCACGGTCATGGGTTATAAGATATAGGGCCGGGATAAACAGGAGGTCAGTCGGAGGATGAAGCTTAAGAAAAGTTCACTTATCTGCTTCTTTATTCATGATAATATAAGCCATAAAATCCACACGTTAATTAATATAGCTTTCACTTTTTGTCATGGGCATTTACACTTCAGTGGAAACGAGGCTTAAGGAGACATTTACAATCCTCATTCAGGTCAAAACTCAAGCAGAGTGGCCTTTAAATGTTCTCTTTTTGCACATCGGTGGCACTCAGGATTTGTCAGAAATAATGACTAAAACGACTGCTGTTGTGTTGGGTGTTGTGGTAGTTATTGTTGTACCTCTGCTGGTGATGCTCTCCTGGTTGACCTCACTCAGATGAGCCACGCTGCCGTGGTTCGAGCCCGCTCCCATACTGTCCCCGTCCATCGAGTTCCAGCCGAAAAGAGTGGCCTCAGAGATCGCAAACTGTTGCATGATCCCTGAAACAGATTTATTTATTAATAAACTATTTATAGACACTGAAGTATCATTAACATGTAGAATTATACATGGGTTTATTGTAAAGGCTTAAACATTCATAACTATGTTTATAACGTAATCGTGATTATTAATGATGGATGAAGGATTTATTAAGTTGTTATAAATACTAAACTAAGGCTTAATAGTGTGAGTTATTCTAAATTGTTACCACAGAGGTAAACAAGAGCTTAAATGAACATTTTTGGTCAGACATTTGAAACAGTGACTAGTTCAGACAGAGATGACTTACATTTGGGATCATCTGAAGTTTAGCCACTTTAGTAACGCAACTTCCTGCTCAGTTTCTCTCTCTTCTGCTTTTGTTAACGATAAATTTATGGATACGTTATGTCTGTTGTTATCCAGCTCAAGATAAAGCAGCTGCTTTCAGAGTTAAGTTTACCTCCATATCCAGTGTTTTATGAGAGCTAGGACAACATTATCTTCGAGCACTGCTTAAACTGCACCAGAGAGCCCTACTTTTTGAAATATTCCATGTATTTTCTCATTTTTATTCAGTATATCAAACTAAATATCCAAATCTCCTGAGCAGTAAGACACTGGATTTTCAGCGTTGCCCATTTTGCGTAAGTTTCATTTAAGACGTTGATTCATAATGTTGACCCCTCTTTTATTTCTTCTCCAAACATCAGCAGTGTTCTGTTTTCCGCCGATGTGTTTACAGCAGACTCACCTGCAGCGAAGCGGGCCTCCTTCTCTCCGTCGCTCAGGTCGCTGTAGGCGTCGTTCTCCAGGCGCCGCTCCTTCTCGCGCTGCAGGTTGGTGCGTCCGCCCATGGGTCCCGCCGAGGGTTTGCCCCAGCTCTGCCACTCGATCATGTGGGCGACCCGGCCCTGGGCCATCGCCGTGGGCTTCGTCACCTTGTCCTTCATGGAGCGGGTCACGCCTGTTCATTCATTCATCCATTCACCACGCACAGACAAAGAGAGTCAGAACGCGGCCCCCAAATGAGGACTCTGACTGAGGCCCGGGGCAGAGTGATGAAACGGGGAGCAATGGGATGGACGGATGGGGCAGATCATGAGAATGGAAAGAGAAATGTATGAGGAGCTGAGATTTGTTTAATGAGATGATTATGACCTTGTAGCTTTGCCGTAAAGGACGTTCTTATTGGTTTATGTCGTTATGAAGAATGACTGAAGGTTCAAATGCAACACAGTGAGAACATAGAGCAATATCAATGGATAAATAGTAATGGAAATAAATTCTCCCGGCAATTTACTGCAATTTAACAATGTTATAATATTAGCTTTAGCAACTCGACCTCAGTTTGACTCTCACACCTGAACTATTTGGTTAAATTCACAGAAAGCCCCAGAAACACTGTCAGAGTCACAGAAAACTAGACAAGTCAAAGAAAAGCAGATGAAGGAAGAAAAGAGTCAGACTTACACAGAATGTTCTTTTAGTTCTGTTAAAAAAAAGGTTTTAAACGGCACATTTGAATCTGAAAAAGAGAAGCTGCTCAAATGAAAAGACTTGGAAAGCATTGTTTTTACGGTTACATAGTGAGGCCCAGAACAACAGAGGATAATGTCCAATAAGGAAAAAGTTAGACAAAACATTTGCCTTTTTTGTTCAGTTCTAGTTTAACACTGGGTCAAGTCTTTATTACAAGGTTTTATTTTAGCTTTGCTTTTGTCTGAGTCCTAGTTTTGTAGTAATGTTTGTATATACAATTTAAAGTGTCTTCTTTTCCAAAGCTACTCAAAAAAATGTAGTTTAGTCCTAGTTTTTAATCAACAAACTGTAAACAAACTGTGAGCAGAGAGGAACAGTCAGAATAACTCTTGCATTAACCCTGAGTAAAAAGAAAAAAGAGCAAAGACTGAGCCTGGTCTTTGTAAATGCTCTCCTGAATTGTCACGTTTGAATGGACGCTCATACGAGTCACCACCTCGTGTTTCACAGTCAGCGCCCACTCACTTTAATCACATCTATCACTTCACGATTGACCTTTAACAGAAACGTGTGAGTGACGTAAAGAAGCAGAGAAACACATCACGGAGAGCTGTACTTGAACAACTGTTTCATCCTCAATCATAACGTCCTGCTGGTTTATGATCTCCACCTTAAACTATCAAACATTTATACGGACTATTTAAATATAAGAGGAAGAGTTTTGAATGAAAATTTGATCCTCACACAGTTGTATCCCAATGGACCTCTAGATCAATGCTTTTATTTCACCATTTATCTTCTTTTGTTTACATACAGGAAGGTTTTTGTGTGTACAGCTCTCAGCCAATCACAGCTCAGTGTAGAAAAGAAGATACAGAGAAAGTGTGTGAGTATATTTCCTAATATTCCCCTGGGAATCCTGCATAATGTGCCTTTCAAGTTAAAAACACTTCATCCAAACACTCTCCTGTGGTACGCAGGATATTTTTTATAATATGAACTAACTTTAAAGCAGCCCTGTGTAACTTTTACCCTAAAAATATATATTCTCACTCTCATTTTGATGGATCTTAGACATGAGATCAGTGGAATCATGTCTATCTCATACACAATCCCTCATACTTATTTTTTCTGTCCCTTCCATCGCCTTTTTCAGAGTCTTAGGATCGGTAAACTCTACTGGCTAAAAGTCATGTAGGGGTTACTTTAAATTACAAAATACAGACACATTAGTTTTTAAAATAACTACTCTATACTTAATTATACTAAAATACGAACTGTTCAAACATGTCAGAAACTCAATAGGCTCCAAAAATAACGAACAAAAGCAATTATTATTTGATTAAGAAAGCCAAATTTTAACATTCAATTCATAATATAGATTAATTTATGACATGTGTAAAAGATGTCAGGTGGAGATCTTCTGCTTTAGATTAAAAAACACAGAACATGATTATTATGATGCCCAATAAGAAAAGCTGCTAGATAGTAGTTAAATCAAAGAGAGGGCCATCCAACCAATCAGAGTGGACTGGGCTCAGGGGGAGGGGCTTAAAGACAAAAGTTGCAAGAAGTGGAAGATAAATATCATAAATAAGACCTGTGGCTGCTAGTGTTATGTTTACAGCACTTGTCTTTGTGTTTGTTTATATTTCAAAAAGATGACTCCAGAGACACAGACAAACCCACATTAATGTTTAAAGCCATTACTCATCTGCCGGTAAACAGAATAAATGAGATTCATTAGCATTTATGTAATTAAAACTTTGTTACAGCAAAGTGCGAGAGGCAACGGGAAAGTAATCCTTGAGTGTAAACACTGCTCTGAGACAGGTCCACTGCCAAATCTCAGCCCAATTAAGATGCAAATACAGGATTCAAATCAGCGCCATATTCACCGAGTCAAGTGTTAGCAAAAGTAGATCAATAAAAAATCAATTCAAACCAAACAGCTGTGAGTAAACAAAGACAGAGCTGGGAATAAATCGGTCACACAGTCCAGGGCAAGTTTCAGGGGGAGACGGAAAAATAGCACAGTTTACCCCTTTAGACAAATAAAAAAAGGGGCTAATCGCATTTGAAAATCAAAGGTTTTCCTGAAGAGAGCGATGGAAACAGAGTGAGTGAATAAATGGAGGTGAAGGATGGGAGTGTGTTGGGGTCGGAGCGATTAAAGGCTCAAAATACAAGACTGTTAAAGCATAGACCAACCCAGACTCCACAAATCACAACTGTCTCTGTGACGTTTCTGCAAAAACTACTGACACATGGAATAGAAATGGGACATCCTACTTTTAATCAGATCATTTGTCTAAGCTTTGCCAAAAAACTCGTTAATGTGACTTCTTGTTACTATAAATTAGGATTTAGGATGCACAAAATAAAAAAAAACTCGTTTGAATTCTACATTTAGTTTAAAGAATATCAAAAATGATGTGATGTGAACAGTGATGAGCATGATTCTTAATTGACTTTGCAGTTATTTATCAAAGAGAACGAAAGCAAAATGAAAATAAAAACCCTGAAAAAATGATTTAAAGCTTAAGTAGCAATGGTAGAAGCACGTTTAGTTGCTATAATAAGTCTAGTTTTCTTGGTTTAGTCTCTTATACGCCCATTCTTCTTTATACATTAATACATATCATTCCAATAACATATAATTCATCTTCTGACACAGTATTTTAATTATGATTTAAAAGAAAAACTGTAAGTGTTGATATCCTGTGCATTATTGTGACTTTATTCCATGTTTGTAGGGTTTTCAGAAGCGTCAAGCAGCAGATAACCTCCTCTGAGACTGGGTTGAGCATAAAAACATCGATTCAAAAGCCACCAGACACTATCTCTGAGCTCAAAGCACAACACAACACCAGAGTCACAACATCACGACAACACAGCACGAGTCCACGTCACGCCACGTCCCAACACGCCTGTGGAGATGCTTCAGGACTGGATTAAAGTAAGCCGTGTCACTTACTTTAGCTTTTCTGAAATCAAAGATCTGATCGAATCCATCAATGATGCCTCGCAGTGTCAGTCATTGACGTCGGCCGCTGATTCAATGGAGAGAGGGGGGAGTAGGGGGTGATAGAGGGAGGGGGCACCCACAGGGGCGGCCATGTTGGTTCCAAGCTCCTCGTCCTCCTCTTTCTCTAGACTGAAGCTGTCTGTTGAGTTTGTGTGGCTTTACAAAACGTAGGTTAAAAGATAATTTGTATTTTTCAGCGTCAGATGAGTCTTTGACCCAGAGGCAGTGCACAAACAAAAGTCTAGCTCAGGGACCAATCAAAATAAACCACAGTCAGACAGAATAATTCAATCCTGTTACTTTGAATATTCAGATTGAGGGCAACTGCTTCTAATTAAAAACACACTATGAACATTAAAACACAGGAGACAGGTGCTTCATTTACTGACTGTAAAAGTAGAGAAAATACAGGGAAAAGTCTTTATTTTAGTTGATTACACGTATATTTTCCTGCCGTCTGTTTGTATTGTGCTTAAAAAACTGACTCTGCTTTCTACTGCTGCTTATTTTTTGAAAATTTCTCAGATATACAATTTATTTTCAGTGCCAGCCTCCTGTTTGTCACATCTGCTCTGAGCTGATTGAAGGAGCGTCAGTAAAAACAGACCAGAGACTGAAACAAGCTGCAGATAATGTTCCCCTGGAAGTTTTGCCCAATTCATCAAGATACTGTTGGCGTATTAAGACTTTATATTGAAGAGGGACTGTATATTAAGCCGTACGGACTTCCATGTGTTTATTAAGAGATCATGTTCTCAGGTGTTTATGTTCTGGATCGTTTTGGTGAAGACGGATCTGAGTCATGAGGCAGAGCTCCTGATTATCTGCTGGATCTGTTTCACCTGTGGTCGTGACCAAAAGGACAAATCCTCGCACATAAATGACAAAACTTAATATTCTCCTGTCATTCTCCTTGAAGCCTCCCTGTGGAGAAGCCAATGTCTGTCTGGGACCTGGCTGGGACGCCTCTTGGGCTGGTTTCAAAAGGTAAACGTTTTCCTGGACTAGGAACACTGACAAAATGCAACAGAATCTTTTAGTTTTGGATGAAATGTGCTGTCATCAAAGCTTAAAGAAGTGTCTGAGGAGACAGAAGTCTGGGCATCTTTCTGAATAAACAGAAGAAGATGGATGGTTGTCCCAGGTCCTCTCTTTTTTGGCAGATAGATTTAATCTCAGGCTTTTGCCAAGCCATTCGTCAGCTGTCAATGCTAATCACAGCCTACAATTTATCTGAAGCATGAAATTGAACCAATCTGAGGTCCGCAAAATGAAAAAAAAAGTCCAGTTTACTGACCTGGTAAGGGCCAGAGTCAATGTGCCTTTAAATGTAGTCAAATTGTTCATAAAAGAGAAATTAATGGCCGTGGGTAATTTAACCCTGGCCTTGGTGGAAAAACATGGGTTAGATTCTGTTTTCTGTGGAGGAAACACAACTTAATTGTTTGAGATAAACCGAGTCGAGCCACAGATGCTACAGTGATTTTCAACTCTGAGGAAGATTAGTGCAGCATTTAGGGAGCTTCACATAATTATGATAATAAGACTGGTGTAATTATTTGGAAATTGGATTCAAAATGACACAACCAGAGTAATGTCTTCTGCATAATGTGGCATTTAGAGGAAAATTAAACCGAGTCCACACTGTTTGGGTTTGTTTTCTTTGTTTAGACATTTTTATTAGATCCGTCAGTAATTAATTCAGGAGAAAATTAAAAAGTTGGCATTGGTTGAATTACAAATGTTGGTTTGGGTTTTAATTGAAGGGACTGGCTGTTTTGGTTTAGTGACGAATGTTGAATCAGGTTTCATAAAGGTAAATGTAACTATACCCTCTGTTGTATATGCACTGTTCTAACTTCATATGGAGCTGCTGTATGTATTTAAACAATTCTCCCTGAGGATACCCTGCTGGTGATAATAGTGTTACCACCAGGTGGGCGTCACAAATGATGTCCTCAGATCCTTTAGACGAGCGGCAGGTGTGTTTTTGACGTGCTGTTGCTAACATATATAACATGTCAGTGGTGCTGTAAAGACTTGTTTACACCGGAGCAGTTTCCATCACCAAAAGGGGTCTGAAATGTCCACAAAAACAATATAATTACTTGGAGGATACATTGTGAGAGGGTAAAGGGTATTTGATATGTTCGAGGATATGTAGAGTGTTGATATTAGTTTGTCAAATGCTTTTTTTTTTTTGTTTCTTTTCCTTCAGCTTCAAGTGAATGTGAAGATTTCAGCTGAGCACTATCTATATGTGCAAAACTGTCAGAATAAAGTCCTGATAACTATGAAAGAGGCTTAAATAGGAACCATGCAGGTAAAAAGAAACGTGTCGCTAATTAAAACAGCTAATTATTAACCCCATATAAGTCCACTTTGTTTGTAATGTTCTAAATTAAGGATCTGAAATGGCTAAACAGATTTTCAGCCCTGTTTTCTGATTATTTAGTGAGCAACATATGTCTCTCTTAAAGCACAAGGCCCAAGACGAGAAGCCAAAGTCTTGATAAAGAGAGATTTGATGAAGATTGGACCATCTGATCAATAAAAGCAGACAGGGAAGAGGCTTTAAGATGCACATTTAAAGGTACGGCATTCAAAAATAAACTGTTCTAGTAGATCTCTAACTAAACCAAAGCTTTTTCAACATTTGATTTGTGCACTGCTTCTGCATCAAACCTTCATCTAACAATTATCTTTAACGCTGCAGGAAAAAAAGGGAGGCATCGATCGCTCAACAACAGCTTCACCCCGGACCGGAGCGCAGGGAGCAAATGGAGGCAACATGGGGACTTTTACCATCTACCAGCACAGACACACACCTGACACACCTGTCAGAGAGGACTTAGCCAGCGCTCCGATGCCGTACGTGTTAGCGGGCTTCCTCTTGAGACGAGGCAGGATCGAAGTGGTGTCCTCCATCGACAACTGTGGGAACAAACACCGGAGTCAAGTCCACGGTAAAACAGGTAAGTCCAATGTAAACAGATGTTAGTGTAAACTCCTCGTGGTCCACTTCTGAGGGACAAGGATTTGACACAAAAGAAAACCAAACATTTTTCTAAACTCAGACTATTTGTATTCACAGCCCAATTGTCTATTGTTGTTTGTTTAATGAGCGTGAACTGAACTAAGGTTTTATTTATACAAATTATTCTCGGAAAAGTCAGTAATTAAGACAGTGACACATAACGACAAACCCCTAACGATGAGAAATGATCCAAGAAAGGGATGTATTTTACTGCAAAAGTGACTTTAATCAGACTTGTTCTGGTTTGTGTGGAAAATTCTTTTGGTATTTTTTGCTGCAGTTCCCCAAATGGCCACTGGTGTCTGTTTAGTGCAATAACATTAATGGAAGTATCTGATCATTTTGAGCCAAAAACGCATCAAGAGGACTGTGTAGAGCCTTAGGGATGTGTGCAGATTATGTCAAATACTCTCTGACAAATAGGACATTATTAATATATTCTATTTGTAGACATGGAAAAGAACTCTAGGGTGACGAATAAGCCAAAAAAATATAAAGAATAAAGGGAACAAATGGACTAAAAGATTGAAATAGTGTGAAGGATTTAAGAAAAATAAGAAATTTGGATCTGATACTGAGATAAAGGCAATGAAAAGGCGGGTTAATTCATTGTAAATGGCTCATGAGGCTGGATGAAAGTCAGAAAAGCTGCAGGTAAAAGGGAAAATCGTGCTCAAGTGGTGATTCAAAAGTAATTGTTATGAGCAGCGTGGATCTTTCGAGAGCATCGGGCCGTGAAAAAAACCTGAACGGTGCCTGTATTGCGGTGAGAAAATGGGAATTACTCAGATACAATGCACTTTTGATGAGCATTGTGTGTTAATACGGGATAGAATAGCTGTTAAAAACTGATGAGGCGTGATTTACATTGAGATTAAAACATAGAGTGGATGCGCTGTAGCTCCAGAAAGGCCTCTCTAGTTTGGAAATGCATTGAAACTTAAATAATATCCGTCCACAAACCGTATAAGCTCCTGTCAGCACAGTTTTAATTAATTTATAAAAGTCTTGTCTTGTCTTTGTCGCTGAGTAAAATAAACACCACTAAAAAAGGCTCTGTTTTCCTGCAGGACTGTAAAATACCGTTTAATTAGATACAGTTCCCAGACGTTTCATGGTGGCTGTGATTGCAGATGAACCCTCCGAGTCCTGTTTGTGATTTGTGGAGTAGTTTGCGGCGCCAGCGTTCGTCTCAAACCGAGCAGAAACCTAATGAGCCCCAGACAGAAACCCAGCTCCTAATGAGGTCCAGCCACCGACTAATTACAGCAGAAACAACAGTAACAAGTGGACTGGGCTTCAGCGAGGACTGTGAGAGAGAAGGATGTAATTACTGCAGTAAATCAGACGGCTTCATGTGGATCTGTCGTCATTTGCTGATTACTTCGAACGGAGCGTGAGCTAAATAAGTGCTCTTTTCTGGGAGCCAGTCTCGAAATATATGGTAAACACTGGGACCAGATGCTGTAATTAAACACTATGAATGACAAACTATTTTATACACTTTCTGAAAAGCAACAGGTGGCAAATGGTGCGTTCGCGTGCTCCTCGGAAATTGTAAACCATAACAACAAGAAAGATGGTCAAAAATGTGCTAATGTTATTTTTAAAAGAGTGAATACAGTCACAGAAGCAGTTCAAGAAAAGGAAGCCTATTCAAAACATGAAGAAAGAATGTTGAAACCTTAGTATATGTCTAAATAAACCTATATGGACAAAAAAACTAGTTGTGCTCTAAAATGATCAAGTTATTAATGTGAAAACAGCTGGTCTGAATATTTTTAATGACTTATATTAAAGTAAAATATCTTAAACGTTTGCTTTCCTCCGACACGCTGATGATAAAATAACGTCAACATGGAATCTGAGCTTCTTGTGTATTTTTCAACTCGGAAAAACGTTTTCCCGAGTTCCCGAGGAGCACCTGAACGCACCAAAATCATCTTGATACTTGACATATTAAGGCAAAAGTATTATCAGCACAGAGGACAGCCTTCAGTGTCTATTTGACTCATTTTTACTGAATACATAAACACTTTAAACACTTCCACAACAAACGTCAACAAACGCAGCAGTATTTTCCATTCATTTAAATTAATTCACAAGTGAAATAAACAGTATTAGACACTTTAAAGACGGCAAAAAAGGAGTTGTGTCTCATGTCATTCACTCAGACTTGACTTTGACTCATGTATCTTGCTTTTTTGTTGCAACAAAAAAAACTATACACTCCACATGTTTTTTTCTTATCTCTGCTGCTGTATTTGTGCCCATTGTAATATATACGGATTTAAATAGTGCGTCTATGACTTTAATGGAAACATTTATTTTATTTTAATGTAGGTTTTGGCTCGAGTCTCGTCTTTGATGAGGAAGCACAGGTCCTAAAACCGTTCAGCGTTTGGTGTTTTATATAAGTCCATAACTATTCCAAAGAGTCCAGTCACTTGCAGCATTTAACCTTTATCTACTGTAGCCTAATTACTGGTTTAAATAGAGCAGTAAAATATTAAAAATGTTCTCTACCCACTCACTGACAGCACGCACATCAGTTCTCATTCACCAAAATAATGTTGTTTATGCAGAATTTGAGCTTTTTGGTGGCATTGTAGACTTAACTTGTGCATTTATAGCTTATATTCCCAACAAACACAACACACATGAACCTTGCATCAAGTGTTAGACTCTCTAAAGCCTTGCAAAGTTATTTTAACACAAAAAATCCCTAAACTACCACTTTATAAATTAGCTGTTACTGCAATGGCTAGTTTTGTCTTGTTAGTTTCCACACTTCTCATCCCTATTCTTCATTTAATAATAATCCAACACAATTTTAAATGAGTACAAGACCCTCATGAAGCTTCAATAAAACCTTAATAAATGTCTAATCATACCCATCACCTGCCACTTTAGGATTATTATTTGATATTTCTTTCATTAAACTAACCTCACCTTCTGCAAATAAATTCGTCTGAAAGTAGAGCAACATTTACGAGTTGCTCTCGAACGCGCCGCGCTCCGAGTCCGAACGGTGACTTTGTAAGAACGAGTATTTTATCCTGAGTGTGGATAAGATAAGCTTATTACAGCCTCTTATCTGTGGCTATGGTGTACACTACAGTAGATTAGCAGCTGCCCAGAGAAGAACTGACGGGAAGGGAGAAATAAAACGATACAGATGGGACGTGGGGAGTGGGACGGAGCGATAACAAGCAGGAAAGGAGTGGGAACGTTGAGTTAGAGCCGATATAGTCACATGCAATGGTCAGAATAATTTAACATGAGGAATAAAACTGCATCTGTCGGAACTTAAAATGACCACCGATGAGAAAATGAACGGAAACACTGAGAAACGAGGTGGAGAGGTGGAAAGACGGGAAAGAAAAAAGGACACGAGAGACAAAGAAAGTTAATCAACAGGACTTACATTGATGCCTTCCCAGGAAAACTCAGCTCGGCCATGCTTTGGGAACGGGAGAGAGGAAAGAGGAGAGGAAAGAGGAAAGAGAGGAAGGGACAGTAGTTACAAACAGAGACAGCGAAGGAAGGAGTCCACTATTCTCTACAATACATGGATTGTTTAGGATATTATACTATTGGGTGATTTTTTAGTTTCTTTTTTGGTCTAATGTCTGTGTTTCGAAAAGGTTTAGTCTGCTTTTATTGGTCAGAGGTGAACTGCATTGTGGGAATTGGTCCAAACCTGTGGCTACGTTATGTCTTAAAGCTGTGGTACCTGATTTCCTGCTTCTTTTATTTAAAAAAAGGTAAAACCGGAGCAATTTTTTACTACAAAATATTAATACGTTACATTAAATCGAAGTTTAGAGCTGACCTAAAACCTTACGTTTCTCTATTTTTATCTTTTTTGAGCTGTTTCTCTGTAAAATAAGACATATTTCCAACAGAATAACACATTTCCTTGGTTTACTTCCTTTGTCTTTCATTGTTGACATCAGTGTCGACCAATGGGAGCGCTCCCTTTTACCTGAAGCGAGCTGTGATTGGACGAAATGATAACAATTACCGTTATTAGAGGCTCATTATGGGAGTATTTCATGAAGCGAGCTGACTTGATGAGCTAAACTTCGATAAGTCTGGCTTATTTTGTTGTGGTTTCTATTCCGTGAAGCATCGTGAGTCAGAGTCAATCACCTGGAAACTTATGGAGGAAGTTTAACCTGGTCTGGAGCAGGTTTAAGGTCAGGCTTAGCACTTTTTTCCAACTGTCTCTGTAATGTTTTATCAGAATAAACTCTCACCACGTTAAACTGTTGTGTGATGGGACTGTGTTTTTGTTTTTTTACTCTGAATAAGCGCAGGACTGAGTGACTATGAATATGGATACAGAATTAGTCACAACATGCGCATTAATGACCACTCATCAGATCAACAGTCGCCACGGCAACACAATGAAACGGTTGCCACTGGTTTCATAAACAGTCTATTTCTGACAAAGGGATGAAACCAAAACGCTCAGTTAGGATTTTACCATTTAACAGTAAAACAGTAAAACCATGTAATGTATTTAAACCTCCTGAGTCTCATTTTCTCAGGGTCTCAGGAGGTTAAACGCAAAAGTCACCAGGGTTTTGTCGAGTGAAGGGATGAATAATGGAGAAAGAGTCAAAATAAAAGAGTGAAAGATGGGTATTGTATGTATGTAATGTAATAAATGACATATATTATTTAAATTGGCCGTCGGAGGCTGTTGTAGTTTGTTGAGTAGAGTTTAAACCAAAGCAGAACTACTTTTGTGAAATGAGACTCCCTCAGAAGCTATTTAAAACGTATAATTACTGATAAAGTGTATACTCAGCTCTAAATATGTCTTTTTATAGAGAAACAACACAAAAAAGAAAAACATAAACACAGAAAAGGGATGCAATGTGAAACGGAGATAAACACTGGTATTTCATTCGTGCAGTTTTTAACGAGGCAGAGATAATATCTGGATCTGGAAGTTTATGGTTAGCTCAAAATTACAGTTTGACAGAATGAAAAATGGGTCTAGTTTTACTTTTTTCAATCCAAGAAAAGCCTCCTGAGTGGTGTCTGAGATACTGACAAAGAAGAAAATCAGGGAATAAGAGCAATGAAATATAAATATAAATATGACCAATATGAAAAATGCTGTCTATTGTCAAACAATGCAAATAGAAATATTCTAGAAATTTCAAAAAATATATTCTATTGTCCATGAGCAGGTAAATTTATAATAATAATAATTTTAAAAAAACTTTAAAAAAAAAACGTCTTTGTGCTAATAATAATCAATATCAATAATCAAATAATAATTCAACTTTATTTACAAAAAAAAGCCTGTGAGTATCTACGGTAGCCCTGCAGGGACATGCTGTTGTCAGATGATGATGAGTTTGTCCTAAGCCTTAAAGCAAAAATGTGATGCTTCTCCTCCAGCAGTGCTCAGTTTGTCCTCTCTGGGCTTCCGTAGGAACAGGAAGTAACACCTCCTTCTGTTGGTTTTATGTCTAAAGCCTTACATGAGTCAAACTGCAGAAAAATGTCTGATTATGTTTGGGAGATTCATCTGATACTTTTTTGTGTTCAGAAATGTAAGTAGAACGAGAGAGAAGTTCCTGTTTTTATTATTCAAGTCGCGACGGGAGGTCATCGAGTGAATCAGACCAAACAGTAATAAAAATGCTAATGAGGAAATAACATCTGATGGTGGAGGAGCGAAAACAACTAAATATGATAAACATTCAGCCTCCGTTTGTGGAATTAAAGATGAAAGCTGAGAATATGTTAAAAACAAGGATATTGGACTTCAGCTTTTACTGCACTGATTTCCATTTTCATCTGAAGCTAAATACAGTTTATGATTAGCTCTGAGTGAAATAGAAGCTACTCTCATTGTGTTGTTTTCAATGAGAGACATGACTTATGCTTTTCTACCAAAGAAATGAAGCTAAACAGTGATTCATCTACAAATAAATGGTAAAAATCATATCTCAAACCAGTGTTATCTTCACTGTTTTTACACTTTCTCCATTTGGAAGAATAAAGCCACATTGAGGCATTTTCTAAAGGCCTCCATCATCCAATCCATCTAAAACCTATTCAAATCCAGCTAACACCTGTTAAAATCAAACTAGAACCGCTCAAATCCAATAAAATCAGTTCAAATCTGACAAAAAAGCTGTTCAAATCCAACAAAAATCAGTTCAAATCCAAGTAAAACCTGTTAAAATTTAAGTAAAACTTGTTCAAATCCATCTAAATATGTACTTGTGGAATAAGAATAAAATCAGAGACAGTCGGCCCTTGGAAATTTTCTTCTCATCAAATGTGGCCCTCGCAGTAAAAAGTTTACGACGTAAAGTTCAAAATGAGCAGAATCAGACTGAATGAACATAAAATACAAACCAACAACTGGACAGAAGTGTGGAGTTACATTATTTCTTCTAAATATAGGCCTATAATGCAACAATTGGAGCCTTTTTTTCTCCACAATAGACCTGACGCTGTTCAGACGAAACAAACAATGTGATTCAATGTAAATGTGTATTTTCACATCTTTAAACAGACTGTACCTGAGGTTTTTCTTCTAGAAAAATAGTTTAAACCCCAAAAAGTATATCACAATAGCAATAATTTGTGGTAAAAACAGGTAATGCTAAGCTAACGCTAAACTCTAAACTTCAGTTTGGTGAAATGTATTAGTATTTTGTGGAGGTTAAACTGGTCTGGTTTTATTTTTTAATAAAAGAGAAGCAGGAGAAGTTCATAGGCTGATTTTAGAGGAGAGTGGAGTCTGAGACAGGGATAAAAAAAAATAATAATCAGGAAGTAAAGCTTTAATTACTGGATATCACTTTAAAAAACAGGTTTTCAAAGTTGTCTGCAGCTATAACATTTAGTATTTAATAGACTGCCTTTATTGTCACTGTATTAAACTACAACAAAATTGGTTTTCTCCTTTAAAACAACTAATTCACTCAATAAAATACAGCAATAAATAGTCTAAAAGAATAATATGAAATGTCAAGTGCCTAAAATTACAGACATTATGATTATTGAGTGGCCTGTAGATTAGTACAATGTCATTTGTTAGAAACATGAAAAGTACGACAAATGACCTTTTATAGAACACAATAAACATGCCTGTCCTAAAATAAACATTTCAAACATTAAATATGCAGGTGCTTGTCAGTGATTTGAACCGGTTTTATTTGTGAGAGTGGATTAAAACAATCACCAAAGCTCCACAAACTGCCTCAGTGTCCTTTTCCAACCTTTACCGTCTGAAGCTGGAGATTTTAGAGCAAACATCGCCCGTTAATCACTGCCTCCGACTGAGTAAAGTCTCACAGCTGACAGACTGAACTGAACTAATAGAATAAGTCTTTATTTAATCTCAAAGCTAATGAAGTCGCGCCGCAGCGAGGAGCAGCTCGGACTCAGGCCAATTCATCTCACTCCAGCGTCGGAGATGAATCACTCGGATCAGAAAAGAGACGCCAAAATCTGTCTGAGGACAACTCGGACTTGGCTTCAGAATAAAACAGCAGAGTAAGTCGATTCTGTGTTACACTGATTAAACTAGAGCCAGGTGTTCATTTTATTTAATTCATGGTGAACAGTGAGTGTCAAAAGATTTAATCCTGTAGTGATTTACATTTTAAACACTGTTAATGCTGCAAAACTGATCAGTACTTTTGTGAATAAACCTAAACATAATAAGTTAAATTGTTTGGATCCTTTGTTGACATTTTAAACTGGTAAATAGTATTGCACTACATGGCACACACAATTAAGAGTCATAAAATCAGTCTACGATGATTTTAAGACACTTTTCACACTCAATTGTTATAATCTTATCTGTTTTGGGAAAAGATTGGGCCAGATTTGGAAAACTGTCAGCAGCTAAAGCTAAAAGCAGTCAGGTTTATAATACACATGCAAGTCCTACATGTTTTTAAGTTGCATATTTTCCCTTTTGTCTTTATTTGATAGATTCAGAGAAGACTGACAGAAAAGGAGGGTGAGAGAGCGGGGAATGACTGGAGCTGGAATTGAACCTGGGTTGCTTGAGTACGTTTCAATCTTTATTTTTAGTTATTGCACTGGCTTCTAGTATGTTTTTAAATTTATGAATGATTTTATTGTTTTTGAAATCAAGGACTGGCTTCTCAGTACATTTTGGACCGTACAAATGAATTAAAAGTCTCATCACTGCAGTGTTTTGCTTCACTGTTTGGAAAACGTACCACACACTTGGGACCCACATTTGAGACTTACACAGACTGCTCCAGTGGAAACGAGGCTAAAGTTACCTAGACCAGAATAAAGGTGGCTACAGCCATGTTTGTAGATACTGTCATCTGGAAAATAAAGGCAAAAACAGCCCAGAATAGGACAGTAACAGCCAATAACAATAACTAACAATAACAGTAAGTTTTACAGCAATGGTGTCAAACTCAAAGCTTTTATTTAATTTTGAATGAAAAGTTTCATCTTCATTTGAGTTTTACAAAAGTTATCTTTAACATTAATTTTCCTATTTAATGGAAACTGATTTTAGTTGGATTTAAACAGGTTTTATTAGGATTTGTGGAGGTTTTATTAGGATTTGTGGAGGTTTTAGATGGATTTGAACAGGTTTTAGAACTGGTTTAAGATGCTTTGAACAGTTTTAGATGGATTTCAACAGGTTTTATTTGGATTTGAACATGTTTTATTAGGATTTGAACAGGTTTTAGATGGATTTTAACAGTTTTAGATGGATTTGAACAGGTTTTATTAGGATTTGTGGAGGTTTTAGTTGGATTTGAACAAGTTTTAGATGGATTTAAACAGGTTTTATTAGGATTTGTGGAGGTTTTATTAGGATTTGTGGAGGTTTTAGATGGATTTGAACAGGTTTTAGAACTGGTTTAAGATGCTTTGAACAGTTTTAGATGGATTTCAACAGGTTTTATTTGGATTTGAACATGTTTTATTAGGATTTGAACAGGTTTTAGATGGATTTTAACAGTTTTAGATGGATTTGAACAGGTTTTAGATGGATTTGTGGAGGTTTTAGTTGGATTTGAACAAGTTTTAGATTGATTTGAACAGGTTTAAGAACTGGTTTAAGATGATTTGAACAGTTTCATTTGGATTTGAAATTTTTTTTATTTGGATTTGAACAGGTTTTATGTGGATTTAAGCAGTTTATATATATCTTTGTAGCAAAAACTGTCTTAAGATTTCCCAAACAAATAAAATGAATCTGATTGAAATCCATTTAAAACCTAAATGCATTGGAGGGCCAGATAAAACATTGCAAAGGGCCATATTTAGAGAGTTTGGAGCAGCACATCTAAGCATCAAGAACCCACTGGTTGTTATTAACAGTCTAATTAACGCAGCACTTGTTTAGTGTTACTCCATTTAAACGTCTGTGTTAAACCAAGCGTCCGTCGCCTCACAGCCTCTTTCTCCGATAACGCCTGTCGTCCTTGGTATTGATCAATGCCCCTGTCGCCTTCCGCAGATAAACCTCTGTTATTTCAGGCACCGCAGCCGAAAGAGGCAGGTCTAAATTATTCAGTAAAATGCAAACACCACGAGGTTCAGGGTCAGAGCGTGTAGCTGGCGTTAAGGAATTAATAAGAGAGTGATTTATCTCGTGTAGCAGACGCAGAGCAGCGGCGCTCAGCAGCTGTCCTTGGACCGCACTGCGTCAGAGGTCACGGGACGCTCCAGCAGAGTCGTCTTCTTTAACGTTTTCATTGTGTCTGTTCTTTTGTAATATCAGGCTTTGGTGATTCCTTACTTTTTGTTGGGCTTCAATAAAATATAAAGTACGTTTAAATGACGCAATACAACATTTAGCCTACTTCCCATTGAATAATTTTACATTTCCGTCTTATATTCCGGATATAAACTATTTTATCGTCTCGCTATTTGTCTGATTGTGGACTTAAGCAATATACAAACACAAATACAAACAAAAAAGCAGCGTACGTGAGATATTCAACAAGTCTTGAAACATTCATGAATAAAAATGGATTATTCAAACCCTTCTCTTTTTTGTCTAAAGGTACATTATTATTTATCCATCTGTGGGGCAAAGGTTAGCAAACAAATAAGCCGACAAATATCAGTAAAAACATTAATATGTCCCAGTTTTGAACAGATCATGTCCCTATTGTAGCTATTTTATTAAACACCAATCACTGTTGCAGACTTACAACAATTTTCCTTAGACTTTTGTTGCTTACTGTAAATAATTTGGCTTTTTTGTTTGTTTTTTTTACCCATAAACAGCTTTTATATTAAACATGAGGCTGAAGTTTCATTGTGTTCAGGTTATGTCTAAAAAAGGTGTGTTGTTAGTTGTTTATGTTCAAATACACAATTAAAGCTCTATTTTTGTCGATATCACACTTTTTTAAACTAAAAAACACATTTTCCGACACCTTTTGTTCGTGAAAAAAGTGTGTCTCAGTTTGGAAGTCTGGAAATATGGTCACCTACTTAAGTATACCATCGTTTCATTGTGTATAGTCATGCTTTTCGACAAATCCTAAGGCGTTATGTTCTATTTTGTCGTCTTGTCTCACTGTTAAAATAAAAACGTACTGTGGAAAACGTCACTAGACATTTCTGTGGAGCAGACACAGCCCATTTTAGACGCTTATAATTACACAGTTTATCTTTATGCACAGACACAGACTGTGAGACAAGTAGAAATGTAGTGCACTGCTCAATTTGGCAAGAATCTTAATAGTCATAAAATTAGAATTTCACAAATCTTTCCACACTTAATTGTCACCCTCTAAACTATGTCGGCGAAGAAGAGGGGCTAGATTTTTTAAGGAAATGATCATTTTTAGCAGCAGTGCAGTGTATCATAAAATGTGAGTTATACATGTTTTTTTATTGGAGACAGAATTCATGGCTTCAAGTAAAAAACAAGCAGGTGCCTTCTTGCTTTTAAAGTCTGTTCATTATTTGTGTTTCCATCAGTTATTGAGCAAATTTACTGCTTTCTTTTTACGGTATTATTTCAGTTTTATATTCCGTATTTAAACCTGTTTAGTGACTGTTCTCTCATAAGTTTGGACACAGATTTCACTGTAAAACATGTTCCCAATTACACTAAGTTTATTATTAGCTTATGTTTCCAAATAATTGTCCAAACCCTCCCTGTTTTTAGCAAGAAGATGCTTATCCTGGAATCCTGGAAAACCACTAAAAACAGTCTTTATTTTAGTTTGTGGCAAAATTTCACTGAGCAGCAGCTTTTCTTGATTGACCTGTGCCCTTTCTTAGACACCTGTTGTGTTACTCATCTACCTCACTATGTAACAGGAAGTCAGGCAAAATATTCAACGATCCCTTTCAGAAGCAGCAGGTAAAACAATCATTATATTGAGTTTAATACTAGTTGAATCGGTCAGATGATCATAAACTCAGAGGAGACTGTGCTGTGAATAAATGTTTGTTTTGTGTCGCTGTGAAGAATGGCTCGTTTCGCCTCAGAAGAGACACGACACCAGAGCCGTATCGATCCACAAACAGATGGGGTTTCAGCCAAAGTGCTTTTACTGAGGAATATCCCACTAATGTGTCATGTGACTCCTGTGGCACAAACAAAACTGATTTCTTTCACAGTGCATCTAAAACCACCTGTAAATGTTACCCTTTAGTGACTCTACGAGTGAAAAACAACCTTCTCTGTTATTCTTTTGTAAGAACTCTGCAGAGATGAGGTTTATGCCAAATAAAGCAATAGCAACTTAGACTCACTCAGTGTTAATTGGATCAGATATTTTCACTCTGAGCTGTCAATCACTTTTTTATTACCTCCTGTGAAGCCGACTGTTTCCTTATGAGCCTTATGGTCATTCAAATCAAAATATAAGTGGTTATATTGGACCTTATAATACTTAGAATAGAGTAAAACTGGTTATATTCAGATTTGGAAGGGGTTTTAAGTAGTACTTTAACCTGTAAAAACAGTTTAACCTGCTTGGACAAGTCTAAAGTGGTTTAACATGGACCTGAATTGGTTTTAAGTAGCTTTAAATTCATTAGAAAAGGATTTTAATAGGTTTTAAGGTTTAAAATGGACTGTAGCTGGAATGGAGTGACTTTAAACTGGTTATAAAAGGATACAGACTTTATCCAGATGGGCTTTAAGTGGACTCTAGCCAGTTTTAAATGGATTTAACCTGATTGTAACTGGATTTTGACAGGTTTCAAGTGGTTTAATGAACAAGCTTTGCATCCGTCACACTGAAGCTAACAAGCAGCTCGTGACGTTTTTAATGAAAATTCATATTATATCTCTGTCCTTTACTTCCTGCTGCTTCTCTTCATCTCTCCGTTTCAATAAAATGGCAGAAATACATACTGCTTTACATCTGAGCGCGCAGAGGCCACGTTTCCGTAGCAACGACAGTATAAACCTCCGCGGGGGACGTAACCTTTACCGAGTTATTCTTCAGATCCGTGTTGCCGCGTTTATTCACGGGTCTGCAGGGGTTTGTGTGCAGCTTTTGAATCATCTTTTGACTGATACCGTGCCAGACTCGGTCCACCTGCCGGAGTCTGCGCGCTCGCCGATAATTCTCGCCGAGGAGTCCTCTTTTTGAGCGGGTAAACAAGTCAAGAGGCGTCCTGGGATCAGCGCCGGACGCGAACGGATCGCGCTCGTCTCAAATGAAGCTCGGAAATGTCACGTTCAGGACACGCAACAATTAAGAGTTAGACGTTCAAAAAGTTTGGGAATATGTCATTTAATGTTCAAGCGTAAAGAAAAACTGAATCAATCAAATTAATTCATGTGTCCTTTTAATTTCATTGTATCCTGTCCTCTGAAGAACACAATATGCTTTTACTAAATCGCTCTCGATCGATGTTGCTGCAAATGCTCACTGAATTCCAACTCAAAGAACCTCCTTGGCCTTTTATCCATTTTTCCATTTCAAATGCAGTGACCCAGATACGACTGTGCTGCGAATTCTACCAAATCCTGGGCCAAACTTCACACTCTGATATTTTCTCTTTTTTAAACTAACTTTTTCAGAGCCATGTGACCTCGAGAAGCAGCTCCTCTCACCTTCAAAAGCTGAAACGACGCTGTGTAAGAGCTCAACGAGGACGCACAGTGATTTATATTCTGTCAGAGTCCTTTCGGTAAAATGGGAAAACAAATGGAATCACTGCTGTACAGGCGTTAAAAAATAATTTAAAAAACGTAATAGCATTTTACCTGATCCCCATCTTTCCGCACCGGCACCGCATCGGCCGCTGGAAAACAAGAAGCAAAGAATAAATGGGTTTAATACGACTCCAGTGTTATATATGCATCAAACAAGAATCTAACACACAGAGTTTCACTGTACAGCATTCGGTTTTGAACTTTGAACAATAATTTAGCTTTAAATGCATTTAAATGAAGAAAGAACTAAACTGAAACCTTGTTAGCCTCAAGATGTTAGCTCCAATTATTCTGGAAACATTTTATTTTTTAAATTTGGACTCATTTTGCACACTTCACCAAGCTTTGATGCGTATGTAAATGTTAACAGATGTCGTCCTTGTAAAAAAATCGTTTACATAGTTGAGCAAAACGGAAAACATGAGTGCATTAGTATAGCGTTGAAAAAAACATTTAAAGCTTCATAAAACAGAGTCAAACGAGCCATTTTAGTGTCAATACTTCCTGTTTTTGTTCCTACAGATGCCCAGAGAGGACAAACTGAGCTTTGTGCATGTGTCAGAAAACCTTCTCACGACTCTGGGCTGATTTTGTTCCACATTTTTACATTTAAATCCCAATCAGATCTATTTCTACTGGGTTTGTTCAACGACAACAGCTTGAGATTTAACTTTTTATCCAGTTATTTAATTATCAATGAGTCACACAAACACACAATAAAAACAATAAATAATCAATCTCAAAATACACTTCATTTTAAAAAAAACAAAAACATATTGAACTTTAAAATGAAAAAAAAGAAAATCTATGACCGTTCAGTCCTCACAGCCCATGGATAAATACAGTTTAGTTTAGTATTAAACAGTGACGCCGCCATTTTGGGCTTTGTTTTGGTGGATTTATATAAAAAACTAAACTTTTTATAACTCACACATACTTTGTCAGATTTGCCCTAAACGTAAATTGTTTAATCAGTCAAAGAACCTGAGTAGATTTATAAATAAATACCCAAATGGTGTGATAGCGCCCCCTGCACGTCTATGGGACCAACAAATGTGTAGTTTGTTGTAAATGGACAAACTTTAGCACTATTTTTCAAACAGATACATATATAAAACACAGCTGAGATGACACAGAACCAATCAGAGCAAGGCAGCATCACATAAAGACCAAAAAAAGGGGAATTTTTAAAACGTGAATGAGTCTTATCCTCAAAAACAAAACCAGTACAGCAATATAAAGGTTAGACAATATACTATCTGTATTGTTATAACTTATAGGAGTCAGAAATCCCATCATATTGTGACGTACCATGTGACTTCACTCCTAATAAAGAGGATATAATAATAAATCCCACAGTGTCATGACGAGCAGCTGACACTTTAACAGCGATCCAGCCTTCAGTTCACCGCCGGAGCCAAAATAACATCCCCGTCCAGCATTTTAAGCGTCCTGTCTCACACACTCCCTCGCACACAAAGACGGCGCGCTAAAATTAGATTAATTATCCACGGCAGGCGAGGGCACGAGAGCTGTGAGTCACGAGACCGAGATGATCCCAGAATACGGCGGGTGATGAAAGGGGGACGCCGCGATGCCACTTCCTCTCGAACGTCACGTCAGCGTAGAGATTCACGCAGAGATTTAACAAACACAAAACTACAGCTGGGGTTTTATCACGGGAAATAATAATAACGGTTCTAGATGTGTTTGTGGGACGTGTCACCTTGGATTTGACCTTGGATGAAAAAGCTGTTGTTTATGTTTGTCTTTAATGAAAATATTCTTCTTTTCATTCTGTATTTTTGCGATCAAAGTCAAAAAGGTTGTGTGAAATGTTTTGTAGATCTTATAAAATAAACATATAAATATATAAATAAAATGGCTTGGCTCTGCAAAAGACACAGTGTACAAAGCTATTACTTCCTGTTTTTGATTCTACAGAAGCCCAGAGAGGACAAACTGAGCACTGTTGAAGGATGTTTATGAACAAAATTGATTAAATAAAATCTAGTAAAATTTAAGTAAAATCACAACCAGACTTGGGTTTGTTCATAGCCAGCAGCATGTCCCTACAGGGCTACCATAGCTGTTAACATGCTCTAAAAAAAGAGGAGTATGTATGGGCTGCAATGTGTATTTTCGCCACTAGATGTCGACAAAAAGGCCAAAAATATTCATCTCAACTCTAATTTTGAATATAATCGTTACATTTCTTTTCAGTCTGAACGTCGTAACAACATAGAAAACAGAAAAAAAAGTGATGTAGTACATAAAAAGAATTAATTAATGTATATTTATGATGTAGCACACTAGCTTATTTCTTTTAAAGGGCTTTTCTTTTAATTCAAAGTAAAGGGTTACTTTTAAAGAGTCTTTTCCGTGAAAACCTGTTGAATACTTTCTGGAAATTCAGTTCATTTATTCATTTTCTAAAGCCTGTCCCAAAGATAAAAACAGATATATTATAGGTTATGAATGAATTCAAAGACAAACGAAACAACAAACAAAATCCCTTCATTTTTTTCATAATAGTTTATTTTTAGTCTTTAACTTGACCTTTAATAAAGTGTAACAACTTTCACAAATGTCTCAAATGTTTCCTGACATTAAAACAATAAGTACTTTTCCAAATTTCTTTTCAAATCCACTCGAGAACATGGCAAAGACTAGAGAAAGACATTTTTATATTTGTATTTGACTCCTACACAGAATATTACCAAAAAAACGACTAAAATGGAGGACTGTGTGAATGAGACGCCTGTCAATCAAAGTCAGTGCACAGCGTTAGAGGTTAATGGAGCATGAAGAGATGAATTCATCAAGGACTAACTTCCACAGTTGTCACAAAATGAGTCATTTCTCTTTCAAAACCAAGGCCTGTTTTTGCGGCAGGTCGTTCTCTTGTTACTTTTATTGCCGTTGCAGAGCTGTGTAACCTCAAAACACTTATAAATATGTCCTAAAGCAACACAGTCATTAGAGCCAACCTTGTTTACTCCTGTGAGACCGTATTGATCGATTGTGCGTTCATACACACATCACGTCTGGAATATAAATACAGCATAAAAGCCACATGACTCATAACTCCAGCATTAGAACAGGTCGATTCACAAAACATGAAGTTCAAACTCCATCAAATCAAATCTGCTGCTTGTTTCACTGCATTGGGCCAGAGCTATAATTAGATGAATTGTTGGAGCTGCACGGATCAGAGCGAACTGAGACGGTGAAGGAAACGACAGGCCTCACTGATGTTTACACTGACTTTTATCTTTTGTCTGTGTCTTGTCATCATTTCTCAGGATGTAAAATATTTGGTAATAGTTCATTAATAAGAATGGCACAAACTAATTAGCTTGTCGTCAGTGCTAACGGCTTTCGTGAATTCAGCTATTGTCGCTCTGAAGCAAAACTGTGGAGACGGGACACAAAAGAACCAAGCTCTCGAGGAAAGTGAGGATCTAAAGGACACTCGGTCTCCTCGGGGAAGACGTCTCCGCTGCAGAAGAAAAGTTCCTCGGGTTTCCTTCGAGAAACACTGAGAATATTTAAACGTTGGGGAAGAGCCTGATCTTCTGAACCTGATCAATTTTGCGTGTGATGCTAATTAGCGATTGCATGGAAGAGAGTGGCCTTTAATATAGTTTGAGAGGGATATTTTCTTTATTATATTTTTAAAGAGATTGGTTTTCTTTATTTATTTATTGTACTGTGTCATGTTTTTTTGTTGTTTTTTTATTTTTGTTTTGTTTTTAGATATTGGGGTATTGTATTTTGATTATTTTTAATTTTATTTATTTATTTATTTATGTTGTTTAATTTCCCCTCAGGGATAAAAAAAAGAAATTCTGATTCTGAGTTAGCAGCATATTTACTAAGACAACAATTCATGTCATGCAACACAAAACTACACTTTCACATTAATGACAGTGTGTGCAAAAAAAACTAAAAAAGTAAATGTGATGTATCGACCTGTTCAATGCCAGGGGCCACGTGTCATGCTGGATGTTTTTTTAAAATCGTTTCTGAGCTTTTTCGTCCTCTGATTCTACGTTTAGTTAGATTAGGAATACTTCTTGCCAGTGTGTTTGTTTTTTATGTTAATATATGTTTCAAAATCAAATGTAAAATGCTGTGGCTTCCTGTAGCTTATGTTGCTGTAGGAGACGCTCAAGTACTTCAAGTCAAGTGCTGAGAAATTAATCCAACTTCAGCTGCAAAGTTAAGATGAGGGTGCTCAAGTTGGAAATTGCTTTTAGTCTCTCCAGGACCACTCTTTCCACCATTTCACTGCAATTTCATTAAAAAAAAAGCGTTCGTTGTTCATCAAAGCTATCGTAAGGCAAACTAAAGTGGATTTCGCAGTTGTAATAGTCCGTGCTGATGATTGGTTTTGGTTTCTAATTGTGTCGTAGTGCTCAAGACCAGACACTTTAAACCAAGATGACGATGAAGATTTAGGGCCAGTTCTAAGCTTTGTATTTTTTCCTGGGATGCTAATATCTGATTGAGAGGAAGAGAGTTTTCTATTTAGCCAAACAGTAAAGACATGCCTTTTATTCGCTGCACTCAACCTCAAACTAAACTCATTTATACTCATTGTTTTCTACATTAAACATTATCATTTAAAACACAACCATTCTGAACATTACAGATCAGTGTTGTAATATAATGAGTTTCCTGAAAATATACAGTATTTATTCAGGTGTGGATATAAAAAAAATAAAGTAAACTATAAAGTATGTTTATTTTTTATTAGTTTACAAAATGCAAAGTGAAAAAACAAGATAATTCTAAATTAAAATCAATATTTTGTCTGACAGCTCCAGCAGTTTCACGTTTTTGAAGGATCCAGGTTCTGAAACATTTGGAGAATCCCAAACAAAACCAGACCAGACTGGACTAAACCAGACCATGTAATCCCAGACAAAACCAGACCAGACTGGACTAAACCAGACCATGTAATCCCAGACAAAACCAGGTAAAACTGGACTAAACCAGACCATGTAATCCCAGACAAAACCAGACCAGACTGGACTAAACCAGACCATGTAATCCCAGACAAAACCAGACCAGACTGGACTAAACCAGACCATGTAATCCCAGACAAAACCAGACCAAACTGGACTAAACCAGACCATGTAATCCCAGACAAAACCAGACCAGACTGGACTAAACCAGACCATGTAATCCCAGACAAAACCAGACCAAACTGGACTAAACCAGACCATGTAATCCCAGACAAAACCAGACCAAACTGGACTAAACCAGACCATGTAATCCCAGACAAGACCAGACCAGACTGACTAACCAGACCATGTAATCCCAACCACCACTACTACCAACCATGTAATCCCAGCCGACCAGACTGGACTACCAGAACTCCATCACGTCAGGACTCTTTGTTCTGGGATCTGTCTAAAAAATGGAAGGTTTTTGTCTCTTCACTCACTTTTCCATTTTGTAAATTGATTAAAAAAACATTTAAATTGTGTATTGTTGACAGCATCCTTACTTTACTGCCTATCTTCACACCTAATACTGTACACAATCCCAGAAACAATGTCTGTCTCCAAATTTAAAATGATACACCTTTGTTTCTATAAATGCTTTAAGCTGTTCTTCATTTGCTGATGTTGAGTTTGCATTAATACAGGAGCCCAGTATTCATTCAAAGCCTTCATCTGTCGAGTTAAGGTGGATTTCTCAGTTGTATCTGATCCCAAAGGCAGGGCTCAGTCTCAGAGCTGATATTATATTCTGATATATTGGATTTTCTACATCTACGTCAATGGCGTCTGTGTGGATCCCTTCACAATGGAGCTGAGGTCTAAAAATACTTCAGCCCTGAGCTCAGACATAAGCTTTCCAACTGAATCGATATCAATAAAACTCCCCGAGGTAAAAAAAAAAATAAAATAAATAAAGCGAACGGTGTCGTGGTGTTCGGGGGCAGATGATACAGTTAAGAGATGGAGTTCATCTCTTGGGACGAGGTGACAACTCCTCAGCGATCGATGCTCTCAGGCTCATCCTATTGTTGAGGAGAAATAGGCTTATTTTCAAAAACCATTTGGAGACTGTATCTGTGCTGCTCCAGCCTTAAAGCCACGTTCAAGTTTGGGTATTTTAACAGTTTGGTTTGCTTTGGGGACGTGGGAAAAAATAAATAAAATCCATTTGATCCCCTTTGCTCTGAAATGTCAACACGAAAAAACAAAAATAGAAAAGCATGAATGGAGAATGTCACTGAGCCTTTAGAAATGAAAATGAGGCAGTTTAAGGTTATTTTACCAAAAGGACACAACTGTAAAAGCTCCCATGAGTCCAAGTCAAGTTACAGTTCGACAAAACCCAACAATCTCTGAAGAAACAGGAGCAACTCGTTCATTTAACCCTGGGTTTCGGCACAAACACATCAAGAAAAGACCAACCTTAGATAGAAAGTGAACTACCGTTATGAAACTGAAAACCCAAATCCTGCGTCTAAGCAACAAAAGGACGATGAACAATATGTTAAAATGGACAAAAATTGAGGTTTAATTGTTTTAGCACTGTCTGACAAAACATTTAGATGGAAATATGAAGATACAGGAACATTTTAAGCGATACCTGCTGTATTTAGTTAGATTTGACTACGAAATATTCAACATGAACTATATCAGATGCATTTTCTGTTCAAAATTCAATGCCAAGCTGTCAGATTGTCCTTCATACATTGTTTCGATCAGATCACTATGCTGTAATATCCTGAGAAGGCAGTATTGGACAGAAGTATTACTGTGTGCGCATCTGGAAGTTGGATCACGCAAAAACTACTGCAAAGATTTGTGAATTAAAGTCCAGAAACATAGAAAATAACATGGAAACAGTGAACATTCCCTTTTCTATTTGTTTTTATGTTAAACTTAAGGCATAAAGGAGCTTTGAACAGATATTTTTCAGTTGTCAATATAATGAATGAATGATAGTGACATATAATATTGACCTGTGTACTTTGTGTGACAAAAAAATAATCAAAATGTCAAAAGTGAAATGAAAGCTACAGCCCTGTAAGCTTGAGTACGTTGGTGTTTGGACAATTTTGAGGAGCTCTTCAAGGTTTCCTGAAAGATAACCCTAAGTTGCCAAGGAAACAGTCAAAGATTTCACAGATATTTTTAGATATTGATTTTTTAAGTGTGGGTCAAAGGACAGAAGGTGTGCTCCGCTGTAACGACTGAAAGCCCCTCGAGACAAAGCTGTGATTTATGATAAAAGAGCACGAGTCGCCGCGACCTGCTGTTCGCCGCTAACGCACGTTTTAACCGGTAAATTAACCCCTTCACAGCCTCACATTCGTCAAAAGGTGCTTCAGGTGTTACTGGAAATACTCAGACCTTCTACATCAGTGGTGTCAAACTCAAAATGGTGAGGGGCCGCGATCGTTAATAAGAATCCTGTCAGGGGCCGAAGATGGAGACATTTGGGAAGCTTTTATGTAAATTTGGAATGGAAGGTTTCATCTGCATTATTTTTCCTTCTTCTATGGAAACTGATTTTAGTTGGTAGGTTTTAGATGGATTTGAACTGGTTTTAGTCTGATTTTAACAGGTTTTTGTTGGATTTTAACAGTTTTTTAGTTGGATTCGAACAGGTTTTAGATGGATTTGAACTGGTTTTAGTCTGATTTTAACAGGTTTTTGTTAGATTTTAACAGTTTTTTAGTTGGATTTGAACAGGTTTTAGATGGATTTGAACAGATTTAGTTGGATTCGAACAGGTTTTATTAGAACTTTAACAGGTATTAGGGGGATTTGAACAGGTTTTAGTCTGATTTTAACAGGTTTTTGTTGGATTTTAACAGTTTTTTAGTTGGATTCGAACAGGTTTTAGATGGATTTGAACAGATTTAGTTGGATTTGAACAGGTTTTAGATGGATTTGAACAGATTTAGTTGGATTCGAACAGGTTTTATTAGAACTTCAACAGGTATTAGGGGGATTTGAACAGGTTTTATTTATCTTTGTAGCAAAAACTGGCTTAAACTATAAAATCTAGTGCAAAAAAAAAAAAAAATCACCTTCTAAATGTATTGAAGGGCCACATAAAACATTGCAAAGGGCCGCATTTGGCCCCCGGGCCTTGAGTTTGACGTGTGTGTTCTACATCTACACTGTATCCCTGAGAAGAGGATGAATTATATTAAACATGTAAACATTTAACAAGAATCTGAAACACAGTAAATGTTTAAAATGAGTGGAAAGTCTTATAAATGAAAGGATCTTTAGACATAAATATCCACAGATTTTGCAGCAGATGCTAAAGTCACTGTCACGATGCAATGCGCTGATTTTTCTTGACGTGACGGTGTCCAATGTGTTGTATTTTTTCTTACTGCAGAGCTCTTGGATAAAATACAGAGGAATTTGAGATTTAAAACAGTCACAATCAAAGATCAATGAGATAGAAATGAACAAGTTCCTTTAGTTTTCGAACAGAAGATCAGAGATTTGACTTTCAGGAAGCTTTTATAAACCTATTTGAGTAAAAATTCAGTAATAACACAAAGAATTTATAATGTTAATGCTACGTTAGAGAGCTAGGTGGCAGCTTTTTGTAGTGTTATGATGTGGCATGGCCAGTCGTACCCATTCACTTAGCAAACAATTACCTTATCTCTGTGAAATTTGTCTGGAATCCCTTCCTTTTACATAAATTTCAATATTTTTCTGTAATTGTGTTGATTCGATTGCTCTATCTTCATTGAAAAAAAGAACAGACTTGATTTTTTTGTTTTTGCCACATTTTCTTTTGTATTTCAAGGCAACTTTTATGTATGTTTAGGAAAATAAAAAGTAAAAACCCACCTAAGCCTCCATTCTGTAGCCTCAGTGTTTAAATAAATGGAGCAGCTGAATATGGAGCCACTGCTAAAAAACACATTTAAGCAAAATTTACCATTTTTGCGGCCACTTTCCTTTCATCTAATGAGAAAATGTGTTGTGGTCTGCAGCTAAAATGTGAACTCAGCTCACGTTGTTTACAGTAAAAGAGTCTACGGTGTTTTTCTGTGTCTCTTAATAAATAACTATCTCATCTGACGTAGAGCTCAGAGCCTCACTGTGAGCCCGAAGGGACGTCCCAAACCAAAGCTCCAACAGAACGCACGAAGAAATACTGAAAAGGCATCAAATATCAAAGCCACAAAGCAGAGCAGAGAACCACAAAGGCTGCTGGGAAAAGAGATGAAGGAAAATGCCATAAAGATAAAAAATGAAACCATGCAGCGAGATGAGTTATGAAGATAAATCTATATTTGAACTTAATGTCAAGGGGTTTCATTATTGTACGTCTCCATTGAAATACTTGACTTAAACCAGAGAGCATCTGTTTCTTTGTGTTTGAAGAGACATTTTTTTTTCTTTTTATTGCATATATTAATAATGTAACGCCAGGTACTTATGCAACAGAGGCCATTTAATCATCTGAAGGCAACAAACATCTACAAATAAGAGTCACAAAGACCATATTACTGTACAAATACATCACTGTGCTCACATAAATATACAGTAATATAATAGCTGCACAGTTGGATAACACAAATATAAATTTAAACAATAATAAATCAATGGAGAACAATGGATAAAAAGGGAAAAGAGTGCATTGTATGGGCCATATTGGCAGAAAAAGCAAGAAATACATGATTAATGCCAGTGTAGAGCTGAACACTTTGAGCTAAACTTCATTAAATCAGATTCCCTGAGCCTAAACGAGTCCTTTCCAGAAAGATATGTAAACATTTCTGAGGTTGTAGGTCTGTAAATGTGAAATAACAAGATATAGGAGTTGTGTTTTATAACATTAACTGAGTCTGAAGTGGTTACACAGCAGAGTTACCTGTTTTTTTTAGCCTTAATATGTCCATATCTTTTTTATTAACAGCTCAAATATAACAGTTATCACTTATCTGTGCTATTTCTGGAGTTAATTGAACAACAACCATCTACAGTGTGACAGGAGTCAAAGATACGGGCATAAATTAAAGTGCCTCCTGGAGTTTTTATTTTGAAAAATCACCAATTAGACGATTTATTTTCAGTGTCAGCTTCCTTTTCGTCTCAGAGCTGCTTGATGTCCACCAAAAACAGACGAGCAACACGTCATTTTCACAGTTTTTACTTCCTTTTCTAGTTTTACTTTCCAAAACTGTGAAACTAAAGTCAACGATCTTCAAATCAAAGCGCTTTTTATGACCATTGAGTGCTTTTACGCCTCACACCAGTGAAATCGAATGTAAATATCATTAATATATTCCTGACTCACGATCTGACGTCACGTTGTGGTTTCGCCTCGGCTCTGGATCTTTAAATAAAGGCTGACGCGCTGGTGGCAGGAAACATAACACTTAGAGTAAGTGCAGCTCTGTAAGTGTTCCAGGAGGAATTATAAAACCAATTTACAGCCCTGTAGGACCCAAGGTGGCAGACGGGAATATTAATGCGGAGATTAGACGATAAAAGTGTAATACAATTATTGAGATTATGGTTAAAGCAAAGGAAAGATCTGAATGAACGCTATAGATCAGCAGACGTCATGTGGCTAAGTTTGGTTTATTTATTTGAACAGGAAACTATCGGAGCACAGTTATTGAGATAAATGCCACAAAACTTCATTAGATCAATATTCCTGACTCTGACCCAGATCCTGAGCTGTGTTAGAGTCGGATTTATGTGGAGTTTTCTCTTTTTTTTTGCTTGCAACATCAGCCAAAACCTGTACAATAAGCTAATCCTTCTGTCAGTGAGTAAAATACTGACTCATGGCACTGCTTCTAAGGTTTAAAAATGTCTGCTCGAGATTTTTACAAAAGAAAATATTATTTGGCCCAAGCTTTTTCCACTAAATCCATGTCTGTGGTGTTTATTACAGACTTACAGCGTCTATTTTTAAAACAAACTGTGCTCCTGTGCTCATAATTCACAAATCCCTGCCAAGCTTGTTTATTGGACCTCATTATTTTTTTAAATCTCAAGACAGTTTTTAGACCAGGACTGGCCTATTATTAAGAACTGACTCAAGGCGCTGTTTGGGGGAAGCTTCTGCTGCGTATTTATCTCGACTCTTGACTCAAATTTAAACAAAAAAACAAATATATCCCTCTAACTCTCTTACAACTGTAACTATTCCCTTGGATCTCCTCAAATTTATCTCCGTTTTCTTACTTGATTCCTGAAAGTCTTGCTCTAGAGCGAGTCTTGGGTATGTTTTATTTCCTTTTTAAAGTGTTTCATTTGATAAAGACTGAAACGGAGATGAAACCTTACATTTAGTTTGTTTTTAACATTAATTTTCTCCTTTTATGCCTCATTTTCGAGCATCATTTTGTGAATTCACTTCGATTCGTGCTACTTTGCCTCATTTTAAGCCCCATTTTGGTCCCTTTAAATGGTTACCCCTGTTTGTGGTGGTATTCTTCCTTATTCCATATCTTTAGAATAGTTTGGTGCCTTTTGTCGTAGATTAATGTGCAAAAAAAACAAAAAAAATCACCTAACAAATGTATTGGATTGCCAAATAAAACACTCTGGTGTCACTCACACTTATATTATGTATGCTATATTGTGAGTTTTCTTAATTTATCTCCTTATAGCAGCTACATATTTGAATAATTATCTCTTTTTTTAGCCTCTTCCAACACATGAGCAGGAAAAGCTTAGCAATATTTTGTCCCAACCCTACTTTTGAAGCCACATTTCAATCCAGTTATGAAAGTAAATATTCAAACTGCAGCCCATCTCAAATATAAGTCCCGTCCATGAGGTTACTTCCTCAAGTTCACATTCACATTGTAGGATTCAAGGATGCAGTACGTCTCTATTTTCTAGGAACCACACTCCATCCATTTTGTTGTGACATTTCAGACAAAGCAGCTGTTGTTTCTAAGCAACGAATGACAATAAAAGATGAAAAAGGAGAAAGATAAAACTAAAATCAAGTAAATATACCTGTTGCTCAGGTATTAACACTGTTTACACAAAGGATAGCCATAACCTTTGTCTTTCTAAAACCCAAACAAGTTAGTAGATATCAGGACAAACACAGCTTAATGTTTGCTCTGTGCTTTCCTTTTTGGCCTTGTTGTGATCTGTGAAAGACAAATAGACAAGTCATGTGTTCAGGACTGTCTTAATCCTTATTTTTACAAGCTTTGGACACTTCTAACGTTTAGTACACACTTTGAGAAAGATCTTAGGGACAGAGCCAGCATTCAAACAGATTCATTAAACAGTTTGCTGCAAAGAATAAACTGAATGGCTTCTATTCAAGATAAGATTGTATCAGTCTAATATCCAATATAGATTTAGTACCAACACTATAATTGAAAGTGCATTGCCGGAGCCCTGACACTGACGCATGTGAATGTTTATTGTTGCAGAAAAAGGAAGCGTTGCGTGGATGCGTCCTGACAGCTCGTTGTGGCAGAGCGGGCGCCTGTCGCTGCTGCTCCGCTCGGGGCCGTCCCTCGCTCGCCGACTTCCCCGACGTGTTTTCCCCGTTTCCGTTTGTTTAAAGGCGACGGCCGGTCCGTGACGATGATCGGGAGTGAAGCCAGGAGTCTGACTCACCTCGCGCTCTGAGGGAGTTCACCGCTCACGCTGGAGTAAGGCTTTACCTAAACTCAACCGAGCGTACGGCTTCTGCCTGAGCGACCGCCATCGAGGGTCAGCGCTGCGTCCCCCTGAGCGTCTGGAGGGGTCTGCGCCGAGATAAATGTGCTTCATTTGTCGAGACGCACCTCCTGCTCTTCCTTCTCGCTGCAATTCTGAAAGCTTTCCTTGAAAATCAATGGAAATCTATGAAATACTTGGCCTTAAGATCCTTCATTTTAATCTGGAAATCAAATATGAAGCATTAAAGCCAATTGGTTGGTTCCCTGCTATTTTTTAGAGTGATATTTCTTGTGAGGTTGCTTTTCTTTGTTTCCTTTTATATTTTTACATTCTGCTGTACTGTATTTTGATATTTATTGATTATATTTATTTTATGTTCTTCTGATTTTGATTAAAAAAGGTAAGTATAGCCTCTCTTTTAAGACCCTACTTTAGTTAACTCATATCCAGCCAGATCAACACAACTCTTCACACAATGAGACAAAACAGCCTCTTGTGAGTTTGTAAATCCAAAAAAGTTGCAAATTGTTGCTTTAAAATGTAAAGTGTTGAATGAAAAAAAGTCTAAGATCTGCAAATATTGTCAATCAACAGAGAATGGACATCAAAGTGTCAACAGTTTGTCTTTTTTACAGTGCAGTCTATGGGAAATGTTAATTGTATTGATATAGCCCTGATTAATAATAAAAAACCTGAAATGGTATAATGTGTAGTGACTTTGACACTTATTAAGTTAGTTATTAGCACATCTCATTAAGGTTGGGAAAAGGCAGAAGTATATTGGGTAATTCCTGAAAAAAAAACCTCAAATGTTATCACCAAAAAATGCCAGTTTTGCCACTGGACTGAACCTATACGTAATAAAATACTGACTTAACTACTCCTTGATTCTTGGAGCCCTAAATATTCCGCCCTGTTACTGATCTGAGTTCAGTTGAGGAGACTTTCTTTCTGAAAATATAGTTTACTGTAAGAAAAGTTGCACAAAAATAAACCAAATCTCACTTTCGTCTCTTTTCTTTACAGTGAAAATGTTCTAATTCATCTGAAGAAGTCACAGTTTCTTCCTTCCTCGCGGCGCAGCTTCAGTTTTGTGTCTTTATTCAAGGCCAAAGCTTCAAGAAGATTCACACTGAGACCGAGCTGCTTTATTTAGTTTCTCTCAAACAAAAAGACTGCTTCCAAAACAAGGATTAGACCACAGCGGAACTAGAGCTGCTCCGACTCCAAATCCTGCCACACAGACAGTCGGGGCTTGAGTTTGTGAATATTATGGCTTTATTTTGTATGAAGAAGGCAAAATGGAAAAAGTAAAACATAAAAGCTGGAAAAGGTCAGATTTATGATCTCGTAGTTTCACTTTTAACAATAATAACTCGTAAGAATGCATCCCAGTCACTTCTGTGTGATTCATTTGGTCTGTTCTTCTTTATTGCTTCAGTATTTGACTGTGCACAGATCTCTTACGGTCCCACCACAGTATTTTAACTTAGTTTAGGTCCGGATTGTGACAAGTTCCTTCCAAAAACGTCAGATTTTTTAGCCGTTTTGATGTGTATTTTTGTTTAAGATCATTATCTTGTCGTATAATCCAAAATAAATCACATTTATATCACTTTTTCACGTGACTATCACCAAAAACGTAGGGTTACATAGTCTTAAATGTCTTAAACTTCTACTTAAACTACTTTTTTGACCGTTGTGTTTCATATTATTAGCTGGAGGATACATGCTTTTACAGACTTACATAAAGACCTGTTTTAAAACCAACCAGACACTTAAATCTTCTTTGAAAATAACTCATGTCAAGTTCCTCATGTAAAATCAATTATTTTTAATGGTCTTGAGAGACTTCATATAAAATGCACATATTAAGTAAACATAGTGTTCTGCAGAATAGTGCTCCATGTGCTTTTAGAACATATTAAACTGCTCTATTTGACCGTTGCTTTTGGACTTTACAGATGGTTTTATTTGAATAACAAGCCTCTCATTAAATCGTAAAAGCAGTCAATGTCTATTTGTCTTTCAGTTTGTTTAAAAATGGACGAGTGCCAATCAAAACTATCGAGCGATGTCCAGTTCGTCCGACTCAGACTTGTTTGGATTCGTTCTGTACACAGAGCATCAGTCTTTTTCAGCCGAGGAACAGTCGATATTTGGAGGAGTTCAGGAGGGACTCTGGACTGAGACAAACAGAAAATACTTACAATACTCCTTCTGTTTTGAATAAATCATTTTCCTGGATATTTTCATGACAATTCAGTACGAGCCACTTTTATTCCATTATTTCCTGACTTTTACTGTTTACTTTTGTTTAAATTACACTCCATTGACAAAGTACAGCAGCCTGAGAGGGTCAAAACTCAAACTTAATATTCATTATGGCGTCATCAAAGAACATAGACATAATATTATATTGTTAATCGATAATAAATTCAGTTTCTAGCCAAGTGCACATCAAATTTTAGAGACAAACTCTAATATAATGTGAAATATATATAAGAATCACAATTATTATTTAAATCACGATTATTATACACGATTATTCATTGACTGGATTTATTTAAAAAATTATATTTATTTAATTTATAGTGATGTGATCTTTTAAAACATACCCCCAACTTTTAAGTCAATTATTTTAATTTTTCCTTTTTTTTTTCTCGCCCCGTCTCATTGTTTTGTTGCTGCTGTTTCATTGTAATAGTGTTGTACATGTTGTTTTATTGTTAAGTGCTTTGTAAACCATGTTTTTAAAAGTGCTACATACATAAAGATCTTTATTATTATTATAATTAGGATGGTGAAAGAAAGATGACTGAAGGAGCGTTTAAATTTTAAGAAGTAGTACATACACATCTTCTAACAAAACCTACCAATGTTGCTTTTGGTATTTAGGTTCATTAATGGTGCAAAAATGTTAGAAAAGGGTGAAATACAACCTTTTTACGCCCTTAATACCTGAGCATAACATGGTATAATATAATCTACATCTGTAATACATAAATATACACACAGATATACACAGTGCATATCTTTGTGTACAGTATATCTACATTGATGCGTGGTATATAGTTGTCTGTGTTCGTTCCGTCCTGGGACAGAGACACTCTCTCGGTGCTATCGGAGTCTGCGGAGGCCGATAGATAAGGCTCCGTGTGGGGCGATAAATGCCAGGCTCCAGTCCTGACCTTGGAGAAAGGCTAAGTGGGTTATGGAAATTAATTAAGTCACGTCAGGACGATTTAGTGTCGAACAAAAGTGAAACATAGGCCTCCGCTTTGTGTCGAGGGCAGGACTCGACATGGCCCCTGTTCGTGTAAATAAAGACTCATTTATCTTCAACAAAATGCAGGGTAACGTTATGTAAAGATAGATCTGCAGTGTTTTTATCGTTCCTCATCTCTCTTCTGATGGTCAAAGCAAAGATATTTCACTAAAATGTGCTTTTGTTTTTGCTGCATTTACATTTTTTTATGATTAAAACACGTAATTATTACTTTTAATCTCACAATTATGACTTTAAAACACGTAATTATGACTTTTAATCTCACAATCATGACTTTAAAACTTGTAATTATGACTTTTAATCTCACAATTATGACTTTAAAACTCTAATAAAACTAATGTCTACTGCAGAGTCAAATCCAGCTCTGTACCTGCTGCTGGTTTTCACCTGCTCTCTTCTGATTGGATAAAAGTGGACGGGATACCAGAAAATTAAAAAGCGGTTGAACTGGAACAAACATCTCACTGATTAAACACTCCACGAGAGACGCTGCTGCATAAAAGTTCAGCTGTTCTTGAATTAATTTATGATTTGCTGGACCTCTCCTTTAAGTTACATACAGTAAAAAAGCATTAAAAAAACGAAGTCCATGTGTCTTTTTCTTACCATTTCATTGGATTTTGAGTTTAATGAGTGAGAAGACACATGGACAGGGGTTTTTACTGGTACACAGCCTCTAAATATACAACGAGAAGCATGAAATGACTCTTGACAAGTAAATAAACTAAGCATTAAGGCCTAGATTTGTGTAGGCTTTTATGCACTGATGTTAATGCAGACAGAAAGGCTCATCACACACTTTCAGATCCATATTCCTCTGTAAGAAACGGCGCCAATGTCTCACGTTTAAGGATTAGTTTTATCTTCTTGTGTGTTTTACCTGTAGTTTCTGAAACAAGAAACAGCTGATAAAACGATACAAAACCTGTGATTATTTGAAACGGAGCTCCTTTCTGCAATAAATATCCGCTGTGGCCACAACACTGGCTTCAATTACAGTCTCACAAATCACATTAGGTCAAATACACCACAAATATTTGGCAAACAATATCTCTGCGTCCACTTTACGACTCATAAAACAATATAAATGTGTGCATCTGATCAGGAGACAGCAGTAAATATGAAGAATAGCCGTGCGCTCTAAATAGAAACAGCAGTGACAGCACATAATGTCTGAGCATAAACAGCTAACCCTGCAATACCGCTGCTCATTGAGCCGTCCAGGCAGTATAATGACCACACTGTAGCTGGAAATCTGTTAATTAAGAGCTTTAGGGACAAAACATGAAGAAAATATTCATGATTCGTACAGCGACCGAATCCCAGAGCAGCGTCGTGGGTTTAATTTTACCTGAAGGGCTTTTAGCCTTTGGTAACGCTATTAAAGAAATGAATGATCTGCTTTCGTGCCGTTTTTCTCGGCTGTCAAAGAAAAAGAGGATTGGAAAAATACGCCGGAGCCATTTCAGATTCACTGAAACTGAAAAGCTTTTAAAGAACCGCTTTTATGTTTTTGTGTGTTTCCTGCAGATGGAGTTTTCACTAAATGGTATTTTCCTTAAACTACTCCTGGACTAATGTGTTTAATAATGACACAGCGTTTTAGAACAAAAACATTATCAAAGCGTTCATTACTTTGTCCAAAGACATTGATGTGAACAAAAGTGAGTCTGTGTGTGTCTCTAAATGTTAACCCAGCGATTCAAGTCCACACCAAGAACTCACAAAGTGTTACGCAGTGTATTTTTCTTTCTTTCTTCTCCCATGCACATGTTTTTGTAGCTTTTGTTTCTTTTCTTCTTTCTTTTTTTGTAATACAGTAAATTGCGTTGAATTATACATTTATGTGCTAAATAAATAAAAGAAATAACAGAAAACTAGTGAAACAAAAGCCATAAATGTGTGGCTGCTTAGAGCTTCCATAGAAAATACAACTCATTCATTTATTTTTTACTGCTTTTTCCATTTACTCTCATATTTATTCACAATTTTGAGTCACTAATTCACTAATTTCCTTCTTGTTTTTATGAGAGGAAGTCATCTTGGTCACTAACACCGACCAGAACCATCAGACTGTGTTAAGTGCATGATTTATTCCCCGTCTCTGTCCTGAATCTTCCCCACACGGGACATTTCCACTGCACCTGTTTATTATCTGTCTCTGAGCCTCCGACAGTGACTCATACCCGTTTCATAAATGACAAAACGCTGCGTTACACTGTTGTCGTGTTTATTTCAGAGGCTCTAACGTCACGGCTGCCATTAGAGTAAACCCGGGACGCTCGGCTCCGCTCGACCTCCGCCGCTCTGCCTTTTATCCAGCTCTGAGTCAGACCACAACAGGCTCCTGCAAACAATACCGGCTTCACAAAGACAACACACCAGAAAGAACAGACACGGAGAGAAAAATCACCTGAAACACAATAGCAGCCTTGTAACAGCAAACGTAAATGAGGACAACACCGGGATTGATTATCTCTGAAGAAAGTAGGAGACGAATCTCAGCAAAGAAATGACCAACGATGTTTATTTCTAAAACTTGCTCAAATCCATCTTAAACCTATTTAAATTCAAATAAAACATGTTCAAAGTCATTTAAAATGTTTAACCTTTTGTTCAAATCCATCTAAACCTGTCAAACCAAACCTATTTAAATTCAAAGAAAACATGTTCAAAGCCATTTAAAATGTGATCAAATCCATTTAAACCTGTTCAAATCCATTTAAAATGTGTTCAAATCCATCTAAAACCTGTTCAAATCCATTTAAAATATGTTCAAATCTATCTAAAACCTATTCAAGTCCAAATAAAACCTGTTCAAATCCATTTAAAATATGTTCAAATCCATCTAAAACCTGTTCAAATCCATTTAAAATATGTTCAAATCCATCTAAAACCTGTTCAAATCCATTTAAAATATGTTCAAATCCATCTAAAACCTGTTCAAATCAAAATAAACATGTTCAAGTCTTTATAAAACCTGCTCAAATTCCTCTAAAACATGTTCAAATCCATTTAAAATCTATTCAAATCGAAATAAAACTTGTTCAGATCCAAATGAAACCAGTTCAAATCCATATAAAACCAGTTCAGATCCAAATAAAACCTGTTCAAATTCAACTGAAACATGTTCAAATCCATCTATAACCTATTCAAATCGAAATAAAACTTGTTCAAATCCAAATAAAACCAATTCAAATCCAAATAAAACCTGCTCAAATTCCTCTAAAACATGTTCAAATCCATCTATAACCTATTCAAATCGAAATAAAACTTGTTAAAATCAAAATAAAACCAATTCAAATCCATATAAAACCTGTTCAGATTCATCTAAAACATATTTAAATCCAAATAAAACCAGTTCAAATCCATATTAAACCAGTTCAAATCCATATAAAACCTGTTCAAATCCAACTACAACCAGTTTACATAAAAGGAGGAAATTAATGTTAAAGATAAAGACTTAAATAAAGATGAAACCTTCCATTCCAAATTTAATAAAAGCTTGTCAAGTGCCTCCATGTTCGGCCCCTGAAAGGATTCTTATTAACTATCAAGGATCACTTTGAGTCTGACACCACTGCTTTAATTGTTTAGTTTAGTTTTTAAGTTTGAGAAGTTTGCTGTTACTGAGTTTCCATGATGTAAAAATGCCTCAAAATAAAACATTTGTCTTTGAAAAGTAGGCATTGAACGCTCCATAGGGCCTACATTCATATTCTTGCATGAGCGCTTGTAACATGAATGATTTTTTATTTTATTTTTTCCTTTAAAGTGAATGTATCAGGGCTGCCATAGCTGTTCACATGCACTTTTACCACCAGATTCCACTAAAAACTACACACTTTACCTTCAAATCTTCATATTTTTATGATCTTAATTGCATTTTTTCCTGAATTTGAAAGAGTTGTTATTGATATTTAGTTTTTGAAATGTGAAAAGAGTCTGGACATGTCTTTTTCAGATTTCAGAGTGAAACAGTAATCCTTTTTTTTCGACCAGCTACACCATCCAGTGTGAGCATGTCCTCCAACAGGTCTGTAATTTTCTTGTTCAATATTTGACATGAAGACGGGCTCCACTGTGGGAAGCTTTTTCAATCAGTTCTCACCGTTTTTCTTTCGTTGTGACCTATATTCAGTGGTTTTTACTTCGCTGCAGTGAGTTCACGCCTCAGTCCTCGGGGAAAACCACCGGGTGTGACTTTTAGATGGACTTGACTTGTAGCCCATCAAAGACATAAACTGTACATAAAGCTCTAAACCACACAAGTCAAACTCAAGGCCCAGGGGCCAAATGAGGGCCCTTCAGGATATTTAGTAGTTTATAGTTTTGGCAATAGGTTTGAAAAGGTTTTAGTTGGATTTGAACAGGTTTTAGTTGGATTTGAACAGGTTTTAGTTGGATTTGAACAGGTTTTAGTTCGATTTGAACAGGTTTTAGTTGGATTTGAACAGGTTTTAGTCCAATTTGAACAGGTTTTAGTTGGATTTGAACAGGTTTTAGTCCGATTTGAACAGGTTTTACTTGGATTTGAACAGGTTTTAGTCCAATTTGAACAGGTTTTAGTCCAATTTGAACAGGTTTTAGTCCGATTTGAACAGGTTTTAGTTGGATTTGAACAAGTTTTAGTCCAATTTGAACAGGTTTTAGTTGGATTTGAGCAGGTTTTAGTCCGATTTGAACAGGTTTTAGTCCGACTTGAACAGGTTTTAGTTAGTTAGTTAGTTTAGCCATCTAAATCCTATTCAAATCCAATTAAAACCTGTTTAAATCCAACAAAAAGCTGTTCAAATCTGACTAAAACCTGTTCAAATCCAACTAAAATCCCTTCAAATCATCTAAAATCTGTTCTGGATTTGTCCCAGATTTAAACCTGTTTTGAGTATTTAGCCTGTATTTCCTCTGGTTAGAAAGCCCTGTCCTGAATCAGAACATTACTGACCGTCAGATGCTCTGGAACCACACGATAATTGAGGATAATTGCAGGCGCTGATGTTTTTAGATAAATGGCTCTCCACAGAAATCAAATAAATGACAGAGACAGTGCACTGCTGGGAAACCTAATGCTCCGACTGATACTGAACTCAACACAGAGACTCCCTGGGTTTGATTTGACATTTCTTTAGTCCGAGACAAACCAAAGCAGAGAGAGAACCATTGACCCATATTTACTGTAACATTTCCCTCCCTCGCTTCCTCATTGACCTCCCGCTTTTACCCCGGGTCTATTTTTAGCCGCTGCCGCTCTGCTCGGTCCTAATATAAGGGTAGACGTTCGGCACAAGAAACGCAGCTGGAGACGCTCGGCGGGCGGTAAGTCGGCTTCTGGGACGAGGCCGGGATCTGTCCCGACGCTGGCACCGGTTTAAACGCCGTCTGTCGCACTTCATTACTTCACAGTTCAACGCATCGATCCTGACAGTTCGGTTAGTTTCAGCAGGTTTTTCAAGTTTTTAGTCTATCGGGGGATTAATATTGAACGTTAATTGACCGCGGTCCACTTTTCCAAATGAGTAAATGATAAAAGACTTTTGATTTTGTGGATGAGAGTCACTAATAGACTCTAGATGGATGAACCAGGACTGGACAGGAACCAAAAAAAAACCCAAATCTGCTCAGAAATTCAGTCTCGTAAAACAGAATAAACCCTTAAATTAGCTGTAGACCGATATAAATGAATGATAAACATAAACAACAACTACAACCAGCTAAAACACACTAAAACTAGTTAAACACCCATATTACAAAAGAAATGTCTTCTAAGTTTCTGGGATGTTATTTACTCATTTTTTTCTCAATTTCATCTTTTTACCTTTTTCTCAATTCTTTTTATCTTCATTTCTTCCTCTTTAATTTTCACGTTTATCTTTTGCATGTTCATTAAATATGGATTGAACAAACAAATGAAATGATTAAGGGACCCACTTTTGGAAACCACGGCGAGCAAAGGCAGATTTAATAAGATCTAAAGACTCACTTAAACGTTTACATTCAATCATTAAGACGTCGTTAACCTGTTCAGGAGTCGCTCAGGGACCTTCTCCAGATCTGGGACCAGTAATTTGTCATGTTTCTAACTGGAGACTACAACATGTCGGTGGAGGAAACCGGAGTACCTGGAGAACCCCACAAAGAAAGGCACCACTAGATTCAAACTCAGGACCTTCTTGCTGTGATGCGACAGTGCAAACCAATTAAAATGATGATTGTTACCATTAGCGTTTGTAAAGTAACTCATAATCTATGGCTGTATTTGGATAAAACATGTGTAGGGCTCAGTTAAAGGATTCTTTCAAAGCCTCTAATTCATTTTAATCTTTTCCTGAAGTGGTTTTGACAGATTTTCCACCTGTAACTGGGAGTTTTGGGGCCCACTACAATCTCACGAGAGCACTCCTTCAGCCGGGACATGTCACATCGACACAAATTTACAATACAACCCTGAAATATATGGGATACTTCTTCAACCTCAACAGTTCCTCGTGCACAGAAGGTGATATTAGACTAAAATCACAGCACACACCTACTTCTGACCCTTCCACAATGTGATTCTCGATCTTTTGTCCCGGTCCCTCCCCTGGTGACCGTCCTCAATGACACTCAAAGGTCACATCTCCCTCTGTTTTCTGCCTGGATTTATTTCATTCATAACTGGTTTAATCAAGGGATAAATAAGGAATAAGCTAAAAGGAGAAAAAGAAGTCTGATTGCAGCTCAAACGGAAACAGATTGCCCTTTCGTTGATAGTTTTCTTTTCTATTTTTGCCCTAAAACTGTTCTCTATTCATGCTCCAAGCTGTTTAATACCAGACCACACAACAGTGAAAGCAATGCCAGACAAACAACCGAATAAAGCATTATAGCACTCTCCAGATCCCGGACAATCTGCTGAAAAATTCAAACTAGTAATTTAGATCAGAGTCCAATACAGTTCTCATTTAGAGTACAGTTTACTTCTACTGAGTCCTCCAGGCTGACTACTTTCTGAGCCTCAAAACAAACTCTAAAATGAGCTGCATACTTGACTTTACTCTAAACTGCAGGTGGATATTGTCGTTCCACTCGTCTCTCATCGCTGCTGCAGCCTGAGCTCACTCCTCAAAGCATCTGAAAGCATTTCCTAAAATGAGAAAGTGATCTGGAGGGAGACACGGCGGCCGGTCTCTGTCGGCCCGACGCGCTTTGATCTACTTCTGACATCGCAAATAATGGACAGAGACTGAAGGAAACAGACTAGAGCTGGACTATATTTGGAAAAACCTTTAATATTCCTTACAGTCTGACGATATAAAGGGATAAGAAAGTCATATATGGAGTTATTGTCTTTCTGGTTTTGCTCTTGGCTATTTTTAGTGATTCAGTTTAAAGTGGCTGCAGCATCTTGATATAAGCACAGTGTTTTGGGGCAAGAAATATCACACCTTCCTAGAAAACAACAAACTTTAACGATACACTTACTTTCTTGCATAACTGCTCATTAGCATTATCAGTTGCAAACTTGCCCCGTTCGACAAAAACAACCCTCCCTCCTGCTTTTTTCTGCGAGTTTATAAAATATGTCGCCATCTCAGCACTTTCTTCAAGATATTTAATTATTTTCCTCTTTGAACTTTTCAATCTCACTCAGAAAAATGTGTTTACAGCTGCAAAACTGCAACTAAGATCAGCTAGTTCTTCACTGTATTAAAGCGTATGCCCTGTACATGCTCACAGATACATTTATAGACTGTCCCGTCAAAGATTAGGACATTTATGACTTCCTTTGTCACTTCCAGAGGTTCATATGTGACCCTTTTCTCCAGACAAGGTCCATGGGTCTTGGCTTTAGATCTAAAGGTTTAGTCCTGGTCTTAGTTATTGTTTGGTCCTTGTACCTGACAGAATATCGTTGGTAAACTCAAGGAAAGCCCCAGTATTTAACAGTATTTAGACAATAATCAACTCTGACACATTGGATCTGGAGATTTAAACCTGCTGAAAACCTAAAAAGTAACTCTAAGTACTCTTATCTATGCAACGTTGAGTTACATTTATAAACAATCCCATGAACAAGAGCATCTGGCAAATCATTTCTATTCAAACGGCACCAATCCAGATGCTCTACACAAGTCCTCCGACTCCTCTCAGAGACAAAAGCCTAAATGATGTCCCAGTAACAGAGAACAATATTCAGATTTATCAGCTTTTTGCATAAGTTGTGATGTCAACCTGTTGTTTAACGTTTTATTGCAGTTGAAAGTGATAAAAACAGTCACTATTAGTCAAAAAAACAAAGTATCATGGCCGCCATTACTGTTTATGTTTTAACTGTGCTCATTTACACAAAAAATAAAACAATAAACACGCACAAACACAGCCATGACATCGGAGCAGATGTGAAAAGGCATTTTTAAAGAATTACTGCAGAGAAAAGAGTAAAAAACATATTTAAATAATCCGTGCATGTGCAGCTAAGGCTCTAATCTGTTTATGTTAATCATCAAACTGTCTTGAGTCTTTTATTTGTGTTAAATAGATTGTTACTGTGCATTAAAATGTAGTTAATGAGCAGTAATGTCTATATACCGTTAGCGTAGCATAGCTTTTAACAGATAAGATAGATTTTATTGATCCCAAAATGGGTAAATTCACCGATAACAGGCTCCATTTGACATACACTGACCTACAAACTGTCTCATTTAATACTCTAACATTACTGCAGGAGCTCTCGGACACTCCCACCATCTATGAACCTAACACAATGTGATTCTCGACCTTCACGGAGTCACATCCCGGTCCCTCCCCGTCCCTCGGTGACCGTCCGCTCGGCTCAATGACACGCAAAGGTCACGTTCCCCTCCGTGTTTTACGTCCGGGTTTCGTTTCAGTCCCGTTTCTTCTGACGGAGCGACGAGGAGACGGAAGAGGAGGGGATCTGCTTTGCGTGCCTCGTTATAACCGCGTCTGGGGAAAACGGTGAAGACATGACACAGCGCGGCGTCTGAAGTGATGAGGCACAAACAGGAGACGCTGAGCTGTGCCTGAACTGAGTGAGGACCGCCAAAAGCAAATATCAAAAAGCAAACATGATGCGCAGCTGTGTGTTTTGAATATCTCTACTGCTCTTCCACTGTGTCTTTGCTTTTCAGAGGCTTCAGGAAGAAAGAAGAAGTATGTCTCTAATGAAGCTGGACAGTGCCTTACTCTCTGCTCCACAATGAGGTCGATAAATAACAAAGAGAGGTTTAGGGGCAAGAGCTTTAGCCGAAGTCACTATATTTTCAACAGGCCTCTTTTCCTCATTTGCAACTCACAAAAAGTGTTACAACATGGGGCGATTGTTGTTAGGTTAAATGAAAGAACTGCTGAAGGAGGAGTGGAAAAGGTGCTAAAAAAAACCCCTAAATCAACACTTTAAAAATGAAAAAAAGCAGAGAAGTGTCGTTTAAACTTAAAAACAGACATTAAAGTGCCTCTACCTGATATTATTTTTCGCTCAGCCCCAAAAGTAGGAACCTTTTCTGCTCTTTCTGTTATTAACAAAAGTAAACTGGACAGATTTTTCCTCCACAAAACACAAACACATTACGTCAAACCAAGGTGTAATCCTGTAATTATCTGCTCCTCGTTGAACAATGTGTGAATTTTCGCAAATATTTATCCGTGTTTCACTTTGCTTACCTTTTTTTCTGTTTATGTTTCCCTTTGTTGCACAGTTTTGCTGTAAAAAGACACATCCAACACCGGAAAAAACACTTCTTTCTGTTTAATCAGCAGACATTACTTCCTTGTTGACATCCGTGTCGACCAATGGGAGCGCTCCTTTCTCCAGAAGTGAGCTGTGATTGGCCAAACACCCTCATCTATTAAAATCCTTGATAATAAAGCCTTGATGATGCTATTAGGTTTGATTAAACAGCTTTTTAATCGCATACTCTTTGTTAAAGTGTGATGGAGAAAGAAAAAAGCAAGAAAAAGAAGGCCATCTACTGGAAAAATGAGCAAAATAAAACCGATACTGCATTCAGAGAACTGAGCCAACAATAGCAACTGCTCAGAAGTACCACGTTTCAATGTCAACGTCTCAATAAAAAAGACAATCTTAGCCAAAAACCGACAGTAGGCATCTGTCCAATCAGAGCAGACTGTTCTCAGACGGCGAGGATTAAAGACACAGACCTAACATCATCCATTTGAAAGTTTCTGAAGCTTTTCAAAGTCGTCCACCGTTTAAAACCCAATTTATTTTTTTTTGCACAATAGCTTCGTCGAACTCACTTTACATCACCAACCGTTGAATAAACTCCAGACTAAACATATTCGCTCAGACACAAATATCATAGTCTTACAGTCTGGAGCCTTTGTGTCGAGGTGAAAGTCCATTGTAAGTGACATAATGTGAGTGAACAGGATTAAGCCTGAGTCGACGCAGCTTCAGGTCTGACTCATAACGGCGTCGAGTCACTTCCTCTCCTGCTGTGACTGTGTTATTTTCTCCTCCTCAAGCTGAGACTTTACCTGAAAGCACTCAGCAGCTTTTGCTCTTACATTTTAGTGGATTCTGCGCTGAGTCACACTTCCAGAGACTGCATTAATTGAAGAGTTTTTGTTTTTTTTTGCTGACTGGCTGTTGTACTGAAGACTGCAGCAAAAATGAGACTTTTAGGTTTTATAAAGTTTATCCAGCCACTTATATCTATGACGGCATGATTAAAAGTCAAGTATTAATCATAAAGACTGAAAGCTAGGGCTGGTTTTTTAGAGCAAACGAACCAAAATGCACCAAAGAGGAACAAAATCAACACTTTTAACGACAAAGATTGAGTCAAGAGCAAAACAAGACACACAGGAAACACACTGAAGCAATAATTTAATCCCAGAACCTGAGAAAAAGCAGTTCTTCAAAGATTCACAATGATCTGGGCGGCGTGGAGGCCAATGGGTAAAGACAAATCAAGGTCTCACTGAAGCAGGACACGGCTAAAACGCTTCAGAGTGAGCCAGCTGACCAATTAGAGAAGACTAGAATAAAGGGCGGAGCTTAAAGACATCAAAAATAAAATAAATAAATAGTGTAGACTGAGAGTTTGTGGACAACAGCGGGAAAAAAAACACAGCAGACGCCATTATCAGAATAAATACTGAAAAAATGACGAAAGGCGTATCACGAATTTGTCTTTTTCTGTCATTTTCATCAAACTGTGAGTGTCTACGCTCAACAATCAGTCATTTATACGTAATACACACAAATAAATATCCACATCGAGTTCGTATTAGCCGGCTTTATTGGAATTAAATTGAAAGACACTTGGTTACGACATTAATAATCTAATATTATTCCATTCATTCTGGTCATTTTTAAGTGTAAGAAGTAAACGTGAGTGACACTAATTCAGAAAGTCACTCTTAACCTTTTCAAAGTCAAATCATTGTCCTGCTTCAAGACAATCATTATGTGGTTAAATTGTCTTGAACTGCGCATATTTACGTGAAGCTACATGTTCTCCAAAGTGTCTCAGACCCAGACCCCTTGAGCAGGACCGCGTTTGGCCCAAGGTCCCTCTAAAACCCCGCGCGCGGCCGTGTACAGTGTGTTATGATCACGAGTGTGGAGCCGGTGCCCGCATCTTCAGTTTTATTACGTCGCGGCGTGACGCACAGGAGACAGACACAGGAGGAGAAGATGGAGGGAAGGGGAGATCTCTCACAGACACCAATGACCTTAGGTTTAAGTCAAGGCGTGGGTCTTTTCTCTCCCTTCTTCTTCTTCTTCTTCTTCTCCTGCTGCTGACAGTGTCTAACACGAGCGGACCGCGTCTCCATCCGCTTCAAACCGTCACGCACCGTCACCCAATCCTTTCCAAACACGGCACACGCTTCCAACAAACAACCCTGAGTCACATTCTGTCATGACGAGCGATAAAAGCGTGAGTTTGCGGCATTGTACGGCGAGCCACAAGGGCCACCCGTCCGTGTACGTGTAAGTGAGCACATGGCAGGTGATGCAGAGCCTTACTGATGGTCCGGGATCCTATGCAGCCCATGTCGTCTCTCACAGAGGCAGGTGGAGCTCGGGGGAAATACAATCCATCCGTCGGCGCATATTTCTGAGCGTCCCCGCGTCCTCCGAGCCTCGTCCCGGTGCCGTGAGTGCGTCCTGCGCCGCTGCTCGCCGCTCCGCGCTGTGAGGCAGACTGTGACGGTGAATGTGAGCCGAGGATCCGAGCGGAGAGAGTCAGGCTGTCATCCCCGCCCTTCTCTCTGTCCCTGTCTCTCTCCTCAGCGCGCGCTCTGCCTTCAGCTCATGAATTTACAGCAAATACTATCAATACGTTCAGGTTTGGAAATGGACTTAATGAAAATAATGGACCAAAGCATCTGGGAAATCCTGAAAAGAGGGTTGGATCCAGGAAGTATTACACCTATTGACTAAGTCTCATTAAAAGTCCTGGTTTATGAATGTGTTTAGTCCCATTAACTCTCTTTTTTTGGATAATCCCTTCTTCTCCTCTCTGGAATAGTACAGTCTGTCTCAGGATCAGTTTCTTTTTTACGTCCCACGAGCGCTAAGTTAATACAAAATAATACGTGTTTTGAAGCAGATTTTTGTCAATAATTAATGTAAAGAAGAAAGTAAATCCTGGTGTGCAGCTCGAAAATACATAATGTACTGCTTCTATCAAAGTATTTGCTCTGACAGGACAGACACACAGTAAAAGTAACTATAAAATCTAGAGTTAAAAAAATTGCAAGCACAAAAAATACAGGAAAACCTTTTGCAACTTTCACAACAGTGAGATGATATCAGAACTGTTGATTTTACAGTTTTAACTTGCATTTTGATCAAAATTTTATCTTTTTTTTATCTAGAGTTATCTTTAACATTATTTTTTACAGTTAAAAAAAATGTCAGCTGTGGTTACCAGAATTTTATTGTAAAAAATACAGCAGAACCTTTTTTATTTTTCAGTAAAATATTTAATTCCTGTTTATTTTACATTTTAAGCTGATATTTTAATCAATCAAAAAGTATATACTTAGAAAAAATACACTTTCAAATTAGAAAAATTACATAGAAATCCTTTTATTTTTTAGTAGAAAACTTGAAGCTGTGGTTACCTGAATTACACTGTAAAAAATACAAGAGAACTTTTTTCAACAACCAACAATTGTGTTTTAACAGTATAAAAGTATTAATTTCAGTAAATAAAATACAGATTTGTCATATTTTCAAACCTGATTTTACCATTCATGTTTTATAGGTTTTACTTTTGCAGTTTAACAGTTTTTACAGACATTTTTTACAGTGCAGGTTCGACAATATTACAACCGTTTTACTGTTTTTAACTTAAACATTGTCATTTTATGTATTTTTCTTTTTAATACAGTCCAGGGGCTAAAGTGTCAAGTGGAATTAAGGGTTATTTGTAATGTCAGGTTCACTTTTGGGGTAAATCTAGTATTATTCTGGGTTTATTTCATGTTTTTTTGTGATTATGCCTCATGTTTTGTTCTTTTCCAGGTTTTAGTCGCTGGTTTACATCCTGGTTTAGTTTTAGCCCCAGATTTCAGTCCTGTTCCTGATTCTGCAGACTCACTTTGTCCTTTTATAATTTGTGCTGCTTTGACGTCAGCCGAACTAATTCACACTGTAATCACCGCTGCCGGGCTCCGAGGCAGACGTGCTTATAATTCACGTGCACCGCTCTCACTGCTCCATAATGAACTCATCATGTAATATTTATATTCATCTGTGGAGGACGTGAAGTTTATTCCACTAAAAGGAGTAATATCGGAGCAGTTTTATACGTATCAGGCTCCAAACGTTCATCTGCGAATAAAAAAAAAAACCAAAGAGCGGGGAAAAGGACGGCGCTCAGACTCTATTAACTCGGACTGAACGCTCTGAACCCAACGCTCGATTAATCTTCAGCCGCTGCAGTTTCACTCAAAGTTATTTAAAAACATCTAACACACGAGGAACAAACCCCGACTTGTAATTACAGCCTTCGAACCACGACAGAATTCATTAAAGACGCAGAGAGAGTCAAGGGCAAACAGGACCACGGTGTTTACTGAAGTGGGTTGGGTTCGAGGCACTTTCTGTTAACGCTGGAAGAATACCAATAGTTGCATTTCTTTAATAAACATTTAATGCTTTAAGAGGTTTTTTTGTCTTAAAAAAAACAAACTGGAACGTCAAATGGAAATGAAATAACATTTGTGAAGGAGAAGAAGAAGAACGTTTAGTAAAAATGGGGCTAATTCGTGAACGTTTAGTACAAAACTTCTTAAATATTCTTGGGGAACTCGACCTCATTAACATCTCATTAACATAGCAGTAAAATGACATTTAGTTTTGGCTTATGCACATTTATTACTGTTATGTGCTATTCTATAAAAAAGAAATAATTTGTTAAATTGTCTAGTTTACAATCATGGTTTAATTATAATATTTTGTTGCAAAGTAAGTCTGATAATATTGTAAAACAGTGTTATTTTTGAGGCAAGAGTGCTTTTTTGGGGGGATTTTAAGGTTCATGATTATTTATTCCAATATTTGGTGGAAAATATGACTGAAATGTGTGGGTTGTTCTAATACAGTCTTTGCTGCTTTCATTAAAACCTACACATTTTCGCATCAAGTTTATTTTGATCAGTGGCATTAAAAAAGTCGAACATAAGCCAAAAGAAACACACATTACACACAATACATTAGTGGAAACCTTGAAATGTTATTTTCTTCTCAACATTTAATGGAAACAGACCTATTTTGTCACATTCTTTAATGGTGCAGCTTTTCATGAGGATCATTTTTACAAAGAAAAACTAAACTAAGAAACATCTGCACACTTTCAGGAACTGTTTCGGTCAAATATTCATCTTTAATATCACTACGTTTCATTCCCGCTGCAACATTTTTAGATTTTCTTGTTACATTTTCGTCGTTCGTTTGCAAACTTTTAAACAGAGCCTTGCTGCGGGTCGTTTGTGGTCATGTTAATGTAAAAATGACGTCCCAAACAGCTATTTCTTTTGGTTTCTTGTGACGCAGAAGGGATTAGATTATATTAATGCTTCCAGGTTTAAAAAGGACAGACCTCAAACCAATGCTTCTTTAACTGCACTGAGCATTCTTCATCTTTGAGAATAATCCCTTTTTAAATTAACCAGAAACACCGCCACATTTTCCATTTTCCTTCATTTGCTTTTTATAAAACACAGGCTTCGAGTGGTTCTGGCTTCACTGAGATCTAATGAACATATTGCAAAAACACTTAAACTAAATAAACCCCGTCCGTTTATTTCCTACGGCGCTCGAGGAGATGTAGAGCTTCCTCTCGTCATAACAGTGTGACATAGTAAACAGTGAATCTAAAAACAGCTCCTAATAAATGCAGCAGCTCTCCACCGGGCTGCAGTTGGTATTCATTACCGAGCTCTGCCGTCAGCGAGCTTCAGACTGAGCCGACAGACAGAAACCGAGGCTTCTCCAAACCGCCGTCCACCGACTCGCTGTCTGCTTTTCACAAAAATATCACCAATTAGTGTTTTAGACGTTCAGAGGCTCCACAATCTAACAGTAATATAGTCTTAGATTTCATTTGTTTTGCACTTCTTTGAGTCTGTGATCACTGACAGATGAAGTGAATAACTCTGAATATCCTTTTAATGATTTATTAACTATTTAAACCTGCTCAAATCCATCTAAAACCTGTTCACATCAGACTAAAACCTGTTGAAATCTAACAAAAACCTGTTCACATCAGACTAAAACCTGTTGAAATCTAACAAAAACCTGTTCACATCAGACTAAAACCTGTTGAAATCTAACAAAAACCTGTTCACATCAGACTAAAACCTGTTGAAATCTAACAAAAACCTGTTCACATCAGACTAAAACCTGTTGAAATCTAACAAAAACCTGTTCAAATCAGACTAAAACCTGTTGAAATCCATCTAAAACCTGTTCAAATCAGACTAAAACCTGTTCAAATCTATCTAAAACCTGTTGAAATCCATTTAAAACCTGTTCAAATCAGACTAAAACCTGTTGAAATCCATTTAAAACCTGTTGAAATCAGACTAAAACCTGTTCAAATGCAACAAAAACCTGTTCAAATCCATCTAAAACCAGTTGAAATCCATCTAAAACCTGTTCAAATCCCACAAAAACCTGTCGAAATCCATCTAAAACCTGTTGAAATCCATCTAAAACCTGTTCAAATGCAACTAAAACCTGTTGAGATCCATCTAAAACCTGTTCAAATGCAACTAAAACCTGTTGAAATCCAACAAAAACCTGTTGAAATCCATCTAAAACCTGTTGAAATCCATCTAAAACCTGTTCAAATCCATCTAAAACCTGTTCAAATCCAACAAAAACCTGTTCAGATCCATCTAAAACCTGTTGAAATCCAACTAAAGCCTGTTGAAATCCATCTAAAACCTGTTCAAATCCATCTAAAATCTGTTCAAATCCATCTGAAACCTGTTCAATTCCATCTAAAACCTGTTCAAATCCATCTGAAACCTGTTCAAATCCAACTAAAGCCTGTTGAAATCTATCTGAAACCTGTTCAAATCCATCTAAAACCTGTTCAAATCCATCTAAAACCTGTTCAAATCCAACTAAAGCCTGTTGAAATCTATCTGAAACCTGTTCAAATCCATCTAAAATCTGTTCAAATCCATCTGAAACCTGTTCAAATCCATCTAAAACCTGTTAAAATCCATCTAAAACCTGTTCAAATCTAACTAAAACCTAAAATCAGATATAAAATACATTTGCACAGGACGTCAAGAAGGCTAGAATATTCCTCTAATGAAGACAGTAACAGGAATATTTAATGGAGAACAGCAGTGAAATTTGTCTGTATTTTCATTTAAACCTTAAACTCCACACAAATCCTGTTCACTTTTTTAACAAAAGAAAGAAAAACATTTGCATTAATCAACAAAAAGAAAAGAGAATGACCTAGAATCAGGCTCTAAGTAAAAAAAAATCACTGAATATTGTCTGTTGCTGTTTTTTTCATCCGTTTTTCTTTAGATTATTGAGTGTTAAAGGCCGTGGCAGCTGCTGTACCTGGTGTTAAAGAGCCAGACGCTGGTGAAAAACGCTCTGCTGATCCTCAAACATTGTGAGTCATATGTGTTTAGTGCTTCACAGCGAGCCTCAGGCGGGAGACAAACACATCATCATCTGCTGCTGCTGCTGCTGCTGTTTGCTTTTATACAGAACTGAACGTCTTTGTCTTGACCTTTGCAGAGTTTGAAGGTGATGTCGTTTTAAATTATAATTAAAAATAGAGTGAGAAGTGTTTATCTCGTCATTATTTAAAGTTAAAGTGGGTTTAAGTAGTGTTGTAGTCACGGTTTTATCAGACTTAAGACTAATAACGAAAGAGACGTGAGGAGTTTATTGTTTAAATGCTGCGTTAAAACCATTATCACACAATCTATAAATGACAGATCACAATATAATGCTCACAATTGAACTCATTCTAAAGATATTTTTGTACAAATGTGTAGAGTTAAGGCTTGAAAGTTAATGCTCTCTGTAAATTCCAGCGGTGTCACTCCTTTTTTTTTTGTTATTCCAGACTTTAACTTGTATTTGTCCACATTATTGTTATTATTATTATTATTAAATCTGATATTGATTCTCAAACTACTCCTCTCTGCCTCCTTCACCAAACACTCACCCTGTATTTGTCTGGGTTTGCAGTGTTTGGATTATACTCTTTACTCTTTCCTGCTTTGTTAGAAACATACTAGAGTGACCTGGGTTTAATTCCGGCTCTGGATCACTCTATTTTCTGTCTGTTGTCACTGTCTCTATCACAAAAAAAGGCCAAAATACTAACTATATTGTTTTTAAATCTGGAATATTTACATTTAAATACATTTAAATGGCAACAAGAAACACCTGTAAACAACAAAACCTATGATTATAATGATGACTGTTTAAATAAATAGAATTATACATCGTAATGATATAATATGTATGTTGTGGTTTTTCTTTTCTTTTGTTCAAAACCAACTAAAACCTATTCAAATCCATCTAAAACCTGTTCAAAACCAACTAAAACCTGTTCAAATCCATCTAAGACGTGTTCAAATCCATCTAAAACTTGTTCAAATCCATCTAAGACGTGTTCAAATCCATCTAAAACTTGTTCACATCCATCTAAAGCCTGTTCAAATCCATCTAAAACCTGTTCAAATCCATCTAAAGCCTGTTCAAATCCATCTAAAGCCTGTTCAAATCCATCTAAGACTTGTTCAAATCCATCTAAAACCTGTTCAAATCCATCTAAAACATGTTCAAATCCAACTAAAACTTGTTCAAATCCATCTAAAGCCTGTTCAAATCCATCTAAAGCCTGTTCAAATCCATCTAAAACCTGTTCAAATCCATCTAAAGCTTGTTCAAATCCATCTAAAACCTGTTCAAATCCATCTAAAACATGTTCAAATCCATCTAAAGCTTGTTCAAATCCATCTAAAACCTGTTCAAATCCATCTTAGACATGTTCAAATCCATCTAAAACATGTTCAAATCCATCTAAAACCTGTTCAAATCCATCTAAAACTTGTCCAAATCCATCTAAAACTTGTCCAAATATATCTAAAACGTGTTCAAATCAGACGAAAATCTAATGCACAGGACGCTCCACACAAATCTTGTTCACTTTTTTAACAGAAGAAAGAAAAACATATGCATTAATCAACAAAAAGTAAAGAGAATGACCTAGAATCAGGCTCTAAGTAAAAAAAAAACGCTCTAAATTTAGTCTTTTGCTGTTTTTTCATCAGTTTTTCTAAATCTAAAGCAGGCTTCACGAGCACAATTTGACATAAATGTGTAAATTAGATTTTTTTTTTTTACATTTAGAGCATGAAACACCGGTCTCGGTCTTGTCCTGGTCTCAATCATGACTCGGTCTCAGTTAATGTGGTCTAGACTTGAACGCTATGTGGAGGACTTAAAATAAAACTGGCCCCAGAGAGAGTGGAGATGGAGGGATGAAGAAAAGGAGGTTAAAAAAGTCTATGAGTCACGCTGGAGGAGGAGGACGAGCCGAGGAAATTTATGTGGAATATGAGATTCGGGTAAAAAAAATAAATATTGATATATATATATAAGACGGAGGGATGGTAGGTTTGTTATTAGTATTCAGGCTGCGAGGAAGGAGCGAAGACGAGGGAAGGAGCTGACAATGAGAGGAAAGGTATCTGCATGGACAGACAAACACGCTCAGGACTATTTATAGCCTCCAGCCAGCGTACGAGAGCGGAGCGTCATTTTACAGCTGTGTGGGAGGACAAAAGGAGAAAAGGACTGGACGTTACACCGTGTTTGTTTAGTGGGCCAGCTGTCCTCTCAAAAAAACAGAATATATGCTTTTAGAAGTGACGATGACGTAGATACAGGCCCAGTTTTTACAGTGTCATTAATAAACAACGTTACAAAAAGTTCTTCGTCGTTATTCGTTGTCAGTAATTATTAGTTTTCTTTAATTATTGAAACAAAACTGTGGGAAATGACGACACAGACCAAGAAATTCAACTGTTTCTGACGTATCTGTACTAAAAATATACAGAAAAAATGGCTGCACCAAATATAATCGAAGGCAAAAAGCCAAAAGATGATCAATGTGGACTTTTATTTAGTGACAAATACCTACGATAAGAGTCGACAGGAGCCCAGTGAGTCGTTTAAACAGGCCGTGAATAATACACGCTACTTATTGTGGTTTAAAGACGCTATAATGTCTTTGTTTTTGTCTCCAGTAAATTGTAGATAGTTCTTTGATAGAGATTCACTAAAGAAAACAAAATGATGGGATGAGATTGTTTTCTGACAAGTCATCTTGACGAGGTTTGAGGTGAAAATGTTTCTTCCTTCATCCAAGAGACTTTTTCAATTCTGATTTCAAAGCCTTTTCTTAAATATGTCATGGATTAACCTCGAATAGGATCCTATAGCATTAACTCTGCTGTAATGACCACTTCAGACCAAGAAGATTACAGACTATATTTCACTGTGCCCCAGTTTGTAGAAGCAGACCAGGCCAGTAAATACACTCTCGAGGCTTTTACAACCTTCAAAAACTTTTTAACATGTATTTCTGATCATATAATTGCTCTTTATTCTATTTCTCATGTATACAACTCCAGAAAAGCAGCTCATTGATTCATTCTGAACCAAAATTTGGACCATTTCAATATGTTTTTACATCAGCAAATCCCTTTCTCCGTTTCCCATTTACTGGAGAACATGGTTTAGTCTCTGTGGTGTTGCTCCTGTCTGCTTCTCCAAACTGCTGACAACTGTCTACTGGAGGGAATAAAAGAGATATCCAAAGTTGGAATAGTGGTGTTTCCTTTAAAGCAGTGGTGTCGAACTCAAAGTAGTGAGGGGCCACGATAGTGAATAAGAATCCTTTCAGGGCCGAAGATGGAGACATTTGGATACTTTTATTACAGTTTTATTTTTTTAATTTCTGTTCGAGTCTTACCAAAGTTGTCTTTAACATTTATTTCCTCCTTTTAAACAGATTTGAAAAGGTTTTAATTGGATTTGAACAAGTTTCCGTTGGATATGAACAGGTCTTAGATGGGTTTGAACAGGTTTTAGATGGATTTGAACAGGTTTTAGTCATATTTGAACAGGTTTTAGATGGATTTGAACAGGTTTTAGTCATATTTAAACAGGTTTTAGATGGGTTTGAACAGGTTTTAGATGGATTTGAACAGGTTTTAGTCATATTTGAACAGGTTTTAGTTGGGTTTGAACAGATTTTAGTCATATTTTTTTATTTAGATTTGTTCAAATGCATTTAAAAGCTGTTCTAATCCACTTAAAACCTAGTGCCAAAAATATCATCTTCTAAATTTGTTGGAGGGCCACATAAAATATCGCAAAGGGCCGCATTTGGCCCCCGGGCCTTGAGTTTGACACGTGTGCTTTAAAGAAATTAGATAAAGTTGCAGATAAAAAAACAAATTACCATCTTTGTCAAAATATATACATCATAAAAATATAATTCATTCACCTGCAAAACTAAACATGTACCATTGATTCAACAACATTAATTCTGCAGGAACAATGTTAAAGCAGAGTTAATGGGATCGGAAGCATTTACAAGATCCTGAATGCTCTTGATCCAAAGATTTTTCATGTTTCCCCCTGAGTATTTCCTCAAAAAAAGCAGCTTCGGTCGCCTCCTGGAACATCAGAGCGGTGTTTTCTCTGTTCTTCACGCGACGAGGATAATACACAAACCACAGTGTCAGATTCAGTGGATGGTTTTCACAGTAAATGCCATCGTCATTGATCCCACACTCGAGTCCGGCTCAATCGATGCTCTTTGTTTTGTCCTCAAAGCGTGCTCCTGCTGCTCGGCTCCTGCTGCAAAAAAAAAGAAAAAAAAAAAAAAAAAAGGCCTCTGGAGCTGCGTTTTGAGTTTGTGAGGCTTCAGAAAAAAGTAAACGGGGAACTCGTGGCTTCATTTGCTCCGTTGTAAATCTGATGAACAAACACGACTGCTGTTTAATGACCTTAACCCTTTAGAAATCAGGTTTATTTCACAAAAACAGAAGCAAAAGTGGACTGTTCTCCTAAAAATACACGATAAGACTTAAAGACAAGACCCAGTTTTGTCAGAAAATGACAGACTTAACAGACTATGTTAAATTTAGAGCAGCAAAGGCTTTATTCTCTTATTGTACATCAACATTCACCCGTAGACTGTGTTTCTAATTTCCAATAACATGCATAAGAAGAATAATCTACAACATACTTATAACAGGAGTGCATTTAGGTGGCAGTATTTATCCAATTTAAGATGTTACTCATGCTTTTTACCATCTTAAATGTTCAATGGAGCTTTAAAAGTCTGTAGACTACACAATTACAATACTACAAATAATATGGATAACTACATACTGTTTTCTTCTGTTTATGAATGTTTTATTTTTTATTTATTTTTTGTATTTCTTTCTGTCTTGTAAATGTTAAACGGTGTAGACACAATACGTTTTACTTCAGCCTAAACCCTTTTGGTCTATGCTTCTGATTTAATGCAAGTATTTTTCTTTTTTTTTCTTGTAATGACTGAAATAAACTGAAAAACGCACCACTACCAATAAAAAATTTACATGTGTAAGTGTTTTTTAATAAAATACACCTAATGTAAGGGAGAAATGGTTGAGTTTGCTTTGTTTTTAATCACTTTTTACTTTCCTCAGCCCCTCTTTTGTGTTTTTATCTTGACTTTTACTGTGTATTTGCAGTTCACTTGGTGTTATTCATTCTGCTTTTATCCATTGATACGTAAATTAAAAAGGCTGATTCTTATAATGACTCTTGTGACTAATGAAACCGTCTTGAATGTGCCACAAAAATAAACTTTTACTTCTCTTCTGTGTCTATAAACTTTTGTCCGGAGCAGCATTAAACAGACGGACCTCTGAACGGCGAAGGTTCAGGTGATGATGCTGCGACGGTGACGAGCTCATTAACGATCAGTCGAAGCAGTGACAGATGAAGCCCGAGGCAGCGCAAAGCCAGCAGAGAGACAGCTGCAGAGACAGAGCAGAGACGTTTGAAGGGACGGTGTGGTTCAGAGCTGGACGTCCTTCTGGAGTCACATCTGTCGGACGAGAAGAGAACGACGTGATCAGAGACAACGCATGACGTAGACTCTGAAACCAGACATTTCAGGTTGATATATTTGCTCACATATGTTTAAAATCACCTGTAAGTGTATTTCCAACATGTTTTTTGAAATATTCTAAAAAATCTGATTACAGTGTTTGCCTCTTGTTGGAAATAATAAATAATAATATTACATTTTATGCAAATAGCGCTTTTCAAGACACTCAAAGACACTGAAAATGAAAAGGAAAGCCAAAGATCTGATTTTATTATTTTATTGCCAATTAAATCACACAGTGTGGATCACAGACGACTGATCATACTCCTATAATTGAACACACAACAAACATCGACACAATTTAAATGATACTCTAAGTGTTTACAAGGTCATTTACGTCATTGTCTCAAGCAAAAACATGACTAAACTAGATTGTTTACTCAGGTACGGCGGGTTATAGGGATAAAGTCAGTCTTACAGCCTTCGGGAACAAGCTGTGTTTGAGCCTCACTGTTCTGGAGGAAGGGTGTGAACAGTTCATGGGCCTGGGATAGATCCTTGAATACAAACAATAATGTGATTTACCTCAAGCTCCTGTTGCTCCTTCTTTGATAACATGTTTTTCTTCTTCTTCTTCTTCTTCTTCTTCTTCTCTTTCTTCTTCTTCGACTTCTCTTTCTTCTTCTTCTTCTTCTTCTTTTCTTCTTCTTCTTCTTTCTTCTTCTTCTTCTTCTTCTTCTTCTTCTCTCTTTTTCTTTTCTCTTTTTTTCTTCTTCTTCTTCTCTTTTTCTTCTCTTCTTCTTCTTCTTCTTCTCTTTTTTTTTTCCTCTCTTTCTCTTTTTATCTCTTCTTCTTCTTCTTCTTCTTCTTCTTCTTCTCTTTCTTCTTCTTCTTTTTCTTCTTCTTCTTCTTCTTCTTCTTCTTCTTCTTCTTCTTCTTCTCTTTCTTCTTCTTCTTCTTCTTCTTCTCTCTTTCTGCTCTTCTCTTTTTTTCTTTTCTTCTCTTTTTCTTCTTCTCTTTTTTTCTTTTTCTTCTCTTTTTTTCTTCTTCTCTTTTTTTTTCTTCTCCTTCTTCTTCTTCTCTTCTTCTTCTTCTTCTTCTTCTTCTTCTCCTGTCTTTATTTAAGTTGCAGAGTATGGCTTGTAATAATCTTTGAGGATTCAAAACCCAGCTTTAAAACTACGCTCTCTACTTTATTACATCATGACCTCTGAATGAGAACCTCAAGGTAAAAATCTTCCTAAAATCCCCTTTTCCTCAGTTATTGCTTCCTCTTTTGTTTCTAAACCTCAGAGTGAATGGAAGGCACCATGAATGATGAATGAAATTTACCTCTGCTCACCTGGTCGGCTGCCAGATCTCCCAGCATCCTCTTCTGCTGACGAGAGAGAGGCTGTCCCCGGCCCAGAGGGCGGCACAAGGGCGTGAGCTCCCGTCTGCCAGGAACCCTCTCACATCGAGCCGTCTCCGAGTCAAAGGCTGAGCCCGGACCGAGATGGACCTAATCTTCTGACGCAGACGGAGAGAACTTTCTTTATCTTAATATTTAATGATGGATTTACAGTCAAACTTTTGTAAATAAATATGCCCCTCTTTTCTCTGAATAAACTAGACAATATTGTATGTGTATTTTTAGTTCGTCCATCCCTCTCATGTGAACAAACGCAGCGTCATTTAGTGAACTTTCTACAAATATGACTCCGCTGGGGTTCATTGTATTGGCATATTTTCTTTATTATTTGTGTCAGAAAAAGAGAAAAGTTATATTAGAGGTTTTCTGTAATAATTCTTCTGATCTCATGTCGAAGAACCATTAAAAGTAGTTGAAAATATATATTTTGGGGCTAAAAGTTACCCAGGACTGTTTTAATAACTATATTAGCAGTTGTGTTCCCTTGTTTGTGAGTAATATGCCTTAAGTTTTGTCTCCTCGTACCCACCAGAGGGCGCTATATTACTTTGTATTCAACTGTCATGACTTCAGCATTGACTCTGTAGATGTTACATTTCAGGGGGGCAAATCTTTCAGTGTCAGGCGTTTTGATTCTGACCGATTCGATTCAGAAACGATTTTTGATTTAAGACAAACTTTGAATAAGAACCGTTCTTTTAATTTGATTTAGGTATTTGTGACATGGCAAAATAATCAAAATACACATAAAAAAAATGTAAACAAAATATAAGTCATGGTTCTTAGTTGTCCTTGTGCCAAATTGTTAGTAATCCTTAAAAATGCCTTTAATTTGACTAAAAGCAGTGTTTTAAAGTCTACGATTCAATTCGATTCAGCCTTTTCTGATTTTTGGTTACACCCCATTACATATTAGAGTAATAGTACTTGTCTTGAGTTAATACTGTCTAAATGTTAATGTTTTAATCTACGAAACTTAAAAGTATTGACAGATAAATTAAAAACATGCCATAAATGTGGACATA